>OX422208.1:290583901-291783901 GCA_949130495.1 Sambucus nigra
TTCTAGTCATTATTCATCAATTATTTGATTTCATAAGCCTTATCATATTTTTAAGATCCATAAATTTAACACGTGATATGATCTGATTTCCAATATCAACAAAGCCTCGTATCATAAACTCGTAAAATTTTAAGTATTGAATCTAATTTTATACGTTCCAAAAAATATATTTTAAATTAGGTTATCACGTCCCTTGATTAGTTACCTAATCATATTCATGAAAACACATATAATTATGCTTTAGGCAACATTTAATTAAATTAGTCTTCTTTGATTTACTTAAAATTTTAATTGCAAAGCTCTCAAAATTAGGTTTGAATGTATTTTAATGGAGTTAAGGAGTTGAAGAGATAAGGTGCTGTGTGTTGATTTTTCAAGAGAATGTGTGATAGCGTATCAAAAATAAAAAGTCCCTGAGTTATTTAATAAGAAAAATAAAGATCTGTAAGATAATCCCACCAATATCTTACTAAATCTGCTATAACTGTCACGACCCCGACCCAAAATAGTAGTAAGGAACGAGTGTATTGACATGCCACCAAGGCAACAAATATTCTTAATTATTTCCTTAAATAAATGCAGCGAAAATACAATCACATAGTTATGAATCGTAAAATACTGAAAATGAAGGAATTATGTCATTAAAGCTTTCTACAGGAAACTTCATTTATATTAAAAGTAATAACGAGTTACAACTTAAGACAAATTTAAAACTTATTACAAGAGAGCCAAACATGTTCTATATGATAAAACAGACATTTTATTTAAATAACAAAAAGCGCCCTAAAAGATGAATCTTCAACATAGTCCATATACGTTCCCTCCGCGAGCCTACTTATTTCTTGAAAAATAGTTATTTATGCAACATCAGCTAAAAGCCGAGTAAGATTCAATTTCAAGACATTCCAGGGTTTTTAGAAAATTGATACCTATTCAATATAGAACAGAAGGCATATACATATATGGACAGGAATTTGCAGTAATATATAAAGTAACTGACAGTGTATATCTTCAGAAGAATCAGTGCAGAACAAAATAGATCAAACAATTCAGCAATATGTTAATTTTTCACTTTTATTTTAATGGCCATGTATGCTCTAATACCCAGATAAACAGATAGTGTTACCAAATGTTTCCACCCGACAACAACACAGATAGAAAATCATGATCTCTGGAATAACGCCTTATTTAGGGCACATTAGCGATAAACCAGTTGGGAAGGTACCACCCAAATATTTCCATCTGGTAGTCAAAGCCAACATACTAAGAGAGTTTCTATAGGCCGAATCAACAATTTCAGAATTCAAATCATATGTATATATCGAGATAAATACACATATAACAAACGACGGAATCATCGGTATCAAATGTATTTTTATAATAAAAGTTGTTTCACAAAAAAATATATAGTTTGCATAATATCATAAAATCAAAATACACCGGGAATGTCATAGAGTACTCACCTAAAACAGAAGTACGAAGTTACAGATATTGAGTCTCGGATCACTTCGTTAAGATAAAACCTCTTCTTAAGCTTACATAACTCCTTATTAGGATATCGCTCTTTCTTACTATAGTTATCGAGGAAATGGTATGAGTTTAAACGATCCTAAAGGCTGTATTTATAGTTTCCTAAAAATATCACGGCGCTGACGCGTGTCTACATGACTAAGATTTTAGAACGGTGAGTCAACGTTGACGTGTCGTGTAACGGAGGTGTCTTGCAGTCCTGCAACACGTGTTTTGACTTTAGCTATATCGATGACACGTGCAAGCATGAGGTGTCAATTAAGGTTATAATGATCATTTTACACATGAAGGATATTTTGGTAATTTCACATTTATGCTTAAGTTATATGAATTTGAAAAGAATTCAAAGACTGGTTTTAAATGGATCATTGAGTTCATTAGAAGTGGGGGCACTTCCAATCCGTGAATTATGCTTAGAGGGTAAAATGACCTGGATGCCTTCCACGGCTGAGGGCTATAGAGCCAAAGATGTGTTTGAACTATTTCATTTCGATTTGTGTGGCTCTATGACTATCCGAGAAAGAGGTGTCTATGAATACTTCATCACTTTCATTAATGACTATTTGAGGTTTGGGTATATTTACCTTATGCATCACAAGTTTGAAGCCTTTGATAAGTTTAAAATGTAAAAGGCTAAGGTGGAGCGTAGGCACGGTAAACTAATCCAAACTCTACGATCTTATTGCGGAGGAGAGTACCTATTGGGAGAGTTTAGGAATCACTTATTGTAGGTGGGGATTACATCCCAATTGTTAGCATTAGGCACTCCACAATAAAATAGTGTAGAGAAAAGAAGGAATAAGACTCTTTTAGACATGATTAGATCCATGATGAGTTATTCGGAATTGTCAAATTCCTTTTGGGGTCCTGCATTAGAAATGAATACTACTTAACTTAGTTCCTTCTAAATCAATCTCAATAACTCTAAGGGTCAAGTGGAGTATAACTATCAGTTGGTTATGGGGAAGAAGATGATACGACCTCCCAAATTCTCTTTTAAACAGTGTTATAATCTCCATTAGAGGCCATTTTTGCGAGACAAAGTGATGGGGTGAGAAAAGACTAAAGATCGGATTAAAATCCAAGAAACGAAAAGCTTTAACGATGGAATTTTTTTTAACACCAAGACGTTTATTTAAGAGCAGTGATAACAATAGTGTAAAAATTACCTAAGCTCCGGTTCTAAGATATAGAAGGCACTTTGGGCCATCATAAAACACTTTAAAGATGCGAAAAAATTGCACGAGAAATATCAACAGTCCACTAATCGATTTTTTCCATAAAAAATTTATTAATGCTGGGGGTATGTTTACACCCTATACATTCCAGCAAATGAGGCATCATTACATGGAAATAAAATCCGTCATTACAACCAAAAAATATATAATACAAATAGGCCAGCTTAAGACAAATGTCTCACCAAGATAATGATGCCTATTACACATATAACGTGGTGCAATCTCACATAACTGTATTGGGGCACAATAACACCAGGGAAGGAATATTTAAAACGTATAACCGCCCAACAGTTAGAGTGGCAGTTGTAAAGGAAAAAGAATCTATAAATAAGTGGCTCAAGGATAATCCAAAAGGAGGACTTCCCAACCACAAAACTATCCTTACTCATTTAAATATTTATATTTTTTTCTTTTCACTCCTCGTCAATTTTCTAGTGTAAATTCAGTCTTTAATCATTCAGTCTCTTCTTCAAAGCAATTTATAAGGTAGATTATAACTCTCTTTTAGTTTAATATAAATTCCCTTTGTTTCATTTAACTTTCTTTAAATGTCTTAGTTTTAAACTGGTTTACATTTCTTAGTTAGTATTGCTTTACTAAATATTTTTCTGTCTTTAGTGTTAGATTACTTTATTTCACTGTTTTAGTTACTTCGAATCTTTTTTTTGTCATTAGTATTCTTTTTTCTAACTCTTCCTTATTTAATTTTATTTATAAACTTAATTAACACTCACTATAAATTATTTTTAATTAAACGTCAAACGATTCACAAATCACCTAATTATCGTAGGATAAGATAATTAATTGGTTGGAAAGACCATAACCTTGCCTAGCACGCTCGCACATAATAAACAATACAGAAAAAAACCAAGCCAACGAAACATATTTTTGTCATGCCCGGTGGGACGATAATGCTATTTAGGTGTTTATCATGGCAAGGACATAAAGGGGACATATTATAACTGAAAACATTGGTGAACTTATTTCAACGAGCCAACCCACTACAACCATAGACCAAATAGTGTGAAAACTAGTCAAGAGATGAGACCAGACACTCAAAACCATTAATTAGATACGATAACGACTTTGAAGGCAAAATCCAAATGTAATGCCTATTGTAAGTGTGTTTTAAAACATCCAAGATCACCTAAAATATCAATTAAATCAAGTGCTTGATCATCTCGATAATATCATGAAGACTATTAATACAATTATCACGTCAGTAAGTAGTATGATGTTCTCTCTTATTTTTATAACGTAAATAGTTAAGGGTTGTGTAATACCCCGTATTTTTATGGCTTTTAAATTTAAGGATTTATTAAATTTAAATTGAGATATTAATTTAATATTAATCCGAAAATTTATTTAAATAGTTACTAGCGTGACGAGAGGTAGTAATTATTGGGAATTTATCGAATATTACTAAAAGAGTAAAGTAATATATAAGACTGATTTTATAAAAATTGTCACAAGTGAATAAAATGACAATTATGGAAATTTAAGTCGGGACGCGTCTGTATCGTGTCAGGACTAAATTATTATTATTATTAAAAGTGAATAAATTATAAGTCACCCGTATGGTCATTTTGAGTGCGCCAATGTGTCTGGAAGGGTCGAGATAGTCAAAATAATGTCCCCAGGAGTTTAGTTTGGGTCTCGGGGGCGTTTTTAGGCCTAACTAGCAACCCGGGAGGGTATTATAGACATTTGACATTTTTGGATAGTTAAACCCATGAATTTCCTAAGGATAAATTATCCTTTAGGAGTTGTCTTCTAGGGTTAACAAACACAAAATCAAAGAACGGCCATTAGAGAAGGAGTTGGAGAGCTTTCCAAGCAACTCAATGCCAAAGACTCAACCGTTTACACTGCCACCACCACCAAAGCGTAGATCGCGCGACGAGCAACACAACCATACCTCTTTCGTCCACAAATTAGAAACTCAAATTCCAGGCAAGTATCTATCTTACTTATCTTTTAGTTAAATGTCACACCATGTTAGATTATGATGATCGAACCTATGTTTCATGGAAGAACTCAAGGATCTAGAGAACCCAATCACATGTTGTAGAGAAACTAAATAAACTCTGGACATCCCAATCATATGTAGAGAATTACCCACGAAATTTGATTAATTTAGAAGTGAGAAATCTGGAAAAAGAAATAGAATAATGGAAGTTTAGTGTAAAGTTAGGGTTCTTGATAATTAAAATAAATTGGCCCTTCAATTCAATTCCGTTGTTGAATTTGTACATGTTTCACGTAGAAAATCTTGCATATATGTATATAGAACTTGTAGTAATGTTATTTGAGCGTTTGGGAGTTGTTAATGACGTTTTGGAGAAAATTGGAAGATGAAACCCGTAGGTTTTAATGGTAGTTTCTGGGCAAGAACTGCTTGATCAATCGATCGACCCAAGAACATCGATCGATCGACCCAAGAACATCGATCGATCGACCCCCTTTTCTCGATCGATCGACCCCTCCTGGAAAACTACATATTTTTCGTCCGTTTAATCCGGTTAAAATGCATAGGAACCCTTGATTGTTATTGTTGGAGTATAATGGGATATAAAGAGGACCGGTAGGGCCTAGGTAGACCCCATTGGGTGAAATTTAATGTAGTATGAAATTATGGGTTAGCGGGGAGTTATTCACACATACGTAATCATGCAATCGAGACTCGTGAGTAAGTTAGACTAGAAGATAAGTGTGAGTGCCTACTGAAATTATACTTAGGGAGATAGAATATTTCGATAGATGAGAAGTAAGTATGGAGTAACTTATATATGAGAATAAAAGTGACGGGTCCGTTATGCGAGATCATTAAGTAAAATGTGCTAATAACGGATAATTATAATTATGGGTCGTGGGCACGCCGAATTTAGAAATGTGAATATTTATATATATATGATTGTGTGATTATGTATATATTATATATTTGTGTAAAAATCATACCCGAGCTACTTGCTATCACAGTGGTTTCCGCGCCGGGACAGTCTTATCTCGATTGGACCTTTATGGGGGGATATTGACTTGTACCCTAAAACATAGGATTCCCTTGTACAGGCTATTTAATTGATAATCAGACGGTCCTGAGAGACGTGAGGGTATGTGATGACCTCTTAGTGACTTAGAACTATGCTTCGCCTCCATTTGTATGTGTTTTATGTTAATACAGTTCGAGAGTGATTCCGAACTAGTATTTCCCTTAGTACGAGTGATACGGGGACTTGATAGCATACTATGCCATCACCATAGATTTTATGTGGGGTGTCGATAGTATATATATTATATGAGTGACTAATACATATATATACTTAAGTATGGGAACTTTCTACTGTGCATAAGAGTAGTTAAGTAATGAATAAATACTCCAACTTTATTATAAGTGTTTGGAAATTTTGTGACATCACTGGGTTATTTTAAATAACATAAGATACATGAGCGAGCTTAATTTTCAGAGGTTAATTATCTTAGCCATAGTATTTATCGGAATAAAATCTTATGTGAAAGTTAAGTTAAAATAAACTTTAGGGATTAATAGTACGGTAGGCGTGCACACTAGATGAGAGGTGAGAATTTCTCAAGAAAGTGTCGCATACTAACATGGATGTTTCATTAGCCGGTAAGCATTTTATATACTTGCTAAACTATTTTTAAACTGTTTTACACTCGGGCTCTGACCCGTTTCCTGTTATTTCTTTTCTCTTATATATATATATGTATATATTACAGGTGCCCAGCCACAGGGGCGTCATGCTTAGATTCCTTGGAACGGACATGCTGCAGCTTATGAGAGAGTTATAGGCCATTGCTTAGATGACCTCGTTGTTGAATCTATTCTTATTTTAGTTCTGATTCATTAGGGCATGTGTCGCCCGTTTCCCAATTCAGTTAGATTTGTCAGAGATTTATGTTCATTTATTTTTCGTATTTGGTACTCTTTGGGATGTAATTTGTGTCAGGATGATTTTATTTGTAGCTTTTAAACTTGGTAGTTGTTTATCTCAATGGTTAAATTCTTGTGTGTCAATTTCCATCTTTAACATTTATACGATTCTTAACTGTAAATTATTGAAAAGGTTTTCTTAATGGGATTAAATAAAATAGAAATAAGGTTTAAAAATTGTTTTGACACTTAGCTTAATTAATTAGGATGTTTAAATTGGAAATTTCATTTTATGACGGTGATGCTAAGAATGAACCACCCGTTCACCTTGATTTTAATTTAATTAAGGACTGATCACCCGGTATTTAATTAGGCGGGGTGTCAATGTGGTATCAGAGCATTAGGTTCTACTGTCCTCTAGGATCTGTACGGCTTATCTCATTTCTAGCTTAGTGTCTTTGATTTAGAGCCCTAATATTAGGAATTTTGTATTCATCTTTATGCGTTGGAAATTCGTGCTTCTGCGATTTGTCGATGTGAATATTGTGTAACACCCCTTATTTCTATGCATGTAATATTTTATTAATTCAGGAAAATTTAAATTACTTGTGTGTCGTAATTTAATTGAATTAATTATGGTAATATTTATTTAAATATTAATTGGTGAGTAATGGTTAATATTTGGAGAAATTTAATTACTAAGTGAATAGTGATAATTTAATTACGTATAACGTGTATTAGTGATGTGGCATTTATTTATCTCAGTCGGGAGTCGGTATAGACTAATTCGGGTGTGAGATAAGGATTTTTATAAATTAATTCGAATGTCGATTCTGAGTGCACGGTTGAGTCCGGATGGGTCGAGATAGTCAAAAAGTGTACCCGGGGGTGGTAAATGGATCACAAAGCATTTTTGGACATGACCGGGCCCACACGGGGGTAGTTGGTCCATTTTAATTAAGTCCATAAGTCAAAAACGGGATTGGTGTGTTAAACCTAAACCTAAGAGTGTGGAATGGAAGAAAAACACACATCTAAACTAAAGAGTTGGAAAGGAAACTAGAGGGAGCAATTGGTGCATACATTGGGAATCTTTTGAAGACAAATCAAGGGACAAAGTTGGGTGTGCATCATCAAGCCCGTCACTAGACCAACGGATCAGACTCAACGAACCCAAAGGCAAGTGGTTAACTTGTTGTAATACTAATTGATGTTAATCAATTCATGTTTTTTTGATGTGAAATCAGAAATTCGTTTTGGGTACATGGGGTACAAAACGGGGTTTTTATAAAAGGAACACTTAAATGAGATTTAATGTGGGAATTAATGGCGTGACATGGTTCTGTAAGGATATTTGATTTACATGTGAAAAACTCAGTAGAAATTATGGACGAATTTGGGGTAAGTAGATGAAATTGAAACCTAACGAGTAAAACCCCGGGATTTTCCCCAAATCAGAAATGTAGAAATTTGTGAAATTAAATTTATATTTAAGGTTGAATGAGAGGCCCTGATCATGTTCTTATATAGTCACGATGTTGATTGTGCTTGGGTTAGACCAAGGGAGAGGTTAGAAATTGGAAAAATTTCGTTAATGGAGGAAACAGCAAGGTGGTGAAGACGACCACCTGTTCGATCATCGGTTGGAGGTCGATCGATCGACCCTTCAGGTTTGTCGACAGTTTGGCTTAGGAATTTATATGGGTAAAATTTTTAGTTATAAATTCCCCTAGCATAATTAAGAGGAAAAAAAATTAATTATTGGAGTTAATTCTTAACAATTATAAAGGAGTATAATTGGGAGTGGTGGGGGAATTAAGTGCGACACATTGCGAATGAATTTTGGGAAATAAATTCTGAAAAAAATATAATAATGGACTGGGTGAATAAGTTTGGGTATAGTAGTAGGGAAACACTACTCATTTAAATTAATTATAAAGGAAAACTAATTAATTTGGAGTCGAGGATTTGACTCGGGTGATATTTAATTTCGGGCCACGTGAGCGAGTCCAGGTATATTGGTTGAGTGATACCAAGGTGTTAAATTGATTACTGAGAGGAGTATATTAATTTGGAGTGATAATATTGACTTGGAAAATATTAAAATATGGACCAAGTGAGCGAGTCCGGGTATATTGGTTGCGTGACACCAATGTAATAAATTAATTAAGGGATAAATAAATTAATTTAGAGTCGGACCGTACACTCAGGAAAGCAATGAATTAATTAATGTGTAAATTAATTAAATTAGAGTCGGACCATAGACTCGGAGAAAATATAGGCTAATGCTACGCATTTTTGTGCACGGTAATGCCGGGAACTAATTATATATATATATATATATATATATATATATATATATATATATATATATATATATTATGTGTGTGTTATTAAATATCAGTGACTAGATATTTATTTAATTTATATACTCTAGTGCTATCAAGGGAGTTTGCGCGATGTGGGTGAATCCCCTGGTTTGAGGAGGGAGAGTATATCCCCAGGTCATAGCGTCCCTTATATGGGTGTGGGGCTTATCTCACTTTCAGGGAATAAATATGACCGCCTCCATTATGTTTATATTTGGACAAGTTAGTGAGCGATTCTAACTTGGGGTAACTAGGTTATGCGAGTACATATAGTGGGATAACACTTTAGAGAATACATCCGGTGAGTTATTACTCGGGAGGATGGGTTATATTTATATTCAACGTATGTGTGAATGTTGTAATATGGTTCTACGTATATAATGGGATAGATAGTTATATACGGGTCATTAAATACATATAGTGAATTGTAAGTAATTATATATGGGGTATATTCATATTCAACAAACGTGTGATTGCTGTAAGATAACTTTACGCATATAATGGGGTAAATTATTATATATGGGTAATTAAAAATACATGGAGAAAATTGTATTATTTATATAACTAGTGAATGTTATATGGCTTTCAAGTAAATATGATTAACTAAGTTAAGGTGGTAAATAACTTATAAATCATGCATTTAAAATACTCGGGATTGAGTAGGGAGATTGACAAGAGTTATATCAAGTATCTAGTTTCGGGGTAGAGGACTAGGTGGGATATAAAGAGGACGTTAGGTGTTCACATTAGTTGAGGGGTGAGTCTGTCCTCAAGGGAGTGCGACACTAACTAAAATATGAAGCGCATTCATGCATATTTTATTACTGCAAGTTAATCATTTGCTAAATATTTTCAAAACGTTTTGGGTTCTAACCCTTCCTATAAAATATTTTCAAAACCTTTTAGGTGTCCAGCCACAGGGACGCCAGGCTTGATTCATTCCAGGGGTTCGCTGCTGCAGCATATGTGGATGTTACAGGATTTGGATAGGCGCCTCTATTCCTTCTATTCCTAGTGTAGGGATTTTCTATCAGATATCCGAGCATGTTGCTCACGGTGTTTATTTAGTATTTATTTCAGATACTTGAGATCCATTATTATCTACCTTTACCTTTGTGTTGGATTTTAGCTGATGGTTTATTCGTCCAGTTTCTTATTTATATGTGATGGTTGGATTCAGTTAACTTTTGATTGTTAATGATTTATTTTCGCATGAGTATTTCATTGAATTAATGAAAGATAAAACTTGGCACCAGTCTAATTTCACTTAGGTGGTTAGTAATTAAAATATTTCCATAGTGATGCTAAGAATGAATCAACTGAGAAACTTGTTCTAATTTAATTTTGGACTGATCACCCGGGGTTTAATTAGGCGGGGTGTCACAAATAGTATCAGAGAGAATAAGGTTCTAGTGTCCTTAGGATCTGTGCGGCTTTTCACGTTTCTGCTTAGCGTTCTTTGATGTAGAGCCTTATGATAGGATTGTTGTATTCCTCTATGTATGCGACTTACGTTCTCCTGGTATCAAGTTTAGTGATGTGATTCATACACGAGTTCAGTTGGGACCGAACATTATTTAGGGCGACCAATGAGGGTCAGAGGAGGATTGCAGGAGGAGAGGCTCAACAGAAGACATGGGGTATTCTGGAAATAGTGATCATGATAGGGATCACCTTGATTGTTGTTCTGGCCAGTGGGGATATAATAATCACCCAGGGGCCATAGTCTCCTAAAGCACTGTTGTAGATAACGGTGGTACAATTTAAGTCTCACCCAGCGTAGTCAGTAAATGGTGGGGAGAGTGTGGAAGGACCCTTTTGGAAGGGCTATCTATAAGGATTGAGTAGCAGAGTAGCGCGATAAGTCGATGTGAGGAAATAACCCAAAGACAATTGTGTAGGATAGTGTGCAGTGGCACCCAGGACAAAATTTTGAATGAAATTTTTGGCCCAGTGGGGCGGTGTTGTAGTGGTAAGAGAGTTAATCACCACGTATGAATGAGAAAATTGGGTACGGTGTGACCATAAGACCGTCCATCCGCTATTCAAATAAGGATGTGAGTGAAATTTCAGAGTTTATGAAATGGGTAAGATTGTAACTGATCATGAGAGAGATGATAAATTATATAAGATAACTTTATAACCGACAAAGGGGATACGGAGATCGATAAAGGAACCCGCAAATGGATAATGAACCGTGTAAGAATACACAATAATGGATGGGAAATCTGACTAGGATGACTAGTGTTGAGGTCGTCAATATCTTTTGTTTACTAGCTTACATTAACGCTTCTAAGATGCAGGAGCCAATAAGGTTATAGAGTTTAACCTAAGAACGAAATGAGATTTAATGGTGCCTGTGAAGCACGACGGAAGGGTATACCTAGTAAGGGACCCATCTTGACGTTTTAAATTAAGTATATTTCTACCTATTGACGGTGGATTTGATCCATGTCATCGAGGCCAATAACGAGTCCCATAAGGGCTAGGGAAGCCTAAGGGACAACGAGGGTAGCACTTAGGGTCAAGACTACCAAGTACGCGAGAAGGAAAACCCCAACATGGCCATTTGGGCCAGAGGTAGGGGATTGACACATAGAGGTGTATTATGTGTGGAAGTGGAACCACGATAATTGATTATGTCCACAGTGAGGCAGGGGATAAAAGTGGAATGCTCAGTTGGGACAACAATCGCAAAATTTTGGTTCGGTCGGATGGGAATATTATGTCCAGGAACCATTTGGGTCGCCGGTGGATAGGCGAGTGGAAGTATGAGTTTTATCCTCGGATAAATGGGGTGAATTTTATGACACGAGTGATCATAATATTCTTGTTATAACTATATTCACGTGGGGGACGAGTTTAGTGGGTGTATAGTAGTGTTACTATTAAGTATATGGTTACCACGGGGTAACGGGGCTCTCTTTGGTCTTATCTGCAGGGGAGCAGGTGTGAAAACTGAGAGGGTATATTTTATAAGATTTACTCATTTTGAGTGTTAAGGAAGGGTGATTTTCCTGGGTATGGATTGGTTAACAATGGGTGTGAACTATTACGGATAGTGATAGTAAGTTTTAGTGTTCGTGACACCAGGTTATAAATGACTCTTGCTAGGTGTCACCTACGAGGGAGACTAGCCTATATATCTATGTGTGTGTATATAGCTTGTATTATGTGGTACGATAGACATATAAGAATGTCTTGTATTATTATATTTTTTCCGATAAGAAGGGATGTATACTGAAGCGATTCAGGGTGGTTAGAATATTTTTTCGAGCGGGGAGAGATAGCTCTGGATTTATTTTGTGCAAGAACTAGTGATAGTAAGGGCACGGTATTTTATGTTATCTTTTGTAGTATAATAGTATGCGTATGTGCTTTTGTGTTAAGAGACAAGTATTTGGGGGTACTTACTATGGACTGAGGGTCTAACAGATCTCAATGGCCGATAATGTTAGATAATAGTGTATCGAGGGGATTCCTTATTTGGATTTCGCTTTACGAGATGTCCCACGCATAAAACTTAGCGCAACGTTGGAAGTGGGCAGATGTTTGGTTGTTAGTACATAGGTGGGGTACCCCGGTTATTATTCATATATGTGATATGACTACGAGTTACGGTTAGCATATACGGGTAACTTTCGTGCAGTTTAGCATAGGGACAGGGTGTATGGGCACCTTAGTTAATTAAGAGAAATTTTGTGCAGTTAAGCACGGGACATAGGGTGTATGGGCGCCCTGGTTAGTGTGATTTCAGAGTAGTCTTAAATAAAAGGGATGTGTAAATAAACATATTGAATATATGCCTGCGGGGGCAGTCAGAAAATAAGTGGAAAAGTGTTGCGAGCTGAAATCCATTTGAGAAAGAAAACGGTCTAACTAGATGTATATATGGGAGAACTACCTCCACCGTAGGGAGTGGAAAGGGGAGGGAGGCCTATGAAATAAGATATTCATAGGCAAGGGAGAAACCCACATTTTTGGGAAACTATAAAATATTATCACTTAGTTCTATGCCTAGAGTGGTTTTACGTATATAATGGGATAGATAGTTATATACGAGTCATTAAATACATATAGTGAATTGTAAGTAATTATATATGGGGTATATTCATATTCAACATATGTGTGATTGTTGTAAGATAACTTTACGCATATAATGGGGTAAATTATTATATACGGGTAATTAAAAATACATGGAGAAAATTGTATTATTTATATAACTAGTGAATGTTATATGGCTTTCAATATGATTAACTAAGTTAAGGTGGTAAATAACTTATAAATCATGCTTTTAAAATACTCGGGATTGAGTAGGGAGATTGACAAGAGTTATATCAAGTATCTAGTTTCGGGGTAGAGGACTAGGTGGGATATAAAGAGGACGTTAGGTGTTCACATTAGTTGAGGGGTGAGTCTGTCCGCAAGGGAGTGCGACACTAACTAAAATATGAAGCGCATTCATGCATATTTTATTACTGCAAGTTAATCATTTGCTAAATATTTTCAAAACGTTTTGGGTTCTAACCCTTCCTATAAAATATTTTCAAAACCTTTTAGGTGTCCAGCCACAGGGACGCCAGGCTTGATTCATTCCAGGGGTTCGCTGCTGCAGCATATGTGGATGTTACAGGATTTGGATAGGCGCCTCTATTCCTTCTATTCCTAGTGTAGGGATTTTCTATCAGATATTCGAGCATGTTGCTCACGGTGTTTATTTAGTATTTATTTCAGATACTTGAGATCCATTATTATCTGCCTTTACCTTTGTGTTGGATTTTAGCCGATGGTTTATTCGGCCAGTTTCTTATTTATATGTGATGGCTGTATTTAGTTAACTTGTGATTGTTAATGATTTATTTCCACATGAGTATTTCATTGGATTAATGAAAGATAAAACTTGGCACCAGCCTAATTTCACTTAGGTGGTTAGTAATTAAAAACTTTCGATAGTGATGCTAAGAATGAATCAACTGAGAAACCTACTCTAATTTAATTTAGGACTGATCACCTGGGGTTTAATTAGGCGGGGTGTCACATATTGAACTTATCCAGATCATTTTAAACTTTCAGATGGACCATCAAGATGAACAAGCTAATGCCGTTTGTGAAGTTAATGAGAAAGAACATCTCACACCCCAGGTGTCTTCGAAAAGGGTATCAATCGTCGAATTAGCAGGCATTGTGGCACAGGCAGTTACCACTGCAGTCTTACAGTACCACGATCGCAGTATGCAGCTTAGAGGAGGCAAAAGACCTAGAGAGATTTATCAATTTGATATGACTAGAGTTGACAATTGTGAACAAACACCAAAATCGCAGCAACAACCTCTTCAAGACTAAAAAGGCCACAAAAGTAACAAAATTTACGTGGAGAGCCAAAAGCGTCAGGGCCAACAAAGTCGGGGTCAGAATGAAGTCATAAAAAGTTGTTTCAAATGTGGAATGGATGGCCATGAACATCAATTTTTTCCGAATCAGATTAGAGAGAAACTCCAACCCGACCAACAAGAAATTTCTCTGCTATAAATGTGTGCAATCGGGTCACAAGTGGAGGGATTGTCCTCAACCTGACATTGTTTTTCCTCGAGTTGCTCAGCAAGGTCAACAAGGTAAAGGAAAAGGCGAGACTAGACAACAATGTAGTAAAATGAGACAGTTTCGAGGTAGGTGCTTCAAATGTGGCAATAATGGACATAGATGTCAAGATTGCCCAGAGGGGAATAGGGCCCCATGGCAGCAGGGTGCCCGTAATAAATCGCAGAGGCCCGCTCTACCATCCATCCCAGAAGCCTCAGTTCAGTAGAGGAAATTACAGTATGAACGTGTCTATAACGTCCACCAGGCAGCAGCACCTCAGGCACCAATCGCAATAGAAGGTATGCTTCCTATACACGGTGCTATGGGTCGAGTTTTATTTGGTACTGGGGTGTCGCACTATTTTATAGCTACTCAATTTGCACGAACCTTAGGGTTATTATAAAAGGCAGAGAGTACAGTGTCATGCATAGACTCACCATTGGGGCATGAGTCTTTGATTTTCTTTATTTGACGGGGTGTAGATATAAAGATTAGTAGCTTAATTTTACTTGCGGACATGTTGGTGTTAGATATGCATGAGCACAATGTCATTATTAGCATGCTAGATTTTTTGGTAGGAGTATTGTCTTTGCCACTTGGGGACAAGAGATGTTTTTGGTGCCGATGCCTCACCCAGGGGGAGGATCTCCCACCCATTGGTATTACATGGAGGAGGATATCTCTAAGAAGATTGTGATTCTCCTGGATTCGATTCCAATCATTCGTGAGTTTTCGAAAGTATTTTAGGGTATAAGAAGGTTATGTGTTGAGGTATTTTGTGTAGAGTAAAACCATACGAGTTAAAAAATTTCGAGGCGAGAAAAAGGACAAAAAGGGGTGCTTGCAAGGGAAATGGTTAATGTAATCTCTAATTTGGTTCAGACAAACACGTTATGTCAGGAGGACTATTAAGTAGCCAAGGCGATTGACAAAGTAGAAGTATGAGTTTTATCCTCAGAGGATGACGCGAGTTTTATGTGACACGGGTGAGTCACTACATTTTGTTTATTGCTGGGTTAGCATGTGAGACAAGTTTAATGCGTAACTATAAATATTATTATTATGTAAATAGTTCCCTAGTGTAGCGGGATTATCCTTAGTGCTATCTGCGTAGGATGAATGGGTGTATTAATAGCGTTATATACTTTATTGAGGTTACTCATTTTAGTGATGTGATATACCAATATGATATTTCTTTGGTTGCAGTTTTATAGAAATGGTTAGTAAGATAGTAGGCAGTTATTGCAAGGCTATCGGAGTGGCCGCCTTAGTGTAATATGATTTGTTATGTCAAGGCCTCACCTGTGAGAGGTTCGAGCTCGCATTTATATTATATATTGCAGAGACTCCGAAGGGTATAGTGGTATCAAAAAGTTTAAATCCCAGGGTGTTTAGGGACCTTGTTATCATGGTTCTGTGTGTATTGGGTTTACCGTTGAGCGGAAAGATTTGACTCATTATTATGTTTAGCGCTCGAGACTTGGTGATAGGAAGAGTGCATTGTTATATCCATCCTTTATAAATGTGGGAGTTAAGAGTTAGACTCATATGATTGGGGTTAGGATTTTGAGGGTCCTGATTGTATGTGTACGAGGTTTGAGAATTATGATTACCGCCAATACTGAACGATAGTGGATTGACGAAATGTTTTTTGTGTAAGTGTAATTACAGGAGGAGATGTAACTGTTCTGTTAAGAGACAGAATAAAGGGGTACATGTTATAGACGGAGGGCCTAACAGATTTTGATAACCGACAATGCTAGGTAGTAGTGTATCGGGGGGGGTCCTTGTTTGGATTTCGCTTTGTGAGACATCCCACGCATGAAAGTTAGTGTACGGTTGGTAGTAGGAAGATGTTTGGTCATTAGTCTATGAGTTTGGTACCTCGGTCGTAGTAGGAGCAGGTAATTATATCTATAAATTGAAAGCTGAATTATGAATTTAGGGCCATTGGAGCCGGTTATATAGAAAGAAAGCATTGAAAGTTTTGTCTTATTGCCACGAGTTGAGGGGTGGAACGATGATAAGGAGGATTTAAAATTTCAATTATAGGGTGATTGAGAGTACCCAAGTGTTGTAGTCACGTTGTGAGCATAAGGAAAAGAAATAATTGGGTGTTATGTGTGATGCGTATGTGATGCTTATGCTAGTATGCACGGTTTATAGGGTGTGTGGTGTAAGGACAAAAATTTCCAATTGAGTCCCTGTATTGTTTTGACTTAATTTCGTGAATAAAATTACGTTTGTAATATGTCATAGGGAGAATTTTATTTTGTCACGATCCCACTTGGTCTATGACGTATTGAAGAAATTGAAGGCATTGCGAAAAAGCTTCAAAGAATTAAATCATGTCGAAGTTTAATTGGTGCAAGTTTAATCGTCTTCAAAGTTAATTTCATTTCGAGATCACTCAGGTATGAATGCATATAATTAATGGTGCTCGGAATTATTTTATAAAAGACAAGGATCTAATTTTTATAAAGAAAAATGTTTTTAATTATTTTAAAAGTGTTTTAAAGGTTTACACTACGTTTTATGATGATAAGCTCGTAAAAGAGTTTGACATTTTTGGATTTCTCATTAAAAGAGACGTTTTAAACAAAAAGTCTAAAAGTCAAACTTTCGCGCTGTCGTTCAAACGACATCCAATCTCGTTCGAACGAGATGGGATGTCGCTCGATCGAGTTCCTCAAGTCGTTCGAACGACACGTTTTTTGAGACGACATTTGAATCCTATTTAAACATTCTTTTCATCATAGTTTTGCAGGTGTGCTTTCTGGAAAACAGTTTTACGAACCAGAACATTGTTTGCACATGTTTTTAAGGTTTAAAAGTCTTAAACACATCCTTAGAGTTTGTAAAGATCCGAGTTATCATTCTTATATGTTTAAGTGATCTTGCTGCACCAAAGTTGTTTGTTCTACACATTGAACACAAAGGATTTTGCGGTGAAGAAAAGAGAAGGACTTCTTGTTCGACAACGTAGACGAATCAAAGCCATACCGGTGGACACCGAGACATACGTGGAGGCGTGTGTTATGGACAGGTATCATAGAAGACGGAATTTATGCGTGGGTACTATTGAAGAACGGTTGAAGATCAGAAGGAGCGTCAAGACCCGTGGGGATCGAGTCTTAGTGTAAGGCTAATCTGTCTTTGTAAAAGCATTGTTCATAGTGATTATCTGGCTTGGGCCATTTGAGGTTATTTTCCCATTTTTTTGGGTTTTTTCCTCGTACATCCGGCGTTGTGAGTATTCTTTACTTTATTTTACTTGCTTTAATCACTAGATGCATGTTTAGGATTAATCAAAATAAAATTGGTTCAAAGTAAGAATTGGGTTTTCATAACTTGGTTTGGTGCATAATTAAAAGTTGGATAATTTTCGGTGAAAATTTTGGTTTTGTTTGAAACACACATATTGGGCCCTCTTCAAATTGGTATCAGAGCTAGAAAACATATTTTATTTATTTTGTGATCCCGTATGTTTGTTTATCCCTCGTGTGTTTATTTTTCTCTCGACAGATTCTCTAAGCGTTGGCGATTTACATCGTTTGAATTTAAAGTTTATAAAATGTATTGAAGTTTTGGAGAAAGAAAATTACGGTTTCAAAAATAGGATTGAATATTTGCAAAATTTTCAAATTCAAAGAGATATTTGTCGTGAGCACTTTAGTTCCTTATTTAAAAATTTTAATATTTTAAAATTGGGCAAAAAGGAGAGTGATGATAGAGTCCTTATTTTAGAAAAAGAGTTAGAGGATTTAAAAAATTCTAAAGTTTGTGCCGTTGAGAAAAATAATTCGATTAATGATTTTGTGGCACGAGAAAAGGCTCTTAGGGATAAGTTTTCTTATATTGAGGGGGAGTGAGATAACCTTCTAGGGGTAATTGAAAATTTAAATAAGGAGTCCCAAATATTTGAGGAGTCTAATCGTTTTCTTGAGTCGAAAGTTTTGAAGTTAAAAAATGATTTAAATGACTCGAGTAGTGATGGTAGCGGCTTATCTTGTTCTAGTGGTTCAATTGTAAAAGTCAAAACCATAGTTTGTTTTAGAGCCTCAACCACATCCGAGGGTATTAGAAAAGGTCAACCCAAAGGTCCCGTTCCTCATCGTGTTTTCACATGTTCGCATTGTGGTAGGAAAGGTCACCTTAGAAGTTTTTGTTTTGATCTTAGAAAAGACCCTAGGAAGATTAAACATAGTGTCCCATTGGTTCCTAAAACCCGTTGTGTTAGGTATACACCTGTTTGGGTTAGGAAATCCGTTTTAGAGATGCTAAATGCTTCGTTGGTTGATTCTCACATGCATGCACATGATTCATCTCTTGCTCTTTCTTATGGATAGTAGCTTGCATGTTTTGTCATGTGCTAGTTTGCTTCATGATATATTCATTGCTAGTATTATGACATGTGTATTATTTTGTATTATAGTTTTCATTTGTTTGAGTCCTATTTCAAAAATACAAAAAGATTTTGTTTTTTGAGAAAACTTTTGACTCTTTGAGTCAAAATATGTTTGAAAAGCCGAAAAGATTTTCAGTTTTTGTTTTTGAGTTTACATGTTTGATGTGGCATATTGGTGTGCTTGGACCCCCCCCCCCCCCCATCGTCTCATTATCCATGTGGCTAGGACATTTGTTCATTATTATCGATGCTTAGTATGATCGTAACCATTGTTTATATGGGGTTATTTTGAAGTTGATATGCATTTTGATTCGACTTTGTATATATGCCAACATCGCACACATGCACGAGTTTATATGAATGTTTGACTTCTCTTGCATATTTGAATTTGGTGAGGCGTTCTTATCTCAATCTTGTCATCTATGTGTAAGTAAACTTAAGGAGAAGTGTGCATGTAATAACCGTTTACTGTGAGGATTTGAATTGAAAAAAATGATGAGTGATTCACGGGAAAGGGCTGCGAGAGTTCAAAATTAACTCGTCGTGAAAGCCACCGTTTAAAAGAGGCCCAAAAGAAAATGCAATATGCTAAGAAAAGGTCCAAATTTGTTTATTTCATTCTAAAGAAAATATGATATTATTGAGGGAGTTTGGATGGATTAAAAATTTAAACATGGTTGCACAACTAATCTTAATGTTGAAACATTGTAATTTGACGCTATTGTTTGTAGAATCGTCAAAATTATGGATTTGTGTGCATATAGTATGTTTAGTTCATTTAGCTCACTCTTTAATTGTCATATGGCTATGATAAAGTTTGATGATTTATCTCTATCAATTAGAGCTTCTTGATCATTTCGATGTGTTGGAATTGTGACTCATTTATTATAGTTTCAAGCCCATTCATTCCATGTCCATGTTTGAGCACATCGGTACTATGTTTGCATGTAACTCGCATTTTTAGTTTTTATGAGTTTTTTTTGCGTTTTGTGCGAAAAGTTTACTGTTTTAGCACTGTTTTGCATATGTTAGGCCCTTCCTGGAATTGTTTTGTGGAAATTTTTTCACTTGGCAATACTTTATATTATTCTGGGAATCTGGGAAATTTTGGCAGGTCGCGCGAAGTCATTCAAACGACAACTCATCTCGCGCGAACGACATCTGTACTTCGTTCGAGTGACATCCTCATATCGTTTGAGCGATGTCCCTGGCTCGTTTGAACGACGGGCTAAAAAAATGACTTCTGATTGGTTTGCAGTCCTCTAGTTTAATTTGATATATTTTTGGTACTGCAGGAAGCATCTTTTGGACTGAATGCTTTATATGTAGGTTCTTTTATGTTCCAAATTGGTATTTTGCATATGAGTCCGTTTATCACACCTGATTAATTTGCGATATTATTTGTGTGATTCCTTGGTTTACTAGCTACTGATTTGTCATTACATGATCTTATTTAGCTGGTTGTTTCATGGTTATCTAGCATTTTTCGTTTTTTTTTAAATTGGTATCAACTTGATTCAATTTGGTATCATATTCTCATTCTAGATATTTCAAATTGGTTTATCTTTTCACTGGATTGTCTATTCGAGACAAAAAGGGGGAGAGATGTATGTGATGTAGGGGGGGATTTGTTGGGCGTTACTATTGATATTTGGATTTACATATTATTGTTTGATTATATTTGTTTCAAATTGGTATCAAATAATTGCTCACATGTTTCAAACGATTTGTTCTTATTAGAAATATAAATTGGTATCATTTGTTCCTCCATACTTCACTGGGTATTTGTTTGTCTGTTTCATGAGTGTAGGTATGCTTTCAGCGATTCGAGATTTCAAGTTTACATCACATTCAGACAGTTCATGCTTGCTGGTGCTACATATTCTAGTCCGTGTCCTGTATTTTTTATTTTGGGTTTATGGGATGGGATTTAGGCGTCATACGGCTTGACGGCCGGGTTAGGCATTTCACTAGTTTAGTTTTGTCCCGGAATAGTCAAGGGGGGGGGGGGGGATTTGTAAGGACATAAATTTCTAATTGAGTCCCTGTATTGTTTTGACTTAATTCCGTGAACAAAACTGTGGTTAGGGAGAATTTTATTTTGTCACGATCCCACTTGGTCTATGACGTATTGAAGAAATTGAAGACGTTGCGGCAAAGCTTCAAAGAATTAAATCATGCTGAAGTTTAATTGGTGCAAGTTTAATCGTCTTCAAAGTTAATTTCATTTCGAGATCACTCAGGTATGAATGCGTATAATTAATGGTGCTCGGAATTATTTTATAAAAGATAAGGATGTAATTTTTATAAAGAAAATGTTTTTAAATGTTTTTAAATGTTTTAAAAGTGTTTTAAAGGTTTACACTACGTTTTATGATGATAAGCTTGTAAAAGAGTTTGACATTTTTGGATCTCTCATTAAAAGAGACGTTTTAAACAAAAAGTTAAAAAATCAAACTTTCGCGCTGTCGTTCAAACGACATCCAATCTCATTCGAACGAGATGGGAAGTCGCTCGACCGAGTTCCTCAAGTCGTTCGAACGACATATTTTTCGAAACGGCGTTTAAATCCTATTTAAACAGTGTTTTCATTATAGTTTCGCAGGTGTGCTTTCTGAAAAACAGTTTTACGAACCAGAACATTATTTGCACATGTTTTCTAAGGTTTAAAAGTCTTAAACACATCCTTAGAGTTTGCAAAGATCTGAGTTATCATTCTTATATGTTTAAGTGATCTTGTTGAACCAAAGTTGTTTGTTCCACACATTGAACACAAAGGGTTTTACGGTGAAGAAAAGAGAAGGACTTCTTGTTCGACATCGTAGACGAATCAAAGCCATATCGGTGGACACCGAGACATACGTGGACGCATGTGTTGTGGACAGGTATCGTGAAAGACGAAATTTCTGAGTAGGCACTATTGAAGAACGGTTGAAAATCAGAAGGAGCATCAAGACCTGTGGGGATCGAGTCTTAGTGTAAGGCTAATCTGTTCTTGTAAAACCATTGTTCATAATGATTGTCTGGCTTGGGATGTCCGAGGTTATTTTCCCATTTTTTGGGTTTTTTCCTCGTACATCCGGCGTTGTGAGTATTATTTACTTTACTTTACTTGCTTTAATCACTAGATGCATGTTTAGGATCAATCAAGATAAAATTGGTTCAAAGTAAGAATTGGGATTTCACAACTTGGTTTGGTGCATAATTAAAAGTTAGATAATTTTTGGTGAAAATTTTAGTTTTGTTTGAAACACACATATTGGGCACTCTTCATGTGGGCATCCTGGTTAGATGATGTTAGAATGATACGAGTTGTAGGGATGTGGGAATAGACGCGTGGAATATATGTTTGTGGGACTAACATAACGAAGTGGAAGTGGCAGAATGGATTAAGCGTCGCATAAAGAACGATTATCCATAAATACGTGTGCGATTAGAGTAGCACACCCGAATTTGGTTGGAAGGCTGTGGAAAGCCATTTTAAAAGGGGTATTCCTTGAGAAGGGTAGAATGAATTATTATGGAAAACACTCAGGAGGAGTTGTAATTAGTCAAATGTTGAGAGCGATTGACGCGTACAAAGAGTGAAGATGTTAGTATGGTATAAAAGGTCCGAAAGTGCACATCGTGGAGAAAAGTGTATGAGTTGGAACTTTCAGGATACACAAAGGAAAGAAGGGGACTATTAAGTGTCACTTGATGTGAGATATTACAAGTAGAAGATGATATCGAGCGGGACATAGTGACTAGTCCCCGCGGGCACTACTCATAAACAGAAATCGGTTGGAACAAGAGGAGCAATCAGAGAATTTTGTGGCTATCGACAATTCCTATAATGGAAGAGGCCGGTAAAGTTGGTAAAGTTTCTTGGATGAGTTGACAACCTCAAGGTAAGATCAAGAGTTCCTTCGAACGTGTGGAACAAGATTCCTAAAAAGGAAGTGATTGACATTCCTTAGGGTGATTTATAATTTTAGCTAGTGTGCCCTAGTCTTCCTTTGAAAGGAAGGATCACGCCGGCACGTGATCCTATACGGTATTTTTCTGAATTAGGTTGAGATTTTTGAATCCCACCTTCAATATGGGATTTCAGGAAGCAGCGGGGATATCATTTCGTTTTAAGCAGGTAGTATCACCCATGATTCGGGGAGTAAGCGAGCGGTAATTAACCATTAGTGGAGCAGTGTGAAAATAATTTTGGATTCATTGTGATCATTTCTATTCCACAACGGTTCTAGCTAACACGTGGAGTATAGTACGATAATTGGGGATGGATATTACCTAATGGTAGGGTTCCATGGGATCACTCATACCTGTTTATTGTGAACAAGATACTTATTGAGGTTTTGGTGTGGAAGAAAAAAAAATCTTAACTTTTCTCACTCTGAATGTTAAGAGATGGGCGGATAATTAGAATTTTGGATTGGTTGAGTTAGAGTCTAATGACTATGGTGGAATTCCACGACTGTTTTAGGCGAACAAGGGTGGTTATATGTTCGTATGGTTTCTCTCAGGAGGGGAGTTTTGTGTTTAGATAATTTTGAGTAGTTGTCATGTAGTGAGGTGCAGCCTCCCAATGATATTGAAATAATGAGAATTAATAATGTATAGGTGTGTCTTATGAGAATGTTGTCGGATAGGAGCACAATATGAAGTGTCTTTAATGAGAGTGTTAAACAAGCTTGCTGTGAGGCGGGGGCTATAGTGATTGAGCGCCTTACTATGTAGATAGTTTTCCTACTGATAAGGTATCCAGAATTGTTTTACCAGATAGGCCTTATTTTTTGAATTTCGGGATGAAATTCCGTTATTAAGGGGGAAGTATGTAATACCCCGTACTTTTATGGCTTTTAAATTTAAGGATTTATTAAATTTAAACTGAGATATTAATTTAATATTAATCCGAAAATTTATTTAAATAGTTACTAGCATGACGAGAGGTAGTAATTATTGAGAATTTGTCAAATATTACTAAAAAAGTAAAGTAATATATAAGACTGATTTTATAAAAATTGTGACAAGTGAATAAAATGGCAATTATGGAAATTTAAGTCTGGACGCGCCTGTGTCATGTTAGGACTAAATTATTATTATTAAAAGTGAATAAATTATAAGTCTCCTATGTGATCATTTCGAGTGCGCCAATGTGTCCGTAAAGGTCGAGATAGTCAAAATAATCTACTCGGGGGTTTAGTTTGGGTCTTGGGGAATTTTTAGGCCTAATTGGCATCCCGTGAGTGTATTATAGACATTTAACATTTTTGGGTAATTAAACCCATGAATTTCCTAAGGATAAATCAGCCTTTAGGAGTTGTCTTCTAGGGTTAACAAACACAAAATCAAAGAGCGACCATTAGAGAAGGAGTTAGAGAGCTTTCCAAGCAACTCAAGGTCAAAGACTCAACCTTTTACACCGCCACCACCACCAAAGCATAGATCGCGGACGAGGAACGCAACCATATCTCTTTCGTCCACAAATAAGAAACTCAAATTCCAGGCAAGTATCTATCTTGCTTCTCTTTTAGTTAAATGTCACACATTGTTAGATTAGGATGATCGAACCTATGTTTCATGGAAGAACTCAAGGATTTAGAGAACCCAATCACATGTTGTAGATAAAATAAATAAACTCTCGACATCCCAATCATATGTATAGGATTACCCACGAAATTTGATTAATTTAGAAGTAAGAAATCTGGAAAAAGAAATAGAATAATGGAAGTTTAGTGGAAAATTAGGGTTCTTGATTATTAAAATAAATTGGCCCTTTATTTCAATTCCGTTGTTGAATTTGTACATGTTTCACATAGGAAATCTTGCATATATGTATATAGAACTTGTAGTAATGTTATTTGAGAGTTTGGGAGTTGTTAATGACGTTTTGGAGAAAATTAGAAGATGAAACCCGTAGGTTTTAATGGAAGTTTCTGGGCAAGAACTACTTGATCGATCAATCAACCCAAGAACATCGATCGATCGACCTCCTTTCCTCGATCGATCGACCCCTCCCGGAAAACTGCATATTTTTCGTCCGTTGGTTTAATCCGGCTAAAATGCATAGGAACCCTTTATTGTTATTTTTGGAGTATAATGGGATATAAAGAGGACCAGTAGGGCCTAGGTAGACCCCGTTGGGTGAAATTTAATGTAGTATAAAATTATGGGTTAACGGGGAGTTATTCACACATACGAAATAATACGTACGTCTAATAAAATATCGAGACTCGTGAGTAAGTTAGATTAGAAGATAAGTGTGAGTGCCTACTGAAATTATACTTAGGGAGATATAATATTTCGAGAGATGAGAAGTAAGTATGGAGTAACTTATATATGAGAATAAAAGTGACGGGTCTATTATGCGAGATCATCGAGTAAAATGTGCTAATAACGGATAATTATAATTATGGGCCGTGGGCGCGCCAAATTTAGAAATGTGAATATTGTGATTATGCATATATTATATATCTGTGTAAAAATCATAGCCGAGCTACTTTCTATCACGGGGGTTTCTGCGTCGGGATAGTCTTATCGCGATTGGGTCTTTATGGAGGATATTGACTTGTACCCTAGAATATAGGATTCCTTGGTACAGGCTATCTAATTGATAGTCAGACGGTCCTAAGAGACGTGAGGGTATGTGCTGACCTCTTAGTGACTTGGAACTATGCTTCGCCTCTATTTTTATGTGTTTATGTTAATACAATTCGAGAGTGATTCCGAACTAGTATTTCCCTTAGTACGAGTGATACGAGGACTTGATATCAGAGTATGCCAGCACCATAGATTTTATGTGGGGTGCCGATAGTATATATATTATATGAGTGACTAATATATATATATACTTAAGTATGGAAACTTTCTACTGTGCATAAAGTAGTTAAGTAATGAATAAATACTCCAACTTTATTGTAAGTGTTTGGGAATTTTGTGACATATCTGGGATATTTTAAATAACATAAGATATATGAGCGAGTTTAATTTTCAGAAGTTAATTATCTTAGCCATAGTATTTATCGGAATAAAACCTTATGGGAAAGTTAAGTTAAAATAAACTTTGGAGATTAATAGTACAGTAGGCGTGCACACTAGATGAGAGGTGAGAATTTCTCAAGAGAGTGTCGCATACTAACATGGATGTTTCATTAGCTGGTAAGAATTTTATATACTTGCTAAACTATTTTTAAACTGTTTTACACTCGGGCTTTGACCCATTTCCTGTTATTTCTTTTCTCTTGTATATATATATATGTATATATTACAGGTGCCCAGCTATAGGGGCGTCATGCTTAGATCCCTTTGGAACGGACGCACTGCAGCTTATGTGGGAGTTGTAGGTCTTTGCTTAGATGACCTCGTTATTAACTCTATTCTTATTTTAGTTCTCATTCGTTAGGGCATGTGTCGCTCGTTTCCCTATTCAGTTGGATTTGTCAAAGATTTATGTTCATTTATTTTCCGTATTTGGTACTCTTTGGGATGTAATTTGTGTCAGGATGATTTTATTTGTAGCTTTAAAACTTGGTATTTGTTTATCTGATTGGTTAAATTCTTGTGTGTCAATTGCCATCTTTAACATTTATATGATTCTTAACTGTAAATTATTGAAAAGGTTTTCTTAATGGGATTGAATAAAATAGAAATATGGTTTAAAAATTATTTTGACACTTAGCTCAATTAATTATGATGTTTAAATTTGAAATTTCATTTTACGAAAGTGATGCTAAAAATGAACCAACCGTTCACCTTGATTTTAATTTAGTAAAGGGCTGATCACCCGGTATTTAATTAGGCGAGGTGTCATAGGTTGGTACTATGAAGTAGTACACAACCTATTGGCTTTCATCTCTTTTATTACAGGCCCAACAATGGGGAAACCAACTTTAGTTTGAACCTAAGAGTGGTGAATAAAGATAATAATTTTGGATTCGATATGAACAACACAATATGAGGCATTGTAATGCCTAACACTTACTAATAAGTGGGGTATATTAACCCAATTGGAAGAATGCATGTTTTAGAAGTGAATAGGCCCAACTCGTACTTTAATAAGGCCACCCTGAGTTTTACAAAGGCTTCAAATTATGGAGTGGTCACCAATTGAATGTTCAAATATGAACCCTGGGGGTTGGGAAATAATAGGAGATTTGGTAACGAGTCATTCCAAAGGACAGATAACCAAATTCCTCATGTACCTCCACAAATGCCTTTACCATTGAAACAAAACATGCCTATTGCGTAACGAAACAGGAAAATACTCAGAGAAGTTGGGAAGAATGAGATTGTGGATTTCATACATGAGATTTTTGGGCTAATGGCCCGAGAGGTGCAAATCCAGATGTATAGAAAGCCATATCCTAAATGGATAGATAGGTTTGAACTCCCGAAAGGCTTCAAATTCATAACCTTTCCCTATTCTCGAGGGATGGGAATCAATCCATGGTAGAACATGTAGCATGATTTACGCTAATGCAGGGACAAATGAGTATCTAAAAATATGTTTTTGAATTAATTCTCTTATGGATGCAATTTTCACTTAGTTCATTAGCATCCCACTTATCTCGGTTCATAATTGGCAATGCAGTTCTTCAAAACTAAACCAGAAATATCAATGGCCGACTTGGACATGCTAAGCCAATGGCCGGATGAAAGGCCATTAGTTTCATAATTAGGTTTAAAAGGGATAGAAATAAATAAAAGTAGTATTTCCTGAGTCTGAGTTTGTCAAATTGGCCAAAAACGGATATAATATAATCTTCGAAAGAAGTTTGATACGACAGAATTTAGTGGAAATGACTGCGAAAGTTTCTAGATATGAAGCCCTCTTAGAGGAAGAATATGAAAGGTGTACATACTCCTTTAAAACATGTTATAAAGATCCAAATTTGGAAATATATGGTGCTAAAGTTGAGATTGAGTGCAAATTTTTGGTTTGAAAAGACATGACAATTGAATGATATACACACAAGTTGAAATGAGTGATTACGAAATACTCTTTTGATATATTTAAAGGTGAGGAAATCTTTAATTATCTTTTAAAAGTTAAAGTGATAAAATTTCCTGATGATGCGAAAATTCCAAGTGCAAATGAGTTGAAAGGAAAAAACTATTGTAAATGGCATAATTCATTCTTCCACTTAACTAACTCTTGATATATTTTTTGAGACCGAAGACATGAGTTAATTAGGAAAGGAAAACTCAAGTTTCTAGACAAAGAAGGGAACACAATGTGGATTAATGAAGATCCGTTCCCCAAGGTCAAAGAAATATGAGCTGATATTTATTCTATCTAGTTACTAAGCAATAAAGGCTATATTGAGTTCATAATGGGGATAAAATCCTACGTAAAGGCTTCAAAACCCGAGACAATTGCAGATCCATACCAAAAGATCTTAAAAGACTTGTGTATTAGGTGTGGGGAATAATACTCTGAAATGTGCCAAATTATTTCTTCAAAAGGAAAGCAACAACATAAAATTAAGAAGGAAGGAAATGGTAGTCACACTGATAAACCTAAGGGGTAGGAAAGTCAAGGGAACTTCTAAGGCTTTTTCTAGGGCCAAGTGAGGACATTTTCTAGGCTTTATTATTCACAAAGAAAAAATACCACCAAGGAACTTCCAATATGTCAGGCCACTAGGAAGTCCAATCCCACCAATACTTGGGGACTCCAAGGCCCATTGGGGTTACTAAACTGGCCCCCGTGGTGAAAGGATTACTAGAATGGTTTGTGGAATGAGATCGTAAGGTGGATCAATAGTTCATTGAGATTCCTAAAAATCCAAAAATAAATAAAGCCCCAACAAGTGGATTCGAGGATGTGGTATATGGTGTAACTACCCAAATCAAAGAAAAGGTAACTACAGATTGAGATCTCTCCCAATGAAGGAGAATTTAGAGGAGTATAGGTCCCGGCAAGATGACTTAAAGATTTTTTGTCTAAATGGATTTGAGGATAAGGTGTCTTTATCTTTAAAACCTAACCAAAGGCTCCATAGATAAAAAGATAGAAGCCGGTCTTCTGCAGATATGTTGGGTGAAAGATTAAGGAACTATAGAAGGCCATGAGCATGGATGAAGGAAGAACATCTGAAGATGGTTCTTCCAGTGAATAAGAGAATGGAGAAATTATGGTTGTGTATGCAGAAGGACCTTTACAAGGACCTAGTCAACAACAGTTCATCTAGTTTGAATCCTTGCTACATTAGGTGTCAATTAATATACAAATTTCCTCCCACAAAGGTTTGAAGATAAAGAATGGAAAGAGGTTCCAGAGCCAGAGATAAACGAAGATGATGGCTCAGAGGTAGATGACTTAAACAAGTTTGTTTCAAGCCCTTATCTATAAAGGCTTTGGTGAGTGGAGTACTAAAAATAAAATCTCTGTAGATAATGATATTTTCATTAATTTAATGTCATATTAAATGATTTCTAAAATAAAACATTCTAAATTGGTTCAGACCCAAATAATAATCTGTGGTTTTGTTAGGGATAAAAAGTCAACTAAAGGCATGTTACTAGTCAATATTAAAGTTGGCACGAAAAAATCTAGGACGACCTTCTTCATAAATGATGGAAGACCAAGTTTTAATGACTTACTTTGCAGAGATTTTATTCATTATAGTAAGTGTATCCCTTCTGCCATACACCAGACATTATTATTGATGAAGGAAGATGAGAACATGGAAGAAGTGGAAGATGACCCACTGCCATTTCATAAAAACTTCAATTGTGTTGAAGTAGAGATTTACCAGGAGAATGTGGAACAAATCAAAGTGGATGCATTGATCAGTGAGGCATAAGGAGATGAGGTTTGAAAGGAAACCTGTGAAGAGTTAACTTTTGGATTGATGGGATCAACTAAAAAGGATAAAATGGGTAACACACCCTTTAAATTAGAAAATGCCAATGATGTGTTGGCCGTAGTGTTAGAAAAATATAGAGAGCTGGATTTAAGAACAAAAAATAGTGAGGAAAGGACCATTAATTGGGCTAATTATGTTTTCGAAGAAAATAAAGAGGAAGAAAAGTCTCAAGACATCGGTGATCTAGAAAATTCGCCAGTAGAATTAAAAAACTCAAAGACAAACTACTAGATCCTTTAGTTGAGGTAAACTTAGAAACCAGACAAAACAAAAGGGTAATGTACACTAGTGCCAACTTTAGGAAAAAAGACCAACAATTGGTTATGAAGGTTTTAGATTAGTATAAGTATCACTTTACATAGGAATATGAAAAATTACCCGACTTAAACAAAAATAGTGGAGCATATATTGCCAATCAATGAAGGATACAAGCTTAAGAAGTAGGTACCTCGCTAGATGACCCAGAGGTCACAACAAAGATAAAAGAGGAAATAAAAAGGATATTAAAGTTTGGGTTCATTTGAACCTCCAAGTATGTTAAATGGATTTCCAAAATAATGCTAGTTATTAAAAATAATGGTAAATTAAAAGTATGCATTGACTTCAAACATCTAAGTGCAACCACTTCAAAGGATGAATATCTAATACCGGTGGTACATTTATTGATTGATAGGTGTCCATGCTATCATGTCGATGATGGATGGTCATTCAGGATATAACCAAATATACACAGCTGAAAAGGATGTGCATAGACTTGCCTTTAGATGCACCGATAACTTGGGGACCTTCAAATGGACAAAAATTCCATTAGATTTGATGAATGCAGGAGCCACTTATTAAAAGGGAATGAGAGAAATTTTCCAAGATATGGTTAACAATTTTTTGGAGTGTTGATGAATCCTTTCAAATGTGCCTTTGAAGTGTCTACATGAAATTTCCTAGGATATTTGGTGTAGAAAAAAAAGGATTCAAGTTGATAGTAACAAGGCTAAGGCCATAATTAGAAGCACGACCCCTAAAACAAAAAATGAATTACAAGGGTTTTGGGGATAGGTTAATTTCCTCGAATATTTATACCTAATGATGCATGAAAAACTAAAATATTTCTCTTTTCTTGAAGCTAATAGATGAAGAGGAGATAAATTGTAAGGAGGAATACAAGTCATATTTTTGTACACTCAAAAGATATTTGTTTAGGTCACTTGTATCATCACCTCCAAGGGATGACAAGTCACTGAGGCTTTACATCGCTGCTATTGATACTTCCATTAGAATTTTATTGGCACAAGACTGTGATAAGAACAAAGAATAGTTTGTTTATTACTTAAGTAAATTCCTAAATGATTGTGAATTCAAATATTCAGTAATGAAAAAATTATGTTTAGCTTTGTATTTTGCGGCCATGAAATTTAGATATTACTTACTGCCTAAAGAGGTGTATGTTATTTTAAAGTTTGCTTAATTTAATAGATGCTCATCAGTCCTATTTAAAAAAAAATAGAATTGGTAAATGGGTTTTATCTCTGTTTGAGTTTTGCTTATATTACGTGATCAAAGTGCTATAAAATGCCAAGGAGTAGATGCATTTTTAGTAAATCATCCATGTGAAGATGATCCATGTAAGGACATAAATTTCCAATTTAATCCTTGTATTGTTTTGACTTAACTCCGTGAACAAAACTGCGTTTGTAATATGTCATAGGGAGATGTTTATTTGTGTCACGATCCCACTTGGTCTATGACGTATTGAAGAAATTAAAGACGTTGCAGCAAAGCTTCAAAGAATTAAATCATGCCGAAGTTTAATTGGTGCAAGTTTAATCGTCTTCAAAGTTAATTTCATTCCAAGATCACTCAGGTATGAATGCGTATAATTAATGGTGCTCGGAATTATTTTATAAAAGATAAGGATGTAATTTTTATAAAGAAAAATGTTTTTAAATGTTTTAAAGGTTTACTCTACGTTTTATGATGATAAGCTCGTAAAAGAGTTTGACATTTTTGGATCTCTCATTGGAAGAGACGTTTTAAACAAAAAGTTAAAAAGTTAAACTTTCGCGCTGTCGTTCAAACGACATCCAATCTCGTTCGAACGAGATGGGATGTCGCTCGAACGAGTTCCTCAAGTCATTCGAACGACACGTTTTTCAAGGCAGCATTTAAATCCTATTTAAACAGTGTTTTCATCATAGTTTCGTAAGTGTGCTTTGTGGAAAACATTTTTATGAACCAGAACCTTGTTTGCACATGTTTTCTAAGGTTTAAAAGTCTTAAACACATCCTTAGAGTTTGTAAAGATCCAAGTTATCATTCTTAAATGTTTAAATGATCTTGATGCACTAAATTTGTTTGTTCTACACATTGAACACAAAGGCTTTTTCGGTAAGAAAAGAGAAGGACTTCTTGTTCGACATCGTAGACGAATCAAAGCCATTCGGTAGACACCGAAACATACGTGGACGCGTGTGTTGTGGAAAGGTATCGTGGAAGATGAAATTTCTGCGTGGGCACTATTGAAGAATGATTGAAGATCAGAAGGAGCGTCAAGACCTGTGGGGATCGAGTCTTAGTGTAAGGCTAATCTGTCTTTATAAAACCATTGTTCATAGTGATTGTCTGGCTTGGGCCGTCCGAGGTTGTTTTTCCATTTTTGGGTTTTTTCCTCGTACATCCGGCGTTGTGAGTATTCTTTACTTTATTTTACTTGCTTTAATCTCTAGATGCATGCTTAGGATTAATCAAGATAAAACTGGTTTAAAGTAAGAATTGAGTTTTTTCACAACTTGGTTTGGTGCATAATTAAAAATTGGATCTTTTTCGAAGAAAAATTGGTTTTGTTTGAAACACACATATATTAGGCACTCTTCAAATTAGTATCAGAGTTAGAAAACATTGTTTCTTTGTTTTGTGATCCCGTGTGTTTATAAATGAATTTTGGATATAATGAATTTTCTCGAACTCCTGTTTTTGATGGCACGACTTACACTTATTGGAAAATGAGAATGAGATGTGCTTTAAAATCTATTGATGAGTGTGTTTGGCTTGCAGTTGAGAAGGGTTGCACCCCCTGTCACTATTGTAGGTGAGGTCACTAGTTTAAAATCTGTTGAGTCATGGACCAAAACTGAACAAAGACTTGCACAATATAATTTTAAGGGTCTGCACGTTATTTCTTCACATGTCACACATGAAGAATATAATAGAATTATGACTTGTGAAACATCAAAAGAGGCTTGGGATATTTTGGCACTCACTCACGAGGGCACTAGCACGGTTAGGGTATCAAAACTTCAAAATCTCACTACACAGTTTCATACCATTAGGATGTTAGAGAGTGAGACCTTTGATGAGTTTTATGCTAGGTTGTACAATATTGTCAACTCGTCATTTAACCTAGGTGAGAAAATTCCCGACAACCGTATCATTAAGAAAATCCTTAGGTAATTGCCTAGTAGGTTTGATGCGAAAGTGACCATTTTAAACTCCTTGGGTAGGTTAGAGTCAACGAAACTGTAATACCCCGTAATTTTAATGACTTTTAAAATGGGTTATATTTTAAATTAATGGATTAATTGGATCTTATTATAAATTAATTCATTTGGGTTTTATCCGAATTGTGGATATTAAAATGGATGATTCTGAATATTACTTAAAGATATTTAGGTAATATATGAATGTGATGTCATTGATATGACGGTATGATATAAATTCGGTAATTTGAATTTTTAGTCAGACGCGGTATGGGACGTGTCGGGACTAATTTATTAAATTAAAAAGGAAATTTATTTTCTATCGACCTTATAGTCATTTCGACTGTGTCGTTGCGTCCGGAAGGTTCGAAATAGTCAGAAAAGTCTATTTGGATGCTAATTTTGAGTCTCGGGTCATTTGGAAATGAAAAGACAACCCAAAAGGGCATTTTGGTTATTTTTACAAGGGGGATGAATAGTGATTTCGGGTTTTGTCTTATTATAAGTATTTGGAGATTAGTGTATGTAGGTTCATTTCATCTCTTCTACACAAAATTGAAAAGTCATCTTCTTAGAGAGAGTGGAAGGTTGCTTGGAAAGAAAAAGAAGTTTGCTTGGGAAGGAGGAGAACCAAAGGTCAAAGGTCACCACCACCATCACCACCTATGTTGTTCAACTCCAAAGGATCAGATCTTCATTAGAGGCAAGTGTTTGATATTTACAATTTAAGTTCGTATATTGTCCATGTTAGGATAGTTATAAAAAGAGATGATTTTCATGCTTGGAAGATGAAAGGATATAGTTGTTAATGGATTTTTAGAATCTAAAAATATATAGGAATTAAACTCATGTTGTAGGTAGTTAGTAATCCAATAAATATTCATCAATCTGTGGAAGAAGTTCTGAAAATAATTTAGTGTTCTTGAAGATAATATGTTGATAATTTTCTGGAAAAAGAGGCAAAAATGAGTGGAATGAGAAGAGCCAATTTGGAAGGTTTAGATCTTCTTTTTGAGTGCATTTGGATGAGATTTAAGAAAAACTCAAAACGCATACCTGACTCAATTTTTTGTGTAGAATCCAAATCTGAAGTCGGATTGATGATTCGAATAATTTTTGGATCTGATTTTTCTGAGTATTTAAAATATGAGAATTCATGATGTTGTTTCTTTTTAATGTTGGTTCTTATCCCAAAACTTTTGTAGATCGTCGGTGAGTATTAATTGGATATTATGGGACTTAGAGAAGATCAGTAAGCCCTAGTTAAGATTTGAATTAATTTGATTGGGATTTAAATTGATTAGAATGATGATAATTAAATTAAAGAAATTTCGGTTGCTAGATTGATTTGTTGGATTATAATTGGTTTGCTTGAGGATTAAGGATAGGTCCAGTAGTGGTGATTGAATGTAACACCTGGGTAGCCTTAGGATTACAATATGAACATCAAGGACTGAGTTTAAGCTCATTATTGATTGTGCAAGGACTAAGTGTAATACGAGCGCTTATCAGTATGACTCCTGGATAGAGATGGGAGTTTAGAACACATTCGGTTGAAAGAGGGTATGAGGTTATCCCAATCACGTATTTAAAGTTGACGGACCTCCTCGATCGACGAAGTTAAGTAGTAGTGTATTGGAGGGGTTCCTTGTTTGGATTTCGCTTTGCGAGACGCTCAGCGCATGAACCTTAACGACGTCGGGAGTGGAGAGATGTTATAGGATGCGAGGATAATTAAATTATGAAGTAAAAATATGATATTTTAATACGTGGAATTTAAAAGAGATATAATGCTACGTATGGGAATTATCTTAGGGTAATGATATTACCTTATTGATATTATATTATAAGTATGATAATACCTATTTGATTGATTGATGATTAATGTGTATGACATACCTAGCTTACTTGCTATCAGTGGGAGGTTTGCGCGTGAGGGCAGTCATATCCTGATGAATCCATGGAATCTTTGATTTGTCGGTCGAGAACATAGGTCTATGAAAGACTTATCGGGGAGTTGATAAGTCCGTTGACTGTGGGTACGTAGGTATGTGCGTGACCCATGGATACGAGAACTATGTTCGCCTCCAATGATTGTGTTGTTGTTAATGGTTCGAGGTATCCTCACCGAACCTTTTGTCCCCTTTTTGGCGACCAGCGATATTGGGACATGATAGCAGAGTAATGCATTGCACCGCAGCTGTGACTCGGGGTGCCATATTATATATGAATATATATATATATATATATATATATATATATATATATAATGGATTAAATGAATGAATGGATATTTATTATGGTTAAATCTATCTACGGTGATAATTGTAGATAACGGTGAATAGAGAAAGATAATTGAATTAAGTTAATGAATGTTTATTGAAAAACTTGATTCATATTAATGAGAAATGATTCACGTTAATGAGAAACGATGAGAAATTTAAATGAATAATAATGTGACGTATGGTATGGGACATATGGGGATTATGATATTGGGATGGAATTATAATATGGAGACTAGAAAAGAGGAACCATTAACTAGGAGGTTAATAGGAAACGTTAAGTGTGCAATCTAGTTGAGAGGTGAGAATGGCAAGTGAGAGTTGGGTCTAACATGTACATAATAAAAGATTTATTGCACTTGTTAAATACTTGCTGTTTTAAAAATCATTTTCACAATCGGGCTCTGACCCGTTTCCTTGCATATTTTCTTTTTTATTGTATCTTCTATATCAGGTGTCCAGCAACAGGGACGCCAACCTTAGCGGATTATGACAGGCTATGGATTTATGGAGTTTTGTTTAGACGCCTATCATCATTTGATTCACAGTATTCTCTTAGTAGGGCATATCGCCCAAAGGATTCAGTTATCTTCTTCTATCGGGGTCAAATACTATGGTATTCGTGTCATTTTAATACATTTGATATTGTTGGGATTACTGTAATGGATTAATATTATTTGGGAATGTTTATTCCAATTGCATTTAAATTCTTTTGTGTTATTTAATTGGTTATCAGTGTTGTAGAATAAAATGTATTGTGTTATTCTTAAACTGGAAATGGATTTTATTAAATTAAAATTTGAAAAGTTTTTAACACCAGCTTAATTGAGTATTGGGTGAGTTGTAAATATTTTCGACAGTGATGCTAAGAATGAGCCAACTGTATATTCTGTTTTAATTTGGTATGGGACTGGCCACCCGGTATTTAATTAGGCGGGGTGTTACAAATGGTATCAGAGCTTAGGTATACGATAACCTCGGGGCTTGGGTTTTGGGTTCATTGCGTGGTTAGCAATTTTTGGAGATAGAAAATTTTAGGTGATATTTGTGATAAGTTTCGAGATTAGATGTGAAGAATTTATTTTTGGAGAAGAAATTATTTTTGGAGATTGTTAGCCTGATTTTTTAGAGTTAGGCATTCGGCGAATTTCGAGGGCGAAATTCTATTGTTAGTGGGGAAGTGTAACAACCCGCGTAATTTTGGGTTATTTTAATTAATTTTTGGAAAATGGAGGAAAATAAAGTTTTTGATAAAATTATTTTTATTGCTCAAATATGTTGGTTATTATTTTTAAAGGCGAGAATTTCAAACAGTTTCGAAAACGGATGTTAAAATGATTTTAAAATGTTTTTAACTCTTGGAGTTGTTTTGACTTCCAACTCTTCATTTCTTTGCCTTATTTAAAGGAGTCTTTTGGATTCCAACTCTTCATTTCTTTGCATTATACAAGGAAGTCATGGGTAAGCCTTTTAACTTACTTTTGGCACAAATTTTGGCAGCAAATATATTTTATATTCCTCTTCTTTTTAAATATACTTTGGCCCTTGAGATTTATGAGTTCCAACCTTAGATTAGAGGTGTTCTTGGGGCTATTTTGTTGGAGGTTCTTGGAGGAGCTTTTGTAGATCTTTTGTGTTGATCTTGAGGATGTGATCATTGGTTTCTAATCATAGTTTGAGGTATGGGGTTTTACACAATATGCTCCTTAAATCTCGCGAGCGTCATTCTCATTGAATTCTTGTTTAATTGAACTCATATTTGAATTGATAAATTCATTGAAATCTGGAAAATAATTGTTGAAATTATTTTGATTCATGTGGTATCATTATATTTTATTGAGCACGCTGTCATGAGATTTTAATATGGCACGGATATTGTGAACCCGCCAACATACCTATTCTCGGGCTATGGCTTGATAAAGCATATGCGAATGGGGTGAGGCCTGGTGACCCATTGATGTGTTGGTGAAAAATTATAATGATGAAATGCTATTGAGATTTTCATTTTGATTTGAATATTCGTACTCATGTTGTTACGTTTTATTCATCGTTAATATATTTCTTGAGCATCTTTCCTGTCGTATTGTGTACTTCCCGATATTTTCTTTTAGTTGGCAGGTTAGCGCGGATTGGGACGCTATGGATCAATTGGGATTATTTTAGCGTGGATTAATATGGGAAGAATATTTTTGGAAGATTTGTAGAGCATTGGAGATTTGTATTTTTATTCGAGTTAGATAGTCCATTCTTCAAGACATTCAGAAAGACTTTTGAGTGGAATGATGAATGCGAAAAGGCTTTTCAAGACTTGAAGAGATACTTGGGAACACCTCCACTGTTGTCCAGGCCAGTGATGGGAGAAAAATTGTACTTGTACCTTGTAGTGTCCGAGAATGCAGTTAGCTCGGCATTGATTAGAATGGAGAATTGAGTACAAAAGCCAATTTACTACACAAGTAAGGCCTTCCGAGGAGCAGAGATCAGATATCCAAGGCTGAAGAAATTAGTACTGGCGCTGATTGAGGCGAGTAGGAGAATGAGGCCATACTTTCAGGCTCATACTATAGTAGTATATACTGATATGCCATTGAGGCAAGCCCTTCATAAGCCAAAAAAATCAGGAAGATTGATGTACTGGGCAATAGAGCTCGGTGAATATGATATAGTCTATGAACCCAGATCATCGCTTAAAGGGCAGGCTGTAGCAGATTTTATAGCAGAGTTCACCTATCCTGATTGCTCCGAGGAACAAAAGTTGCTCGCTGATCAACCTGTGGATGTTACAGGATCAACAAACACAGGCTCAGACCAATTCCGATTGGTAAAAGGGTGTGTCGATGTTACAGGATGTGACGCCGAGATAGTTGTGAGGACTTCGGATGAGAAATAAGAGTTGCTCGCTGATCAACCTGTGGATGTTACAGGATCAACAAACACTAGCTCAGACCAACTCCGGTTGGTAAAAGGGCAAGTGGATGTTACAAGATCATTGACTTCGGGCTCAGACCAACTCCGGTTGGTAAAAGGGCAAGAAGAAATGATCGAGGAAGAGCAAGAAAAATCCGAGGAGGAAAGGAAGCAACAAATATTTCACCGAGGAACTCTAACTGATCAGAAATTCGAAGATGAGTTACCTATATGGAGACTATATGTAGATGGATCATCTTGCACTGCAGGTTGCGGCGCGGGGATAGTTTTGAGCACTCCGGATGAGATCGATATGGAATACGCCTTGCGTTTCCAATTCAAAGCTTCCAACAATGAGGCTGAGTATGAAGCCATGATTGCAGGACTTAGTTTGGCCAAAATTATGGAGGCGCAACAGGTCATTGTTTTCAGTGATTCTCAATTGATCATAAACCAAATGATGGGAGTATATGCAGTTAGAGGAGAATTAATGATCAGATATCATGCAAAGGCAAAGGAGATGGTTTCAGAATTTACCGCTATTCAGCTGGTCAGAATACCAAGAATGGAGAATGTAAGAGCAGACGCCCTAGCTCGAATAGCATCAGCTACTCGCACTGAGCTACGACGAACGATCCCAATTGAAGTGTTAGCTGGTCGGAGCATAGATGAAGATCTGACGATGAACTTTATCACCCTTGATTTAGGACCATCTTGGATGGATTCCATCAGGGCTATTTTAATTAATTTTTGGAAAATGGAGGAAAATAAAGTTTTTGATAAAATTATTTTTATTGCTCAAATATGTTGGTTATTATTTTTAAAGGCGAGAATTTCAAACGGTTTCGAAAACGGAGTTAAAACGGATTTTAAAATGATTTTAAAATGTTTTTAACTCTTGGAGTTATTTTGACTTCCAACTCTTCATTTCTTTGCCTTATTTAAAGGAGTCTTTTGGATTCCAACTCTTCATTTCTTTGCATTATAAAAGGAAGTCGTGGGCAAGCCTTTTAACCTACTTTTGGCATAAATTTTGGCAGCAAATATATTTTATATTCCTCTTCTTTTTAAATATACTTTGGCCCTTGAGATTTATGAGTTCTAACCTTAGATTAGAGGTGTTCTTGGGGCTATTTTGTTGGAGGTTCTTGGAGGAGCTTTTGTAGATCTTTTGTGTTGATCTTGAGGATGTGATCATTGAGGATGTGTAGATCTTTTGTGTTGATCTTGAGGATGTGATCATTGGTTTCTCATCATAGTTTGAGGTATGGGGTTTTACACAATATGCTCCTTAAATCTCGCGAGCGTCATTCTCATTGAATTCTTGTTTAATTGAACTCATATTTGAATTGATAATTTCATTGAAATCTGGAAAATAATTGTTGAAATTATTTTGATTCATGTGGTATCATTATATTTTATTGAGCACGTTGTCATGAGATTTTAATATGGCACGGATGTTGTGAACCCGCCAACATACCTATTCCCGGGCTATGGCTTGATAAAGCATATGCGAATGGGGTGAGGCCTGGTGACCCATTGATGTGTTGTTGAAAAATTATAATGATGAAATGCTATTGAGATTTGCATTTTGATTTGAATATTCGTACTCATGTTGTTACGTTTTATTCATCGTTAATATATTTCTTGAGCATCTTTCCTGTCGTATTGTATACTTCCCGATATTTTCTTTTAGTTGGCAGGTTAGCGCGGATTGGGATGCTATGGATCAATTGGGATTATTTTAGCGTGGATTATTTTGGGAAGAATATTTTTGGAAGATTTGTAGAGCATTGGAGATTTGTATTTTTATTCGAGTTGGATAGTTTTAATTTTAATTCGAGAGACTTGTTGTAATTGAAGAGATTGAGATTAGTTAATTTATATTATTGTGGGTTTATTTAGATGCTCTATACCTTGTTATTTGTGGATTTGGATTTATTTTATCGCACTAGCGCTCCGTTCTCTCTCCCCGGGCGGACGGGGTGTTACAGAAACTAGAAGAGATTGTAGGTGACTTACAAACCTATGAAATTGACATGATTACCTCTAAGCAAGTGCCTAAGAAAGAAAAGGGTATTGCTTTGAAAACTCGGAAGGAGGAAATTAAAGTTTCGGATTCCGATTTCGATTTCGATTTTGAGGATGTTGCTTTGTTGGCAAAGAAATTTAAAAAATTTATTAAGTTTCAAAAGCAATCGAAAGATGCCAAGAAATTTGAAAAATTCAAGAACAACAAAGTAGATCCCGCCTCTAAGGATAAGTTTGAGAAGCCTAAGAGAGATGAGTTGGATAAGTGTTTTGGGTGTGAGGGGCACGGTCACAAGGTGAAGGAGTGTCCCACTAGACTTAAGAAAGAGGGCAAGCAACCCGTTTTCTATAATGCCACCTTAAGTGATAGTGAACCGGAAGAGGGAGAGAGTTCCCCCATTGAGCGTAACTTTATTGCGTTTATGGCATGTCATGTGAGTGACGACGATACAACTCATGTGAATGACACTTCCGAGGAGGTTTTGAGTGAATCCCATATTAGTGAGGGTGAAGAGAGTGACGAGGAGGAGATTGATGTGAAAGAATTACAAAGTGCGTTTAATGAGTTGTATGCCGAAACGGTGAAGGTGAAAAAGGCTAACTCAAAATTGCAATCTAAGTTGAATGAGCGTGCCATAAAAAATAATGATAGTTTGATTGGGGATCTTAAGGCATGAGAGAAGAAACTTAGGGAGAAATTAGAGTTTGTGGAGAAAGAGAGAGATAATCTCCGTGGTTTGATGGAGTCCTTGAAAAAGGAGATTTTAGTGTTTGAGGAGTCTAGACGTTTGCTCGAGTCTAGGATTCACGAGTTGGAGGAGAGATTGATAGACTCGTCTAGAGTCAAGTTTGATCTGGAGGCTAGGTCGGAAAAGTTAGATAAGATCCTAGGCATCGTCCAAATTAAGGAAGATATGGGAGGTATAGGTTTTGGTGAGAGAGTTGTTCCCATTCCCCCCGTACGTGTGAGAAACACTAGGATGGTTAGAAAAGGTCCACATAAAGGTAATCATTTCCACCACCGCTACACTTGCACGTTTTGTGGTAGGAAAGGTCACCTTAGGCATTATTGTGATGACCTTAGATAAGATCCCAGGAAGTTTAAGAATAAAGTTGCACCGGTTACCCAAAACCCCATGCGTCGTTTTACATCTACTAGGGTTAGGAAATCGGATTTAGTGGCTTTAGGAATTAAACTTCATGATTCTCGTTTGGGTGCACTTGATTCTTCCCATGCTAAATCTAAAGGATGATAGTGTTTCCATGCTTGTCATATGCTAGTTTGCTTCATGATATATTCATTGCTGTATTATGACATGTGTATCTTTTTGTGTTATAATTTTCATTTGTTTAAGTCTTATTTGAAAAATACAAAAAGATTTTGTTTTTGAGAAAACTTTTGAAAATCCAAAAAGATTTTAGGTTTTTGTTTTTGAGTTTACATATTTGATGTGGCATATTGGTGTGCTTGGACCCCTCATCGTTTCATTTTCCATGTGGCTAGGACATTTGGTCATTATTATCAATGCTTAGAATGATCTTAACCATTGTTTATATGGGGTTATTTAGAAGTTGATATGCATTTTGATTCGACTTTGTATATATGCCAACATCGCACAGATGCACGAGTTTATATGAATGTTTGACTTCTCTTACATATTTGAATTTGGTGAGGCGTTCTTATCTCAATCTTGTCATCTATGTGTAAGTAAACTTAAGGAGAAGTGTGAATGCAATAACCGTTTACTGTGAGGATTTGAATTAAAAAAAATGATGAGTGATTCACGGGAAAGGGCTGCGAGAGTTCAAAATTAACTCATCGTGAAAGCCACCGTTTAAAAGAGCCCCAAAAGAAAATACAATATGCTAAGAAAAGGGCCAAATTTGTTTAGTTCATTCCTAAGAAATTATGATATTATTGAGGGAGTTTGGATGGATTAAAAAATTTAAACGGTTTGCACAACTAATCCTAATGTTGAAACATTGCAATTTGACGCCATTGTTTGTAGAATCGTCAAAATTCTGGATTTGTGTGCATGTAGTATGTTTAGTTCATTAAGCTCACTCTTTAATTGTCATATGGCTATGATAAAGTTTGATTATTTATCGCTATGAATTAGAGATTCTTAATCGTTTCTATGTGTTGGAATTGTGACTCATTTGTTGTAGTTTCACGCCCATTCATTCCATATCCACGTTTGAGCACATTGGTACTATGTTTGCATGTAACTCGCATTTTTAGTTTTTATGAGTTTTTGTATTTTGTGTTAAAAGCCTACTATTTTAACACTCTTTTGCATCTGTTAGGCCCTTCCTGGAATATTTTTGTGGAAATTTTTTCAGTGGGCAATACTTTATAATATTTATGGGAAAATGGTAAATTTTGGCAGGTCACGCGAAGTCCTGCTAACGAAATCTCATCTCGCGCGAACGACTTATGTACTTCATTCGAGCGACATCCTCATCTCGTTTGAGCGATGTCCCTGGCTCCTTTGAATGACAGAATAAAAAATGGCTTCTGATTGGTTTGCAGTCCACTGGTTTAATTTGATATATTTTTGGTACTGCGGGAAGCATTTTTGGACTGATTGGTTTATATGCAGGTTCTTTTATGTTCCAAATTGGTATTTTTCATATAAGTCCGTTTATCACACTTGATTTGATTGGTATACTCTTTGTGTGATTCCTTGGTTTACTAGCTACTGATTTATCATTGCTTGATCATATTTAGCTAGTTGTTTCATGATTATCTAGCATTTTTCTATTCTCGAATTGGTATTAACTTGATTCAAATTGGTTTCACATTCTCATGCTAGATATTTCATATTGGTTTATCTTTTCACCGGATTGTCTATTCGAGACAAAAAGGGGGAGAGATGTATGTGATGTAAGGGGAGATTTGTTGAGCGCTACTATTGATATCTGGATTTACCTATTGTTTGATTATATTTTTTTCAAATTGGTATCAAATAATTGCTCACATGTTTTAAATGATCTGTTCTTATTATAAATACAAATTGGTATCATTTGTTCCTCCATACTTCACTGGGTATCTGTTTGTCTATTTCATGTGTTTAGGTATGCTTCAGCGATTCGAGATTTCAAGTCTACATCATATTAAGACAGTTCATGCTTGCCGGTGCTACATATTCTAGTTCGTGTCCTGTATTTTTGATTTTGGGTTTATGGGATGGGATTTAGGCATCATACGACTTGACGGACCGGTTAGGCATTTCAGTGGTTTAGTTTTGTCCCGAAATAGTCAAAGGGGGAGATTTGTAAGGACATAAATTTCCAATTTAGTCCCTGTATTTTTTTTACTTAATTTCGTGAACAAAACTGTGTTTATAATATGTCATAGGGAGATGTTTATTTATGTCGCGATCCCACTTGGTCTATGACGTATTAAAGAAATTAAAGACGTTGCGGCCAAGCTTCAAGTAATTAAATCATGCCGAAGTTTAATTGGTGCAAGTTTGATCGTCTTCAAAGTTAATTTCATTCCAAGATCACTCAGGTATGAATGCGTATAATTAATGGTGCTCGGAGTTATTTTATAAAAGATAAGGATGTAATTTTTATATAGAAAAATGTTTTTAAATGTTTTAAAAGTGTTTTAAAGGTTTACTCTACGTTTTATGATGATAAGCTCGTAAAAGAGTTTGACATTTTTGGATCTCTCATTGGAAGAGACGTTTTAAACAAAAAGTCAAAAAGTCAAACTTTCTCGCTGTCGTTCAAACGATATCCAATCTTGTTCGAACGAGATGGGATGTCGCTCGAACGAGTTCCTCAAGTCGTTCGAATGACACATTTTTCAAGGCAACATTTAAATCCTATTTAAACAGTGTTTTCATCATAGTTTCGTAAGTGTGCTTTCTGGAAAACAGTTTTACGAACCAGAACCTTGTTTGCACATGTTTTCTAAGGTTTAAAAGTCTTAAACACATCCTTAGAGTTTGCAAAGATTCGAGTTATCATTCTTATATGTTTAAGTGATCTTGCTGCACCAAAGTTGTTTGTTCGACACGTTGAACACAAATTGTTTTGCGGTGAGGAAAAGAGAAGGACTTCTTGTTCGACATCGTAGACGAATCAAAGCCATTCGGTGGATACCGAGACATACGTGGACGCGTGTGTTGTGGACATGTATCATGGAAGATGGAATTTCTACATGGGGACTGTTGTCGAACGGTGGAAGATCATAAGGAGCGTCAAGACCCGTGGGGATCGAGTCTTAGTGTAAGGCTAATCTGTCTTTGTAAAACCATTGTTCATAGTGATTGTCTGGCTTGGGCCGTCCGAGGTTGTTTTCCCATTTTTGGGTTTTTTCCTCGTACATTCGGCGTTGTGATTATTCTTTACTTTATTTTACTTGCTTTAATCTCTAGATGCATGTTTAGGATTAATCAAGATAAAACTGGTTTAAAGTAAGAATTGAGTTTTTTCACAACTTGGTTTGGTGCATAATTAAAAATTGGATCTTTTTGGGAGAAAAATTGGTTTTGTTTGAAACACACAAATATTGGGCACTCTTCAATCCAGAAGGTAAATATGATATAAGGTATATATCCTTGATCCTATGAAAATTATAGTTTGATGGTTCGAAGTCCCAAATAAGGTCAGGAGTATGGGTAGTCATTGAATCCCCTTAACATATTAAAATATAGTATATATACAAATTGGAAGAGAATTTATATTCCAATAACCAAGTAAAATATGACGCAACCATAATAGGACTAAAGATCCTTTGAAGTTGTAAAGCTTCCGTGATTAAAGTCTATGGGGATTCTTAATTGGTCATAAGACAGTTAACTGGTGAATATAAATGTATCGATGATAGTTTAACTTTTTATAACTAAGTGGCTTTAAATTTATTATTTAAATTTAATGATGTCACGATAAATTATATTTTCAGTTTCTTCAGTGAAGAGGCCAATGAAAATCTAAAAAAGAACCAGTTTTCGAACCTAATGATAACTTTAAAGCTAAATTAAAATTAAGCTTTATTACTAAACTCCCACCATTACTCCATAACAGATGGTCTTTGGTGGAAATTGGGAAAACAGTTCTTCATAAGGATTGGATTAAACCATTAATCGAATATCTAACTAACCTAGATATGAAAACTGACAGGGTGGTTAGGTTAAAAGAAACCAAGTTTTTATGTATGTGGGGAGATAATTCGATAAAGGTGCAGATGGAATAATCCTAAAGTGCCTGACTAATGAGGAAGGCTTAACAGCTATTGCTCAAATTCAAGAAGGCATATATGGGGCTCACCAAGACTGACCCAATATGAAATGTTGTTAAGGAGACATTGTTTTATTGGCCCTCCATATTAAAAGATTGCATCGATTTTGTTAAAGGGTTCCAATAGTGCCAACACCATGGCCCTCTAAAACGCGTGTTTACTATTAATCTACGGTATATAGTAAAACATTATCCATTTAGGGGATGTGTAATATACGTCATTGGTAAAATCTAAGCACCATCTTTGAAGTTGCACAACTTCATATTAATAACCACATATTATTTTACCTAATGGGTAGAGACTGAGGATCTAAAATCAGTTACCCAAATTAACTGGTAGACGCACAGCATTATGTGTAGGTTTGGAATGCCAAAAACTATAACCTTAGACAATCTAAGCATTTCTTAGTCGAAAATGATGAAGGAATTCAATTCAAGATTAGGAATAACTTTGAGTAAGTCATCACCTTATTATACTAAATCAAATGGATAAGTAAAGGCCACAAATAAAGTGATTAAAGATACCTTAAGTAAGGTGATCGAAAAGAATCCAAGAGATTGACAGAATTTACTGCCGGAAGTATTATGGAGGTATAGGACTTCCAAGAGGTTAATCACTGACATAAATCTACATGATTTGACTTATGGACATGATGGTGTCCTGCTAATAGAAATTACTCCGAGTTCCTTGAGAGTTGTGGCCTAAAATTAGTTAACTATAAAAGGTTATGATTAAGCCATGCATATAGAATTAAAAAACATAAGTGAAGATAGAGTGAGGGCCTTAAACAACATATTAGTCCAAAAGAAGAAAATAGTTGACAACTATAACAAGAAACTAAAAAAGAGGACCTTTAATGAGTGAGACTTGGTTTAAAAATCCATTTTATCCATTGGAACAAAGGATCAACCTATGGAAAGTGGTCTCCAAAACGGTAAGGACCACCATTCCAAATATACAAAGAATTCAAGGGTGGATATTACTACCTAAGAGATATGAGTGATCACATTCAAATGGGAAAAAATGTTAGGTTTCGAAAAGCGTATTACCCAACCATATGGTAAGCGAGGCAATAAAGATACAAGAACATACTAAACTGAACTTTCATTTATGTATTATTAAAATGTTTTGTTATAAAATTCCTAAATTTGGTCCAATATTTCTAATACATTAACTTCTTTATATTTATTTAAATTTGCCTCTCCTCAAACACAGATGTATTACTGATAGATAACTGCATCTCGCCAACCAGTATATTCAACCTTGATTGGGAGTTAGTCTCCACTAGAGTAGTCACTTCTAATGCAACATTAATTTTGATCAATTTCTTTACCAGTTCTTCTTATTCTGCAGTAGGATAAACCCTCCTAAATGAATGGTCCGTAATTAATCAAGACTACTAGCTGCCTCAACTTTATGTTGAGAGTATTGTGCCTAATCATCATACAAATTGGTTTCTTATATATCAACTTGGGATCTCATTTCAAGGTAAACTTTGGACATCAAATCCTTGAGAACTTTTGCTCCAATGTCCCCAAGCTGAGAGAGTATGAAGAAGGTTGATTTCAACCTAGTGAGAAAAATAAAATCAGATATAACCTCAAATGGCATTTTCGCATAGCTTCGAATTAATTTTAAAGCTTGTGAAGAATTTTAATGCCAAAAAATGGATCCAACTGGGTCTAAAGGAGAACTTGTAGTTTTTTATCCACACTAGAGGAAGATTCTACAAGTGCTTGAAAGGAAGATTTTGGCATCACTTGATGGAGTTCCACATGAAAAGCATTAAGATCCTTAAAGGACATCAACTCGAGGATGACCTCAACTGTTGATATGGTCATAAATGGTGGAGGAACACTCTTTAGAGGTGTATCCAAAGGCTCTGGAATAGCCTCACAAAGGTTGGGAGTAACAGAAGCTCTAAAAATAGACTCAAGAGGGATGAATCACTTATTTACCTCCTTTACCATTGGAGGTGGAGTATGAATAACCTCTTCAGCAGCGGGAATAGGGAATCTACCCTAATAAGAGGAAAATCCTTCCCTCATATAGAAGTCGTAGTTGGGACTGCAAAAAGGAAGAAAAAATCGAAGTTATAAATGCAAGGGATAATTCCAAAGTGAAACAAGAGATAAGAAATGTTGCCAAGGACTAGAAAATTAGTATACATGCTATCTTAAGCTTAATAGGTGGTCTGTTAGCTATGGTTTTCACCATTTTCTTCCTAGGAAACTTGAATATCTCCCTTAAAGGAAGTTCCACAGGCTCAGGATTGGGCGTTGAAGAAAAAGCTGAATTCTTCTTCAAATGACGAGTATAAAATCCTCTTCTTCTTCCTCCTCCCCTTTTTTAGTAAACATAAGTTTTCTGTTTCGATAAGAGGCTTAGAAGTAGAAGAATAACCAATGTAGGGAAGGTATTTAGGTAAATAATCAATAATCTGAATAGGATTCTTGCCCATACCCGTACATGGAACACAAAATGAGAAATGGAAAGTCAAAAATAGCCAAAAAACGGGATACAAATATTAAGAAAGGGCCTTTCTAGAGGAAGAAGGCACAAATGGATCATTGACTTGGAATATTTGACATAAGTGATTCTCAACATGTAAAGACCGCCATATTTTAAAAACTTCAGCCACCCTAGCATCAAATTTCACACCCTATTTGCTAAAAGTCCTACGGACCTCAACATAATTAGCAGACAATTTCCTGATGGACATTGGAAGATATAACAAATAAAAAGGGATTGGTATTGATCCTTATAGGAACACTATAGATTGGTACAAGCCAAATTATATTATAAAATCAGTAAGCAAGTAAAGCTCACCAAAGGTTTTAGTACCAGAAGCTTTAAGGGCAAAGTGCCACAAAATAGGTTTTTAGGAATTAAAAACTCCCCCATGAAGAATTTGTTTCCTAAGTAGGGGAGGTTTTATTTAAAACGGGGACAAACAACTAAGGGGCTTGAATATAATTTAACATAGGATGAAGGAGAAATTGAGGCTGGTTAGGTTTCAAATCTTTAAACATGGCTAGAATAACTTCGAAGATCTTGTTAGTAAGGCATTGTAATAAGCATGGCTATGGCTAAAATGTGAACTACCAAAGAGGCAACCAATCTCAATAAAGTAGGCATGGAACCACATTTGAACAACCCATATGGTCCCGCCTCGATTGGGGCTGAAGGGACCTACTTAGAGTTCAGAGCAACTTCTCTATAGAGAATCCAAAAAGTAAGGGCCACATCCATTTCCTTACTTTCTACCAGAGTTGTAGCCAAAATTAAATACTCCAACATCACATGCTGAGACTTGGTGCAAAACACATGTCTTGATAACTAAAACATGAGGAAAGAATAGTACTCTGCATAAGTTATATATCCAATAGTCTTCTTATGTTTCTTCATAAAATTTTAATAGGCCATGTAAGTAATATCATGCCTTAATTTTATGAGGAAATCACATGGAAGCATAAGAGGGTGGACATCTTCTCTGGTGGCTTTGAAACTAGCAATTGGAAAATATTAAACACAATAGGTTTAACCACCCCAAAATTGAATTTAAAACAATTAAAGGCAAGATTCTAGAAATGAATGGCACTGAAGATAACGAAGGGCTCATACTCAATGTTCCTTAAGCTAAGTCTGACTGCACCAAGAATGCCAGTCTTCACCATTAATCCAGTTTTATTCTCGAGAACACGGTTAACCCACTAACTTCAATTTTTGTCATCCAACTACCTAGGCTGAACTATAAATTTAAGGTAAGAAGTGTGTTGATGGAATCAAAGTTTTGAATCTGGAGGGCCTTCTCCCCAAACCTGTATAATAGATTGAGAACTTTAAAAAAAGTTCATTTTAAGAAAAAGGACCCACAACAAAATGAAAACCCCCATAGGATAGTTGAATGGGGTATATAATGCTTTTAATAATAATAAAGCAATCAACTGTGCTCTCAACAATAATCTCTTTAAATTGGTCATAGGATTTTAGGGATTCTGAATTAAAAGCAATTATTGTTATAAAATTGAGAGGAAAGAGGAAATGGAGCTAACGGTTGTATAAATCTTATAGAGAGAGAATGAGAAATGAGAAGGAGTGGAGGAGACAAAACATGAGTTGTAAACAAGTGTAAAAGAACATTTGGAAAACCACTCAATTACCAAGAAAAAAGATGACACTTATCTTTAGGTTTTTTATGCTAAAGGTAAAGCTAATGGGAAATGAAATAAATTACAAAGTGCCTTTATTAGTACCGTTAGCTAAAAGCCTTAATGATTACACTTATGGTTCATGAGTACTCCAAAATTAAAATCAAGCGACGGGAATTCCAAGGCGACCGAATATATTGGTTAAAAGGAATAATAAAGATTGTCCATTTATGGGATTTAATTGAAAATAAAAGGGAGTTCCATTAAAGCCAAAAGAAAAGTGATTACAAAAGTAAAAAAATATTTATAATTTTCTACATATTACAAAATAACGGGGAAATGCATAAGTTACAAATTTTGGAATGTATCCCAAAAATAGTATATATATTTTTCTTCAAGCTCCCAATAGTCTTTATAGTGCACAAACCGCAAAAAAAGGGCTTCATGATGCTGGAAATTCCGTACAGCCTCCTGTGTTTTTTCCATAAACTCCCAGCTCAAAGTGAAATTTCTTATAAACAAAGAGCATCAAATCCCCAATCTTTCAAATTATTTTGACCCTTCACATAAATATTATCAAAATTATTTTAATCTCCCAAAATTTCATTAGTCGTATGACGAAGATCATTATAAGAAACAATTCGAATATCAAAATTATCACAACCATCAAGATATTGCCTCACGCTTATAATAAAAGAGGGATATATATTTGAAAAAAGACAATTTTATCCTTGAGAATAACAAGAGAATATTCAAAGTTTTAAATAACTTTGCACGCACAAGCAAAGTTATTTTGAGCATGGACCTTGAACAAAATGTAAGGAGGGATATGAGATAATTCATGAAGAATTTCCAAAGTCTTGCCAAGATCAACGACAAAGGAAGGATAATGCAAAATTGGCTGGCCAATATCCATGCCATATAAAGCATACTTATCCAAATCATGAATTGGATCCCTAAATAACACGTAAGGATAAAAAAATAGGTTAGAAAATGGGATCATTAGAGAAGATGGATTCAGTAAGCAAGGCTTCAAACGCAGGCAGGTCGAATCTAATTCTATCCAATATATAGGAAGTGTATGTGCCATTGGTGATGATGTGGTTCATGGAGCATACAAAAGAATGCAAAGGATTCTATCCAATATATAGGAAGTGTACATGCCATTGGTGTTGACGTGGTTCGTGGAGCATACAAAGGAATGCAAAGGAGGATTATCGTTGATAATGTCATATCTAGAGGAAGTATAAGTGGAACAATTCCAGGCATGTAAGATATTCAACTCCGTGGTCTTAGTAGCATCGAAGTGATAATATGGCCAAGCATAATCTCCCCTAAGTTGAGGAGTGAAAGTAGGATAGACCACTCGTGGTAAGTAGTCAAATGTAAAACGAGGAAGAATAAGGGTATGACCATAACTGACATCCTTTTCAAAAAAAGGACGATGACTAATTTCTTCCACAGATGAGGAAGATGAGGAGCTGATAAAGATAACCAAAGTGGGATGTTGGCCAAAGTCAGTAACCTCAACAACCTTTTTTCTATTGGCTTCAACCGTTGTGTCACCCCAAACTTTGACATCTTCGGCCCCAGTTATGGTCTTTGGGGTTTAGTAACCCCAGAAGTAAGTTCTTCAGTAGGAAACGAAACCTCCTCATAATAAGGAAGAGAAGGGAGAACTATGTCAGTCCAATCTACAAAAAGTTCGAACTTAGTATAATCAGTGACGTTTGGAGGAGGTGTAAATAAGTTCATAAAAAAAGGTGGAGTAGTATTCTCAACTTTAACAATATAAAACTCATATATAATGGGAGGAGGTGGAACAACAGAATACCGAGCTTAAGATAACTTAGTAACATGGTCTCCATTCTAACTCCCCTAGTCATCATCATCATCAAATGAAAGTTGATCAAAAAAGGAAACACCAGCCCAAGGGTTAAGTAGAGTATGACCATCAGTTGATGGTGGGGAAGAAGATGATATGACCTCCCAAATGCTCTTTTAAATTAGAGGACATTTTTATGAGACAACGTGATGGGATGGGAAAATAAGAGAGCTCAGATTAAAATCTAAGAGACGAAAAGCTTTACTGATGGATATATTTTTAACACCAAGACGTCTATTTAAGAACAATGATAATGTCAGTGTAATGATTACCTCAACGTTGATTATAAGATACATAAGGCACTTTGGGTCATCATAAAACAAGTCAGAGAACATGGAAAACTGTCACGAGTAATATCAACAATCCACTAATCAATTTTTTTTCATAAAAAAATAATTAACGCAAGGAATATGTTTACACCCTATAATTTTCAACCAATTGGGCATCAACACATGGAAATACAAATCCATCATTACAACTCGAAAATAAAAAATATAAATAGGTCAGATTAAGACAAATGGCTCACTAAGAGAATGACATCTAATATGCTCATAATGTGGTGCAATCTCACATAACTTTAATTGCTAATAGTTAGAGTGGAACTTTGAAAGGCAAACGAATCTATAAATAAGTGGCTCAAGGACAATCCAAAAGCAGAACCCCCTAACCACAAAACTGGTTTTACTCATTTAAACATTGTTTTTTCTTTTCATTCCTTTTTAGTTTTCGAGCATAAGTTCGGTCTTTAATCATTTAGCCTCTTCTTCAAAGCTATTTGCAAGGTAGATTGTAGCTCTCTTTTAGTTTAATACAAATTTCCTTTGTTTTATTTAACCATCTTTACGTTTCTTAGGTTTAATTTGGATTACATTTCTTACTTAATAATTCTTTACTTCCATTAGTCTTAAACTATTTTTTTGGTCTTTAGTGTTAAATTACTTTATTTGACTGTTTTAGTTACTTCGAACCTTATTTTTGCCGTTAGTTTTATTTTTTCCAACTCTTCTTTAGCTCTATTATATTTTATTTACTAACTTAAATGGCACTCACTGTAGAGTTTTCTTAATTAAAGCATTAAACAGTTCACAAATTGCCTAATTATCGTAGGCTAAAATAATTAACCGGTTTATAATACCATAACCTTGCCTAACACGCTCACATATAATAAAAAATACACAACAAACCAAGCCATCAAAACAATAAGGTGTGCAAGCTTAAGGGCCATACATTGACTTAAGTAAGCGATAAGGTCTTGGAACATCCGGTTTGATCGAGTAATCAAATATTTGATTTTGATCAATGTCCAGATGAAAATTGTGTGTATAAGAATTATGACGGAAATGTGATGATATTTTTAGTACTTTATGTGGATGGTATTATCCTAATCGAGAATGATGTGGTTGTATTTTATAGTATAAGAGTGTGGTTGTCTAGTCAGTTCAATATGAAGGAATTAAGATAATCCAATCACATCATTAGGATAAACCTTATGCATGATGAAAAAATAAGATGGCTTATCCCAAGACATTTATATTGATGATTTCCTTACTAGGTTTAGCATGAATTATCCCAAGAAAAGTTTTATCCCTTTCAGGCATGGAATTCCTTTATGTAATGATCAGTTCCTAGGACATCTAGTCAGATAGAGAGGATGAGGAATATACACTATGCTTTAACAATGGACAACCTAATATATGATGTGTTGTGTAAAAGATCGAATATCTACTTTATTATTGGCATAGTCAGGAGATTACAGGCTAACCTAGGCAAAGAGCACTAGATTGATGCTAAGCATATTCTTAAGTACGTAAAAAGTAGTAGAGATAATGTGTTGGTTACTTAGTGGATTGTATAGTTACCATTGCGTATACAAACTAAATGAGATAGGTATTCCAGGAGACCGAGGTTAAGATATGTGTTTACCCTAGAAGGTGGAATCATAAATTGGAGGAGTATCAAGCAATCATGTATTATTAATCCAACCATGGGGCCAAATATGTTGCCACTTTGGAGGCAACAAAGTAACTTCCTAAGTTACTTAGGTATGGTTCCTTTAGTGCAGTCATCTATTACATTTTATGTGACAATAGCAGTGCGGTTGAAAATTTGAAAGAACCCGGTTAAAAATTTGAAAGAACTAAGGACTCATAAGAGGACGAAGCACTTATATGATATTTTAAAATAGGATTGTAATAGATAAATACAGGAGTGTATTGAACATGATCACTCGTGATATTTTAGTCTAAGGGTTGTCTTGATTAGACTTGGGTAATTTCCATACCATTTGCAAAGGGTGTGTGGATATCCTGATAAGGGTTTGCCCTGAAAAATGAGAAAATGGGAATCGAGGAAGAAAATACCCTTTCCACCACTCACGAGCTCCCAAGGACATAAAAGCGACTGTCATCAAGGGTGTGTGGAAGTGTAAAGGTTAGAGTCGACAACCTATTTTACTTAAAATAGGAAAAATAGGTAGTTCGTACTTGAAGAGACGACATAAAATACTTATATAGCATACGAAACCCAATAGATCACGGATTTGGGGAGTAAGTTATGGAATGGAAAAGTGTTAAGCACCCATTCCGCCCTTTTAGTCTCTCATGGGATATAAAAATGTTACCATTGTCCTAAAATGTGTAATCGTGTGTATAATGTCTGTGTGGGTTGGAAAATATATAGGTACGTGAAAAATGACTGAGGAGTGAAATCATCATGTCCTCATCATAGATTGGACGGGAACAAAACATTTGAAGGAGTAAACCTAAAAGAAAGAGAAAAATATAAAGGTAGCCAAAGTATGAGTGATACGTCGAATCATAATTCACTACGAGAGAGCGAATACATGTGTCTAATGGGACCGCTAAAAAGGGACTAAGAAAATAAATAAAAATGACTAAGGGCATGTTTAGTTTGCAACTATAATTCCGTTTTCTGTGTTTAAATGAAATGTTTGATAAAAATTTGCATTTGGCATACCTATTTTTAAACACTGAATTGTATTACTTCCGTGTTATAGTCAAGTTTTTTTAAAAAACACCAAAAGAGTGTTTTTATAACTTTTGCTTTTCATTTTTCAACTCATAATTATTCATTCTTGATATTTTAATGCCTTTATACCTTAATATATAATATACATACATAATACATTAATATGTGCGTAATTCTTATAAATGAAAAATATATATGCACATTTACACAAAATTATATATATTTATATTTTATTAAATTATATAATATACTAAGATACATATGTTAAATAATATTATCAATAGATAAATGATATTTAGATATAGTTTCATACATGTATTATCAATGGATGGAATAATATCAAATATACATATAGTACGTATGTATTAAAAAATATTATCAATTCATGTATGTATATAATTTTATTGTGAATTATACATGCAATATCATTATATAGACGTATATACATATGTATGTGTATGTATTTATATATGTATGTATGTACGTATACATTTTTATTATGTATGGATGTTTATATATATATATATATATATATATATATATATATATATATATATATATATATATATATATATATATATATATATATATATATAAAGAGAGAGAGAGAGTCAGGCTCTCCAACATGCTCCATTAAACATACCTATGAACATACCTATTTTTTTTAAAATAGTATAAGATATAATTTTAAGTTGATATTTTTTATACGGGTTCATGACATTTCAGTATATCCCTGAAAAAATATTTAGCTCAAAATAATATGTTTTGTTATTTTTAAAAAATAGGTAGAAAAACTGATAGTTTTAAAATGTAAAAATTATTAGTTTTTTGCCATATTTTTTAAAAATAACAAAAAATATTATTTTCAGTTGTTTTTTTTACAGGAGCACAATGAAATGTCATGAACCCATATAAAAAATATCATCTCAAAATTATTATTTTTACTATTTTAAAAAATGGGTATGTTCATAGGTATGTTGTTATGAGGTATGTTGGTGAGCCTATATATATATATATATAATTCCTAGCATACCTCATTAAATATACATAAAAACGCATGATATATTGATGCATTTATGATGTATGTATATATGTATATCATGAATGCATGTATATATGTATATATTCATTTATCATGTATATGTATGTATTTATACTATTAGTGATACACCAAATCGTGACTCACTATGGATAAATGAATATGCATGTGAACGAGACCGCTAGAAGGTAAAACTAGATTAAAAGAAAAAGATATTAATAGATAGACTACGAGCGATACACCAAATCATGACTCACTATAAACAAGTGAGTACGCATGTTAATAGGATCGCTAAAAGGCAAAAATGGATAAAAATATGTGTGTAAAATACTAGTGAAAATGGAGTGAGAAGAGTAAAATAAGAAAAATGAGGACTCGAACTCCAAGATGATACCGGGATGCCTACGTAGCCAAAACTGGAATCAAAGACCACATAGTTCGAGGATAAAATAAAAGTGGAGTCTAACCCATAAATCCTAAACAAGAGTTTTCTATTTTAATTTGTGAGAAAGCGTGCACAGATGGTGGAAATGTAGAAAAGTATAAGAAAACTCTAATTTGGGGTTTATGAGTTAAACCCTCTCCGATTTTTAAGTTTATGTAAATAGGTTTATCAGGGTATAAATAATTAGCAAGGTGATTAGTGGTGAGAAAAAAAAGAATAGTTAATTAATACGCTAAAAGTAATAAGACATAAGAAATGACATTAAACTAATAAAGTTGGACGGAAAGAATATGAACCTTTTAAATTTCTTGAATTCTAGTTTTTTTGGAGAGGTGTAGGATGATTTTATTTAGTGGTGTGGTGATGGTAAAATATGAGGTAAGGTAATGTAGAGATAATGTTTTGAAAGTGATGTAATGAAAAGCTGCCACACTAATTTTGAGGAAAAGGGTCCTGAACAATGAGGTAAGGATTTCCTTAAATAGGAAACCCTAAAGGGCCAAAAAGACCAGGTTGCCCTGGGAAGGGGTGTTGGTCGAAATGGATGGTGTCCTATTTATAGGCATAGGTTCCAGACTTGGTGGCCAAGTAAAGACTTCTCTGCCTGCAGGCAGAGGGAGAAGGGTGCATATAGGTAGGCTAAAAGTGTGTTTTCTGAAAAATGGTTGTAAAATGCAAACTGTAAGTCCAGTTCATGCACGACCAGGATTGTTGGAAATAGGATTTAGAGTTTTATGAAAATGTGTTGAGATACTTTGAGGTCTGAGAATTGACCAGAGTTAAACAGAGATGGGGGTACGTCCGATGACCTTTTGGGTAAAGGGGTTGCTAAATGTGAATTGTAAGTTTGATTCGTTCACAGTAGGGACCATTGGAAAGAGGATTCAGAGCGCTATGAATGTGTGTTGAAATAATCTTAGGTACAGATTTGAACAAAGTCAAACAGAGCTCGAAGAGCGTGCAGTGACCTTCTGGGTAAAAGGGTTGTTAAATGCGAACTTTAAGTGTAATTCGCGTATGGTAGGGATAGTTGGAAAAGGATTTAGAGATCTATGAAAATAATTTGATATATTATCGGATTCGAGAGTTAACAAAAGTCAAACGGAGATCGAGGAGTGTTCGTTTACCTTCTGGTATGGTTCGAAGGAGGACTGGGGGTGTAAGATTCGAAGGAACTGTGTTTGGACCTTGTGGAGGCATAGGAGGCATGCTAAGTGGGTGTCTACGAAGTCCCTCTATGGGTGAGATTAGGATAAGATAAGTTCATCTCAAGATATACACCCTAATAGAAGTTACGGGTGTTAAGTTTCGGTGCATCAAAAATGTTGGTGGGGATGAATAGATTTTGATCATGTTGTGTGTAAAGGTCTAATTCTGAGGACCTAGGGAGTGTAGGCAACCGATTCATGGAGAGAGGTAAATTATGAGTTATGAGGCCATTTTTGGTGACCTAAAGAGTGTATACGACTGATTAAGAGGATCACAACCTAATTGTGAGGTCCAAGATCAATTATGAGGACTTAAAGAGTGTATGCAATCGATTCAGGGTATCGCAACCTAATTCTGAAGGCCTAGGTCAATTATGAGGACCTTAAGTGTAAAAAGGTGAATACTGAGTATGTAAGGGGTAAGAAATAGTTTATAAGGGATGTGTGATGATGGGAGAAATTTTTAGAAAGTTTTGGATTTTTATGAGAGTCTTTGAATTTTTTTTTTATTGATTTTTAAATGTTTGGATATTTTTTTTATTGAAAAATGTCTAATTTTGGAAAAATTTGGATTTTTGTGATTTTTGGGATTTTCTGTCATTTTTAGGATTTTTTTACAATGTTTGAGAAATTATTATTGGAATTTTTGAATGCATGTGAAAAATTCAAAATTGGATATTTTTTGAGGAAGGTTGTGATTTCATGAAATTTGATCTTTTGTGAATTTTGAAATTTTTGGGGATTTTTTTTGTAATTTTTTAACAATTGTTTGAATGCTTTGTAATAAAATGTAAGGGGGGTGTTGATTGACACTAGGTGATAAGTGGCAATCATCATGGCATAGAAAATCAATTGAATTTTCGGGATCCTGAGGGTCACTGTCGGTTGGCATATCGACTGGGGTGTTAGTCGACATGCCCTTTAGCCCCTATAAGGCTGAGGACAACCTCATTTGCATACCTCAATTGAATTCTCTCCGTCTCTCTTTAGAAAACTCTCTCAATAAATTTTTGTGAGATTTTGAAAAAATGGTCGTCAATATTGTTAACGATGACGATTGAGCCAACATTGAGTAAGCCTGCCTTGCGGTAATACTGGTGGGGGTGGAGAATGCATATCGCCACGGCAGGGGGATGGCTGATGTGATGATCTTATTATAAGAGCCAAAGTTCCTCCTCTCTGCTCAGGTGAGAAATCCCAACGGCTATATGAGTATTTTATTTTTGGATTTATTTATTTTTGAATTTTAATTTATTCTTCCACTAGGGATTCATGTCATTGATTTAAATTTTACAGATGGACATCGCTTTAAAGTAGGGGTGTTCACGGGTCGGTTCGGGTCAGTTTTGGACCCTAATTCAAACTGAACCGATCGGTTTGGTTTTGGAAAAGGTCAGACCGAAATCGAACCAACTATGAAAAAACCCGTCGGTTTCAGTTCACAGTGGTTTCGGTTCGGTTCAGTTTCGGGTCGGTTTTCGACGGTTTCATGTTTTGGTCGATTTTTTTAAGGGGGGTTTTCGGTTTGGGTCGGTTTTTAAAGGTGGGTAATGGTTTTTGGATATAAAATATAAGTTATTTTGGTTTTTTTAATATATATATTGGTTTTGGGTCGGTTCGGTTCGGTTTGAGTCGGTTTTTCCCACGTATAAATCGACAACCGAACCGACATGGTTGGTTTTTTATATCCGTAAACTGTAGGCCGAACCGGGCAAAAAAAACCCGGCGGTTTCGGTTCGGTTCGGGCCGATTTTCGGGTCGGGCGGTTTTTTTGAACACCCCTACTTTAAAGAGTGTTCGCTCTCGGGGTATTGTGGGGGTGAAGAGAGTGTGGGATAAGCTTTCCCAAGGAGGTACAATTGATGATGGATATTGCCGAGTTTGGATTCCTAGCGAGGTCATTGGATGACACATTGCAGTCGATTGCGGTGTTGTGTGCTCCAAGTGAGTGGTGGTTAGATACAATCCACACATGGTGTGGGCGAGATGATGATCACACCGATACACATGCACCCGATTTTGGGGTTGGATTTCGAGGGGGAGTATATAGTGGTGGACCGATCGCTCTGCTTGACTGAGGCGACGATTCGAGAGGTGTTGGGGCCATTGTACTAGTGGGTTTTGGAGAGTCAGTGAAGGAAAACTTGATGGGGACGATGACAGATTTCATGGATGGTTAGCAACAGTGACATGTATCCTATATGTTCATCTTGCTCTTGCTACGGGGATTCTGGCAACGAAGAGTGTAGATGACGTCCACTTATGGTTCCTACCGTATCTTCGGGTCATCTCCGAGGTCGACTAATATGACTGGGGAGCCTGACGTTGGCTTCTCTTTATGTCTCGTTGGACATTTTCAGCCGATGTTATTAGTCGACCTTTTATGCTTTTTTATTATAGTTTTTTTCTTCTTTTTGAAACATGTGCATTCTTTTTGTTTTTAGACTTTTAATTGTAACATTTTATTGTTCTTTCATGCGTGTATCTATGAGTTGATTGGGAATGACACGGGGTTAATGCCTTTACTAGAGAGTGAGGCTAATACGTGGCCGAGGATGATGTGGTGGAGGAAGGCCAATAAGATGTCGAAGGAGTCTTTGGTTCTTAGGGATGTGAGAGATGTGTTGAACTCTCTCAAGAGTGGTAGGATATACTTTATTCTATTTTTAGATTTTATGCCTTTTTGTATTTTTATTTTTTATTAGATATTGATGATTGACTTTATTTAGGATTGGTTACGTTCCACCCTTGGCGCCAGGCTTCAAGAGAGATAGGGGACAGGGGATTACATTCCCAATTTTGAAAACTATTGACACATGAGTTCGGGTATACCTGGTACCTGGATGAGAGGGAGGTTTGGCAGTTCAAGGAGAGCAAAACTTAGATTCCATCGACGATCTTTTCCTTTCACATGGGGAGTGTGGGGAAGATGTTAAACACAGAACGGGAGGCATTAATGGAGGGGGAAAACTACACGATCCATACTAACACGATAGTGCTATATGATTATCTGGACTTCATGTCTAGTTTATTGATGCCGTTGTCGATCTACAATATGCCTCCTCCGTCGATAGAGGCTAGGGGTGGCAACAATGTCGGGTTCCTCAGCTCAGGCTTTCTTGAGCAGTGTGAGGGCTGTGGAAGCTCCTCCAATTCGACACAATCCTACGCCTTCTTACTACATCCAACTTGAAGGGTCACTGTTTTCACGTGCCTCATCATCCACAGGCGACATTAAACAGTTTCCCTCATTTCCTAAAGGTGGACATTCAGTTGGAGTCATAATTTTTATCTTCTACACTTTCATTTTATGCCCTGATTTTGTGTTCTTGAGTTAGCTTGAAACTGACTTGAACTCTTTGCTTGATTCTTTCCTTTTTTGTAGGTTGTGACTATGTCGATGTCTTGTCTCTGGGATATTCAATATTGGATGGACTCTATGGTAGAGTGTGTATAAACGATGGCTTGGTCTTGCATTGCACTTCTAGGGATCGTTGATGATCGTTCTCCAGTCTCAAGTTTTGGAAGAGGGTTTGACTTCTTGTTTTCTTAGGAAGTGCATTCGTTGAAACCCTTGACGCTGTTATTTAGGCTAGGTTTTTAGAAATTCTAGGTTGCGCCCTAATAGTTTGGATTTTTTTAGTTTCTTTTCTTTTTTCTTGTACCTCAAAAATGTAAAATTAGAACCAATATATATAAATGATATATTTTTCATTTTATATTATCTTGAGTTAATGACTTATTATACATGAGCTTTAATTTTCCATTGGGGATTTTATATGAAAGTAGGAGCATGTATTTAGAATCATTCTAAATATATGTCTTTTTTTTTATGTATAAAGAGGGGAATGCTCAGGAAAATCTTGTTAAAGGTTAACTTTGAAATGAGCTTATTGGGAATAAAGGGAAAGGAAAAGGGAATATTTCCAAATACGGGGTGTCGATTGACATACCTCCTACCCTACCTATCGTCACACGTGTACAAGTATAATTGCTTTCCAGCCTTTATTGCAATCTTATTGCACGCTTGGTAGTAGGATTCCTTCATTGCAGCTATTGGTTCATTCAATGAGATGCGATTCCTTCACTCGGAGATTGAATTTCAAAGGAGCAAGACTCACTTTCAAGGAGATGTTCTTCAAAAATTTGAGGTGACACACAAGTCTCAACCTCCTCTTTGTTTTCCAAATTAGAACGTATCTCATCGCAAAGTGAGATCATTTTCATAACAAGACCAGCATCCATTGCACTTTGGGTGGAAAGAAAATCGAGTACTTGTTTGATTAGAAAAAGCATTCTTTCTTCCAAAGTAGGATTCATTGGCTCTATAACCTCGGAAGAAAAATCGTCATTGGATTCGAATAATTCATCCAACTCTTTCTCCCAAAAATGATTTTTTTCCCGATATTTGTTTTCAAGCCTTTCATATTCATGAATTAAAATCCACTCACCCATTTTAATAGGTCGAGGCGGAGATTCTTGAAAATAAAAAGATTGAAAACTATTCCCATATGAACCATTATAATTACCGAACTCACTATAAAAAGACATGATTACCGAATAGTTTGTAAACGGACAATCCACTTAAAGAGGTGTGCGGCTAAGGATTCAACGTTTCTTGGCGCTCAATTGTGCAAGCCTGTAAAAGAAAATTAAAAGAAAGAAAAAAGTATCTTGCGAAATAGTAAATCAATTATAATCTATAACAAAACACTCCCCGGCAATGGCGCCATTTTTTATCAAGTCGAAAACCGAGCGTCCGTGTAAATACGCTATTCGTTGTTGTCGGCTTCCAACCACAATACAAAAAAACCTAAACTTTAACTACACTCTTGCGGAGTATAGTGGCGAGTCTGGGTATCGAATCCACAGGGAATGTTTGATAGATTTTAATTGATTTATTATTTCAAAAAATAAAGTGTAAAAGATGATGATTGAGTGAGAAAGGAAAAAGGGAAAAATAAAGAAGTTAACTAAAACTAATTGGAAAAATTAAGGTAGAGACACAATCCCCCAACCCTAGAGTATTGATGGTATAAAACTAATCGTAAATTTAACTGATTAATTTGACCCAGAATTTAGTACTCCCAAGCATTACGTATACGAGGTTCAAGCCCGTGTCATACTTAATCTGAGGACAAGTAAATCGATATCGCGATAGTAGCACTCTAATTGCACTCTAAATTATCACGAGAACCCAGAGGCAAACGAGATATAAAGATCTACAATTGTTGTGTAACTACGCAATACGCTCATAATCAATCACTAAATTCAGCGGATTAATTTTATACACACGCACTAACACATCAGGCTGGGTTCATGCGTCCCAACCTTTAAAAACCTAGCCTAACATGGTGAATATTAATAAAAGTGTTGGAAATTAAAGTTACCACGATTGAAGAATAAGAACATGTAAGAAGAAATCAAAGATTGAAGAAAAAGTGGAAAAGCTCTTGAATTAATGGTGCAAAATATGTGAATCTTTCTCCTAGATGTTCCTACTTGTTATGGAGCTTTTACATCAATGAAATCTGAATAAAAAGAGTCCTAATGACTAAATATATAGGCTAGAGGTCGTTTAGAAGAGTCCCCAAAACATAAAACTCTTTTGGCTAAAAGATAAGCACAAAATAAAAATCCCGTATCTGCCAATTTGTCATACTTAGAAAGCGTGACTAATTTCGTAACGGATCCGGAGCGTGACTAATTTTGTAACGGATCTGGTGCGTGAAAAATGGGCGGACCGGTTCTTTTTTCTCAGCTTCGGTTCGGTTCGAGCCTTGGAGCTTTTTTCTTGGATTTCATCTCAACTTCAAATGGGCATAACTTCTTCACCGTAACTCGGATTGAGGTGCCATTTTTTCCAGTGTTCTTGTAATTGAAAGTTCTTCAACTTTACAATTGTGCCCACCTCCAGATTAAGGATGAAAAATTACGAAAATTCCCTTCAACTCCCCGATTCTTGATTTCTTTCACTATTTTGAGTTCTCTTTTCCATCTTTCTTGCATGAGATATCTGTAAAACACATAAGAGATACAAAAAATAGGAAATACTTGCCAAAAAGGGTCAGTATCATAGATATGAGATAAATCCAAGCTATTTACACTGCACGGGACCATAAAAATACCAAAATTAAGGGGATAAATGTGAAGAATTTATGCCTAATCAATGAGTGGAAGGAGAACCATTCTATATTTCTACGCGGTATCCCCAAAACGCTGTTTGTGTGGTTATCGAAGGGGATTTGTCTAGTTATACCCCCTGAATACGCTCTAACTAGCGTTCCCCATTTCTTTCTTCTGGCTCATATAGATTTTGGTCCATCGATGGATAACCGGACTGACTGGCTCTTGGAAAATTAAACGAGATGTCTTCGTTGGTCTATGCCCTGGTGGGTTAAGTTGCAATCCGTTTTGCAATTGGATGACTTTCTCTATGATCGACTCGTAAGTCTTTGTCAAACCTCTTTTTGTATTCCTTGGCGACTTTTGTAGAAAGTGGTATGGAAGAAAATTATCCTTTCATGTATAACCAATTTTTATCCTCTAGAGGACTTGACTGAATTATTGAGGATGATTTTGGGTCCTTTATGGCAGCACCACAGGGCGTCTACCCTTTCAACCCAGTCCACAGGGGAAGAGGCGTTAATGTCAGGGGACTATCTGAGTTGGTTGTGGAAGAAATTGGTCATGAAGTTTTGTGCTGAGGAGATAGGGCAGATGTGGATTATGATGGTTGAGGCTATGGCAGGGGGAACGACGGTGTCATCCAAACTGTTTAAGGTGTATCGCCATATTAAGCACATAATATGATGAAATGTAACCAAAATCGGGATTCGGGGGGGATGATGGCAGTCATGGCAATGAATATGATGGTGTGGCAGGGCCTTCTGGTAGGTGAAGGGGGTTTGTGAAGTTGTCAGGAAACATGACTCGTGCAATCTTAGGTGTTTGATGGTTTGGCTTACAAGTTTATATGTTTGTGTGTGTCTGAACATGGGTTTAGGTAGGCTATGTTATGGGTTTATCTAGGTGTGTATATGACAGCTAGGGGTTTATACGAGTAGTTGGGAATTTCTTGTTTCTAATACTTTATATAATAACCATGTTTAGAAAAAAGTGTTTAAAGTAAATGATGATTTTGACGTATTTTGTTGTGCCTTTAGATGGATTTCTTTATAATTGAATCATCTATACTGATCGTTAAGGCATACATTCTCCTTTTTCTCATGAAACTCATGATAGAGAGTAGGATCTCTTGATAGAAGTAAAGAATGTCATTTTGTAAAAGGGAAAGGACTCTGACTAAAGTTATTTTATGGTCTACCTATGTACTTTCGTGGCGTTAAAAATTATTTGGAAGTTTTGAAAGATGTTTGAGAGGATCAGGCCCTACACAGTTCTTGCCAAAGGAGGAAATAAAAGAGTTTTTTAAGAATAGAATGGATGTGAGAAATGCGTAGCACGATGAGAGTCGAATTAAGGGTAAAATTTCTTTAGACAATCTAGGCTGACTACAAGTGCCATATATTCTCCATTGAGGTCTATGAGCATAGCGGAGTCACCTGATATTTTTTTCTTCACAAAATAAGGCCCACTCTAATTGGTCTTGAATTTACCTCTTAGGTTCCATATGGTATCTAAGATTTCCTTGAGAGAGGGGTTGCCTTATTAAACATCACACTCTTTGACCTTTCTGTTGAATGATCATAAACTGTGATGGTGATACCCTTATATGTGGTATAAATATTTCAATATCTTTTCATCCAAGAGTGCGAGCTCATCATAACAACTTTGTTACCAATCAACTTCTCCGACTTGACTTAAAGCATGACCCATATGGAAGGTATCTTAAGTTAATCTGGTAAGACCATTTCCATGACGTATACTAAGGAATAAGGGTAGCCTAATGGGTGTCTTTGTAGACGTGCGGTAGCCTTATAGGGCATAATGGAATTGGTCAGCCCTATCCCTATAACTTTTGATCATCTTGCTGAATAAGGTTTTGAGGTTTTTATTCAAAGCATCAATAGCCCCATTGGTTTGTGGTTTGCAGGGGTAAGACTTGTGTCTCTAAATTCCATACTCTTCGACCACCAGTTCATGAGGAAATCCGTAGTGACAAATGATATTCTTTTGCATAAACTTGTCCACTTTCTTTGCATTCAATACCAATTAAGATTCTGCTTCAACCCACTTGGTGAAATAGTCAACGGTAATGAGAATGAATCATTCACATTTTATGATTTTGGAGTGACTTTTCCAATTGTATCAATGCCCCAAGTCGATAAGGTTAAAAGATAGGTCATGTTGTACAATTATCGAGGGGGTAAGTATTGGAGATTGGAAAGTTGTTGCCATTTGAGGCACTTTCTAACATAAGTAGTGTAGTCTTGAATCATAGTAGTCCAAAAGTATCCCTATCAAATAATCTTTTTGCTTGGCATATGACCATTCATGTGAGGCCCACATTATCCACTATGGATTTTCTACATTACCTCTTCAATGTCAGCCCCTGCTATGCATTGGAAATGACTGCCATCGAAATTTTTCTTGAATAATTCTTTGTCATGGATGATATATTGATATACCAGCTTATGAAGTGTCATGTGGTCTTTCTCATCAGCTCCTTGAGGATATTGACTATATTTGGGGAGGCAACAAATATAATTATACCATGACCCAACCTTGTCTGAACCTTTTTCCGTGGCGAGATCGAGTTGGTAATAGGGAGTTGGCATGGATTGCTTCTAACCTTTAATGGGGCCATTATTATTCCCTCGGGCATGTTTACCATAGAGTCTAGGGATGCCAATGCATCGACGAAGCTATTTTTTGAGAGGTAAAGGTAGTGGAACGTGACATCTTTGAATGGGGAGGCGAGATCTTCAAGGTGAGCGTGAAAGGGTAAGATGTTCTCATCCTTAAATTTTCATTTTTAAAGGACTTATCTGTAACACCCTGCCTATTCTAATCCTGGGTGATGAGTCCATTATTAAATTAAATAAAAATCATTAATGGTTTCATTCTTAGTATCACCTTCGAAACATAATTATGTTACTAATACCATAATAGTCCCGTATCAAAATTTTAATCTTTTTATTAACATGTAATAGTTTAAACTACTAAACCACATTCACCATTCCAGTAAACAATGTAATAACTGATAAAACAACTCAATAAATAAATATGATAGGATCAAACACTCCAAGCTGAAGTCCACATACGATAGTCCATAATAAAAACTAAATCCAACAACTGGAAATAAAATGGAAATACAGTAGCTCTGAAATAAACACTAACTAAAGATGGGCGACATGCCCGACTGAGATAACTGAATGATGAAAATGAATTGATAAAAGTTGAAGCGTCTACTACTGAGGTCCTATAACGTCCACAGTAGCCATAGCACATCAAATAAGGATGGACTCGTAAGCTTGACATCCTTGTGGCTGGCACCTAAAAGGTTTTTATAAAAATAGATTTGAAACGGGTCAGAGCCCAAGAAAATTTCATAAATATTTGCTAGTAATTAAAATGTAGTAAGAGCAGATATTATATACATGTTAACTTCACGTGACATCACTTGATATCCTCACCTCTCAATTATTGTGCACGCCTAATGTATTCTCCTAAATCAACCTAGTTACGCTACCCCGCCTAATTAGTTTGAACTAGGTCTCTCTCTGCCTAATAATTCATTGTGCCCACTCGTATTACCTATGCAATACGTTATCCAATATCCCAACCCCTTTAGCCAGTAAAAATCACCAAGTAAATATTAAATTTCCACTTACTTAGTTTACTTTAGATATCAGTATCTATCTTATCTACTAATGTACACACAATAGACTAAATCACACGTATATATGTATACACCACTCTTATATGATATATGAAGATGATATCCCTAGGTGGAGATTCGTGATGCGTGCATAGTCTGCTATCAAGTCCTGGTACATCACGTACTAAGTAAAGGACTTTCGGTTTGGAATCACTCTCGAACCATAAATTTACAAACCACACAATTTGGAGGCGAACATAGTTCTAAGCCTTTTGGCTATGAACACACCTAACGCTCCCAAATGATTAGTCACACTATCATACACACAAGTAGTGCTTGACCTTAAGTTCTATGTTTTGAGGAAAAAGTCTAAAATCCCCCAAATAGCTCCTCAGGATAAGACGGTCCACGACGTTGAACCTCCCGTGATAGCAGGTAGCGTAGGTATGTTCACACACATAATAATTCACACAATAGGTATTCACACAAGTTGTATATATATATAAGTATACGCGCAACCTATAATGTATCCTGTATGCAATAAATAACTCTCGAATATCCTACGTATTATCAATTAACCATTATACTTCTCTTCGTATATTCCCGAGTATTTCCCACTACTCGAAGGGTCCTAATTATCATTTAAATTATTTCAGTAGTCATAACCCCTCTCTACCACTGGTCTCATCGTAGGTTCACTCATGCTCTCCATGACCCATTCTAATTCTCGTGAATTCATTAAATATCAAAATATGCCCATTAATTCCTACTGTATGCTCAATTGGGGAAACCTCAACCCTACCGTATTCTTACTGAAATTACTATCTCCCTTATTAACGTTTAATAATATCTCAAAAGTCTCCCCGTAATTTATTTGTTGATTTAGGGCATAAAGTAACAAAATTGGTCAAATCTGGGCAGCCGAATTGATTCGATAAAGAGGCCAAATCGATTTATTGACCGAATCGATTCGCTCTCTGAGTCGAATCGATTTGAAATGCTACATGCTGTCTCCTTTGTTTAACTGTTACGATTTTAACCATTTTTAACCCTCTAAACCTTCATAATACAGTCCCAAACTTCCAAACAAGTATACCCGACCCTATAATAATATATATAAACGGTTTTTAACGTAACCGAATCATTAAATCATCAAGGGGAATCAATTAAACCGGATTAATTTCACACTTTAATCCCAAAACCCTAAATTATTCTTTCTTTGTTCAAGAACATCAACAAACCTAGATTTCTCCACACTCTCATGTTACTAAATTATCAAATTCATGTTACATAGATGAATGAATTATATTTATCATGATTTGTATCCAAGAACATGAATTTAATCTCCAATCTAACAATAATAATCATTTATTCGTGAAGATATTAAATCCTACACTAACATGGATTGTATATATACTCAAAATTTTCAAGATAAACACTTGCCTTTGAGTTTGTAGGTCTGATTTGTGCTGAAAAGTGGTGAAGTTGTCTTCCTCTCCTTCCGATCTAAACTCCGATGGTGGTGGTGGTGCAAAAGTGGTGTGGGGAGCCTTGGAAACCTTAACCTTCCTCTTTTAATGGCCTTTCTCAGTTTTTCCAAATGCCATCCCTGGCACCCTTAACCCACATGCTGATATATCCCTATTAAATTTGTTGGTCCCTTTATTCTAAAAATCCAAAAGATCAAAATACCCTTTCGGGGTGCCGGTTTGGCCTAAAAATGCCTCGAGATCCAATCCAAACCCTCGAGTACACTTTGCTGACTATTTTAGACTATCTCGACCCTTCTGGACACACTGGTGCACTCGAAATGACCATTTGGATGACCCATAAATAAATCACATTTTATCTCATAAATTTAAGTCCCGATAGGACTGAAACACGCATCCCGAATAAAGTACCATAACTGTCGTATTTCTCATTCACAATAATTATATTGCGTTGTTACTAATTTGTTACTCATTCACTAAGTAATACTCAATATCATTCATACAAATAAATATTAACCCTTGTTTCGCTAATTAATATTTATTATAATTCGAATTAATTTCCTATTAATATCTATTCTAATTTGATTAATCCCAATATAAAAATAATTAAAAATACGAGGTGTTACATTATCATGTGATGAGTTTTGAGTCTATATAGACATCGAGGTATTGGATTCCTTTATCGAGGGAAATCTTGAGGCCCATAGTGCATGATTCATATTCTGTCATGCTGTTGGTGCAAGGGAAGTCTAGCGTGATGGCGATGGGAGTGTGAGATTCATTAGGCGCGATAAGGTGTATCCCAATCCCATATCCCTTCTTATTAGTAGCTTCGTCAAAGAACAATTGCCACCGGAGCTCTTCATGATAAGTATAGATAATATCCTCATCTGTGAATTTGGACATCTATACATCGGCTTCTCCCATAGGATTATCATCTAAGTAATCAGAGATGTCTCTTCCTTTGATAGACTTTTACATGACATAGGTGATACTGAACTCATCTAGTAACATTAGACAACGAGTCATGCAGCTTGATAAGGTAGGATTTTCTAGCAAGTATTTCATGGGATCTATACGAGATACCAACTTGATGGGGAATGCAATAATGTAGTGTTGAACATTATGAGTGACCTAAACCTGGGAGACACCCGCCTTTTCTAATGGGGTCAAGATTACCTCATATCCTCATAGTTTTTAATTGGCGTAATAGATGACTATCTCTTTGCACGATTCCTCGATGTATTTTTCCAGCATAGCCCTAACCCTAGTGTTTGTGACAGTTACGTACAAGATAATGGGTAGACCAGGTTGCGATGGCATGAGCACCAGTGGTTAGACCTGGAAAAATAAGGCACACCAGATAACATGACACGAACAGACACAAAGTTATAAGTTAATAGGTGAACCCTTAATAGTTTCGGGTCATATCAGTGCTAATCCGATAAAATACGATAGTTAACGGGTCGGGTTAGTGTTGACCCCTTTCACCCATTAATACCCGATAAGACCCGTTATCACCCATTAATTTAAAAAAATAAGATATATTATTGGGACTTATAAATAGTTTATTTAACATAATGTTAATTTAATAATAACAAATTTTACTAGATGAGAGATTTTTTAATGTCAATGAATTAATGGGTCTCACTGTATTTAAAATTGAGATAATATGTCATATTGTATATAGTTTAAAATAATTCATTATCTTAATGGGTATTAACGAGTGAACACGACATGACACGTTAAGATAACTGGTCGGGTTTGAATATAATTTTTTCACACGATAAAAAATTCACCCATTTATACACGAACTTGATAAGACCCAAACACGATAAAAACTGACATGAACACGACTCGATACGAACTATTGACAGATCTACTGGTGGTTGGGTAAGGTAACGCTTGGTTTTTATCAAAAGCTTCTTAGCATGCCTCGTTCCATACTTTGGTGGAATGTTTTCGGAGGAGCTTAAAGATGGGTTCAAAGATGGAAGTGAACTGACTAATGAACCTGCTAATGTATTGGCATTTTCCCAAGAAACCACGAACTTCTTTCTCAGTTCGAGGGGATGGAATTTCGAGAATTTCTTTGAGTTTAGCAAGGTCTGTTTTGATCCCTCTTTCGCTGACTATGAAGACAAAGTGTTTTCCCTTTGTGACATAAAATACATTTTGTGGGTTGAGGCATAGCTAATATTATTAGAGTCGTTTAAATAATTTTTCGAAGGAAGGATCGTGAGCTCTCAAGTATGTGATTGATATAAACTTAATGATCATGTCATTAACTTAGACTTGAAACTCTTTGTAGATAACATCATGCAAGATAGTTGTGGTGTCTTTTGGATATGTAGCCTCGATAGTTTTTAGATCAAAAGGCATGACAATATAACAAAAGGTATCCCACCGGGTGGTAAAAGCAGTATTTTCTTAATGTTCGAGATGTATCTTGATCTGATTATACCATGTGAAGCTGCTGACGAATGACATGAGGGCATGATTGGAATTATTTTTGATGATCACATCGATATTGGGTAGGGGATAATCATCTTTCGAAGAAGCTTTATTCAGATCCCTGTAGTCTATGCACATGCATAATTTCCCTCTTGATTTTTTCATAGGGATAATGTTGGTGAGCCAAGTCGAATATTCAACCATAGGGATGAGACTAACGTTCAATTGTTTGACAACTTCGTCTTTCACTTTAAGGGACCATTCGGGCCAAATCATTGCATATTTTGAGTGATTGGGTCATAATTCTTTTTTTTTAGTTCACGCCTCTTCACTCCGTACCATTTTTTGTTTAGACACATCGATAATATATGAGTGTGGAAAACTTATGTGTTTTGTGGTGTTTATATATATATATATATATATATAATTGTTTATGTACTTAATTGGTATATTCGTGGTTATATATATATGGTATGTTTGTGCTTGTGTTTGTGTTTGTGTTTGAGTCTTTGCATTTGCATTTAGTTCAGCTTTTGCCATATGCTTCATCTTTGATTCAAATTGGCATGTCTTATGATCACGTTGGTATCTTTTGTTGCATGATTACATCAGTATCTTATACTTAAATTTCTCTATCAAAATTGGTATCTTTTATTCATTGTTTGGACGATTTGTGCTTGTGTTTGGTGAGTTATTTGTCCCTACGTTTCACTTCACATCATTGCATGATATACTTATATTTCTTCATGTTTACATGTGTTTAATTTAGGAGAGAAGTTGTTTATATGGCACACCTTATTCTTTGTCTATTGCTGAACAGAATGGTGGAGAAATGGCATCTAACTATTAAACTAGGGGGATAAATTTTTATCTTGGGGGAGACTTCCTATTTTAGGTTGAGATTATTAGATAAAGCGGGAGTTTTTTTTATATTCAATTTATATTATTATATATTCAAGTTGCATTTGAAAGGTGTGTTTAAGTGTGCATGTTTGCAACGATGCGACAAGGTTTTCATGAGATAAAGTCGACTCAAAGTTTTGTTCTGCCATGTTTCTGTACTTTTTACTTTTTGGGAGCTTGATGACCTATAGGTCTTAGTTTTTGTGTTCTGTCCCGGAATACCCAAAGAGGGAGATTTGTAAGGACAAATTTATAACAGAGTCAATTTTTATGTATTAGCTGAATTCCATTTTGAAAAAAATCATTTGAGTTATAGGTTAGGTCTTGAGTTGGGTTGTCCTTCATAGCCTATGTCGTGTTTGATTGAAGATCGTAGCGGACAAGTTACAGACTCTTCATCATCATTGTGTGTTCCGTGCCATATTTTATCTTCATCGTTCAAGTATCTCATGAGGTATGAATGCGTTATTTATTGTCCTTCATTATTTTCATTAGGTGTTGTTTTTAAAATAAAGTTTGAGGTTATTTTGCTTAGAATGATTTTTTATATAAAAATGTTTTTGGAAAAAGTTGTTCGAACGAGATTTAAAAGTTATATAAATAAATTCTCAAGTTTGTTCGAACGAGGTTTTCTATTGGTTGTAACGAGGAACCTATAGTTGTTTAAGTGATATTCAAATGAAGTTCAAACAAAGTTTTTATATTTTCCGGAGAAAATTCGTTTGAAGTGTGTTCGAACAAGATAATCCACTTCATTTGCAGGAGTCTATTTTTAGTTCGAACGAGTTTTGATATATTCATTTTAACGAACCTACTAGTTTCATTCGAACGAGATTGTGCCGCCTCATAAATCATTTGTTCTATAAATAGGCGCACTGGCAACATTTTTGTGTGAGAGTTTTGGCAAAAATTGATTTCTTATACATATTTAAAAGCCTCCAAACCCTTGTTTACACTCAAACACTTCGATATCCAAGATTTAAACTTTATATTATTAGAGATCTCTATTTTGAGCACGGATTTTGTTTATATCATCATCTTGATTGAGAAGAGTTTCGTGCGTTGGACTCCATGAATCATTTTTTATTTAAATATAGTGGACTCCATGTGTGTGGTAATTTGAAGAGATGGACTCCGTGGTCAAATTATTTACAGTTGCTGAGACTAGATCGATAGATACCGAGGTATGTGTGAACCCAAACATTATCACAATGGGTAAGTGGATTCCTAAGTGTCATTGTGAATAAGGTTGAAGGAACGAAGATATGTCAAGGCTTGAAGAAGTCGAGTCCGTCGTGGAAGTCTTTTGTCGTGTCCTTGTGTAGTTCTTGACATAGTGAATTTGCGTGGCTAGGTCATCCAAGATTTTTCCCGTTATGGGTTTTTCTCATACATCAGATGTTGTGGTTTATTGCCTTTATTTTATTCTTTCCATCACATAGTTGCATGCTTAGGTAAGATAAAATTTGGTAATCTTTTTAACACGACAATGGTTTGATTGGTGCTCAGCTCGATTAGGTTAATTAAAATTTTGAAAAATATAAAAATTAGTGTGTTGAAAATCCATATAAAACATGTATTTTTCACACATTCATCCACCTCGCATTCCTCATAGAATTCTTATGCATACTCTTTGAAATTTGAGTAAACGATATAGGTCTAAGTCTAGGTATCCCTCTTGTATCCTCACCTCAACCTGTTACTAGAAAATCCACTCTATTCATCAACTCACTGATCTTACTCCCAAGTTCACTAATAGTATCCGCATGGAATCTTATTATTCATGATCCTATGGTTTCTTTCCTTCAAATACCTATAAGCTAGAATGGTGTGACTATGCATCTTACAAAAGGTACGAAAAGTGATCTTCCTTTTCATATTGTTTTTGGCCTCATGAGCTCTCATATCAACTATTTCAAGTTTCTTCCTCTTGAAAAAAAAATGGGTAATGTGATTTGTTTTACCACAAAATGAGAAACCACTACCATTTTTCAAAAACTTGGATTCAATATCATTTTCCTTCAAAGGAATTTGTTCCTTATCCTTCTTTTCAATGAAGGAAACTTTAACTTTTGATTTTGAATTTGTAACCTTTTCATTTGTTGGTTCCATATAACTTATGCCTTGTTTATAATTCTTGATTTCAGCATGATTCATCAAAATGTTACCTAGAACATAAGTTCTATCAAGCATCTCAATTTTCAACTCTTTAGCTTATTGCAATTCAAGTTTCATCTTTTCAAAATCAATTTTCAAAATATCATTTTGAAGTTCTATTTCCCCTTTTTCTTTCAAAATGGTCTTATTTTGTTTTTTCACGGAATCACGTTCCTTTTCCAACACATCAACTTTTTATTTAAGTTCCGAACATTCCAATTGAACATATTCAGTCTTTTCATCTTTATCATCATGTTCATTTTGAAAAGTTTTCATTTTGTTAAAAATCTTAGGGTTTGATTTTAAAGACTCTATATAGAGTTCATCAAAGGCCTTATAGATATCATTCACTTCATCATCATTCTCCTCAAGTGATCTAGGAATAGAGGTGCATGAACCCTTGTTATTACCTAGTGAAGAATCACTAAGATATCTATCAGTAAAAGCTTTGATCATATTCTTCCTCACCACACTCTCTAAAGACATCCTATCACTACTATCATTATCCTTCTCATATAATCTTACCATGAAAGTTATTTCACTTCCACTTTCCTCACTAGTATTTCTCCTCTCGGATTCACCATCAGAGTCACTTAAACTAGCTTTGTAGACATTTTCCTTCTTGTCTACATCCTTTTTCTTATCTAAAATTTTCATATATGTTAGGAACACATCGATGTGGTTTCCTACACCTCCACAACCATATCAATTGTCTTCACACTTCACCTTATACTTTTTGGAATAACTTTTCTCATGATAAGAAACATGTTTAGGAGTTTTATGGCTTTAGCTTAAATTTTCTACCATTTTTAAAAAACTTCTTATTGTTCTTGTAGAATTTGCTAAATATTTTCACAAAAAGAGCTATGTCTACCTTAACATTTTCGTTAGAATCTAGATCCTTCTTATGCCACACCTACACTCTCATCTTGGTCATAAATTTGAAGCGAACTAACTAATTTTTCAAAGCTACATATGGTAGTGTCTCTAATCTCATTTACAATTGCTACCTTGGTACTAAATCTAGAAGTTAGAGTCCTAAAAAACTTTTTAATGACTGTGTGTTTCAGAATTTTTTGACGGAGATCGAAAGAAGCATTGACAACTTCGGTTAATCTCATATAGTAGTCATTATAACTCTCTTCTCCGCGCATTCTCATCATTTATAACTTTGTTGTAATGTTTTGCACCTTATATATCTTAACACTTGAAGTGTCCTCATGTGTCACACACAATATATACCAAGCCTGCTTAGACAATTCAGAATTGAGAATACGATTGTATTCTTAAGTATTAACTAATTCGAATAAAGCATTCACAATAATGGAATTGTAATTATAATCTACAAACTTCACATTGGTCCATAATACTCTTGACTTTTTCACTCTCACTCCATCCACTTCAATTGTAGGATAAGTCCAACCATTATCCACACTCATCCACATGCTTTCGTGTTTGAATTTCAAGTGAATTCATATTTTTACCTTCAAATAACCATAATTCGATTCATTTAAATAAGGTGTCCCTATATTGATCTATTACAATAATAAAACAATAAATGCTCACAAGCAGACAAGATTTATGAGTAATAAACACAATGAACACACAACAAAATGTAATATCTAACTCTTAGCACATGAAATCAAACAAGAGCAACCACTCTGATAGCAATTGATGACGTGTTATTCAATACAAGTGTTCAACTATAAATAAACCTGGGAGTGAATAGGTTTATATGCAATTTTTCCCAATTTTTGATAATTTCCATTTTATCATCAATTTTAAGCCGCCCAGCACATATATCAACTATTTAAAGTCATATTAGTCATGGATCAAACAAAATTCAAGTTGTAATTAGGATATCTCGATCAATTCACTAGATACATAAATCTTAATTCAAGATTACGGATTTAACGAGATCTATGTGAGATCTTGGTACAGTGTGTGATGCAAGCGAACAAAATAGAAAACACAACATATAAGCAATCCATAATGCAAATTTTATTAGGAAAAACGCCCACGTAGGGTTAATAAACCCTAACACACTCTAATATCTTATTCAATATGAAAAGCTTTTTTACAATGCAAGAAGATACCTATCACTCATGCACTCGCGAGTAGTTACCTACGAACAATGGACTTTTTCCTATTGACGATAAGAGATACACCTTAAGCTCCATAAGATGAATGAGGAAGTACACTCTCCTCCTTAGAATCACATCATGCTATAGTCTCTCCAATAGAATTAAAAACCTCCTCTTTTAGATCTAGGAGTGTTGATTAACCAATTCAAGTGAAAAATAGTTTGAACTGAACTTTGTCAAGTATCGATCTGAATCCGATTACTCTCAATTTCCTCTCAAGACATATATCAAGTATAGATTTAAGATTTTCTCTCAATTTTGAGGGAACAAGTGAATTTTAAAATAAAAAAGCTAAAAAAATATCTCAACCTCAAAAATACTCTCTCAGATGTAAATGAGTAATGAGGATTTCAGATATATTGAAAAGAGGGGAAAAACAATCTATTTATAGATTTTTTCAAAAATTAAGCTCTGTCGTGCGTATGATTAACTTTTATCATGCGCATGATTTCAACCACTATAAAACCAAGGTTGAATTAGTACGTGGCCGTGCGTACGGGTCAAAACTTGATCGTGCGAATGATATCATACACATAGGTCCAAATGGTACCGTGCGAATGATTTGAAGTAAAATGAAAAAGACGTAAAAAAAGAATATTTAAAATCAAGTTTTTTCCCAAAGGTATACACAACACATCTCATGTATCAAAATCACTTGTTCAACCCATAAAAACACATTCTTGTAAAAAAAAATGTGCAATTGTGTGGATAGCCAACAACGTTGAATCACAAAACTATTAAAATGATATATATTTGATTCAGAAATGGAAGTCTTATGGAATAGAGAAGATTTGTATATTTTCAATGTATAAAATGCCCGCGTAGTCTAAATGAACAAGTCTCACTATACTCAAATGTCTCACCACGATTCAAGTAGTTAGGCCGATACATAATTATTTTGAATTACCGTATATAATTATTTATAGATATTCTTCAAGATCACATTGTAATCATTAATAAAAATGTAAGATCAATTTTCAATTGAGTCAATTTGTATGTATTGGCTTGATTTTTGACAAAACATTTTAAGTCATAGGTTAGGCTTTGAGTTGTTGAACTTTCAATACTATGACGTGTTTGATTGAAGACATAGCAACAAAGCTTCAGATATTACATATTGTGCCATGTTTTGTGCCACGTTTCGTCTTCGTGTTTCTCAGGATCTCTCAGCTATGAATGCATATGGATTTTAATCCTTGAAATTTAGTTTCTCATTGTTTTTTTTTACAAAATTATTTGTTGATTTTTTTAAAAGAAAAAATATTTTTTATTTTAAGTCGTTATAATGACACTAGGGTTTCATTTTGACGGGAATGGTAGTTTTTTCAAATAAACTTTAATTAAACATCAAACGAGGTTTATTTGTTTACATATCTAAACTCATTTAAAGTTGGTTCGAACGATATTACTGTTTCGTTTGAACGAGGTTTGGTTTGGTTCGAACAAGATTTCAGCTTCGTTCGAATGAGGTCTTATTTTCATTCGAACGAACCTTCTTGGAAATTATACTGCCTCAAAATTTGTGTTTTCTATATAAAGGGGATCTGCCATCAATTTTTAGAGAGACTTTTGGCAAAATTTGTTTTTCGATGCATATCCAAAAGCTTTTAAACCCTAGTTTTACTCAAAGTGTTTAAGATCCATGTTTCATCTTTATATATGCTTTAAGATCTTGTTTTGAGGGTGCCAAGAAGATTTTTACTCATCCTTTTTTAGTATGTTTCATACGGTCGATTTCGTGTTTACTGTTTGCATATGGTGGACTCCGAGGTGCGGTGTTGAGTTGAAGAAGGGGTGCATTTGTGTTCATATCTGTAGACAATTGCTGAGCCTATTTGGTAGATATTGAGGCATGTGTTGACTCACATATTAAGATAGCTTGCGTGGGTGAATTCCTACGTTGCATTGTGGAGGAGTGGTCGACGACTGAAGAGCGTCAAGTCTTGTGAGGGCGTCGAGTGTGTGTTATAAGTCTACTGTCTGTCTTTTATAATTCGTCATCATGGTGATTTGTATGGCTTGGCTGTCTGAAGTTTTTTCTCGTACAGCGGCATGTTGTGTTTGATTTATTTATTTTATCTGCTATCACCTAGATGCATGTTTTAGGTTAAGGTAAAATTTGGTAAATCAGTTTTTTACAACAACTTGGTTTAAAACTGGTGCAACGTTTTATTTGGGTTAATTATGTTTAAGGTTATATATTTAATTAAAAAATTAAAATTAACTTTTGTTGTTTAGACCATATCTCCATATCACAATGCCTTTTAAGGTCCTTCAAAGAAATTATCATAAAGTTAAAACAAATAAGCGTTGGAATTTTTACAGAATGTTAAGTTATCTAACTAGAAATGAACAATGAAACTATGCAAGCATAGAACTTTAATGCCAATTAAGTAAACGACATGGAGATTTGCGTTGGAAAAATCAAACAATTTCAAGCTAAAAAAGTCTTATAGACTAATTTTTGTGAAAGTGCATTTTTTTTTCCACACGTCTTGATCATAATTAAAAAAATATTGTATGCTATTTTAATTAGATGAAGATAAGTTAAAAATCTTGTATAACTGGCCCCTTTTATTTCATTTGCTAGGTTTACTCTTACATTATTCTTCTTAGAATTCTAGTTTTTATTTTTATTACTAGTATATGATTTTCATTGCTAACTATTCAAGATAAAAAAAAAAAATTTTAAAAATATTAAGGTAAACATACAAGTTTCTTTCCAAGGGGGAAATTAACTATTACATACATATTTTAGCTACCCATATGATTTTGCCTCCTAACGGTCAACAAAGTATGAATATAAGAATAAGAAAAAATAATAGTCATATAATGGACATTCCTAGAAGATCTTAGAAAATCAAAATCATGAATTTAATTGAAAGGTAAACAAGCAACTATAAAATGATATTTTAACCAATAGCTAACAATCACCATGACATAAAATTTTGAAATCTCATCTTTCTTTTCATGTTCTAATCTTCCCTTTCAGTTGAAATTTAGTTTCTAATAAGCATGATTGATATTTTGAAAATAAATATTATTTATGTAATTTTATGTTATATAATTATCAAGTTTTAATATCCCCAAATAAAAAGTATTTTAGTTTAATTAGTAGAATTGAAAATCAATATAAAAATTCTATAACTCAAAATTATCACTGTATATTTTTCATACTCATCCTATTCGGATTTAAAATATAGCAATCAAGTTTTTTCAAGCAACAATTATATTATAAAATTCAGTTTAGATAATGGTTGACCATTATAAGTTGTTGTGCTACCTTTCTTTTCAAAAGTGAAGTTGGGTTGCAAAGGAGTTGAGAGACAATTAAATAGGTGTATTATTGGGTTTTTCTATAAATTTTGGTGTTAGTTAATAGTTAATATGTTTACTAGATGGAAAATATTTTAAATGTGGCCAATCCTATAAAATTAAAACGAGTGGGTACTAAAGTATGAATTAGACAAATGAGTGGGGCTACAGGGTCAAATGCTCCTATATTAAAATCTGTTATGAAGCTCTCAATGTACATATTGAGCATTGGAACCAATGAAAATTGATAAAACAAGCTAAAAAGGTTCATTAAGATGGCGTTGTGTGGTTTTTTCTCAATTGGTTTAGTTTCGGTTAAAAAAATATAAAACTATTTTTTTATATAGTTTCGAGTTCGAGTATAAACTCAAACCAAATTGAACTGTAAATCGATCTAAATCAAAAATCTAAACCAAGTCGGATATATATATATATATATATATATATATATATATATATATATATATATATATATATATGTAAAAACTAGGTTTTCTCCTTGATTTATTGATTTTAAATTTATTGTGCCTAGTTTTATTTTGATTACATTTATAATTTTTATTTTGTGTTTATAAAGTTATATTTGAGTAAAATTTATTGTTTTATTTATCTTTGTAAACCATGCTTGGATTCGAGAGCTGAACTAATGTAAGAATCATTGGTTTAAATTTTTTCGAGAATTGATATGAACCGTTGCAAGAACCATTCGTTTAAATTGGTTTAATTCTAGAAAATATTGATTCCTATTTTGATAACTTGGAACATTGAAACCTCGATTTTGTCCTTAGGTTAGTTGTAAAATCAAAACAACCCAAATTGTGAGCACCCCTAAGAACTTATTACCCAAAATAACTATATTTTTGTTTGGGCAGTGCGCGATCATTGGTGATTATAGTGCTTGACGCAAAGAGAATTTTGATAAAAGAAAGTAATTGAATAACTGTTAATATATCTTCGCATCATTATACATTTGAATTGTTAAATTGAGTAAAATGAATTTTACTTTAATGTAGAATAATAGAAAAAATTGGGTGATTGCGAAAAATTACTAGTGTACTTGAATTGTTGCGAAAGAGTGGGGTGGTACTTCAAGTGCCGCAAGAGCACTACCATGACAATCTTAATAGTAGTTTTAACTTCATTTCACTTGGGTGCGCTTGAAGTGTTGCATAACCCTTCATTTTGAATAAGATATATACTTCTAAAGTTTCTACATTTTGCATTAATTTTTGCATAAAATAAGCCCCTTTGCTTTGAAAAATTCTCATAATTGATTGGATATGATTTAATGATGAATACATAACAAAATAATTATTTAGTATATGAGTAAGCATGCAAATTGTAACACCCGATTTCATGAATGTGAGTTTTTACTTAAATAAGACTGTAAGACATAACATAACATTACATAACATAACATAACATAACATAACATAACATTTACAATCAAAATCAATCTTTATTAATAACAAATGAATTTTAGTACATGACTCCATAGATTACATCATTTTTTATATTATATCTTTAATGGCTTTCCTTTTTTCATTCATCTCTAAATAAACTCATCAAATGACTCCACAAGTAGTTATATTTAGAACTATATGTTTCTCAACATAACCTATTTGTACCTATTAAACAACTCACGAGGGGTATTAGCAATAAGAACACTTGCTTTGTAGATAATTTCCTACTTAACCTAGGAAAGATGTGAAAATAGCTTATTATAAAGACACATGTGCCTAATTCAATGAGTTAATGGGTTGGGGCACTAAAGATCCCAACAAGAGGTTGAGTTCTATATAGCACAAACCAAACTCATACTAGATCACAAGAAGATAAATACAACAAGTAGATTCTCATGTGCACACCATGGTAGGATCCTTATATATCCGTACTTATTTTCTTTACATAGTAGTGCCCCACCCACATAGTGGGCATGCTGAGCATAATATGTACTTAAACTCTACAAAATGAAAAGTATGACCCTAGAATCCCCTTATGACCAAAACTTCCTAGCTAGCTTCCCTCCGCCAAAAGCACCAAACCCTAATGATAACTCATTGTTGGTCGAAGTAGACACGGATGAAAGAAAGATTGAGAATTGGACAAGCAAGACTGCAATCTAAATGACACAAATGATGTCTTATAGAGACAAGGTGCTTAGCAAACCAATTGAATTCCCACAACGAGGTATGGGAGACACACAAACTAACCAGGTATTTAACATAGTGACAACAACATATACGTTCTTCTCGTCCTAAGAAATGGAACTCAATCTGGAGGAGTATGAATATGAGAATGAAGCAGGGGATGGCGACGATCTAGTAACCAATACACCTGTAGTTGCAATTGGAAGGCAAGAGCTACAGAAAGTTAAACAAAAATGGAAAAATTCTTTAATCATAAAGCTACTGGGAAAGTATTTGTTGTTCCAACGATTAATGTTATGCTTAACGTAGATTTGGAAACTAAAAGTAGGTATTTTCATCATAGACCTGAGGAATAATTTTTATGTCGTCAACTTCTCCTCACCGAAATATTGTATAGGGGTAATTGCTGGAGGACCGTGGTTTCTTGAGGATCACTATCTATCTGTGCAGAGGTGGCGAATTATGAGTTTTTAGATCCAAATTCATGAACTCCCTATTGAATATTACTAGAACCTTGGGCAAGCTATTAAAAATTGACTTGCATACGGAGTTCAGAGGTCGTGCTCGGTACGCATGTATTTGTGTGGAATTTAATATAGAACCACCGCTGCCACAAAAATAAAATAAAACATTGTGTATGATCTAAAAACAGACATATGTTTCCAATGTGGCATTATGGGAAATACAAAAGGAATGTGTAAAAAAAATCCACCGGTACATACCGGGAGAATGGTTAATGGTATGGGGAAAATGAGAAGGAACAAATGTGGCATGTGGTATCACGATGACCCCAACAGCGAAAAATGTAAACTGACACTGGAAATCACAACAACGATGCACATAGGACTATAGAGGCTAATGCAGGCGACGATGGATTAGGGGTGCATGGAAACACTGCTGAAAGAAACAAAGAGGGGTAATCTTGTCATTTGGTGCATGGTAAAATCCATATTGCCAGCCATTGTGAACTCGTCCAACTATCGAACCCACATGTAGGGGTGGCAATTCGGGTTAGTCATGTCATTTTTGAGTCGCGTTGATTTTTATTTTAGTATAAATTTTGGATACTCTTAAATCTATACAAGCTAATCAGATCGTGTTCGAATCATTTCGGATTATTACCGTAAATGAGTTATCGGGTAAAAAAATACCAGCTCTACCCACATGGGTTACAAGCTGGGACAACTAAGGCGGTTCCAACTAAAGACAACGAACATAATATTACTCCATATTATTATACAATTGTTATCTTCTTAGATGAGGATAGTAGCAAGAGTATGTGGCAAGGCCAACATCCATGTGGCAGTGAGGTAAAGAAACCCCAGACGATCTACATGTGAAGGAACCATGCACGTCGGGTATACAACTCCATTGGACTCCTCTGGAAGTTTAGGAAACCAACAAGCCTATTGGGCAGGGTTCAAATTCGAACGATGGCTATGGAATGCTTGAGCCATAGCCCAAACTTCCTAAATCTTCCCACTAGCCCACCAGAGTCACCAGTCATCGAGCCTTTTTAACGTCTGTCTTCGAGACTGATCTTGAAGCCACCAATATTTTTGAACCCAACATACCTCTCGAATTCGAATTTACAGCCCAAAAATCTGCCTCCCCTTCTTCGTCTTCCACATCTAAGAAGCACAAGCAGTGGAAACCACCAACAATCATATCTAAGGCCTCATATCGACTCCTATAGAGTTATACAATGCGACCCAAATGAAAATATCATTCAGTTGAACAACACAGTACCCCACATATTCCATTATTAACTCCAATGACACTGTGTTCATTTAGAAGTCTCCCAGTATCGGGATAAGTATCAACAGGAGTCGGAGTTGATATACACTTTCCACACTCACCAGGTACCAAACGAAGCCCATCTCATGATAAACCCGCTCAAACAAAATGAATATGGGTACATTCTCCCGGAGTGAAGCCTGATGAGGTCACACCTGCCAATACACCTCATGCAGCTTAAACTCTGGAATGCTAGGGGCGTGGGCTACCCAAACTGTCTCCCAGAGCTCATGCATTTTGTTACTCGCCACTAACCTCACCTTGTAGTCTTTTTGGATACTCACATGGATGACAAAAGATCCCTTATTAAGATAGTTCATTTGTCGTTCCACAACCATATTGTATTGCCATCATTGGGACAATCCGGAGGACTCTGGATCTTGTGAATGGAAGGACCTTTTTCTTGGAAATTAATATTCAGTGTCGAAATTAATTATTTAATTTCAATAATATTAAATTCTAAATTTATGAAATTTTCAATTATGTGATCTTAATAAATATTTGATAATTAATTAGGAACGTGATAAATACGAATATTAGAAGATTGGATCAATCTTATCCGTTAGTCACATAATGGTTAGTGGCATTAGTGGGAGACTTGAAAAGAGTCCTACCTTGACTAGGATTCCGGCCCTCTTCCCCTTATAAATAGAGGAGCCCTACACCATCTCGGGTTATCTCATAACACACTATTTCTGAGGTAGGAGAGAAACTCCAAGATTCCATTAGAGTGTATTTTTTCCAAGAAGGTAGATTGATGGAGCAATTAATCAAGATTGACCATTGATCAAGGTAAGTCTTATTTTCTATCTTTTAGACGTATTTTGTGAAAACATGAAGATCCAAAATCCTTTTATTAAGAACAATTGTATGCTAAAGTTTAATCATATTAATGTGTTCGTGATTAATATTAGGGTGTTCTTAAGAATGATTTTATATGTGGTATCAGAGCTAAAGTTCAAGATCTCATGATTTTCCTTATTGATGTTCGTCTATAATGAAATATGTCCCTGAGACTTTCTGCGACATTTTTATTTATGTCATTAAATTGCTTTTGTGCCTGAGACCTTCTGCGACATCTTATTTCTGTCATTAAATCTGCTCTTAAAGTGTGTCTGTGATTTCCTGTGATGTTTTTCTTCTGTCACCAATACTCACTGGTGAGAATGAAAGGTCAAAACTTGCTCGGAATTTTACAAAACTGAAATGGTCTACTGAAAACGTCGAAATAAACGAAACCCACTGTATACAATGGGCACCACCTTACTTTTGCGTTTTGACGTCGTTAAGACCATTAAAATTGCGTTTTTGCCATTTTTGGTAATAATATTGACGTCAATATCTCACTCCAGAAAATTAATTTTTGAACTCCGCAAATTGTTTTGAGATCCTGGAGTAATTATCTACAGCCCTGTGGTGCTAACTCAAATTTTCTATTTTTGACAAAAATTACGATTTTTTTCGAATATTATGTACTTTTTTCACCACGGGGACTGCTTTTTATGTTCATGGTTGTTCTAATATTCATGCCATGTATTATGTGGTATTGATGAAAGAGTTCAATATAAAATTTTGAATATTAGATGTATGATTATGTGTTTGACAATAACATTTCGGTATATTAGGTTATTGTGCATAATCTATATTTGGTAGCCCAAAGGTCCTAATGTAATTATGAATTGATGTTTAGACAATAATATTTAGATGGTGTTGGATGGGGAAGACATGAAAGTGTCTTAATCTATAGTTGTAAATATTTGATTATTATGTATGCATCTATATTTGGACCATTAATTATACATTAAGTTTTGAGTATAATATTTTTGGGGGCATTGATTTTGCATAAATAATGTTTCTGACTTCCAGAAAAAATATTTTTGAATTCCGTCTAATATTAGAGATTCTGGAGTAATTTTCTACAGTTCCATGATGCTAACTCATTTTTTTTGAAAAAATTTAAGTTTTCCCATATTTCATGTATGTTTTATCTAGAGCTGTGATAAAACCTTGCTCTAATGATCATTTTTTAGTTGAATATTCGTGCGGAACACAAGCCAACATATTTCATATGGTAGGATATTAGACTTGCGTTATTGTTAATATTCATATTTTGATGAGTCTCGTGCCAAACACAGGCCAATGATTCATATTGTTGAATATTATGATATTCGTGTTTTAATGAGTCTCATGTCAAACACAGGCTACAATTCATATGTGCGGATACTAGATTTATTCGTTGCATACATGCATATTTGAATGCATGACTTGCAAATTTTGAGACTCATAAGTAGGTATTCATTAAGTTTAATCAAATGCCAAATATAGGCTAAGATTACATGTGAAGATACTATACTTGTAGTCATTTCAGATTATCCTAATGTTTGTTTTAAGGTTAAATCGAAGCGCAACACATGCTGAAATTTGAATCAAATAAACATTGGAATTTTTGTAAATGTTAAATAATTGGAATCAATGTTAAAAAGTCATATTTACATATGCCACTAGTATGATAATTGTGATTATAACCGTATTGTGCATTAGTATGACCATGAATGATTTGGGTCAATATTTTTGATTTGTTACTCATACATAAGTGATGAAGCGAAAGTAAATGATTTATGTCTTCCATTTACTATTATTTGTGTAATATCTCATGTAAACTCTTTGTCTATTTGATTTTCACATTATGTCTAATATTTCGTGAATTTCAAATTAGGTAATAGACAATAATATAATTATTCATGTATTACGGGTATTTTGAACATGTATGCGTATCTCTAATATTTATATAATATAAGGTTTGGTGTTCATTAAAGTGCTCCATTCCAGAAGATATAAATATTGGACTAATGCATTAATATCATGTATATTTTGGTTGCCTACGGGTCCATGTATGATATTAAATGCTAGGATGATGATACTTTATGATGTTGCATACATATTATTATTTATTCATTTATTGTGATTACAATAATTGAACAAAATGTTAGTGGTGATATATATTTTGGGAAGGTAATAATGGTCGTCAAACACAGATGCCATAGTTTCTTTCACTATCATATCACCAATTAAGTTTATGAAAACCATAAACATGAATAATTTAGTTTATTGATCATGCGATATTTAATGAAAATAAGTGAAAAATTTATTGACTTGTGTATGTAAGTCTTTACGTAATGCAATATTCATATTATGAAATGTTTGGTAGTCACTACAGTGACCCAACTAGAATGGCAATGAATATTAAATGTAAAGATGATGGTAGTAGTAACTCATGATGCTTATAATTGTAAAGATATTAATGGGGTATATTGAGTTTATTTCTTCAAGCAAGGTTATTCCTTACAGGGAATCAATTTTGAGTGATTGAATGAACATCATAGATCACATACATTATTATAGTATGTGAAAATAAGTTGTGCACAAATATCGTGGACAATATGATGAAATAACATTATACCCAATAAAGTAATCTACAAGCATCATATAATCGATATTTCACGGTTACTACTGAAGAAAACTCACGGTTATGCACTCAATTTATTATCATGTAATCGATGTGTGTGTTGTTAAATCAAAGCATTAATGAAGTGAGCAATTTATCTCATTATCTTATCATATATTATTGTATCCCATTTTGCTTCTCTAAAAATTTCATATTTAATGTGGTTAAACAAATTAAGTTTTTTTACATATTGCACACTCGGACTAATAATGATAAAGATAATATGTATCTTTTATAATTTGAAACGAGTTTTTCATCTCAATGGAGTTTGCAAGTTATACTTACTGTGTTATAGAAAGTATTTACTTTTGATGCAAGGATTTCTTACAAAACAAACTAGAAATGCTAATAAGATTCTTTTCTTTTGTTCTTGGGGAATCAAATCGCCATTTGTTTTCATAAACCCTCAATTTTTTTTTTGGAAAATGTTTGTCTAGACTTGATCGTGAGGGATATGTTCTAAAGAATCTTTTGATGTATATTTTTTTCAAGGGTTATGATATTCCTTTTGATGTTTTGTACAAAATAAAGTTTGGACATAGTTCTTTAAAGATTTGTTTGATCCTGCATCATAATCGTAGCGTTATAGATGAAACTCTTTAAATCTTGTGCCAAATTAAATCTAGACTCTTTTTCATAATTTTCGTGGACAAGATTTATGTAATGGCTCTTACAAAATTTTGATAGTAGAGTTGTGATATTAAGGTATTACTATGTCTAATATAAGGATGACCTATGTGGCCCAAGTGGGAGATTGTGAGAAACTTACCTTAAAGTGGACCTACATAGATCATATAATTGTCATTGACACGCATTTATTGTATTAAAGTCAAATTCATTATGAAAGGTGAAATTAGTGGCAGTAGAAAATCATGAAATATGGCTATAAAGGAAGGTAGGGTACTTATCCCATTACCGATAACTTTCTTGAATCCTTGTTCTTTTAGTTGTTAGATTGTCTAAACAACAAAGAACAAATAAATGATCAACCACTAAATGATAGTATTGTCACCGTGAGAGAAATGTAGATAAAATCATAAGGAATAGTATTAAGAAGATCCTAAAAGGTCTACTATCCTCGATAATTATGTGGTGTATCTGCATGAACATGAATTTGGCGTAGGGATAAATAATGACATGGTTTTATTTTTAAAAGTCATAAGAAGTGAAACTAATGGACTACAACTAAGGTTGAAAACTCGTTGAATTACATAATTGATGCACTAAAGTCGGGAATAAGGGGGTCATCAAGACCAAACGTGACACCAACGGTAGTTAAACGAGATAAAGCTAAATTGTAGTAAAATATTTCACTATTAATGAAGAAAAGGTTACAAATGAACCCTCTCAATTATATGTAAGGACATGGAATTCCTATGACATTAGTAGCTCATTATGATTGAGAGTTACATGAAGTCGATGTGAAAATTACTTTTTGAAGTCTTATAAACCATGCGTATATGTTTAGGAGATCATTTTATAAACATAAGTTTCCCACATGACGCATTTTAAGAAATAGTATCATTATTTTTTTTAATCGTTGTATATTTGTATACACCTTGAGATCAGTGGGAGTAAGTTTATATATTTTCTCTATATTCAAGCACATATTTAGAAAGTAGAGAATCAAAATAATCTTATGGGTTTAAAAGTTGTGTATGAAGTAATGAGATACTTAAAGGACTATATGCTCACATTTATGACGTATGTGTTCATTTAAATATGAACAATTATTGTGACTCAGATTTACTATTTGTACGGATGGTATGAAGTTCCCTCTTGCTTAAGAATTTTTTTTTTGGTTTATCAACCAATATATGAAGGAGTGCAACACAATCCATCCATTAACTATTGTGAAAGCTGAGTTTGTAGCATGCTTGATGCTACAACTTATGTATTTTGGCAGCGTAACTTCATTTTGGGACTTGGAGTTGTCGATACTATTATTAAGTCGCTGAAATATTATGATAATGTCGCTGCAATCTTCTTTATGAAGAAATTTTAGGTATTCCTAAAGTAACAAAGCACGTTGAATGAAATTCCTATCAGTTAAAGAAGAAATTTAGAAACAAAGAGTGTCAATTGATCACATTAGTACGAGTGATAACATAGCATATCCTATTACGAAAGGACTATCTCCAAAAGACCTTATGGAACGTGTCAAAGAGATGGATCTCGATTAGTAAAATTATGATTGCTATTTGGCTTAGTTATTTGACACTATAACTTGAATTCAATAAAAGTGTTTCTGATTTCAATTATTTCTGTCTTTTGTGAATGCATGCATATGATTATGAATTATTGTTGACATAAATAGTCCTTATTTAAAAGGACATTATGAGGACATTATGATACCCAATATTAAAGTCTTAGTTGAATGAAACATTGGTATTGTGGTACATAGAAGGAACCATGCTCTTGAATAGCATGGAACCGCCATGACTCGCATCCGTGAATTGTTTGATTTAAGCAAACTATATTTATCAGTTATTGTGCACCTTATGGTACCTAATTTAATTATAAGGATTATTAAGACCAAGTGGGAGACTGTTGGAAATTAATATTCAGTGTCAAAATTAATTATTTAATTTCAATTATATTAAATTCCAAATTTATGAATTTTCCAATTATGTGGTCTTGATAAATATCAGATAATTAATTAGGAACGTGATAAATACGAATATTAGAAGATTGGATCAATCTTATCCGTTAGTCACATGATGGTTAGTGGCATTAGTGGGAGACTTGAAAAGAGTCCCACCTTGACTAGGATTCCGGCCCTCTTCCCCTTATAAATAGAGGAGCCCTACAGCATTTGGGGTTATCTCATAACACACTATTTCTGAGGTGGGAGAGAAACTCCAAGATTCCATTAGAGTGTATTTTTTCCAAGAAGGTAGATTGATGGAGCAATTAATCAAGATTGATCCTTGATCAAGGTAAGTCATATTTTTTTATCTTTTAGACGTATTTTGTGAAAACATGAAGATCCAAGATCCTTTTATTAAGAATAATTGTATGCTAAAGTTTAATCATATTAATGTGTTCGTGATTAATATTAGGGTGTTCTTAAGAATGATTTTATACTCTTACAGTGCACTAAATAACAGTCTCTCCAGGATTTATCCATGTTCCGGTAAAAAATGATCCGAAATCGAGACCCATGAGGCTCACGTCTATCTACATGCCTCCTCAGCCACCAGCTCAATATCAGGTATGGCATGTGTTACATCAATTATCCAATTCTGTTATAGACCTTTGGATACTTATAGAAGATTTTGATATTATTTTAGGCCCGCATGAAAAGTTAGGTGGTAATGTTTCCAACCCAACCGTGCAAAATCTTTATATACTTTATGACAGTGGTGCACAATATTCATGACCTAGGTTTTTGTGGGTTATCCTTTACATGGAAAGATAACACATCTTTTGGACACCATGTGCGTGAACGGTTGTATAGGGGCCTTACGAATATGAAGTGGTTGGACCTGTATCCTAATACTTTGGCTGCTCACCTACCTAATGTAGGATCTGGCCACTCCCCGCTTTTGCTGGACAGCATGCCCAACCGCTTAAAAGTTGCACCATGATTTTATCTACTGTAATGAATGGGCTACTTATTCTTCTTTCCATGAGATTCTCCATGCCCAGTGGCGTCGGCCGGTGGTAGGACCACCGGCAAGTTGCTTCCTAAGGAAAACTCACTTCTTCCGACAGGCTGCTATCTTATGGGAAAAAAACATTTTTGGAAACGTGTTTATGAAAATCTTAAAACTTTACTAAGATTTTTGCATCTTTGAAAGAACCTAGAATAATATCCAGACCAGTTATCTCTCTCCAAAGAGAGAGAGATTCACGAGGAATTGACTTGTTGCCTATCTCAGGAAGCCCAACATTAGAAAAATAAATATAAACTTAAGTGAATTCTTGAGGGAGATAACAACACTAAATTCTTTCATGCATGTGTTAGTCATCGACGACGTATCAACAATATCCATGCAATTTTTAACCCAGTTACTGGGTGGCATAAATCTCAAATTGACATTAACCCACAATTTTAACTGTATTATGAGACTCTATTTCAATCAACTAACCCATAACTGGAAAATATTAGCTATACTTTTATTCAAATTACAGCTTTTGACAAAGCCAAATTGGTAGAACCGGTTACAAAAATCAAAATTTGGGTCGCTCTAAAGTGTATGGGTAAAAATAAAAGCCCAGGCCCGAATTGTCTAACGGCTGAATTCTACCAAATCCATTGGCAGGAAGTTGGACCTATAGTATGCGACCTTATTTATGATTTTTTCCATACTGGTAGGATGCCACACTCTATTAATTTTCATATCCAAACGGCATAGTCCTACCCAAGTCCCTCATGTTCGTTCTATCAGTCTTTGTAGTGTTATATATAAACTCATTTCATCCATCCTAGTTGCGTGTATGCGACCCCTCCTCCACTATTCGGTATCCCCATACCAGGCTTCTTTCGTTGCACACCTACACATTCAGAACAATATTCTCATTAAGAATGAAATGTTGCACACAATGAACAAATCAAAATACAAAAAAGGAAGCCGTGTTGTCACAAGCGTATAACCAAATGAAAAGGCCTTTCATTCGATGGGTGCTACAACAATATGGGTTCCCAGATAAATGGATTACATACCTCCTTTCATGTGTCTCTTTCACTTTTTTTTCATACACTGATAGACCTTCCCCGGGTCCGAGACAAGGAGACTCATTGTCTCCGCTTTTATTTATTCTAGGCCTTGACGTCCTTCTACAAAAAATGAACCAAGAATGTATCCTGAACAATATAATTTCCCTTCGACACTCTCTAAATGGATCTCAAATTCTCGAGTTTGTATTTACGGACGATTATGTCTTTTTCCTTCAACCAACCCCTCTTACTATCAGTCGGATTCAGGACCATCTTGGAGGAGTTTTCCACCATTTTTGGGTAAACGATTAATCGGGAGAAATCAATGATTACTTTCGGACCCTTTACTCATCTCTTGAGCATGCGTATAACACGAGTCATGCTAGGTTTTCATCACAACCTAGGCTAGGAAAAGTATTTGGGTTTTCCCCTTATTACTGGCCGGGTCAATGCAAAGTCTGTTTCTAGATCTTACTGCGAACTTGGATGCTCGACTACATGCATGGTATACTAATTTTCTCTCCTATGCGGCTCGGGTAATGCTCATTAATGTGGTGTGTTCGTCTTTACCTTCATATGGTATGTCGGCATATCTTCTTCTCAAGCATATACTTAACACACTCACAATAAAAAAATAAAGAATTCTTTTGGAATGTGACCACGCTCTCCCAAAAAACCCTAGCTCTTACTTGGTCTACCATTACATTGCCAAAATAAGATGGTGGTTTGGGAATCAAGAACCTACATATGCTCAATAATGCATATATGCTTAAATTTCTCTAGAAGCTTTTCTCAGATCTAGGGAATCTACGGGCCTACGTTATCAAGCAACAATATTATCCCGATACAACATTGTTGTGGCATAATTGGCATACCCATACATCATAGTTTTGGACTCAAATTTCAAAGATTATTCCTATATTTCAATAGGGAATAAAATGGCAAGTTGGGGCTAGAAATATTTCCTTTGTCCATCACATATGGGTTCTCCAGGAAACTCTGAGTGAACGATTTTTATCTCTACCTTCCTTTGTTCTCAACGCTCCAATTTCTAGTTTTATTTTCAAACATTAGTGTAATCTTCCCATGTTATCTCAATACCTTCCCTTGGATTTCTTGCCCTATATCCAGTCCATATATATCTCTCCTTCATTTGAAAGGGACACACCATACTAGTGGTCTATTCGCACGGTTCATTTCACAATAAAAGATAAATGTCGTTGGTTGAATGCAGAATCTGTTCAACAACACACGTCGGCCCTTCCGTGGCTATGGCTCTGGAGGTGTGCACTTCCTCCTAACCTGAGGAATTTCCTTTGGTTTCTCTCACACCTAGATTTGTCTACGGCAGATCGTCTAATTTATTCTCATAAACTTCCATCCCTCGTGTGCCCCTTATGCGAATTGACAGACTCTAACTATCACATCTTTACTGAGTGCTCGATAATTTTTCTAAGTTCGACTACTGCACGAGGGGCCAAATCTTTCTGTGCTCGCCCTTCTCAGATGATTGGCTGCGGGATGTGGGCCTTCCACACTTATGTACCAATCAATTAGACCTTTTTCTCCCTGCGTGGTCTATGGCTCGCTCACAAAAAGCCATTTTTAGACACAATTTGGTCATTAAATCTCTGCTCTTACATATTCTATCTGAACAAATCCTACAGTTTCTTCATGTATAACGTGTACAACTCACCGAAGCAGGTATGCCCAAAAGACAACATCGTATTGCTTGGTCGCCTCTTATTTAACCGTCCTGTAAATGTAATACCGATGGAGCAAAATATGACATCTTGAGCCTAGCTTCCATTGGTGGCATTATTTAAAACTTTTATGGAGAATTCATTTGTGGGTACTCATGTAATATTGGTTACGCGTCATCAATGTATGCTGAACTTTGGGCCTGAAAAACAAGTTTAGATGTAGCTTTCATGCAGGTGTAAAATATATTGAAATTGAAACAGAATTGTCAAATTGTCTTCCATATGATCTACATGAACACTGTCCAATATCCAGACTAAGGGGATTTGATCCAGGCAATCCATAAAGGTTTTTAAAAATTTCAGCACGAGACCCTATGTCTTTGTTTTAAAGAAGCAAACATGTGTGCAAATGTCCTTGTTGCGTTATCTGTATCGAGTCGTTTTTTCTTTCTACACTTTTTATGCATGTTCTTAGTTTTTTATATCCTTTTTTACGTCATGATTAGTGTCATAGTACTATAGTCCAGTCAGCGAAAAGGAACATCACTTGTAAAATACCTTTGTCATGAATAAAGCTTATTATTCTGGGGGAAAAAACTGTACAAAATTATAATCTTAATATTAATAAGAACTAAAAACCCCATTGACTAGGATATTTTTTGGACCACGTGCATCGTATTTTTTTTATGTGTGTGGTTTATAGCATATACTATTTATTATCTGGGTTGTGAGGTTATTACAACTAACTCGCATACAACCCGTGCGATGCACGAGTGATATACAATAAATAAATATAATGATAATTATAAAAATTATCATATATCATAAATTCAACATCTTATCTTAAAACATTATAAAAGGTTAAGTTTTTCATAAATAAAGTTTATCTATTATTTCTAAACTTTTTTATTATATAAAAACTTTTTTTTATAAATTAAAACTTCAAAACAACTATACGTATTTTAGAAAAAAAAATTGAACATATTTTTATTTGTTTTTAGTTTAAAAAATTGTATGTCATTTATATATAAAAAACTTAAAGTCTTTTCTATAAATAAAACATTAATTTGTTTTTATAGCCAAAACTTTTATTTATTTATATTGAAATCAATTTTGAAAATTCTTTTTAACTTTAAAACTATTTTTAATTTATAGAAAAAAATTATGCATATTTTTATTTGTTTTTGCTTAAAAAACTTTATATCATTTATAAATAAGAAGTTAAAGTTTTTTCTATAAATACAACGTTAAAAATATTTAACCAAAAACTTTTTTAATTTATATAAAAACAATTTTGATATTTTGAAAACTTTTTTAAATTTTTTATAGAAATAAAAACATTATATAGATATTGTAGTATTAATAGCATTGTGTAATGTAATTTGAGTGGAGAATGATGAAAAGAGATGAATTGAATCTAGATTGTGTTGGATCGAGAGATTAATTGATAGAGTATCGAATGAATCATCTTTTTAGTTTTCAAGAGATTTTTGATTTATTCATTTTTTTGGTATCAAAGAGATTTTTGATTTATTCATTTTTTTGATTTAAAATAACACAATATTCTAGATGAGAGAGAAAAAATAGTAAATATTAAAGGTCATGATAACATGTGCCCTCAATGCACATGATATTAGTTTAAAATTAAAAAGGTTAAAAATAATGAAGTACCATTGTATTTAGTGATTTCATTTGCAAACCACCTTGCTGAGTTCAACATACCCGCGGTGATTGCATTAGAATATGTACAATCTTTGAAAATAAAAAGGTGTAAAATAGCTTTATTTATTGTAAAGTTTTTAAAAATAGTTAACATGTGAGAATACTTTTAAGTAATTTATAGTTTTTTAATGAAAAAGTTAATAAAATAACATTCATTTGAATCAAAATTGGGTAAAAAACACGTACATTTAAAAAAAGTTAAAATTGTTTTTTAAACAAAACATGGACTTAAAAAAAAATAATAGTTGAATATAGGCTTAATTAATGTACACTTTTTTCAAAAAAAATAATGAAATTTTTTATTTTTTAAATAAATGACTTTCTTAACTAACACCTTGTAACAATGACGTATTTTGACATAGCCACTTGAAAGTAGGGTATTTTTGTCCAAAATATAACAGGGTTATAGTTAAATTTCAGTTTAGGGGGTTTATATAATGGAGGATTGAGGTCGTCCAGTTTTGGGGGTTAATAAAACTACTCAATAAAAATGAACCAACAACCAATATTGGGACTTTAAAAAAAATGTTGGTATATATAACACAGATACACACATATGAAAAAAAGTAAATAATGTAGCTATTATCAAACACACAAAAAAGAGAGTAAAAAGAACACATGAGAATGACACTAAATTTGGCGTAAAGGGAGTTACCGAGGGAGTGAGAAAATGGTTGGCATTCATTACTAGAAATAAGAAAGGAATAATTTTTCATTATATTAAAGAGAGGAATACAAACTATTTATAGACAAATCTATACAACTGTTTTCCATAAGATTTGTTATAACAGAGAACAAGATGAGTGGACTAGATTTAATTAGTTAGTTACAAACTATTCAGTTAGTTACAAAGTGGTTATGAACCAGATTCCTTGTATCTAGTGTTTTTACTATTATGCTCTTTCATTCTCTAGGATGGGTGAACCGAGAAAGGGGTGTGATTTTTTTACATTCTAGACTTGCCAATATTGATAACATGTGCCTTGTTAAAGGCTTATTAACTCTAATACTATTGCATTAGAGGCATAATATAGATGTCTAATTCATGGGTTATTTCTCCATATAATTGGAGAAATTTATTAGAATTGAGTTCTTCACTTATGATAAATAAGTACCTAATTATAGATTGGGATCCATGGCGAGCGTCCAAGATGATAACCATGAGTAACACCATATTCATGATAATGGAGTGATGCCATTACCAAGATACCACACCAAGTCTATCATTCGTTGTAAAGAAAATAAACTAACCTCCATCGCCATCATTAGCCTAAAGTTAATAACCTAACATGGAGTTAATCAACATCACCCAGTTAGGTTTCTCTCTTGATTGATGATTAAAAATAAAGCTCACATGAGTAGGATAAGCATAATTGATACCATGATAAGAACATTGAGCATCATAAATGCCTGCCTGAGCTTAAGAGACAAAGGTGCAAGAATAAATATTTTGTCAAGACGCCCAACCTCTGGAAGAAAAATACTTGCAACATAAGGGGGGATTTTCAACTTAGCATCGAGCTCCAAAGGCGAGTAGATTATCCCCCTATTGCCGTAGGGACTGTACCCTTGGCTCATGCGTTAGCATAGGGCGGAATTTAAGGTAGCCAGGGTCTCCAGGAAAATGATATGGACCAAGTGAGAGAGGACATTTTTAGATACATATGGTAAGATCTTAACGAACATGCAATGACTTTCATAAAATGTACGAATGATGAGGGCCCTAGTCAACTAGATGAGTTCTACTTTTGTGTAGGCATTAAAGGAAACAAATGGTGATAAGAATATTGCACATCCAAGTTCAAGATCGTTGATGGGTAAATAAGATTCGATTAACAATGCCAACAAAAATCCCCAAATTATGGCCTTGTGGCATAAAAAAAGGCAATCATATGTCGTATTTTTACGTCTAGCTTTGGCGATATGGATATGAATTTGTTTGAAAAGCTATCGACATGTGGATATCTTCAAGAAGATGGCATAGTATTTCATAATCAAATTTAACACGATTAGTTCACACTTTAAGGAAATTGATCCCTTGCTTAAGTTCTAAAACAAGCCCTATTGTTTGGGAGTTTTTTTAGAGGAAAGAAAAGAATGGAAAGTTTTATTAGGAGAGAAAAGAAAAGAAAGGAAAATTTATAAGAGAGAAAAGAAAGGAAGAGAAGATAAAGGATTTTGGAAGTAAGAGAAAATAATATTTTTTTCTTGTGTTTGGGAGTTGGAAGGAAATAATTGTTTTAAGGGAAATAAGGTACATTCTTTAGAAAACTTTCGTTTATCTTCATTTCTTTTCGATTTGGAAGGAAAGTGTTGGAAAGAAAGGAAGGGGGTTTCTTTTTAAAAATTTTCCTTTCTTTTCTCTCCTTTTAAACTCTCAAACCATGGAAAATGGAAAAACAACACTTTCTCTCCTATGTAAACTCCTAAACGACGAAAATAAAGCATAATTTCCCTTCCTTACCTTTCTTTTCTCTCCAAAATATAACTCCCAAACAAGCTGTAATAGATCCTCCGAGAGTATTTCCGGAGGTATTGGGAGATGAATAATGACGTGGAGGATTTCTTAGAGCAATTGGTAGTTGATTATTTCAAGACTTTCTAACTAAGTGACCCACTGTAGCAGTATATTATTAAACACAAATTTAATTAGGATTTTTTAAATAATTATTTAAATTGTTTTTCAATAAATAAATTTTGGATAATTTTGTAATAAATTAAAATAGTTATTTTTAATAAATCAAATTGAATAATTTTTTTAAAAAATTAGATTTGAAATTGATTTTTTTTTTCATAACAATAATTGGAAAATTTTCATATTAATGTATGATAATTAATTTATGAGGTAAATTATATTATGTTTTGAGTTGTAACTTTGGGTATGATTTATAGGATTATTTAGAAGAACAATTGATCTAAAAACAATGGAAAAGTGTACCCATGGGTTGAGAAACTCATTGGGGGTAAGTTTAGACATATTTATATTGGGTTGTAAGGTCCACAAGCGAATTAAAAATTAGGTTCAAGGGGAGTTATGGAAACTAATATCTAAATAGAAAGTTTGTAAGAGTATAATATATTTAATATGCTCCATAGAATAGATTGTTTAAATTCCTTGCCAAAACATACTTGAATCTTTGTCTAAGAGGTCATCAGAAAGCTTCATCACCATCTCAAATTCACTAAATGTCGGATCTCAAGTACACCACTTAGGAAAAATATAAGACTTAGAAAACCTAGATTCACAACTCGGTTAAATTATTTTTATAATTGAAAATATTTTTAATTAACCTTGGTTTTGTAAACTTGTCAAATACATAATGAAAATATACTTTTCGTATAGAAAATTTTATTAGATAAAGAATTACGTATTTAAGTGTATTTTTAGTACGAGTTTCCTTGGTTGAAACAAACATACTTAGGGTTTGCCCAAAACTTATCTTTTAGAAATAATTCTAGAAGGCAAATTGGAAAAATTCTCATGACATTTTTGCAAGTTGTATATTTTCCGTAGCGATGCTCTAGTAATTTTTTTTTCATTGTAGTGAAAAATGATTCGTTGGACTTTTGTGTCCCGTGCAAAATATCTAGTCTTTCGTGCAACCTGTATTATCACGTCAGCTCTCCACAATAAAGAATTTCCTCGCTGTAACAATCCTGTTGTGAAACCTGTCTGACAACACTAAACGTTCTTTTTTGCATAAGATCTTCTCTTATATCTTCTTGGTTTTTCATTCAAGTATAACTTATGGATGACTTAGAACTTGAAGTGATAACTTGACTTTATAAGGGTGTGACACCTAGCATATGAGCATTGAAACATTTTCAAATCAAAAGGCTATATAGTTGAGTGTTCCATACTCTTCCAAACCAAGAGTGAGAGCTTTGAAAAAAAAAAACTTTGGCTGATTAAATATTTTATATATTTGAGAGCACATTTTTTCACTCTTCTTATTTGAGCTTTTCAAGCCCTTGTTGCTGAATTTTTTCTTTGAGAAAACTTTAGATATTTTTGCACTCACCTTTGTGTTAAAAATATTTCTTTTAAAACTATTTTGTTTGTGAGTAAATATTTTCTCTCCCTTCGCTTGAAAAAGTCGTTTTGAGATTTAGAGCACCATAACCTTGCAATAAACCCCAACACAAACTCTTAGGATTCCCTCAAAATACTTAGTGTAGATTTTTGGTTTCTTAAAATTTTTAATCTTAGAACGAGTTGCTTAAACTTTCAAGAAGAAAGTGTCGGGGAGAGATTTGACGACATTAATCATGGACAAAAAACGGGTACGGTTGTGCAGCATACTTCAACAGTTGGCGCTCTCCTCAGAGCATATGGTGTGAAATATTATCTAGTTGGTCATAGTGTCGCCTGGTTGTAAGTATTTATCTTCTTATAATATCTTTACCATAGTGCATTTATCGTTCGGATCATCCTGAGGTTTTTTCCGTTAGTGGATTTTCCTTTCGTACATCTGATATTGTGTTTATTTTACTCTTTTTGCATTTTTAGAATAATATTATTAAATAAGAAGATAAAATTTGGGATTTTAAAATCAAGTAAAATATTTTTTCACATAGATTTTTGGATTGTTAAACCATTTTGGCAATAATAAATTAGTAAATATTTTTCTTGAATTAGGAGAATTAATTTTTATTTGGGTAGCTACCTTCGAGAGGCACACTCTCAACTCTTACTGGAGTGGGTCTATAAGTTTTAGGTGTAATAACCAAGGTTTAGATCTTTTTGTGTGCAATGTATGGATTTTCAAACCTTTGACCTACTCCAATTGATGCTAGAAATTATTTTTATTGAAAACCCCGTATGATAAATTACTTGATATCTATGGATGATCCAATATGGAATAATGTGCATTTAGGATGGACTTGTCTTAAAACTGTTGTCGATGATGTCTGAGTAAATAACATTAGTTCAAGTTGTGACTACAATGATTTAAAATAGAGTGGGTAAAACATGAAGGGACTCAATGCTATTCGTGGTTGTATGTCCCTAACTGATTTTAGATGTATATCCAGATGTACGATGTCTAAGAAGGCGTGATAAATTTTGTATATGACTTACGAAGGCATAATATCCACTATGAAGAACTCCATGCTTCAATGACTTACCACACATATAGAATTTCTTACCATGAGGGAGAACGAAAATTGTGATGAGTTCTATGTCGAGCTGAATGATATAGTAACCTCCATCACTGATTTGCAGAAGACTATTAAAAAGGTTATAATTATTGATAAAATCATATGCTCTCTCCCTACTAGGTTCCATGTAAAGGTGGATCCCATTGATGAGGTTATAGCTTTACTTTCGAAGCCAATGCATGTAAATGAATTAGTTGGATCTCTCCAAACCTATGATGTTAATTTGTCTTATCACCATGAAATGCCTTATAAGGAGAAAAATATAGATTTCAAGGATAAGAAGGCACTCTTGATTTAGTTGTCTTAATGTAAGTGAGGATGATATGGAATTTTTCAATAAGTTTTCCAAGAAGTGGAAAAACATTTTCAATCGAAAGTTTCTCCCATGAATTACCCACCTAGATTTGAAAATGATCAAGGAAATGGAGAAAAGAAAGTTGAATATCCAAAACCCACCATGTGTTTTACCAGTGGTGGTCGAAGGCATATCTCGAAGTAAGGCCCCTTGAATTTGAGTTATGGTGGTGGTAATAACACTTATCAAGTCACTTTTAGTAATGATGACTCAGACTCCGAAGATGACTATCAAGAATGCAGTTATGCCATTTTTATTGCAATAGAGAACTGTGATGAGCTGGATATTTTATAGGATTTTAAAGTTTCTCATCGATCCAGTGAAGAAATGATTTCTACTAATGAAAAATGCACTATGTTAGATATATAAGGAATCTATAACCCTCGAAAGGCATAACATGGAACTCTCCACCATGCTATCGAGTGCCGAGAACCAAATGGCTATAGTGAGTGAGAGTAGTGTAAATATTTTTGATTATCCATATGTGGTGTGTAGTGAACCACATATTGAATGGAGTACTAATAAATTTCTTCACCTTGAGATTGAGTTCCTTAGGATGTGATTAGGCATTAATTCTTCTAAATTTATCCCTTTAATTTAGTTACTTTTAGCACCTCAAATAACATAATTGATTTGATTTTATCTCATAATCTTGCTACTGACTTATTCTAACGAGTACCCCAAGTTTTTGGTATTTTGTACTAATTTTACAGGTATTTGATGTCACTAAAGAAGGAAAGAAATCGGAAGAATAGAGAAAGAAAAGAAGGAAAGCCAAAAGGGTAAAGTTGTAATTTTTACTCAGAATTCGGATGAGGCATCCTAAGAAAAGTTGAAGATATCAAGTTTACAAGTACATAGGAAGAAACGGTACCTCAATCGGAGTCCCGGTGGGAAAGTTATGAGCAGTCAAAGATAGAAGAAAAAGTCAAAGAAAGACAGGACTGATCTAGATAGGACCGATCCGAAATACAAAGTTCCAGTGAACAACAGACCGAAGATGGATCAAAGTTGATGAAAATTAAACGAACCGATCCGAGAAGAAAAGAAAAGAACCGATCCGGATCCAAGCCGAACCGAACTGAAGGAGGACCGGATCGGTCTGACTGTCGTAGTTTTGCTTTCTTACTCTTCCTCCAATGGAGAGTCCTGGTTAAGCTAAAAATCTTGCAGTCTTGTAGGGTATTTAAGCCTGATTTATTATCATTTTAAGCGGTGGAAAATTCATCTAATTTTTCCTTTTTCAGTTAAAACTTTTAGAAGTAGTTAGAGAGAGAAAGTTTCTACAAAACCCTAGTTTGAAGATTTATTGCCATTTTAATTCCAAGATTGAAGTTTGTTCAGATTTCTGTGATTACAAGTAATTTTAGCTGATGCTTTTAGTGCTTAGGTAAGTTAGTTTATTACTTTCTTCTGTCCAATATTCCTTCGACATCATTCTTCAATTCTCCCTTAGTTTAATCATGATTTCCTGCAATTCAATAATCGTTTTCATTAATTTCATCATGGTAGGCTAAATGTTTTAAGGGTCGGGATGCATGAACCCAACCCGATGTGGTAGTTGCCTATGTATAAAATTAATCTTCTAAATTGAATGATTTATTATGATTGTATTGTGTAGCATCACAACCATTGTAGATCTTTGGATCTCGTTTGCTTCAGGGTAACCAGGATGCTTTAGAATACAATGCGAGTGTTGTTATCGCACGTTACCGCTTTACTCATCCTATGATTTTGTATGGTGAGGGATTGAACCTCATATAGGTAATGCTTGGGAGTACTAAAGTCTGGGTCTAATTCATCACTTAAATTTATGATTAGTTTTATACCATCAATACACAAGGGTTGTGGGATTGTATTCCCGTCCTGTTTTCTTCATCATATAGTTCGAGTTTTAAATCATTCATCGTTAGTATTTTAGGTAATTTAGAATAGTTTCATTTATTTCATAATTTCAAATTTGCATTTAGTTATAGCCAATTCTCAAAACAAATCATCTTTTCCTTTCTTTTTAGATCCAAAGTTAGGATTTCTTCGTCTATCCAACGTCATTACAATTCCATTGTCTTATTTCCCTGAGGATCGATACCCGACTTATCGGATTATTACTTGATAGATAGGCTTGCACTGGAGCCTAGAGAGTATGCACTTCTGAGACACATTCTTAGTCGCGTTAAGTTCTTGGCGCCGTTGCCGGGGAACTAGGTAGACTTAGGATTATATCAAGTTAATTTCAAACTTTGATAAAAAATTTCCAAAAATCCAAAAACAAATAAAAATTTGAAAAAGCATAAAAATATTCATCATCATCTCTCACAAGCCCGTTAATGTAAAATAATGAATTCACTCCAACTACCCATAATACTCCAATTCGCATTCACGAAAATCTGATAGGAGAATCCGACCCTGATAGCCCTCACACTCCTAACGCTCCACAGTTCTGGGTTCCACCTCCCACACCGTCACACTCAATCGGAAATAACACTCCATTTTCCAACTTAGGACACACTTCAGAGCACTCCCCGGGCATACCAAGTGAAGACACCGAGTCATTAAGAGAGAGATACATGTCGCAACACAATAGAGCATCCGTCGGTGAGGAAGAGTCCCCATACCGCCCTTTGAGAGAAATCTCACATCCCTCGCTCACTGTCACTTCGGGATGCATCATACTCCCGTATAATGCAGGGCAATTTTGTTTTAAAAATGGGATGATCCAGATGCTCCCCCACTACCATGGGATGGATTCTGAAAAGCCATATCTCCACATCAGGGAATTTGAGGATGTGTATGAAACCCTCAATGATTAAACTTTCACATAAGAGGTAATCCGCCTCAAACTCTTCCCATTCTCGCTAAAAGATAAAGCTAAGACTTGGTTATTGTCTTTACCTCCAAGCTCGATTGCATCCTGGAATGAGTTGCAATCTAAATTTCTTAAGAAATTCTTTCCTCCACATCGAAGGAACTTCATTAAGGCTCAAATTTAAACTTTTCGACAATTATAAAATGAGTCATTCGATCGATGCTACGAGCATTTCAATGAGTTAGTTACTTCACGCCCCCATCATGGATTTGATAAACTGTAAATCATTTCCTTCATCCACAATGGGCTGAACATTAATTCCCAGTAACTCGTTGAACCCATGTGCGATGGTACATTTGTCGAATTAGACGCCAAGGATGTTGAGCTTCACCTGAGGTATGTCGACGAGACTACCCAATCGTAGGATACATCTGACCCTAATGCTCGAAATCAAAATCGCCAAGTGACCACCACTCCATTGGCGTTTGGCCTATTTCACGTAGAAAAGAATTCTACTATGGACAGTCGACTCGATGTACTTGAGAAAGGACTGCGAGACCTATGTGAAGTATATTGAAGAGGACCAACTGGATCCATCCTAAACCCCGTCGAGAAGGTGTGTACGATTTATGAGGCGGGTCATTCAACTGAGGAATGCCCGACTATACCCGCCTACAAAGTGATGCTTCAAGAGCAAGTCAGTGGTATAAGAGGATTCAAGGGTAATTTCGATGCACCGCACGGGAATTTTTACAACCCTTCATGTAAAAATCATCCTGGTTTTGGCTATGGGCAACAACATGCTGCTATGAATCCTAATTCACATGCTGCCCCTCCTCCACCACAACACTTTAAATAAGTTCCACACATTTAAGGACATGTGCAAGCACCACCACCTCAAGGATCATATCTTCCTCCACCGCGAAAGAGTCTCGAGGATACGATAAACAAATTTATCAATAACCAGAATGCAGCCAATGCTAGATATGATCGCATGATCAGCAATATAAATGAAAATATTTCAAAAATGCAATCATCGTGGAGTATCGAAGAGATGGGCAAGTTTCCTGTCCAGGGCCAAAGAACTCCCCAAGGTCAACCTAGTGTTAGCTCCACTTCTATGGAACACCAGGAGCACTGTCAAGTTGTGACCACTCTTCATAGTGGGAGACTCGTTGATTTATCACCTCTCCCACACGACGCAACTAAAGACAAGGAGATTTTGCCTGACACGAAAGAGGCCAAAGATGTCCCCTTGAATGCGAGTGATAAAGATGGCACTAGTGAGCCCGAGGTAGTAATGAAACAACCCACCGCGGCACCGTTTCCTCAAAGGTTGATTTCTTCTCACAAAGGAAACCCCCGTGATGAAGTGCTAGATGTGCTAAAGCAAGTAAAGCTAAATTTACCGTTCCTCGATGCCATTAAGTAAATTCCAGCTTATGCAAAAGTCATCAAAGACTTGTTAACAGTGAAGAGGAAGAAAAAGGTAAAGAAAAATGCCTTTCTATCACAAAACGTGAGCTCCATCCTACTTAATGATCTCTGACCAAAATTCAAAGATCCCGGTGCACCAACCATTTCCTGCATCATTGGAGAAAATAAAATTAAAAAAGCCTTACTTGATTTGGCAGCAAGTGCCAATATCCTCCCTTACGCCATCTATAGGCAACATGATCTGGGCGACCTTAAGCCCACAAGGATCACTCTCCAATTAGCAGATCGAACGATGAAGAACCCACTAGGAGTAATTGAGGACGTGATCGTCCAAATTGACACTTTCTACTTCCCGGTAGAATTTTTCATTTGGGACAAGGAGACCTCCTTCACTTCGAGTAATCATGTTCCCATCTTTCTTGGGCGCTCATTTTTAACTACAACTAACGCTATTTTTAACACTCAGAATGGGTAGATGCAACTCACTTTTGGGAACATGACCTTAGAGACTAACATCTTCCATATAGCCCAACATACGGGGGAAGAAGATGATCTTCACCCGGTGAGCTTAGTAAACGAGATCGTAGAGGAGTATTTTGAGGAAAATTATTATGGAGACGCCCTAGGGTCCTGTTTAGCATTGATCCACGAGAGTGAGGGGACGTACACCGAATTTGAGAGGGAGGTTGAGGAGTTGAGAGAGTTACTTGATGAGAGAGCGTCGGACGAGGACGCGAGAGATGTAAGTTGGGTTTCTTGATTCGAGGAGTTACCGCCGAGGGAGGCACGCATGGTTCCCTCCAGCGATAAATTTTCGACCCTCGACTTGAAGAAACTACCCTCCCATATTAAATATGCATACCTAGGAGAGGACGAGACATTTCCTGTTGTTGTCTCCTCTATCCTAGCTGAAGAACAAGAGGGTAAACTGTTAAATATTTTGAGGAAGCACCAAAGTTCTTTTGGTTGGTGCATTGCTGATTTGAAAGGGATAAGTTCTTTGATTTTCACCCATAAGATCCATCTCGAAGAGGATGTCAAGCCCTCGAGAGAAATGCAAAGAATGCTAATCCCTAATATGAAAGAAGTGGTGAGAACCGAAATTATTAAGCTATTGAATGCCAGGATTATCTACCCAATCTCGGATAACAAGTGGGTGAGCCCTATTCAAGTTGTCCCGAAGAAGTCGGGCATGACAATGATTGATAATGCTAAGGGAGAGCTAGTTCCCCAACGTACCACCACCGGGTGGCGCGTTTGCATTCATTACAGGAAACTCAATGCGGGAACTAGGAAAGACCATTTCCCCTTACCATTTATTGATCAGATGCTTGAGAGAGTAGCGGGCCACCCGTACTATTGCTTCCTTGATGGTTATTTCAGATATAACGAAATTGAGGTAGATGTACTTGACCAGGAGAAAACGACTTTCACTTGCCCCTTTGGTACGTTTGCCTACAAACGTATGCCATTCGGCTTGTGTAATGCACTCACGACCTTTCAAAGGTGCATGTTGAGTCTATTTAGTGACATGGTTGAGAGAGGACTCGAAGTGTTCATGGACGATTTTAGAGTTTTTGGCACCTCTTTCGATCTTTGTCTAGCAAAGCTGGAAAAAGTACTTGCCCGGTTTGTGGAAAAGAACTTAGTGCTAAACTGGGAGAAATACCATTTTATGGTCACTAAGGGAATAGTTCTTGGCCACATAGTTTCATCCAAGGGGATTGAAGTTGATAGAGCTAAGATAGATGTCATTGTTAATCTTCCCCCACCAAAATCGCTCAAAGACATGCGCTCCTTTTTGGGTCACGCGGGATTTTATCGAAGGTTCATTAAGGACTTTAGCGCCATCTCTAGGCCCTTAAATAACCTACTCATAAAGGAAACCCCATTTGAGTGGACACAAGTATGCCATAGCGCTTTTGAAAAATAGAAAATCATGCTTCTGTCCGCTCCCATCATGCAAGTTTCGGATTGGTCCTTACCATTCGAACTTATGTTTGATGCTAGCAATTATGCGATAGGGGCTGTTTTAGGCTAAAGAAAAGACAAACAGGCTCATATCATCTCCTACGCTAGCCGGACTCTTACCGAACCATAACTCAATTACTCCACTACAGAGAAGGAGTTTCTTGCAGTAGTCTTTGCCCTTGACAAATTTTGGTCCTACCTTATATGTTCTCCCATCACTTGCTACACCGACCATGCAGTATTGAAATACCTACTTGCGAAGAAAGACGCAAAGCCGCGCCTCATAAGGTGGATCCTACTCCTACAAGAGTTTAATCTCTCCATTAAAGATAAAAAAGGAGTAGAAAACGTCATTGCAAACCACTTATCAAAGCTTTCGTCGGACGTGCCTAGTGATCCAATACCCATAGACGAATACTTTCTGGATGAGCAACTCTTTGCCACCTCTTCTTTGCCCTGGTTTACGAATATAGTGAACTATCTTGTCACGAGAATCGTCCCTCCCGATTGGACATCGTAAGATAATAAGAGGTTTATTACTTGGTCGCGTATGTTTTTCTATGATGACCCTTTCCTATTTAAATCGTACACCGACCAAATCATCCGACGATGTGTATCGGATGAAGAGATCCCAAAAGTCAACCAATTTTGTCATTCGAAAGCTTGTGGAGGCCACTTTTTGACGAAAAATATGGCCGCTAAAATTATTCAATACGGCCTCTATTGGCCCACAATATTCTGAGATGTGAACAATTATTGTAAATATTGCGATAGGTGCCAAAGGATGGGAGCTATTACCCGATGAGACATGATGCCATTAACCCCGATACTCATTATTGAGATCTTCGACTGCTGGGGTATTGACTTCATGGGCCCTTTCTCCCCGTCCTTTGGTTTCCTATACATCCTTGTTGCGATCGACTACGCTTCGAAATGGGTGGAAGATATAGCTACCAAGACAAATGACAACAAAGTGGTGATTAAGTTCTTACAGGAACACATACTTTCCCGCTTCGGTGCTCCGAAAGTGATAATTAGTGATAATGGCACGCACTTTTGCAATAGGCCATTCGAGAAGCTCATGAGAAAGTATGGCATCGTTCACAAGGTTGGAACGACTTATCACCCACAACCGAACGGGCAGGCCGAGCTAGAGAATCGATAAATCAAGCACATCCTAGAGAAAATCGTCGATCCTAACCGAAAAGATTGGTCCTTTCGATTGAACGATCTACTATAGGCCTATCACACCGCATATAAAAATCCTCTTGGAATGTCTCCCTTCCGCTTTGTGTATGGAAAATCTTATTACCTTCCCGTTTAATTAGAACACAAAGCGTATTGGGAAATTAAGAAGGTGAATTATGACATGGATAAAGCCGGTGAAGCTCGCAAGATTCAATTAAATGTGTTAGAGGAGATACGCAATAACGCGCATGAGAATGCAAAAATTTCTAAAGAAAGGATGAAACTCACCCATGATCAGATTATTCGATGCAAAGAGTTTCTTCCCGGATAAAAAGTGGTTGTCTATAACTCACGGCTTCATCTATATCCAGGTAAGTTGCGGTCTCGGTGGACTGGCCTGTTCGTTGTGAAGACTTTGTTCCCCCACGGAGCTATGGAGTTGGAAGATACAAAAGGGGGAAGCCCATTAAAAGTCAATGGACGACACCTAAAGCCATATTTAGAGTCGTGTCTGGAAGAAACCGACACCATTTAGTTGTCGGACACCATTTACGGGGTCAAATAAGCTAAAAAAGAGAGGTTGTCGCACCCCCGACCCGTATGGGGTGAACTCTTGTGTATAGTAGATGAGAGTCGCATGAGTAGCAAGAGTCCTTAGGATTAGGATACAATAAGGTTGGAGCGTTCACATATTTTGGGAGAATGAGTCGAGTTGCTTTACCATAGGTATCGAGAGGGTGTTGAGTCCAAAATTGATAGGAAGTATTGTTGAGTGTCGAAAATTTTTTGGAGAGAGCGATCGCATTTAAGTTAGGTGGAGAAATCCTACTCAGTGCAAGAACCAAATCGGTTCTTTTATTTTTGAATCGGATCGGTCCGTCCCGGATCGATTCATTTTTTTTATATTCGGATCATTCCGGTATGTAAAGAACTCGAAAATTAAAAGGATCGAATGAATTCGGTCCTGGAACAGCCAGACCGGTCCAATTTTCTACAGCCTTTCCTCCTTCCCTAGGTACACCCCCTTCCCCCAATCCATTCCCTTCCCGCCAAATTCGTCCAACCACTTCCTCCCCTTCACTTTCCCTCCCAATCCATCCCTTTTTCCCTCCGAACTCTTTCCCTCCATTTCTATCCCTTCCCACACTCCTCACCTATAAATACACACCACATCCTCCATTTTTCTCCACAACTTTAACTGCATCACTTCTCTCTTCTCTTTACCTATTTTTCCAGCATCCTCTCCTTTTCATAATGGCCCAAAGAGCTGCCCGCATCAAATATGACTCAACTGAAATTTTACCGTCCGGCTATGGTGATTTTTGCTCCCGCCAAGAGGAGCGTTGGTGCAATCGTTTCTTTGGTCCAAATTGCAAACTCCACATGGAGCAAGCAGTCCAATGGACAGCGTTGTTCAATTCTGTCACCGCCCTCTTCATGCCTAGGGGTTGGTGTCGTTTCTTTAATGAACCATACGAAGCGGTTTGGGCCGCCGAGGTACGCTCTTTCTATGGATCCCTTGTTCGAACGGGCGAATTCGAGTCTCAGGCCTATGTCGATGGTACCATCATTCCCTTATCTTTGTCCATTCTCACTGCCAAGTTGAACGAATATGACATTCCAGATCTTCAAGACTACACATACCCAAATAATGTCCCCCGATAGCTAAGGACCTGATTATGGAGCGAATTGCCCCCGACATTGCTTGGAGGGGGAGACTGTCCCTATTGGCCGACTTAACGAGACAACACACCTCACATTCCAAATTATGTGTGCTAACATTTTTCAAACTTCCAATGATTCCACAATGCATCCCCGTCAAGCCACATTGACATACCACCTCTTCGATCCCAACACTTCAATTCACCTGGCTCGCACCCTATACACTGACATTATCGTTACAGCCCTGGATGAGAGAGGTACAACACCACTTCCATATGCACGCCTGATTACCTTCATTCTCAAAGACGCTGGCATTGTTTCTCCGCTAGACCGTACTCGTCTCCCCGGTCCCTTTGGACAAGGAACCCGCACTCGGAGCGCCAAACAGCTGGCCATCCTTCGGGCGAGGCGTGGAAGTGATGACGAGGCCGATGATGCCTCGAGTGAGGAGGAGGAAGAGGCAGGTGCCGATGTGGATATGGGAGAAGTGGGTGTTGATGAAGAGTCGATTGACGAAGAAGACGACCCAGATTTTGAATGGGCGGGTGGCGAGCTCATTACTAAAATCTCGGCCCTCGAGTCGTAATTCAGCGACTTTATGACCGAATACCGCCAAGACCAGTGCGCATACCAACGAGATATAAGTATGCTATTTCATTTCTAAGCGGACTTGTACAGACGCCAGGGGGATCTAAACGAGCCATTGCCATCTTACTTTTATGACCCTTATGGCCCCGACGTGCCCAACTCTTCCCACCCACCACCGCCCCGGTGAAGCTTTGTTGATTTATGTGTCAGTTTTTAGTTGTTTGACTTGGTCACATGGTTGTATGCTCTTTCCTTCTATTGTACCACGGTCCTTATATATTACAGTCCGCATTTTCTCCATTTGTTTGTTTTATTTATCGCACTTCTTATTTTGCCTTGTTTATCTTTTCGTCCTTTTGATTGAGGACAATGCAATAGTCTAAGTTAGGGGGGGTGACAAGTACGTATTTCTAAAACTTCACAAATTTTCAAAAATGCCCAGAAATTTTAAAAAAAAATCATAAAAATTTGAAAAATCCAATTTTTTTTTTCAAAATAAATAAAATTTGGAATTCAAATTTTTCGAAAATATCATTAAAAGTCGGTTGAAAGTCTCAAGTTATAAAATTCAAAATACACAAAGTCGAAATTGACCATAGATGGAAATTGAGCGAACATAGACGACTTAACAAATAAATGTGGAGATTAACAACCGCGGTGAGATTCGAGCCTTTCATCTTTGTGAAAATTCTAAATCAATCCGAGTTAATTGTTAACTCAAAGTCCTTTTCAGCGTCTAAAAAGTCTTCGAGGATCTCATGTCTTTCACTTTGATCGGTTTTGAGAAACGTGTGTGATATTGCCTTAAAGAACGTGCCGAAGAAATCTCTAAATTAAATTCATCTCGAAACGCATATGGTAATGCAATTAGTATTTTGGACAATGAAGTAGTCCCTCGTTTGTCACCCAAAAAAAATATTGGCCAGAAAAAGTCGTGAAAAATTCATCCCTTTGCAACCCAATTGGAGCCTAATAATTTTTTTTCCTGGAATTGTGAAAAATGGAAAAATTCAAAATTTAAGTCCGAAAAGTGCAAAAAAAGGGGCAAGAGAAAAAAATAGATATGCTCAACAAAAATAGCGCGGAAAGAAAAACGTAAAAAAATAGAAATAGAAGAAAAAATGAGCAATATCCCGGAAAAGCACAAACGGACATTATAAATGAATTTTCCAATTCCAACCTTCCCTACCATTTTCATTTTACCCAATATACTTGTAACCCGAAAAAGTCCTAACCGAGTCCAAATTGCAAAATTAGTTATCGCGTGGAGAGTTAAAACACAAAAGATAATAAAAAAGATAAAATGTATGTATAAGAAGCAGTGTTCCCGTGTTTCAAACCGTATTCCGTTGATGAGATCCAATCACTATAAAATTTTAGTCTTTTTACTTATGTGCGTGAATTTGGTTCCATTACATTTACTCTTATAAACCACGCATATCGAGAGAAAATTGCCACATTCCAAGTAATTCGTTTGTGAGAGCATCATGCGAGATTTTGAAATCAAAGCGAATTTTTGAATAAGTAACGTAATAGTCAATCGGTGGAAATCCGCGGTTAAATTTTCAGCTTCGCACACACGCACTATGATTTCAGACTCTTGAACATGACTTGATGATGATTTGAATTATACAATTTTTGCGTATTTTGAAGTTTCTTTGAGTCGAATTTTGTGGGTATATTCTCTGCAAACCCTTAGGAGACACAACTCGTCCTGCTAGGGTAACTTAGGGGTTTAAAGGTTTATTGCATACGCTAAATGCAATCGATTGCTCGCGAAAAAGGTATTCTATCCCAATAAAATGATTTTCAAGAGTTGAGCCTTGCTAGGATTCCTTTACATTGCTCGGGACGCGCAAAGTTCTAAGTTAGGAAGATTTGATTAGGCATAAATTCTTTTAAATTTATCCCTTTAATTTAGTTACTTTTAGCACCTCGAAAAACGTAATCGATTTGATTTTATCTCATAATCTTGCTACTGACTTATTCTAACGAGTACCCCGAGTTTATGTTATTTCATACTAATTTTACTGGTATTTGATGTCACTAAAGAAGGAAAGAAACCGGAAGAATAGAGAAAGAAAAAAAGGAAAGTCAAAAGGGAAAAGTTATAATTTTTACCCAGAATTCAGATGAGGCATTTCAAGAAAAGTTGAAGATATCAAGTTTATAAGTACATAGGAAGAAACGGTACCTCAATAGGAGTCCCGGTGTGAAAGTTATGAGCAGTCAAAGATAGAAGAAAAGTTAAAGAAAGATAGGACCGATCCGGATAGGACTAATTCGAAATACAAAGTTCCAGTGAGCACCAGACTGAAGATGGATCAAAGTTGATGAAAATTAAATGAACCAGTCCGGATAGAACCGATCTGTAAGAAAAGAAAATAATCGATCCGGATCCAAGATGAACCAAGCTGAAGGAGGACCGGATCGGTCCGATTGTCGCAGTTTTGTTTTCTTACTCTTCCTCCATTGGAGAGTCCTGGTTAAGATAAAACTCTTGGAGTCTTGTAGGGTATTTAAACCCTATTTATTATCATTTTAAGCGGCGAAAAATTCATCTAATTTTTCCTTTTTCAGTTAAAACTTTTAGAAGTAGTTAGAGAGAGAAAGTTGCTACAAAACCCTAGTTTGAAGATTTATTGCAATTTTAATTCCAAGATTGAATTTTGTTCAGATTTATGTGATTACAAGTAATTTTAGTGGATGCTTTTAGTGATTTGATAAGTTAGTTGATTACTTTCTTCTCTCTAATTTTCCTTCTACATCATTCTTCAATCCTCCCTTAGTTTAATCATGATTTCCTTTAATTCAACAATCGTTTTCATCATGGTAGGCTAAATTTTTTAAGGGTCGGGATGCATGAACCTAACCCGATGTGGTAGTTTCCTGTGTATAAAGTTAATCCTCTAAATTTAATGATTTATTATGACCGTATTGCGTAGCATCACAACCATTATAGATCTTTGGATCTCGTTTGCTTTAGGGTAAGCGGGATGCTTTAGAATGTAATGCGAGTGTTAGTATCGCGTGTTACCGCTTTACTCATCCACTGATTTTGTATGGTGCAGGCTTGAACCTCATATAGGTAATTCTTGGGAGTACTAAAGTCCAGGTCTAATTCATCACTTAAATTTAAGATTAGTTTTATACCATCAATACACTAGGGTTGAGGCATTGTATTCACGTTCTGTTTTCTTCATCATATAGTTCGAGTTTTAAATCATTCATCGTTAGTATTTTAGGTAATTTAGAATAGTTGCATTTCTTTCATAATTTCAAAATTGCATTTAGTTGTAGCCAATTCTCAAAACAAATCATCTTTTCCTTTCTTTTTAGAGTGAGAGTTAGGATTTCTTCGTCTATCCAACGTCGTTACAATTCTATTGTCCTATTTTCCTGAGGATCGATACCCGACTTATCGGATTATTACTTGAGCGACAGGCTTGCACTTGAGCCTAGAGAGTACGAACTTCTGAGACACATTCTTAGTCGCGTTAAGTTTTTGGCGCCGTTGCCGGGGAACTAGGTAGACTTAGGATTGGATCAAGTTAATCTCAAACTTTGACCAAAACTTTCCAAAAATCCGAAAACAAATAAAAATTTGAAAAAGCAAAAAAATATTCATCATCATCTCTCATAAGCCCGTTAATGTAAAATTCTGAACTCACTCCAGCACCCCATAATACTCCAATCCGCATTCACGAAAACCCTATAGGAGAATACGACCCTGATAGCCCTCACACTCCTAACGCTCCATAGTTTTGGGTTCCACCTCCCACACCGTCACACTCAATCGCAAATAACAATCCATTTTCCCTCTTAGGACACACTTCAGAGCATGCCCCGAGCATACCAAGTGAGGACACCGAGTCGTTATGAGAGAGAGACATGTCGCAACACGGTAGTGCAGTCGCCGGTAAAGAAGAGGCCCCATACCGCCCTTTGAGAGAAATCTTATATCCCTCGTGCACTGTCACTTCGGGATGCATCATACTCCCGTATAATACAGGGCAATTTCGTTTTAAAAATGGGATGATCCAGATGCTCCCCCTCTACCATGGGATGGATTCTGAAAAGCCATATCTCCACATCAAGGAATTTGAGGATGTGTGTGAAACCCATAATGATCAAACTTGCACACAAGAGGTAATTCGCCTCAAACTCTTCCCATTCTCGCTAAAAGATAAAGCTAAGTCCTGGCTATGGTCTTTACCTTCAAGCTCGATTGCATCCTGGAATGAGTTGCAATCTAAATTTCTTAAGAAATTCTTTCCTCCACATCGAAGGAACTTCATCAAGGCTCAAATTTAAACTTTTTGACAGTTAGAAAATGAGTCATTCGATTGATGCTATGAGCGTTTCAATGAGTTAGTTACTTCACGCCCCCATTATGGATTTGATAAACTACAAATCATTTCCTTCATCCAGAATGAGCTGAACATTAATTCCAAGTAAGTCGTTGATACCATGTGCGATAGTCCATTTGTCAAATTAGACGCCAATGATGCTGAGCTTCGCCTGAGGTATGTCGCCGAGACTACCCAATCCTGGGATACATCTGACCCTAATGCTCGAAATCGAAATCGCCAAATGACCACCACTCTATTGGCGTTTGGCCTATTTCACGTAGAAAAGAATTCTATGATGGATAGTCGACTCGATGTACTTGAGAAAGGACTGAGAGACCTACGTGAGGTGTATGGAAGAGGACCAACTGGATCCATCCTAAACCCCGTCGAGAAGGTGTGTGCGATTGATGAGGCGGGTCATTCAACCGAGGAATGCCCGACTATACCCGCCTACAAAGTGATGCTTCAAGAGCAAGTCAGTGGTATAAGAGGATTCAAGGGTAATTTCGATGCACCGCATGGGAATTTTTACAACCCTTCATGTAAAAACCATCCTGGTTTTGGCTATAGGCAACAACATGCTGCGATGAATCCTAATCACATGCTTCCCCTCCTCCACCACAACTCTTTCAATAAGCTCCACACATTTAAGGACATGTGCAAGCACCACCACCTCAAGGATCATATCTTCCTCCACCGCAAAAGAGTCTCGAGGATACGATAAACAAATTTATCAATAACTAGAATGCAGCCAATGCTAGATATGATCGCATGATCAGCAACATAAATGAAAATATTTCAAAAATGCAATCATCGTGGAGTATCCAAGAGAAGGGCAAGTTTCCTGCCCAGGGCCAAAGACCTCCCCAAGGTCAAACTAGTGTTAGCTCCACTTCTACGAAACATCAGGAGCACTGTCAAGCTGTGACCACTCTTTGTAGTGGGAGACTCGTTGATTTATCACCTCTCCCACATGACGCAAGTAAAGATAAGGAGATTTATCCTGGCACAAAAGAGGCAGAAGACGTCCCTTGAATGCGAGCGATAAAGAAGGCACTAGTAAGCCCGAGGTAGTAATGAAACCACCCACCGCGGCACCGTTTCCTCAAAAGTTGATTTCTTCCCACAAAGGAAACCCCGTGATGAAGTGCTAGATGTGCTAAAGTAAGCAAAGATAAATTTACCTTTCCTCGATTCCATTAATCAAATTCTAGCTTGTGCAAAAGTCATCAAAGACTTGTTAACAGTGAAGAGGAAGATGAAGGTAAAGAAAAATGTCTTTCTAGCATAAAATTTTAGCTCCATCCTACTTAATGATATCCCGCTAAAATTCAAAGATCCCAGTGCACCCACCATTTCCTACATTATTGGAGAAAATAAAATTGAAAAAGCCTTACTTGACTTGGCAACAAGAGTCAATATCCTCCCTTACGCCATCTATAGGCAACTTGGTCTGGGCGACCTTAGGCCCACAAGGATCACTCTCCAATTAGCGGATCGAACCATAAAGATCCCATGAGGTGTAGTTGAGGACATGATTGTCCAAGTTGAAACTTTCTACTTCCCGGTAGACTTTGTCATTTGGGACACGGAGCCCTCCTTCACTTTGAGTAATCATATTCCCATCATTCTTGGGCGCCCATTTTTAGCTACGGATAACACTATTATCAACACTCGAAATGGGTAGATGCAACTCACTTTTAGGAACATGACCTTAGAGACTAATATCTGTCATATAGCCCAACATACGGGGGAAAAAGATGATCTTCATGCGGTGAGATAATATACGAGGTCGTAGATGAGTACTTTGAGGAAAATTATTGTGGAGATGCCCTAGGGTCCTATTTAGTGTCGAGCCACGAGAGTGAGGGGATGTAGACCGAATTTGAGAGGGAGGTTGAGTAGTTGAGAGAGTTACTTGATGAGAGAGTGTCGGGCGAGGATGCGAGAGATGTAAGTTGGGTTTCTCGATTCGAGGAGTTACCGTTGAGGGAGGCACGCATGGTGCCCTCCAGACATAAATTTTTGACCCTCTACTTGAAGAAACTAACCTCCCATATTAAATATGCATACCTAGGAGAGGACGAGATATTTCCTGTTGTTGTCTCCTCTATCCTAGACGAATAATAAGAGGGTAAATTGTTAAATATTCTGAGGAAGCACCGAAGTTCTTTTGGTTGGTGCGTTGCTGATTTGAAAGGGATAAGTCCTTTGATTTTCACCCACATATCCATCTCGAAGAGGATGTCAAGCCCTCGAGAGAAATTCAAAAAAGGCCAAACCCTAATATGAAAGAAGTGGTGAGGACCAAAATCATTAAGCTATTGGATATCGGGATTATCTACCCAATCTCGAATAGCAAGTGGGTGAGCCCTATTTAAGTTATCCCGAAGAAGTCGGGCATGACAGTGATTGAGAATGCTAAGGGAGAGCTAGTTCCCCAACGTACCATCACGAGGTGGCGCGTTTGCATTGATTACTAGAAACTCAATGCGGGAATTAGGAATGACGATTTCCCCTTACCATTTATTGATCAGATGCTTGAGAGAGTAGCGGGAAACCCTTACTATTGCTTCCTTGATGGTTATTTCGGATATAACGAAATTTAGGTAGATGTACTTGACCAGGAGAAAATGACTCTCACTTGCCCCTTTGGTACGTTGGCCTACAAACGTATGCCATTCGGCTTGTGTAATGCACCCGCGACCTCTCAAAGGTGCATATTGAGTCTATTTAGCGACATGGTTGAGAGAGGATTCGAAGTGTTCATGGATGATTTTAGCATTTTTGGCACCTCTTTCGATCTTTATCTAGCAAAGCTGGAAAAAGTACTTGCCCGGTTTGTGGAAAAGAACTTAGTGCTAAACTGGGAGAAATGCCAATTTATGGTCACTGGGGGAATAGTTATTGGCCACATAGTTTCATCCAAGGGGATCTAAGTTGATAAAGCGAATATAAATGTCATTGCTGGTCTTACCCCACCAAAATTGCTCAAAGACGTGCGCTCCTTCTTAGGCCACGTGGGGTTTTGTCAAAGGTTCATTAAGGACTTTAGCGCCATCGCTAGTCCCTTAAGCAACCTACTCATAAAGGACACCCCATTTGAGTGGACACAAGCATGCCATAGCGCTTTTGAAAAATAGAAAACCATGCTTGTGTCCGCTCCTATCATGCAAGTTTCGGATTGGTCCTTACCATTCGAACTTATGTGTGATGCTAGCGACTATGCGATAAGGGCTGTTTTGGGCCAAAGAAAAGACAGACAGGCTCATGTCATCTACTACACTAGCCGGAATCTTACCGGACCATAACTCAATTACTCCACTACATAGAAGGAGTTTCTTGCAGTAGTCTTTTCCCTTGACAAATTTCGGTCCTACCTTATCGGTTCTCCCATCACTTGCTACACCGACCAAACGGCATTGAAATACCTACTTGCAAAGAAAGACGCAAATCCGCGACTCATAATGTGGATCCTACTCCTACAAGAGTTTAATCTCTCCATTAAAGATAAGAAAGGAGCAAAAAATGTCGTTGTTGACCACTTATCACGACTTTCGTCCGACGTGCCTAGTGATCCAATACCTATAGACGAATACTTTCCGGATAAGCAACTCTTTGCCACCTCTTCTTTGCCCTGGTTTGCGAATATAGTGAATTATCTTATCACGGGAATCGTCCCTCCCGATTGAACACCGTAAGATAAGAAGAGGTTTATTACTTCGTCGCGCATATTTTTGTATGACGACCCTTTCCTGTTTAAATATTACGCCGACCAAATCATCCGACGATGTGTATCGGATGACGAGATCCCGAAAGTCATCCAATTTTGTCATTCAAAAGCTTGCGGAGGCCACTTTTTGACGAAAAATATGGTCGCTAAAATTCTTCAATGCGGCCTCTATTGGCCCACAATATTCTGGGATGTGAATAATGCTCGTGAATAATGCTTGTAAATCTTGCGATATGTGGCAAAGGATGGGAGATATAACCCGATGTGAATAATGCGGCCTCTATTAGCCCACAATTTCTATATATTGATCATGCACTTTCTTTTGGAGTTTAGGATTCCTATTGAAGTTCAGGAAAAGTCACAATCTGTGTTGACCATTTACTCTTATTATCGATCTATTTCCTAGCTTGGCAATTATTGTGGTACACTAACACCACCTTATGTTATTCCTCAACCGGCTCCTCGTTTTGTCTCTACATCATGCGCACTTAATACATGCTCCTTGACTAAAAATGATTTGGATTATATTATTTCCCAGTTATCAACTCAATTGCATTTTAGTTTTCGACTTGCCTTTGAGGTCTTTAGGAATCGGTTTTCTTCCTTTAGTTTGATGAGTTATTCCGTTTACAATACTTTCACCGCACCTTCGACATTGATACACAACATGCTGAGGAAGCCTTGTAGGATGTTTAAAATGAGGTTATTGAAGTATGTTCTATAAAGATGTTGAAAATGAAGAAGTCATGTAATTTGTTTTGAATTTTATGCTTTGATGGTTTGTTTAAGAGTTATTGGATTTTGATTTGAATTGATCACATTTATTGTAAATCCTTTTAACTCTTAACTTTTATTTTAATGGTTCTCACTTTTTAGCATTATTTATATCTTTGCATGATATATTTTTTCTCTCCATGTAAAGTTAAAATTGTTGATCTTAGGTCAATTATTGTACTGATTATATCTTGCCTAGACTAACATTTTAAATTGTTCACTCACTATATGGTTCTGCTCTAGTTGTTGGGTTGATTAACATATCTTAATCTCATAAAATGCCTGATAACTTGATCCCATTATGTGCTTAGTTATTTCCTTTGTTGCTTTCCGTGATAAAAAAGGGGAGAAGTTTATAGATATGGGGAGTATAGTTATTAAAGCATAATAGGTTGCTATATAATGTTTATTAAAGAGAACTGTATATTTGAGGTGGAGTTATTTCAGATATATATGATGTTAACATGTTTAAAATGCTATATTTAGATGTTCATATTTATCATATTTTCTTGTCTTATTTCTTCACATCGGTACCTTGATGAGTTTGCTAGTGTGTGACAAGAAAGTATTGTGCAAGAGCTTCTTTTGATCCATGAAAAAGGTTGAGTCTCTTATAGTGATTAATGATTTGTAACAAATATAATTTTCTATTTTTTTTATTTTTCGTTGGCAAGGAGAGTCGTAAAATGGTAGATTTCATTCATTTTCTTGTAACTTTTACTTTTTAAGGGGGAGATTTTAAGAGTATAGTATATTCGATATGCTCCATATAATAAATTGTCTAAATTACTTGCAAAACATGTTTGAGTCTTTATCCAAGAGGTCACCTAAAAGCTTCATCAGCATCCTAGATTCACTCAATGCCGAATCTTAAGTACAAAACTTAAGGAAAGGTATAAGACTTAGCAGAACTAGATTCACATCTCGATTAAAATGTTTTTATAATTGAAAAATATATTTAATTAACCTTGTTTTTGTAAATTTGTCAAATACATAATGAAAAGATACTTTTTGTATAGAACATTTATTTTATAAAGAATTGCATCTTTATGTGTAGTTTTAGTATGAGTGTCCTTCGTTGAGACAAACATGATTAGGGTTTTCCAAAAACTAATCTTTTTAAAAAAAATCTCTAAGGCAAATTGGAAAAATTCTCTAGGTATTTCCACGAGTCGTATTCCATGCAAAATCTCTAATGTTTTGCGTGGCCTGTATTATATCTTCATCTCACCACATAGAAGAATTTCTTCATTGCAGTGATGCTATTGCGAAGTGTACCTGATAGCACCGAAAGTGCCTCTTTACATAAGATTCTTCTCTAAGATCTTCTTGGTTTTTGGTTCAAAGATAACTTTATGGATGACTTGGAACTTGAAATGACAACCTGACTCCATAAGAGGGTGTGATACCTAGAACATGAATCTTTAAACCTTTTATAATCAAAAGGATATGTATTTGATGGTTCCATGATCTTCCAAACCAAGAGTGAGAGCTTTCAAAAAAATATTTTGGCTGATTAAAACATTTCATAAATCTAAATCAATACTGAATAAATAATTAAATGACTGGCCGAATAAACCATCAGCAAAAATGCAAAATCCAAAATAATAATCCAACTGAATAATAAACTGAGTGCAAAGTCTGACTGAAATAAAATAGTTGGGGCAACATGCCCAAATGAAATACTGAGTTGCATCCTACTCTAGGAATGAAATGACTTAAGCGGCAAAGTCCAAATCCTGCAACATCCAAACTTGCTGCAGCTACGCATCCCTAGAACAATTCATCAAGTTTGGTGTCCCTGTGGATGGACACCTAAAAGGTTTTAAAAATATTTTGCAGGTACGAGTCAGGGCCCAAATCCTTTTAAAAATATTTTGCAAGTGAATTAAAATGCATGAATGCTCTTCATATTTAAGTTAGTGTCGCACTCACTTGAGATATTACTCATTCCTCATCTAAAGTGCACAAATAATGCTTCTTCCTAACCCTCCTAGTTACACTACCCCGTCTGACTAGCCTTGTCCTGCCTTGACACTTTACTCTAGCCCGAGTAATTTGTACTTTTACTTCATAAGTTATTTATCCCATTGACTTAATTCATCCTCTTTAAATTCACTATATAACATTCTCACTAGCTATATACAAGAAATTCCTTTATTTTTACTTTATTTACTTCGCCCGTATATAAATATCTACACTCTTATATCTGTATCATATATAATATAGTTGCACTTATTTTATCCGTATATAAATCTACACCATATATACATATCACCATATTACAACATTCACACACATGTCGTATATATAGCCATCCTCCTGAGTAGACACTCCCCAGATGTTCTCTAAAATACTATCATCCCAGATATACTCATCCATCCGGACATCCCGACTCGGTTAGATCCCCAAATCAGTGAAACGAAAATAAACGTAGCAGAGGCGGCCATAGTTACTTCACTAGAAGTGAAACCGAATCATACCCCAAAGTGATTCACCCCTGAAAATAAAACACACAATAATATCCTAGACGACTATGACCTGGGGATTATGCTCGTCCTGCTCCTCAAGCCAGGGGATTCACCCACATCACGCAACTTCCTGTGATAGCACTAAAGGGGTATGCATTCCTATACATATTATTCACACCAATATTCATAAAACACACAAATATATATACTAAGCACATCTCAATCCATCTTGAATCCTAATTTCATCCAAAATTTCCATTTGAATCCGTTCATATATTTTTTAGTGTTGTTTATCCTAAGCACTCCTAAATCCATACCCCGAATTCATTCCCATACAATCACAAGGTAAAAATAATGTTCCTTAATATTTTTCAGAGTTCTACACTCATCTACGAACATCCCTAAATAATCCAGATTTGATTTCACCCAAAGAATTTCGGTTTCAGACACCCTTCCATAATAAAATCATAACTAATTAAAAAATAATCAGAAAAATACGAAACTGGCGGCCACGCATTCGTAATGAAAAGATCTTCTCCATGTCCCAAACCTAGGGTTGTCTGAACGAGATATCAATCTCCTTCTAACAAAATACTAAACTCATTTACAATGCCATTTGAACGACTAGTAATATCCTTCGAACGACTTTACAGGTCGTTCGAACGACCTGTCCAGATATCTCCACCGTCTATTTCCTACAGTTCACCCGCCTTGGAAGAGTTTTTCAACTCTATTACCCAGATTTCTTCCTACTGAAATTTCCTTTAATGTATTAGCACGATTTTTATCCGATTCAAACTATCAATTTAGTAACCTCCAACAACACAAGTTTCATAAATCCCAAACCATTTATAGTTCACGATTTATTCCTTTAAACTCATAGATTCAGTTACACAATTTTCACAATACCTCCATCTAAATTTGAACTGTTAACCAAATAAACAAGATAAATGTCACGGGTTCTAATCACAGATCTTTATTCCCCAACAGTACTCTTTGAGATATCCCTTTTTCTTTAAAAATTCTATGCGTAATGTTTCATAAATTGAAAACCCAATTTATATGCCAACCCAACCCAACCCAAAATAATTGATTTTATCACACCCACTATGATATGAATCGATTATCACAAAATTTACATTGACGAAATTTAAGCACTTGCCTGATAAATTTTGTAGAGTCTGAATCCTTTGGTGAAGAAGATGAGTTTGACAAAATCACCCAAATCCTTCTCCAAATTGGCTCCCAAAAGCTCCTCAATTTTCTTCCTCTTCTCTCCTCTACAAACTAGGGTTTTTCTATTTGAGTTATGTCTGCCACAAACTCCTTAATCTAGGTTTTATAACACCAATCCCGAAATTAGACGTGTGGGCTAAATTAAAATCACCTAAACACCCCCGTGTGAGTCGGGTTAAGCCTAAAAATTCCCCGAGAACCAATTACTACCTCCGGGAACTCTTTTCCGACTATCTCGACCTATCCAGAATCATCCGTGAACTCAAAATTACTATCTGAATTACTTTGCAACATTCTCCAATTTTCGACCTAAAAAATGCGAAACATAAATAATCCGAATAATTAAATCTCAACTCGTCAAATTAAATAAATCCTTCAATTTATATAATTTCTCCAAATCATAATTTGAATTTCTCCAAATTAAAATAAGTTCTATTTCACCCAAGAATAATTAAATTCAATGTCTTTGAAATTATAGGGTGTTACAACTTTCACTGTATTTTTGATTCTTTACATTATGGGAACAACAAATTAACAAGAAGGAACTTATATTCAGATTAAAATTTATCATACGTACTTTTATGAAGATATAAACCACAAATTATATACCAAAATTTTCCCACACATTTCTCTTATCATATCTTTCTCATCCACTTAAGACTTGAAATTACAAATCCTCCATGAAACATCCACTACACCAAAAATAGGAATCTGGCACGGTTTAAAAGTGTGCCAGATCAAATCTGGCACGATTTTGAGCTGTGCCAGAATCAGTTGTTCCAAAATGGCAATTTTTTTCTGGCACGGCTCAAAAGTGTGCCAGATTTGGCCAAACAGGAACACTTCTGGCACACTTTTAAACCGTGCCAGAATTTGATATTTCTAGCACATTTTTGGCACAGTTTTTAACTGTGTCAGATTCAGCACAGTTTAAAAAAATTTGGCACAGTTCAAAACCGTGCCAAAATATGATACACTTTTGCCACGGTTTTGAACTCTGCCAACTTTTTTTATAAAAAGAATTTTTTTTAATTATTTGAAAGCACAAAAATTCACAAATTAAAAATATTGCACGTTGTTGATAAACTAATGTACATACAAACTTCAAAATATTACAAGTCTTTAATTTGAGGCCAAAAAAAATTGGGCAGAGTTTTCTCTAATTTCTAGACATTCCAAAACATGCTAATACAAAACCTGTCTAACATAAAGCCCGGACGACCATAAAAGTTAATAATAAACTAGAAACTCCTGCACGACCATAACACAAAAAAATGGAATCATGAATAAACCCCTTGATGTAAACCATTGAGTTCTCTGTGTGTTCCACGTGAATAAATGCCAAAGATAAACTGTTAACCTGCAAAAAAAATAGGATATAAAAAAGATACGATATTAGTAACCCAATAATTTACAAAATTTTTTTTACTCAAACTAAAAAATTACATATAGGAGTGGAAATTATTGTCATATTCTCAAACCGAGAGACCCGGGACTACGCGTTTAGTTCCTACAGGTTACATTGGTCCCGTTCGAGGTGTTTGTGCCTGCTACGAGGTCTTTTGGGGGCTGGTTTGGGTTTTCACCCTTTAACGGCTTATTTTTAAGTCTAAGTGTTATTTTTACAAATTATCGTCATATTCTCAAATCGAGAGACGCGGGACTACGCGGTTAGTTCCTACAAGTTACATTGATCCCGTGCGAGGTGTTCGTGCATCCTACGGGGTCGTTGGGGGGCTGGTTTGGGTTTTCACCCTTTAACGACTTGTTTTTAAGTCTAAGTGTTGAGTTTTGTAAATTATCATCATATTCTCAAATCGGGAGACCCGGGACTACGCGGTCAGTTCCTACAAGTTACAGTGGTCCCGTCTGAGGTGTTCGTGCCTCTTACGGGGTCGTTTGGGGGCTGGTTTGGGTTTTCATCCTTTAACGGCTTGTTTTTAAGTCTAAGTGTTATTTTTGGAAATTATCGTTATATTCTCAAACCGAGAGACCCGAGACTATGCGGTTAGTTCCTACAAGTTACATTGGTCTCGCGCGAGGTGTTCGTGCCTCCTACGGGGTCGTTTGGGGGCTTGTTTGAATTTTCACCCTTTAAGGGCTTGTTTTTAAGTTTAAGTGTTGATTTTTGCAAATTATCATCATATTCTCAAACCAGGAGACCCGGGACTACCCGATCAGTTCCAACAAGTTACATTGGTCCCGTACGAGGTGTTCGTGCCTCCTACGGGGTCGTTTGAGGGCTGGTTTGGGTTTTCACCCTTTAACGGCTTGTTTTTAAATCTAAGTGTTGATTTTTTCAAATTATCATCATATTCTCAAACCGAGAGACCCGGGACTACGCGTTCAGTTCCTAAAAGTTACATTGGTCTCATGCGAGGTGTTCGTGCCTCCTACGGGGTCGTTTGGGGGCTGGTTTGAATTTTCACCCTTTAACGGCTTGTTTTTAAGTCTAAGTGTTGATTTTTGCAAATTATCATTATATTCTCAAATCAGGAGACCCGGGACTACGCGGTCAGTTCCTACAAGCTACATTGGTCCCGTGTGAGGTGTTCATGCCTCTTACGGGGTCGTTTGGGTGCTGATTTGGGTTTTCACCCTTTAACGGCTTGTTTTTAAGTCTAAGTGTTATTTTTGCAAATTATCATCATATTCTCAAATCGAGAGACCCGGGACTATGCGGTCAGTTCCTACAAGCTACATTGGTCCCGTGCGAGGTGTTCGTGCCTCTTACGGGTCCATTTAGGGGCGGGTTTAGGTTTTCACCCTTTAACGGCTTGTTTTTAAGTCTAAGTGTTGATTTTTGCAAATTATCGTCGTATTCTCAAACCAGGAGACCCGCGACTACGGGGTCAGTTCGTACAAGTTACATTGATCCCATACGAGGTGTTCGTGCCTCTTACAGGTCCGTTTGGGGGCTGGTTTGGGTTTTCACCCTTTAACAGCCTATTTTTAAGTCTAAGTGTTATTTTTGCAAATTATCGTGATATTCTCAAACCGGGCGACCCACGACTACGCGATGAGTTCGTAAAAGTTACATTGCTCCCGTGCGAGGTGTTCATACCTCTTACGGGGTCTTTTGGGAGCTGGTTTGAGTTTTCACCCTTTAACGACTTGTTTTCAAGCCTAATCTACATGTTTTGAAATTATCGTCATCATCTCAAATCGGGATGCCCGCGACTACGCGGTTAGTTTGTACAAGTTACATTGGTCCATTTTGACGTAGTTTCATTTGTTTATTAGTTAAATCCAACATGTTTTAACATTTGAAATAAACTCAAGAGCAGCAGAAAATTCAAAAACCAAACCACCAGCAAATTCCTTCCACCAATTTAACTAAATAAGCTCATAAAGTAAGCCATTTTATATTCGATGACAAAAAATGTACTAAAGAGGTACCAAAGTCTAATTTTAACCCTTAGCGAGACCCTTAAGTAAAAAATAGTCATAATGAAATGTATGAAATTAAAACTTTTTTTTTATCTTAAGCTCAACGAGAAATAAAACTAGTTTTGATGCTTCACCTCGCTATCAGATTCAGAATCATCATCTCTTTGGACAGAATCAACTCCCAAGCTAACGGATCAAGCACACTTTTAACCTGTGTAAAGTAGACGATAACACAAATTTTGATTAACACCTGAACTCTTGATCTAATTTTGATTTAATTTTCTAAATTATGAGTACAAATAGAAAAAAAAAGAGTTCTTAAATTCTCTATTGGACTAATGAGAATATCAAATATTCGCACAAATGCAGGAAATATGCCATTGACTAAGGAAGACTAGGTTCACCACATAATGCTTCGAGCTCAAATGATCTCGCGAACTCGTCATTGTAACTGATTACTGCTATTACATGCTGTTATATATATATATATATATATAGTAGTAGTAGGGCCCAAGCAGCAGGGCTGTTATGTATATATATATATAACTCCTTCAACAATAATCCTTTTACGAACAACCTAATTTACTCAAGTTCAAAAATGTAGAAACAAAAACGAAATAAGTAGCATCAGTAGAAGTCTTAATTAACACAGTTTTGGATGAGATTCTAAAACGAGGACTAAGACCTGATCAAATAGCTATGCTTGATCAAATATCTTTTCAGGTGTCAATCTTTGGAACCTATTAAATTTCATTCAATTGCACAAAAAACTAACTCTATCCATGTACGCATATCCATGTACGCATACTATACATATATGCAATAACTGTGTGCATATATGCTGCAGCATATATGCAACATATATGAATACAGTAGAATGTTTTTCCTAATTTAATATGCATATTACAACTTGTAATATGCATATTACAGCAGTTAACTGTAATATGCATATTACAGTTGTGATACTCACTGTAATATGCATATTACAGTGCATAATATGCATAATGGCCAGGCATTGAGGATAGTGGATTATCAGACTTAGGCTATATGGGATTATCAGACTTAGGCTACAGTGCATAATATGCATATGCTAAATGTACTAGAGACGAAAGAAGAGATCTTTGGGGTCGAATGTGCTCTTTAACCAAGCCATTGAGGATAGTGAATTATCAGACATAGGCTATAGGGGACAATATAAACTTGATGTAACAACAGAGATGAGGTAAGTTTGGTAATGGCCAAGCTAGTGTTAAAACCAAGCACCAAAAGCTTAGGATTCACTCCATTAAAGATGAAGAGGGTAATACTTGGGAGAATGATCAAGATGTTATTAATCATATTGTGGGATTATTTAAGAAACAACTTACAGAAGACCAAACTACCATCTTTAGTAGTGTAACTACAGACCTTATTCCTTCTCTCATTTCCACTCTAGAGCTAAGAATCTGAAAAATGTATGGGCACATTATGATATATAATTGTAGTTACGATGATTTCAAGCCATGAGATGAAAATAGATTAAAAACCTAACAAAAACTTGAACTTTTAAAAAATGTACTAAATTAAAAACATAACATTCTGAATAACATCCTTAAACTTACCGAAGGCGATCAACAAAAGGTTTTAGGGACATTATATTTTTCTCCTTGATCCGAGGCAACACATTGTCAATGTAGAACTGTGATGGAGCATACTTGGGAATGTTTTTTACTGTCGGTCTAGTATGCATAACACAATATTGTCCCAACAAAATACATGTCAAATTACAGAACATCTTGTTGGTTAATAATAAGTGAAAGAATAAAATACATGTCAAATTAGTTATAAATTACTTATCTTGGGGCAAAAACTAAACAAAAAAACAGAAAGAGAAAATGGAAGATTAGTAGCTCTAGAACCCCGGGCACCATTGTTAGGCTTTTGAAGTGGAACATTCAATCAAACCTAAGATTAGTTTTATGCCATAAGGGGATTTGGAAAACAATATGTCGAAGTTCATGATGGGTTCAACAATCTTCCTTATAAAATGTTTTAAGAATGTGAAATCCCCATGCCCCTCTATCGATAAGTTTCATGCAATTTCAATCATATAAAGACCTAAACTGTTCTCCTCATTGCACCATCATATACTAAGCTACAATGAATAATCTAAATACAATAAAACAATTTGAGTGTCACCCCCTTGGTGGTTTTTCTTCTATCAATGTTATAGCGCTAAATACAATAAAACAATTTGAGTGTCACCCCCTTGGTGCTAATTTTTTTTGAGGTTATTTTTAGAGATTAAGAGTAACAAGACATGGCTTTTTTTTAAATCTCCATAAGTTAACTTTTTTAACAAAAAAATTAAATTCATCAAACTCAAATTTAAACCAAATTCAAACCAACAATATCTCTAAAATTAATCATAAAATTGACCCTGAATATTAAATAACAATAACTGTAAAATAATTCTAATAAATATCAACCATTTACCTAATATGAACTCTAAATTTAACATCTAACATAAATGAAGGGTATCAAATATAAATTAATATACAATCTCAACTAGTTTCAAACAAGAAGATCTTATAATCAAAATAATAATAAAAGACATGCATTAGATTTAGATTAGACAAAAGAGAGAAGAATTTACCAATCTAGGGGCTCCCTGAAGAAAATGGAAGAAACATTTATTTTGGGGAAGTGGAGATTCCATCGTTTTGGGGAGTGGTCTAAGATTTGGGCATTTGGATTTGAGGGCAAACCAAAATTCAATTGAAAATGGATGTTTTCTATGTGTATATTAAGAAGGGCACAGAGGTGCGTGGAGGCTACGGAGGTGCGTGGGTGGGGGAGGATGTCTATGCAGGTGGGTGGATGGTCGAGGATTGTGGAGGATGGCGACAGAGGTGCGTGGATGGTGGAGGATGACGGAGGTGAGGGACTGAGCGTGTGTGTGTGTGTGTGAGAGAGAGAGAGAGAGAGAGTGGCTGAGAAGAAGAGAGCGGGAGCCTAAAAAACTTAAAGGGCTACTTTTTTGGGGGGTATTTATATTTTAATGAAGTGTACTTTATTTTGGCACACTTTTAAACAGTGCCAAAATTTGGCACTGTTTTAAAGTGTGCCAAATTTCTATTAAACCGTGCCAAAATCTGGTACAGTTTTAAGCTGTGCCGGAATTTTAATATTAGGGTGTACAAAATGCTGTTTTTGGTGTAGTGATCATGAATATTGTCTTTAAATTGTTGTGTTATCTATCACTTGAAAAGTTTCCACATTCTTCTCGGCCTTAAAGATAAAACCTTAAGATTGAATGGGATAAATATTGAAACATAATTTGTGGTGGACTAAGGCGTAGAAATCACTTTCCTTAAGGTTTTATGTGACACCCCACCTAATTAACCCCGGGTGATCATTCCTAAATTAAATTAGAACAGGCTTCTCAGTTGGTTCATTCTTAGCATCACTGTCGCCTTTTTAATTACTAACCACCTAAGTGAGAAAATTAGACTGGTCCTAAGTTTTATCTTTCATTAATCTAATGAAATACTCATGCAGAAACAAATTAATTTAAACAATCATAATTAACTCAAATCAACCATTCTCATCTAAATAACTAATCGAATAAACCATCGGCTCAAATCCAACAAAAGTAAAGACAAGTAATAAATCTCAACAAGTCTGACATAAGTACAGAATAAACTATGAGCGACATGCTCGAGTAACTGATAGGAAATATCTACACTAGAAATGAAAAGAACGAGGCACCTATCAAACTCTCGCAACATCCACATATGCTGCAGCAACGGATCCCTGGAATGAGTCAAGCCTGGCGTTCCTGTGGCTGGACACCTAAAAGGTTTTTAAAAGTTTTTATAACAAGGGTTAGTACCCAAAAGATTTGGAAAACATTTAGAAAATGATTAACTTGCAGTAATAAATATGTATGCATGCTCTTCATATTTTAGTTAGTGTCGCACTCCCTTGAAGACGTTCTCACCCCTCCTCTAATGTGCACTACTAATGCCTTAATTAATTTACCTAGTTATTTATCCCATGACTAGATAACTAATATAGCCCCTGAAACCATCTTACTCTAACCGAGTATGCCATAATTATGATTTTTAAGTTTTTATTGACACTAACTTAATTAATCATTCCCTTTTTTAAATTCATATAACTTTCACACCCATTATACGTATAATACAATTCACGGTCTGTATCAATTAACCCGTATATAATTATTTACCTAATTATATACGTATAGTCATATTACAACATGCACAAATATGTTGAAATAATAATTAATAATGAATATCCTCGAGAGTAATAACTCACCGGATGTATATCCTTTAAATTGCTATCGCACTAGGTATATTCACACAACCTAGTTACCCCAAGTCAGAATCGCTCACTAACTTGGTTAATACATAAATATTGGAGATGGTCATATTCCTTCCCTAAAAGTGAGATGCCCCTCACCCATATAATGGACGTTATGACCTAGGAATATACTCGCCCTACTCCTTAAGCTAGGGGATTCATCCACTACGCGCAACCTCCCCCTATAGTACTAGAGTATATACAATACTAATATCTAGCCACTAATATTAATGTACACACAATATATATACTATCGCACACCGTATATATATATATAAATAACAATGCCCCGACTATACCGTGTACTAAGTCCGTAACACAAGCCCCAACAATTTATCATGGGTGTATGGCCCACTCTAATTATTAATTAATTTGCACATAATTAATTAAATTACTTTTGGTGTCGCCCCAATCAATATATCCGGACTCACTCTCGTGGCCCGAAATAAAACTATACACGAGTCTAAATCCCCGACTCCAAATTATTTAGCTTTCACTCTAAATTAATTCAATGCCTTGGTATCGCTCAACCATTATACCCAGACTCGCTCACTCGATTCGTATGTAATTATTTCCAAAAAGAATCTTCCCAATATTTAACCATAGTGTGTCACACATAAATTCTCTCCAATCCCAATTATTTTTCCCTCACAATTAATTTGATTGTATCTCCTATGTTTATTTCTCATTAAAGAAGGTTTGGGAAGGAGTTTTTTAATTAAATTCCCCTTATATATATAAACTGGCTGAACTGCCAGAATTCCCCGACCATCGATCGATCGATCCCCAACCATCGATTGATCGACCGAACAGGTCTTCGTCTTCCCCAGGTGTCTGTTTCAGCCATAGACGAAAAACTCCATTCTCCAACTTCTTCTATAGTCTAACCCAAGTCTTCTCAGTAATAAAATACATCAAGAGCCTCATAAGGAACCCCCATAAAGTCCCCAAACCCCATTTAATTTACGCTTTCTACTGTTTATCTAAATTGGGAAAAAACTCGTATTATTCGTTAATCCATCTCAACATCAAATTTTTATCTCAAATTCATTTCTAACTCGTCTGGGTTTAAACATCTTACCAGATATATACAAATCTCAGATTATATATAAATTTCTACACAAATTCGAAATCAGGAGATTGATTTACAAAAAAACCATTTTTGTACCCCCTAAATCCCAAAACGAATTTTGATTTCTCACATCACATAAATATGAATCATAATGCGAATTTGATGCTACAGCAAGTTAACCACTTGCCTTATGATTTCGTAGGGTTTGATTTGAAGTTGTGAATTCCAAGGTTGAAGATGAAATTCCCTCTTTTGGCTCTTTCCTTTGCCTGGACACCTAAAAGGTTTTGAAAATATTTTATAGCAAGGGTTAGAACCCAAAACATTTTGAAAATATTTAGCAAATAATTAACTTGCAGTAATATAAAATGCATGAATGCGCTTCATATTTAATTTAGTGTCGCACTCCCTTGAGGACATACTCACCCCTCCACTAATGTGCACACCTAACGGTTACTTTAACCTCACCTAGTTATACTACCCCGTCCAACTAGTTCTAGTATAATCCTCCCTTGCCTTTCTACTATAAACCGAGTATTATTAATGCGTGATTTATAAGTTATTCACCACCTTAACTTATTTAATCATCTTTCCTTGAAATCCATATAACATTCACTAGTTATATAAATAATACAATTTTCTCCATGCATTTAAACTTCCCGTATATAATTATTCAACCCATTATGTACGTACAGTTATCTTACAGCAATCCCACATGTTGAATGTGAATCTAACTCATATATAATTAATACAATTCACTACATATATTTAATGACTCATATATAACTATTTATCCCATTATATACGTAGAACGATATTACAAAATTCACACATATGTTGAATTTGAATATAACCCATCCCACCGAGTAATAACTCACCGGATGTATTCTCTAAAGTGCTATCACGCTAGGTGTACTCGCATAACCTAGTTACCCCAAGTCAGAATCGCTCACTAACAAGGACAAAAACATACATAATGGAGGCAGTCATATTCCTTCCCTGAAAGTGAGATAAGCCCCTCACCCATATAATGGACGCTATGACCTGGGGATATACTCGCCCTACTCCTCAAGCTAGGGGATTCACCCACATCGCGCAACCTCATCTGATAGCACTAGAGTATATATTTTAATAATATCTAATCACTGATATTTATATGCACACACCATATATATACTATCACACACCGTATATATATAAGTATGAAATATCCCGGCGTTACCGCGTACTGAGTTCGTAACACTAGACTATATTTAGGACCCGTTTGGTTCTCTATTTAGAAAACTCGATTTAAATGTTGTATTTAAATATAGTTTTAAATTTCAGTTTTTTGTCTTTATAATTATTGGTGTGCTTTTGGTAAACTTGTTTTTAAATACAGTTTTTTGAAAATTTGACAAAATTGGCAAACATGTGTATTTATATCACACATATGTGTGTGTGTGTGTGTGTGTATATATATTTATGAGTTTTATGGAATAATCTAAAATATACATATGTATATTTTAGATTATTCCATACATTAATAATACATGTATAAAACTATATATAAGTGTCATGTATCTATTGATAATATTATTTAACTTTATTCTGTTCCATACGTAATTTTGTTTACATGTACACATATAATTTTTATTTATAAAAATTACACACATATTAATGTATTATGTATGTATATTATATATTAAGGTATAACTGCATTAAAATATTAAGAATGAATAATTCTGAGTTGAAAAATAAAAAACAGAAGTTATAAAACACCCTAAACCTGTTTTCTGAAAAACTTGATTATAACACAGAAATATTATAATTCTGTGTTTAAAAACAGGTTGCCAAACGAAACTTTTTATCAGAATTGTATTTAAACACAAAAAACAGAATTATAGTTGCAAACTAACCAGGCCCTTAGTATCTCTAGTTTATGGTCCAACTCCGTTTATTAATTAATATAATACTTTCCCGAGTCTATAGTCCGACTCTAAATAAATTAATTTATCCCTTAATTAATTTATTATCTTGGTGTCACTCAACCAATATACCCGGACTCGCTCACTTGGTCCGTATTTCAATATTTTCCCGAGTCCATATTCCCACTCCAAATTAATCTACTCCTCCCAGTAATTAATTTAATGCCTTGGTATCACTCAACCAATCTACCTAGACTCTCTCACGTGGCCCGAAATTAAATATCACCCGAGTCTAATCCCCGAATCCAAATTAATTAGTTTTCCTCTATAATTAATTTAAATGAGTAGTGTTGCCCTATTACTATACCCGAACTTATTCATCCAGTTCGTTATTTTATTTTATTTAGAATTTATTTCCCAAAATTCATTCGCAATGTGTCGCACTTAATTCCCCCACCACTCCCAATTATACTCCCTTATAATTGTTAAGAATTAACGCCAATAATTATTTTTTTTCCTCTTAATTATGCTGGGGGAATTTGCAACTAAATTTTTTACCCATATAAATTCCTAAGTGACGCGACTTAGAATTTGTCTTAAAAGTGCGTTCACTCTAGGTTCAAGTGCAAACCTATCGCTCAAGTAATAACCCGGTAAGTCGGGATCGAATCCACAGGGAAAGAAAATGTCAACTAGTAATCAGGAAACTTATTAGATCTGAAAATGATTTCTTAAAATAAACAAAAAGATGATTAATGATTTTGGAAGATTTCTAGCGAAAGAAAACTTTTCTTAACAAAAGCAAACTAGAAATTTTAATGAAAATAGACTAAAAATAGCAGGAAAAACTTTTAATCAAATGGGAGAAAACAGGGTAGAATACAATTCCTCAATCCTTAGCAAATTATCATAGAGAATACTAGACTTGTAAATTAAAATAATTGACTAGATCCAACCTTTATAACTTCTAAGCATTACATATATGAGGTTCAAGCCTGGGTTCGTAGGGTCATCCGAGGGTGTGATTTGCAAGGTTGATGATGAACTCCCAATTGGTTCCCTATCTTGTCCCCAAAGGACTCCAATTTGCAGTGTAACCACGCTCTATGGGTTCCTCTCAATACCCTAGGTTCTCTCTTGTGTTTTCTATCGTTTTTCTTTTCTCCTAAATTAGTTATTAAAGCTAAATCCCATTTTTAGCCTAATGGACCAAGCCCGGGTGACCTAAATACCCCCGTGTGGGTCCGATTATGCCTAAAAATGCCCCGTGACCCATTTACTACCCCCGGGAATACTTTTTTGACTATCTCGGCCCATCCGAACTCAACTGTGCACTCATAATCAACATCCGAATTAATTTATAAAATCCCTATCTCACACCCAAATTAGTCTATATCGACTCCCGATTGAGATAAATAAATGTCACGTCACTAATACACGTTATGACGTAAATAAATTATTACTATTCACTTAGTAATTAAATTTTCCTAAATATTAACCATTCACTTTCTGATTAATATTTAAATAAATATTACCATAATTAACTCAATTAAATTACGACACACAAGTAATTTAAAATTTCTCGAATTAATTAAATATTACATGCACAGAAATACGGGGTGTTACATACCCCCCCTTACAAAGGAATTTCGTCCCCGAAATTTGGTCATTACTGCGGCGAATAACACTGGATACTGCTCTCACATATCCTCCTTTCGGTCCCACGTATACTCATCAATACTGTGATGACACCACTCCATTTCACATTAACTGGTGGTACTATCTTAGACTGCAACTTGCGCTCACATAGCTACCAGTCTCCCCTCATATGAGGTGTCTTATTGCAAGTCATTATCCTCGAGTGGAACGTGCCCCAAAAGCTAAATCGCTCCTTCTGCATCCCTCCAGTTATGCCACGTGAAACACATCCCGTATCCGCTGAAGATGTTCTGGAAAACAACATCCCCCTATAGCACTAGAGTATATTCAATACTAATATATAGCCACTGATGTTAATGTACACACCATATATATATACTATCGCACACCGGGTATATATATAAATCAAAATTCCCCGTTTATACTGTGTACTAAGTCCGTAACACAAGCCCCTACAATTTATCATGGGTTTATGGCCCACTCTGATTATTAATTAATTTGCACATTAATTAATTAAATTATTTTTGGTGTCGCCCCAACCAATATATTTGGACTCACTCTCGTGGACCGAAGTAAAACTATACCCGAGTCTAAATCCCCGACTCCAAATTATTTAGCTTTCACTCTAAATTAATTCAATGCCTTGGTATCACTCAATTATTATACCCGGACTCGCTCACTCGATCCGTATTTAATTATTTTGAAATATTCTTCCCAATACTTAATCATAGTGTGTCACACATAAATTCTCTCCAATTCCAATTATTTTTCCCTCACAATTAATTTGATTCTATCTCCTATAATTATTTCTCATTAAAGAAGATTTGGGAAGAAGTTTTTTTTAATTAAATTCCCTTTATATATATAAATTGGCCGAACTTCCAGAATTCCCCGACCATTGATTGATCGACCCCCAACCATCGATCGATCGAACAGTTCTTCGTCTTCCCCAGGTCTCTGTTTCAGCCATGGGCGAAAAGCTCCAATCTCCAACTTCTTCTAAAGTCTAACCCAAGTTTTCTCATTAATAAAATACATCAAGAGCCTCATAAGAAACCCCCATAAAGACCCCAAACCCCACTTAATTTGTGTTCTCTACTATTTATCTAAATTGCGGAAAAACTCGTGTTATTCGTTAATCCATCTCAACATCAAATTTTTTATCTCAAATTCGTTTCTAACTCGTCTGGGTCTACACATCTTACCAGATATATACAAATCTCAGATTATACATAAATTTCTACACAAATTCAAAATCAGCAGATTGATTTACAAAAAAAACCATTTTTGTACCCCCGAAATCCCAAAACGAATTTTGATTTCTCACATCACATAAATATGAATCATAATGCGAATTAGATGCTACAGCAAAACCACTTGCCTTATGATTTTGAAGGGTCTAATTTGAAGTTGTGAATTCCAAGGTCGAAGATGAAATTCCCTCTTTTGGCTCTTTCCTTTGTCCCTCAAATTGCCTTTTAACTACCTCTTAGGGTTTCCTCTCCCACTAAGTGTTTTCTAAACATTAATCAACCGTTCCCCTTTTTCTTATGATTAAGTAATTAGGCTTAATCCCATTTTTCCCTAATGGGCCAAGCCCAAGTGACCCAAATGCCCCCGTGTGGGACCGACTATGTCTAAAAACGTCCCGTGACCCGTTTACTACCCCCGGGTACACTTTCCCGACTATCTCGACCCATCCGAACTCAACCATACACTCAGAATTGACATCTGAATTAATTTATAAAAATTCTTATCTCACACCCAAATAAGTCCATGCCGACTCCCGGTTGAGATAAGTACATACCCCATCACTAATACCTAAAATGACGTAAATGAATTATTACTATTCACTTAGTAAATTAAATCTCCCTAAATATTAACCATTTACTCTTTGATTAATATTTAAATAAATATTATCATAATTAATTCAATTAAATTACGACACACAAGTAATTCAAAATTTTCCAAATTAATTAAATATTAAATGCACAAAAATACGGGGTGCTTCATTTTACTTCCCCCTAATATAAGGTTTGCTATCGAATTTTTAGGCATATTACTTCCAGGATAAAACAATCCAATCTTTAGTTAGCAATCTAAAGAATTCTCTCTGACACTCGGTGAAACTGATTGAATAAATTGAGAAATGAGAGAATAATCTCACAAAAATGATTATAGAAAAATGGTTGGATCATCACCTTTTATAGACTCCTTTGTGTCTTTTCATGAACAGACATTATACTAATGGTCATGTTGTTTCATTAATAGACATATTTTAAAGGTTATGTTTATTTATGAATTGGCACACATGTATAATTAAAGGGGATAAAAATTGAAACATAATTTGTGGTGGATTAAGGCATGAACTTTACTTTCCTTAAGGTTTGATTTTCCCCCAATAGGAGAGCTTGCTATCGAGTTTTTAGGCAACTTATTTTCAAGATACAACAATCCAATGAAATCTTTAGTTAACAATCCTAAAGAATTTCATCTGATACCTAGTGAAACTGATTGAGAAAATTGAGACATGAGAGAGAAATGAGATCACGATCTCATAAAAATTATTGTAGAAAAATGGTTGGATAATCTCCATTTATAGACTCCTATGTATCTTTTCATGAATAGACTTTCTACCAGTGGTCATACTATTTCATTAATAAACATATTTTAAAGGATATGTCCATTTATGAATTGACACATGTCTAAGGATTATACTTATTCATGAATTGACACATCTTTTCATTTAATAACATTTTTCTTTCTTTTTAATAATATTACAATTTTTCCAACAGTAACAACTTGAAAACGTGAATTGTAAATAAAATCCTATAAATTTTCAACTACTTGATAAGCTTGAACACTTTAAAACATTGAGTCAAGTTAAGCCATGCTTTATTTTATAAATATAATTTAGTTAAAGAATAACATATTTAAAAAGTAATCTATATTTGGCAATTCCAAATGCTTGCAAAGATGATGGATTTAGCTAATTCTCAAACCCTCTATTGGTAGTTCACACAATTTAAGATACTTATTCTATATTATACTTATACAACAACTATAATCATCGAAGATAACATTTAAATGCAAAATTTTATTTAAATCTAAAGCACGAGTACTTAATTTTAAAGGCTAATGTAGAAAAAAGATTTGTTAATTTTTTCATTATATCTATTGGGAACACAACAATCTCATTATAAAATTAGTCCTTAAAATTATTAAATATTAAAAAATACCCTTTGAGCATATTAAAATAAAATTGCTTTTTTATCACCTTAATTTATATGACAATCAATGTTTTTTCTATAAAATAATCCTTATTTTAATTGTTATTAATTACAGTGGTTTTTGTAAGGGAAGAACTTGTTAATATTTTCTTTATATCTCTAGGACACACAACAATTTTATTATAGTATTAGTCCATAAAATTATTCAATATAAAAATGTCATCTTACAATGTTAATATACAATTATTTTATAATAATTATTTTTTTTAATATAAAAGTAGTCCTTATTTATCTATCCTCAATTAAAAATTTTACTTAATTTTTTTTATCATTTTATTTTATTTTTAATCTATCCCCTATTTTTTTTCCTTAGAAGGATTTTAGAAAATACTCAATCTTGTTTTATTTTCAAATATTGCACTAAGAATGTCACCAATAAAATTATTTTTTCAACTTCAAATTTTTGTATTTATATTTTGTATTTTATTTTTAATGTTTTAGATATAATACCATTGAACCATTCTTTATCGCCTCCCCACCACTAGTTTAAAAAAATATTTGCAATTTTTTCATTGCAAAATTAAATTTGTAGTGTTAATTCAACAAACCGATTCCATACCGTAATACTACAAAATCGAGTATTGAGCACAATCATTTTCTTTTAAAAGGGACAAATGGAGGATATGTATATTAAAAATATCTGTAAAAGAAATGACAGTGCAAATTTAATATTGCATTTTCATGAAGGAGCAACGGTGGTTCTACTATACTGACCAGAAGTACGATGACATCCATTGTCTAATGTTTGAATAAATTGTAATACTAGTATATTTTTTTAAATAAAACACAACATTTTAAACAAATAAATGGGAACTAAATGTGTAAAGAAAGAAACAACTTTAAAAAAATACTATTTAAAAAAAATGTTGTAAGGGCAAATTTTCTGTCATTGCCCCTAGCATCTAGGACTTGTCCATAGAGTCTAGTTTATATCGAGTATGGCGTATCCCATTACATCCGTCAAAGGCATTTCACGTTCACATGTTTAAGAATACGGATCCGAATATAAAAAAAACTTTAACATGTTCTACATCATCATGTATATTTGGTATGGATTTTGTTTTGTGTTTCATGGATTTTTTACTAAGTATTCAAAAATTTTTATAAGCTGTTTTTTGTCAGAACGAGGCGTTTTCAAATAGTTATTCGAAGATTTTTTAAACTAAAAAATAATTTTTTATTTTGTGATAATCTTATTCAAACGAGATTCACATCTCGGTAGAACGACCTGCCTATGTCTTTAGAAGGGTCGTTTGATGGCCTGCGTCAAACGTGCTTCGAACGATGTCATACTGTCTTGATTTATTTCATCTCGTTGGAAGATACTCATATGTTGTTCGAATGACATCTCTATGTCTTTAGAACTACTGTTTCTTCTTGTTCGAATGAGATTGTGCCGCCTTGAAATTTGTGTTCACCTATAGATACCAGTTTTGTGAAGAATTTTCTTTAAGACTTTTGATTTACGAAAAATGCAGACCTGATGCATTAAGTCTTCACTTTTTATAGGGAAAACCAATTTTTGATTCACATAATGCTTCCTAAATACTTTTGTGAATCATCTTTGTAACCCAAAGCCCTTTTATATTGAAGTTACTCTTGTAGAAAATGAGTCTCTACTTCCGCTCTTGTGATTTTTACAGGAATCATTATTGACGATTGTGGTCAATGTGGGTTCTCGGGGGAATTCATTACTGAAGGAATTGCGATCTTTGTAGTTCTCATGGGAACTATTGCTGAAGAAGACGAGAGTCAGCTGCGGGAGATTCGTCAAGCTGTATTTCTCTATTGTATTTGTAAGTTGTAATTTGTAAAACTTTAGTGAAATAAAATGTTTTTCCTTTTTTTTTTTGAAAATTGAATTTTCTTTACATGCTTGATTTGAATCACATAATTGCATGTTCGAGGGTTAATAAGAATTATATTTTGTTTGAGTATTGGCATCTAATTAAATTAGTTTAAGCCATTAGAGAATTGCACACTCCCAAATTGGTATCAGAGCAGGTTTCACCAAATTATCGTGAAATCCTTTTTTCGTAAATTTTTTTGATATATCAAGTTCTTTGAAAAATTAATTTTGAAAAATGGCAAATTTTCTGATGGATAACTTATATAATCGAATGCCTGTCTTTGATGGCACAAATTATACATATTGGAAGGCCCGTATGAGATATTATTTAAAAACTATTGATGAAAGAGTTTGGATTGTTTGTGAAAGTGGGTGGAATCCTCCCATTATCACGGTTGGGAGTGACATTAATATCAAACCTATTTCTGATTGGACTGATGATGAGTTTAAGTGGAGTACCTATGATTCCTTAGGACTTAATGTTATTTCTGGAGTTGTCACCCCTAACGAGTTCCGTCGCATCCTGACGTGCACTATGACAAAAGAGGTATGGGATACCCTCCAGCTCACCCATGAGGGTAACAACGGTGGAAAAGTGTCAAAGCTTCAAAATTTAACCACCCAATTCGATACCATCACCATGTTAGAGTCCGAGTTTTTTGATGAGTTTTATGCTAGGTTGTCGAACAGTGTTAACACTAGTTTTAATTTAGGTGAGAAAAGTGTGGAGTTGAGTGTCGTGAAAAATATTTTGAGGTCACTCCCTTATCAATTTATTCCTAAGATCATCGTGCTTAACTCATTAGCTGTTTTAAACTCTCTTAGGTTAGAAGAATTCCTAGGAGACCTTCAAATTTATGGGATAAATATGTTCTCCAAAACTATTAAGCCTAAGGATAAATGGATAACTTTAAAGACTTAAATTAAGATAAATAAAAAGGAGAGAGTTTGTGAGTCTGATTCTGATTCTGAGGGAGAGGTTGATTTCGATGACTTGGGCTTGTTTCCGAATTTTTAAAAAAAAATTCTCAAAATTTTCATAAATAATTCTTTCGATAAAAATATTTTTGAGAAAAATAAAAAGAAGAATGAGGTCAAGGATAGCTGTGAGAAAGAGGAAGAGATAAGATGTTTTGAGTGCAAGGGAAAAGGGCACACGGATTTTGAGTTTCCCATTATGATAAAGAGAAAGAGCAAAGAGATTGCTAATAAAGCCACTCTTGGCGATAGTGACATTGATTTCGTTGATTCAGGGGGAGAATCACCACATGAAAAGTGCGTTGCTTTCATGGTTAGTCACGTGAGTACTTCTAGTTTGTCCCGTGATGATGAAGATACATGTAAACACGAGAGCCTCGATGATGTATCGATCCATTCGAGTGAGTGTGAGAATGAATTTGCAAGTGAGGGTGAAGGTGATATCTAAAAATAGTTTAGTGATTTGTACACCGAGACATTGAAGACGAAAAAGATGAATAATGAGTTATCTATTTGGGTGATAGATGTGGAGAGATAGATAGATGTTTTGAGGGTGTGTGAAGCGTCGACGAGCCAATTAGAGAAGGTAAAGGTTTCTTTATATGAGCAGTTGATCGTCCTAGGCGAGGAAAAGAGTGATTTGACCAGCACCGTGGCAAGTCTTATGGGAGATATTTAATCTTCATTGGAGATTCGTGAGAAACTTGAAACTCGTGTATCCCAACTCGAGAGAGATCTAAAATATTCCTAGGAGGTCAAGGTTACTTTAAAGGACACATCTAAGAAGGTAGGAAAGATGATCCTCGATCTTGCTTTGGATAATGTCGAGATACTAGGAATAGATTATGACGATGTGTTCACTTCCCATGTTGCACCCGAGCCGGTTCCTGAGTTTGTGATAGATCCTTATGTCTCTCAACCTAACCCACCTAGGCATCCGTTTCCACGTAGGAGAGCGCATCTTAGATGTTTTGATAGAGGTTGTCCTAAGTCCGTGTATGTTTATTCCCATTGCAAGAAAAGAGGATACCTTAGGGAATTCTGTTTTAGGTTGGGTAGTGTGTCTCATAGGTACCTTCCACGATATGATACTACATGTGTTCCCACACACAGTTCCACAAACATTACTCCACATGATCCCTCACATCACATGAGAGATTTTGAGCATTTTCCCGAGCAAGTTGAGTATTTCGGTCCAAACTTCACATAATTTGATGGGTGTTTTTCATATGATGCCATCTCCTTTAGAGAACACCTCCGGATCTAATGATTGAGGTTTAGACTTGTTTTCTAGCATAGGATGTTTTTCATTTTTATATCATTCACGCCTCTTGCTAGTGTTTACTATCATTGTATTTATTTTTTTCCATTTTGATATATTTTTCAAAAAATCAAAAAGAGTTTTGTTTTTCTTGAAAATTGTTGGAAAAATACAAAAAGATTTTCGATTTCTTTTTAGAAAAAGTGAAAATGCCAAAAAGATTTTATCAAAGATTTTATTTTTGATAAAGTTTTTTGAAAAATCTAAAAAGAGTTTTGTATTTTGTTTACACCGCATATGGATGGACATTTATGATTTTCAAGTCACAATATCAGCCTATTATCCACTTGATTTTTTTATAGTGTTTTGAGATACAACATCATTTCATTTATGTTCTTTTTAATGTTTTGGAGTCATTGAGATGTGATTAACGATTACTTTCTACATGTTTGACTCCTTTAATGCACACATGCACGAATATATTTGAGTATTGTACTTGTCTATCACATGTTGGTAAATATGTTTTCATCTCAATCCTGCTTTAAAAATGAACCAAATGCGATAAAACGAGATAATGAAAGTAGTGCTTGTAAAAACCATTACCCGGATTGGAAAAATTGAATTTATATTTCCAATAAATGTGTTAGTTTAATACAATGGAATCGGACTGTGAATTACAAGTTGTTTTTGCATGAATAGCCACCATTTGCAAAAAGAAAAAGAGCCTAAAAAATTAAAGGCATATAAAAGAAAAAAACATAAAGTGCTAGGCCAAATTCAAAGAACATTGATGCTTCGCTACATATGACCATTAATTTCTTCAAAATAAAAGATTTGAGAGAAATATTCTATATGTGAGTTTTCAGGGAGTTTAGTCAAAGATCAATGGGTTTGCATATACTGAAAAAGTCTGGTAAAAGCATTACATAGTTTTGGTCGCTATTGGTGTGAAAATCATTTTAGACTTTGATTTGTTGATTAGATTGAGCCGAAATCATACGAATTCACCATTTTTACACATACGGACGATTTTGAGTTCATTCGTTAGGAGTATCCAAAATTCATCGTTGACATATATTATGATTGTTTGAATTAATTTTCCTAGCGAATTTTTTCACACCCATTCATTCTGTTTCCATGACTTAATTATCTTAGTGTTAGTTCATGGTGTGTGTCATTTGTAAAAAAAATTCTCTTAAAAAAGTTGAAAATCTAAAATAGTTTATGGAGCCTTTGAGATTATTTTTGCATGAGCTTATTTGATATATGTTTGTGATGATTTGCTATGCTTGTTGTGACACACTCTAGTTTATTATTTATTTGATTCTCTTCCTTGTCTATTTCAGACAAATAAAAAGAAGGAGAACGAATTATGAATTATGGGGGAGTGAGCGTTTGAATTATGGGGAGAATTGTTTAGATTTATTTATTTATTTTATCCTATTTCAAACTCGATACGTCACAAAGGTATATTTTTTTGTCTATTGTGTGTAGTTACACTTTGATGAGCATATGAAAAGTACACATTTGACAAAGTTCCCAAAAGAAGATCAAGATAATGTAAGGGATTTGAAGATTTGAAAAGTTAAAGATTTTGAAAGACATGTACATGTTTAGTATCTTTCCTTTTCTGGGTCTCTGGAAGGGTATTACATTTGTATAAGTTTTGTTGGATAATTCATATTTTTTATTTTGTACCAGAATAGTCATAGGGGGAGATTTATAAGGGCAAATTTTGTATCATTTCCCCTAGCATATAGGACTTATCCATAAAGTCTAGTTTACATCGAGTATGGTGTATCCCGTTACATCTGTCAAAGGTATTTCAGGTTCACACGGATCAGAATATCAAGCCACTTCAATATGTTCTACGTCATCACATATATTTGGTATGAATTTTATTGTGTTTCGTGGATTTTTTACTAAGTAATGGAAATTTTTTATAAACTATTTTTTTTTATCAAAATGAGGCATTTCCAAACAGTTTTCTTAAAGAGTTTTTAAACTTCAAAATAATTTTTTATCTTTTGACAGTCTCGTTCAAACTAGATTGACATCTCATTGAATGATCTGCCTATGTCGTTAGAAGGGTCGTTTGATGGCCTGCATCAACGTGCTTCAAATGGTGGCATACTGTCTTGAGTTATTTCATCTTGTTGAAGAAGCTCACATATCATTCGAATGACATCTCTATGTCTTTAGACTGATTGTTGCCTCTCGTTCGAATGAGATTGCGCCGCCTCAAAATTTTTGTTCGCCTGTAAATACAAGTTTCCTGAAGATTTTTCTTTAAGACTTCTGATTTACGAAAACTGTAGACATGCTGCATCAAGTCTTCACTTTTTATAGGGCTGAAGAGTGCGCTTACCTTCAAATTAGAAATTATTTAATTAAATCTCAGTTTTCAATTAAATCCTAAAACATGCATCTAGGTGTGATTGTTATCAATACGATCATGCAAGAATAGTTAATTACACACAAAACACACAAATGAGGAAAAATCCCCTAAAGGGGCAAAACCTTTTTATTTTCACTATAATTTGTAAAAACGGTTACACGAATTACAATAAAAATAAGTGTGACAAAGAAATACCCTCAGGCATCGATTTTGATGTCTTGGCTGGAATCTCCCGCAAGAACTCCAGGTGGGCAGCAATGAAGAAGAGAACGGCTTCTTCACAAATTACTCCATATGAGCAAAAATGATCCTCATAAAGGTTTAACAATTCACATATATATATATGGGAGTAATTATGTGAATAAAGAATGCATAAAACCTTAAAAGGTGAAGTCTATTTTCTGGGCAGTTTTTCGCAGAAATCGTGTTGGAAAAAGACTTAAAAAACGTGTAGAAGGAACACTAGTATGTATACGAAATCGAGGCATCGACGTCGCTCGAACGAAATAGGCATCTCGCTTAAATGAAGGACACGTGACGTTCAAATGACTTCGCGCGAGATGCTAATCTCGCTCGAACGGCAGTGCTAGCTCGTTTGAACGAGCTCATCGACCGAGGCACTCCGCTTCTACATTTAGAAAAAATTATGCTTTTGATAGAAATAAATTAGACTTCGAAAAAATATTTTCTGAAAAATTTCCCAAATATTTATGCAAATATAAACAACTACATTAAATAATTTTACCAATATTGCGTAGTGGAGTAGTGGGAAATAGTTGAGCAGCACGTCGCATGTAGCATGATGCACGTGTGAAGATGATGGATGCATGAATTCAGATAAAGGCCTTCGTGGATGATTGTGATGATGTGCCGAATGTAGCGGTATCAAACATACAAACTGTGATCTAGGGAAAACAGAAAATTCCTAGATTTTACCCCGGACATTTATAAAGTTATGTCCTTACAAATATCCCCTCATGTCTATGCCGGTACATACTTAAAAATTCGAATTATGCAATCTCACTAAAACAAATGACATACATATAATATCACCATTAAACACTCAAACTGAGAATACTAAATGACATGTCTTCAATCAAACTTCAGCATCTTCAAATCTTCAGCTTTTCAAAAACTCTTAAAGCTTTTCTCATCAGGGTGTACAATGCAATAAATCAACTTTGTACCTACACACATGAGATAAAGCAGATACCCGTGACATGCAACAGTTTGAAATATAATGATATGTTAAAATCAAAGATCAATTAAGCTTAAGCAAATCATTGATAAATCAACAAAATTATCCCCCATAATTCATTCTCCCCCTTTTTATGATGTCCCCAAATAGATAGATATGAGAAGCATAAATATGAAAATTTTCACAAGGTAAAAATCTTTTTATTTTTCAATTTTTCAAAATTTTTCATACAAAATATACAACAAAGAATCACACCATGAACAAACACAAAAACAACCAAGTCGATGATAGCGTAAATGTAGGGGTGTGATCAAATTCGATAGGAAAATCAATGCATACAAACATGACATATGTACACGATGAATATCAGATACTCCTAACGAATGTGTTCAACATCTTCCTTACGTGTAAAAAGATGGAAATATGAGACATTGACTCAATCAAATCAACAAATCAGAGCTCAAAATGATTTTCACACCAATAACGTCCAAAACGATTTAATGCTTTTTCAGGACTATCAAGGAAGTGCAAACTCGTTTAAATTCTCCAACCAAACCCCCTCAGATATATATATTTTGAATAGAGGTGATCTAAATTCTCAAACTTTGGAGAATTGATGGTGAAACCTAAATGGCTCATATATGGCATGAAATTATTTTATTGCCTTTAAATTTTTTCGGGCTCTTTTAACCTCTTTGGACCCCGAATAATAAAATTCCTCAATTTTTTAGATCCAATTTAACGATGGCTTAATCGCAAAGGATAGATAATTACCTTTCCTATCCCTTCACCGTTTAAAAAAAAAACACAATCTCACCAAATGATTTTTTACATGCATTCCAATCTTGTCAAGTTTTATCGCATATGGTTCATTGTATAGACATAATTGATATGGAAACACTCAAGCCAATATGTGATAGACAAGTACAATAATCAAATAAAATCGTGCATGTGTTCATTAAAGGAAATTATGAGTCAAACATGTAGGTAGTAACAACTAATCACATCTCAAAGACTCCAAATAATGTAAAGCACATGGATGCAATGATGTAGCGTCTCAAATCACTATCAAACAGTCACGTGGATAAATGGAATGAAATTTGTGACTAGGCTATCTAAAATGCTCATCTATAAAAGGTGCAAATAAAATACAAATTTTTTTTTTTGCTTTCCTAAAATTTTTATAAAAAGAAAATCTTTTTGGATTTTTTAAAAAAATAGAAAAAGAAAAAAATAATAATACACATGATACAAACTAGCAATAGAAATCATATGATCTGAACATGATAATTCATCCTATCCTAGACATGAAGCAACCCCTCAGACAACTGTGCAAATCCCCAAAGACTTCCTAAGACTCTCAAATCTAAGGGCATCTAAAGGCTTCGTGAAAATATCGTCCAACTGACGGTCGGTGGGTACGAAACTCAGGGATACGACCTTCTCCTCAACTAACTGTCGTATAAAGTGCTCGCGTATACTGATGTGCTTTGTGCGCGAATGTTGGACTGGATTACGGGATATGTGTATCGTGCTCGTGTCATCACAGGAAATGGTCATGGTGTCCTATGAAATCCCATAATCCTCCAACATTTGCTTCATCCACAAGAGTTACGTGCAACAACTCCCGACGATGATGTACTCAGCCTCCGCAGTGGACAAAGAGATAGAGTTTTGCTTCTTGCTCAACTAGGAGACAAAAGAAGAACCAAAATAGAAACACCCATCAGAAGTGCTCCTACAACCATCTACATCCCCGACCCAATCGGCATCTGAATAGGCGAATAAACGGTCATCGGTATCAAAGGAATACCAAATACCATATGAGAGAGTCCCACTCATGTATTTGATAATACGTTTTAGAGCGAGTAAGTGTGACTCTTTCGGGGATGCTTGATATCGTGCACAGACTCCAACACTAAAGGCTATATCGGTATGACTGACAGTCAAGTAGAGAAGACTACCTATCATACTCCGATACAAGGTTTGCTCTATGTCCTTGCATGAAGTGTCCTTACGAAGCTTGATAGAAGTACTTATAGGTGTACGTGCATGCTTAGCGGAGTCTAAACTAAATTTCTTCACTAGGTCTCTAGCATACTTGGATTGGGAGATGAACATCCCATCCTCTAGCCGACGAACCTGAGACCAAGGAAGAAAGTAAGATCACCTACCTTCCTCATCTCAAACTCACTTTTCATCTCCTCCTCAAAGTGGTGAGCATGCTGGGAGCACGTGGATCCAAAGACTATGTCATCCACATAGACCTAGGTAACCAAAATAGCATCGTTATCTCTCCTGACGAACAACGTAATATCAACTCCCCCTCTCTTGAAGCCACGGGCTAAGAGATGGAAAGTAAGCCTTTCGTACTAAGCACGGGGTGCTTGATTCAAACCATACAAGTCTTTCCTCCGATAATAGACGTGCTCCGAGTGCTTAGGGTCTTCAAACCCTCTTGGTTGTTCCACATAAACCTCCTCCTGTATAATGCCATTTAAAAAGGCACTCTTGACATCCATCTGATATAACTTAAAGCGCAGATGACATGCGATGGCGAGTAGCAAGCGGACGGACTCAAGCCTCGCAACAGGAGAAATTGTCTCCCCAAAGTCTACACCCTATATCTGTGTGTATCCTTGAGCGACTAACCTAGCCTTATTTCTGATTATGGTACCATTTTCATCCATTTTATTCTTGAAAATCCACTTGGTACCTATCACATTAGTCTTACTAGGTCGGGGGACAAGTTCCCAGACATTGTCCCTTTTAAATTGAAGCAACTCATCCTGCATGGAAGATATCCAGTGTTCATCCTTTAGTGCTTTTTTATGATTCTTGGACTTGACTGTGGATGTGTAGTAAAAATGACTAACGACGTTCTCTAGGTGAGCACGAGTCTTGATCCTTAAAGTGGGATATCCAATAATGGCAGAGGGATCATGACTTTTATGAACCCAAGCAGGTGTGTCCCTAAGACAGGAGTGGGGTCCATAAGGTGTGGGTGAGGGATAAGTAAGTTGCTTCCAGAAAAGTCCTCATCCTGACACTGAAGTCTAGGATCAATAAATGTCGAAGGTTCGTCATCTTGCATGGTGACGTTTATTGAGTCCATAACCTTAGAGCTCTTCAAGTTAAAAACCCAGTACGCTCTACTATTTGATGAATATCCAAGCAATATTCCCTTGTCGCTCTGGGAGTCAAACTTTCCTAATTGCTCTCTATCTAGTAGGATGTATCATTTACTCCCAAAGACACAGAAATACGCAAGGTTGGGTTTCTTTCCAGTCCATAATTCATAAGGCATCTTAAGTGTGTGTGGATGCAGGTAAACCCTATTCACCATGTGGCATGCAGTAGACACTGCCTTTACCCAAAATATCCTAGCAACCTTACGACCTAGAAGCATAGATCTAGTCATTTCTTGAATCGTCCTGTTCTTTCTCTCAACAATCCCATTTTGCTAAGGAATCTTCACAGCAGAAAACTCATGTTTGATTCCAAGGTTGTCATAATAAAGATCTACCTTTGCTTCCTTAAATTCTGTGCCGTTATCACTATGTATCCTATTAAGAGTGACTATGTATTGATTTTGCAAGACACGACACTTGGTCGTTAAAAACTCTACAACATCGGATTTCTCTATCAGAAAACCTACAATCGAATATCTGGAGAAACCATCCACCATCACGAAGATATACCTCTTACCACCCAGACTCTCAGTACGAGTAGGACCCATAAGATCCATGTGAATCAACTCAAGTACACGGGAGGTGGTAATGGAATGCAACTTCCTATAGGGGTTACGGATTTGCTTTCCCAACTGACATGGTCCACAAACCATGGAAGTTGGCTTTCCAAGTGATGGTAAGCCCCGTACTAGGTCCTTTTTAGCTAAGCATGTCAAATCCCTAACGTTCACATGACCTAGACGTTGGTGCTACAGATCCATAGGAGTGATCGTGGCGCTATTGCAGATAAGTGAGGATGTGGGCATAGTCCCATAGAAATTATCCTCTGTCCTCACCCCTTGCACCAAAAAGTTTATCAGCATGATTCTAGACATTAGACGCGTCCCAGTCAAACTTTACGATAAAGTCAGTGTCTCACAGCCAGCTAATGCTGAGAAGGTTTTCTTTGAAACCTTTGATGTACAAAATATTCTCTAGATTAGGAAATCATGGTAACTCTACTACACCTCGTCCTACAATGCTAGACTTGATCCCCTCTCCAAAGTGACTTTACCTTCCTTGTACTCCTCTAGGTAGGTAAAAAATGAGACATCACCTGTCATTTGTCTAGAGCACCCACTATCAAAATACCACTGTGAGGTATTATGTGCTTTGAGAGTAACATGAACAACAAGGGCCTTTTCATCTTTCTTAGGTAACCAAGAAGTGGTAACCTTTTATTTACCCTTGTTGTTGGTTTTAGCCGAAATGCTGGAAGCATTCATTGACGATAAAGACATCCGTCAGAATTCCTCCATCAAACTCTGTGATGTGGTAGCTAAAAACTCAACACGCTCTCTCAGACTGGTAAAATCATCAGTACGATGTGGTGGAGCAGTAGTACATCGTGTCCGACCCAAACTATAGCAAAACTCCCTGAGCTGGCCTTTTCTTTTGCAGTACGTACAAAATAACACAGTCTTAGGCGGGCTCGAGTTTGCTTTTCTTGGTCGAACTCTTCTTCGTGGTTTTTAACGATGGCCATATGGAGTCGTAGTAAACTTAGGAACTGGTCCAGGTGAAATTTGGGACGTGGAGGCACCATCATAACCTATTACCTGCCAATCACCAAAACCTAAAGCGGGACCGAGGAGCATCTTTCCCATCTTTCCAGATCTGTCCTTGATTTGAACCTTGACTTCCCGTGCTCTCTCAAGATCATGAGTAAACTGGGCAACAAGGGCTTCAAGTTTCTTCTGAGACTCCAAGGAGGAATGAAGCTCACTCATAAGACTATCCACTTGTTTAGTCAAGTCCTTTTTCTCATTCTCAAAACAATTCTCTCTCTCTCTAAATAGTCTCTCTCTCTCTAAACAAACTTTCTTTGTCAACAAAGGCAGACTCTCTCTCTCTCTCTCTATCTCTCATGGGAGTGTAGGTGGAGGACTCTCTCTCTCGCTTATTATAAATCTTCCTCTAACACGGTGATCCTAAGAACTAACGCTTTGCTACGCCTTTTGGTTTTAAATGACTCATTATATAACTCAGCATAGGCGCGTTGAAGATTACTCTCGCTCTCGCTCTCTCTCTCACTTGCCTCATCCTCCCCCTCACTCACATCGCTCTCACTGTCGAGGTGTCCATGTGAAGCATCATCCTCATCACCATGAGGAGCACTAGAAGTACTCACATGACTATCCATGAATGCGGTGAATTTACACTCATGCGGTGACTTGTCTCCAGAGTCCACCGACTCGACTTCACTGTCGTCACTAAGGGTAGCACTAAGGATAACTTTGTCATTTTCTTTGGCATGTCTATTCATCCTAGTAGCACACTCAAAAGATTTATGTCCCTTACCGTCGCACTTATAACATCTCTCACTGTCTTTCTTAGGAGGGTCTTTAAAATCTTTTTCATTTTTCTTTTAAAATTTATTTTTCTCAAAATTCTTTTTATCTTTTAAATTAGCATTTTTCATGAATTTGAGAATTTTCTTGACATTTTTAGCAAACAGGGCCAAACCATCTAAATCAAAGTCACACTCAGAATCTGACGTTTCTATCTCCCTTTTTCTAGATGACTCTACCCTCTTTCTTGCCGACCCCTCACTCTTTCTATCCTGGGCATTAAGTACAATTCCCTTATCTTTAGGCTTGACAGATTTAGGAAACATATCAATTTCATATTTTTGTAAGTCTCCTACAAGTTCCTCCAATTTAAGCGTGTTTAAATTACCCATAGAATTTAGCACAGTGACTTTAGGGATAAAACGCTTAGGCAGTGATCTAAGAATATTTTAAACAACTCTAGCATAAGGAATGGGTTCCTCAAGATTAAAGCTAGTGTTTACAATATCAGACAACCTAGCATAAAATTCATCAAAACATTCAGTCTCAAGCATGGTGATGGTTTCAAATTGAGTTGTTAAATTTTGCAGTTTAGACTCTTTCACAGCATTAGTTCCTTCATGGGTAAGTTGTAAAACATCCCATTCCTCTTTTGACGTGGTGCACGTCATTATGCGTCGAAACTCGTCAGGTGCGACGGATCCGAAAATAGCATTTAAACCCTTAGAATTAAAAGATGACCATTTAAATTCTTACTCAGTCCATGCAGTTAAAGATTTAAAACTAGTCACGTTATCAACAGTAACGGAGGGAGATGTCCACCCTCTTTCAACCAAAATTCAAACACGTTCATCAATGACTTTTAAAGCAGATTTCATGCGGACTTTCCAGTAAGCATAGTTTGTCTCGTCAAAAACTAGCATTTTATTATATAATTTCTCCATTGAACACACCCTTTTTTCAAAAATCAATTTTTTCAGAAAATTAATATCTTAGCAAATTTTTGCGAAAAATTACACGGTATAATTGTGTAATTGGGTCTGATACCAATTTGAAGAGTGCGCTTGCGTTCAAATTAGAAATTATTTAATTAAATCTCAGTTTTTCAATTAAATCCTAAAACAAGCATCTAGGTGTGATTGAAATCAATTTGATTATGCAAGAATAGTTAATCACACACAAAAAACACAAATGAGTAAAAATCACTCTAAGGGAAAAAACCTTTTTATTTTCACTATAATTTGTAAAAACGGTTACATGGATTACAATGAAAATAAGTGTGATAAAAAAATACCGTCAGGCATCGGTTTCGATGTCTCGGCTGGAATCTCCTGCAAGAACTCCAGGTGGGCAGCAATGAAGAAGAGAATGGCTTCTCCACAAATTACTCCAGATGAGTAAAAATGATCCTCATGAAGGTTTAACAATTCACATATATAGATGGGAGTGTTTATGTGAATAAAGAAGGCATAAAACCTTAAAAGGTGAAGTCTATTTTCTGGGCAGTTTTTCGCAGAAATCGTGTTGGAAAAAGACTTAAAAAATATGTTGAAGAAACACTGGTATTTATACAAAAATCAAGGCGACGGCATCGCTCGAATGAGATAGGCATATCTCTCGAACGAAGGACACGCGTCATTCGAACGACTTCGCACGAGATGCTGATCTTGCTCGAATGACAGTGCTAGCTCGTTTGAACGAGCTCATCGACCAAGGAACTCCGCTTCTACACTTAGAAAAAATTATGCTTTTGATAAAAATAAATTAGACTTCGATAAAACATTTTCTGAAAAATTTTCCAAATATTTATGCAAATATAAAGAACTCCATTAAATCATTTTACCAATATTACGTAGTGGAATAGTGGGAAATAGTTGAGCAGCACGTCGCATGTAGCATGATGCACGTGTGAAGATGATGGATGCATGGATTCGGATAAAGGTCGTCGTGGATGATCGTGATGACGTGCCGAATGTAGCGGTATCAGACATACAAACTGTGATATAGAAAAAATAGAAAATTCGTAGATTCTACCCCGGACATTTATAAAATTATGTCCTTATAAGGGCAAACCAAATTTTGATTTACAAAATATTTTCTAAATACTTTTGTGAATCATCTTTGAAATTCAAAGCACTTCTACATTGAAGTTACTTTTGTAGAGAATGAGTCTATACTGCTACTCTTGTGATACTTGCGGGAATCATTGCCGCTGACTGCGGTCATTGTGGGTTCTGGGGGGAATTCATTAGTGAAGGAAAATTATTATCTTTCTAGTTCTCGTGGGAACTATTGCTGAAGAAGACGAGAGTCATCCGTGGGAGATTATTCGGGCTATATTTTTCTATTGTATTTGTAAGTTTCAATTTACAAAACTTTAGTGAAATAAAAGGTTTTTCCCTTTAGAGTTTTTCCTGAAATTTTGTTTTCTTTACATGCTTGATTTGAATCACATAGTCGCATGTTCTAGGGTTAATAAGAATTAAAATTTGTTTGAGGATTGATGTTAAATTACATAAGTTTAAGCCATTAGAGAATTGTGCACTCTCAAATGTAATTAAAACAAAAGAAATAGGTACCATTTTTATAAAAGAAAAATTGACTGTCCTAAAACCATAATAAAAGTTTTATACTTAATTTTTTTATGACTTTTATGGGTAAATGACTTATTAACAATCATATTATACAAATAGGACACTCAACATTATTTTTATGAAAATAGTTCCTAAAATATTTCACTCCATAAAATATCCCTCCTTTTTGAATAAAAAACACTACTCATATATATACCTTCCATTACCCCATTCTCTCTCTTCAGTTTATAAAATCAAGAGAAATAACCCTGTCTATAACCTTCGAGATCGCCTCTGGGTGGCAGTAACCTCCAACACTGACTATCTCCGGTGGAGACCTCCTCTCCACCCCACTTCTCTTTGTTCCAAACAACGAGAACCCGATATAGTTCAGAATGAGAAGCTCCAGATCTATACGGTCTCACCAAGATTCAAAACTTTGCTAATTAGACATAACCAAATCGGAGACTCATTCTCACTCAAATCCCCAACCAACTATGTTCGAGATCTATTAGATGAGTCTTCCATTCACATCCCTTCCACGAAATCCGTTAATAAGTAAAATGCCTTATCCTCTAACAACATGATAACATACATTTTGCCTAGTACATATTCATATGAAAAGGTTAATTTGATCAACACCTTCATCTATCATCCATTAACAAAATACATCAAAGGCTTCATGCCCAAAAAAAGGGTGAACCGAAGAAATTTTCATTCCTCCCTTATAATATTGTGTGTGTTTGGATTATTTCATTTATTTCTCTTCCTATATGAGATGGCTTAGTTTAGTTGGTACCATCTCGTTCAAGTGAAAAATGTGAGCAGTTGTCCTATGCAAAAATTATTATTGTGAATGAGAGGTTTTAGAGAAGGAGATAGTAAATGTTAACATGATTTTTATTTTGGAGATTAAAGATTTTATCATGAAAATTAGAATTTTAGTTTCAAATTGTGAAAATATGTTAGTGCATTTGACTCTCAAATTTAATTTTGCAGTGAAATATTTGCAAATTTTAATTTGCAGTTCACAAATTTGGGGATTGGTGAGAAGGTGCAATTCCTAATGGTGAAATAAACTTTGTGGCCTTTGTGAAATTAAAAAACCAGTTAGGTTTTTTGTATTTTTTAAATTGAAATTTTATATTTATTATTCGTCAATCGGAGCATCTGCGAGCCCTTTGGTGGCCGAATGCAACAAAATTCGAGGATCGAAGACATAAAGGTCTGGTGATTGGAAGATAAATATTATTTTACAATTTCTAATAAAAGGTAGAATTAATAATTTTTTAAAAATATATCAACTTACAAAAATAAGGACTGTTTTGACAAAAAGAATGTTGTGTCCTTGATCCATAACCAATATTATTATAGGGCATATACCAAATAGTTCCTTCGAACATTTTTTAATACACATTTAATCCAAGCCTTTTTATTTTGTTCCAAAAAGTTCCTCACCACATAAAACACTGAAAAAGATCTCCAGTGAGGGTTGTCGGAGCGCCAACAGTGAGGGGTGGGGTGGTGGTGTCGCTAGCGCGAATCTTTAAAAATAAAAGAATATTAGTTAAATGGGTGTTTAATGGAATTTTTGAAACAAAATAAAGACTTGGACTAAATGTGTATTAGAAAAAATGTTTGAGGGACTTTGTGGTAATTCATCCATTATTATATGTCTTAAAAATGCATAATTTATAATACTAGTTGGAAGCACGCACAATGCGCGAGCTATATGGCAAAGGCGAACCTAAACTCGAGGAATTGCCAAACACGTAAAACGTGCGACATCAATATATGAATTTGATAAAAGAAACTCAGATTATTTGTGATCTGAAAAGATCTGACACACTAATTGCAAATTTAATAAATAATTAAATTAATATTCCTCGATTGAATGAAGCGTATAACAGGGGAAAGGGATAAAAATACCTCACCCACTCTTGAACCAGCTGTTATAATTTTATTGTTTTGTTTAAGGAATCAAGTAATTAATGGATTTTAAATTCAAACAAATCATTATAGTAAAGCTTCTAAATACACAATAAGATTGTTTTCAACACCCAACATTGTTGTAGGAACACAAACAATATATAGTGAACTTAATTGTCCAATTGTATAACGAAGAGATTTCAAATAAGAAGAATGAAATGGAAATATGAATATTTATATCAGAGAGATTAGAAAAAAAAAATCAATAAGATTCACAATAACTAATCAGGAACTTAAAAATTGGAAGACGAAAAGTCAATATTACATGCATCTGGAGAGAGAGAAAACGTAAAAGTAATTCACAATTGAAACCCTGAATTTAGGTTTAGGTTTCTTCCCCATACAACCCAAAAATTTCAATCACTTTACAAAAGACATTATCACTTTTAATGTCATTTTGTGAATAAAGCTTTGCCTCATTAAAACATTCATGAAGGGAAGAAAAATCAGCATCACCATTTTGAATTCCCATTTTAAAAAATAGATTTTAACAGTATAAAAATATATTTTAAAAGAAGTTCAGGATATTTGCGTAATAAAAACTTCAATAAAGTGAATCCTGAAGCTCTGATACCACTTGAAACAACCTAATAGTTACTATAAATGACCAACGGGTACTCGCTAATGCGAATTGGGTTATTATAAAAACTCTTCTAAACTCTTTGATATAAAATCTATTATAAGTTATAAGTTAAAAAACATTCACGCACACTAGTAAGTAAAAGTGGTGATGCTAGATATAAAAATAATTCCCTTTAAGAATGAGATGAGGAAAAGTGGAAAGTGACACAATATTTGTTCTCGAGGAACCCACCGTGGTGGTAAACCCCGTGTCCTTAGTCCTAGGACAACTCACACACCCAAGTTCACTATTACCAATTATAAGTTACAAATTACAGTCCACCAGTTTACAATGATTTAAACTAAGCAAATACAACCCCGTACACCCAGTCTAGTCTAAATACAGCCCAACTTGACTGATAATCAGTCAACCCAATAACACCCAGGTAGTAGTGACTACACATGCACAACAACACACTCAAACTCGAGATCCCGTGTAGATGTACACAAACACACAAGAAATATAATAAGATGATATTGAGTTACTCAGTACTAAAAGAATGATTAAATATGAAGTCACAAGACACAAGCCAAGTCTTCCTTAATAATTAATATTCAAGTAAAGATTAATCCTAAAATAATTTAGTTGGCTCAAATGACCACAAATAAAATAGGAGATAAACTTCCAACAATTGTGTCGCGCAACTAAAAATAAAAATTAACTTAACACCAAACATAATATAAATAAATTTAAACCGATATTATGTTAAAATATTAAGTCCAAATAAAATGAGCAAAATATAAATATGTCTAGCACTTAGCTCATACAAATTAGGAATTAATTAAAGTCAACGTAAGAAAGTTACAAATATTTTAGTTAAGTCCAAATAGCAAAAAATTTGTAACACAAAAGATTAATCACTAAGATTAAATTCCAATTTTAGTTCAAACCAACACTATAAAAAGGTTTGGATAAAAAACTCATACACACACTAACACCACCTAAGTATTAAAGAATACAACAAAAAATATCAACTTAGACAATAAAAAGTGTATGAATCAATTGATTCAATCCAAGTCAAATGAGTACGAGTGTAATACTCAACTCAATAAATTAGGATGGGTTTAACTAAAATAAAAAAAAAAAAAAAAAGATGTGATTTAAAGTCCATACACTAAATAAACCTCAACTAACTAAAGTGAATACACAAAAGTTCAACTTAGAGGATATAACTAGTTAAAGGAAAAAAATCAGATTATCTTTAATCCCAATTTTTTTTAAAATTAATTCATATTTAAAATAAAAGATACTTTAATAAAAAATGTGTAACATAAATAAAAGTTTACCCAAATTGTTAAAACTAGTTAACAAGTGAACACACACTAAAAATAATCTGATTTTAAGAGAAAATAAATATGTTTTTAATAGTAAAAAAAACAGAATACCCACACGAGTTAAAAACAACCCAAATCCAATTTCAGTTAAGTCCAAGTTTAAACTCACACTTAGTTAAACGCGAGATAATGGCGAGTTAGATCCGAGTCAAACAACTAAGTTAAATATGTGAGTTAAATACGAGTTACAAACTGAGTTAAGAACGAGTTAACACACTGATTTATCTACGAGTTCAACACTTCGATTAAAATCAACTCACACAACTTGGATCTAAAACAAGGCAGGAATGAACCAAAAAAATATACATATGTATATATGTATATATCCGAGTATATATATATATTAAAAACGAACTCACAGAGGAAGCTCAAAATGATCTATAGCCGAAAGAATTAATAGAGCGTGACCAAGAGTCCAAACAGCAAAAGCACCATCACCAAAAAGCTCACCACCACCGGAGAGTGAACCCAACACCGGAATAAGAAACCCACTCGTTTCAACTCTCAAACCGAAATACTTCAACACAACTCAAAACAAATTTCGTGAAACAGATCTTCAAGAACTGAACCAAAATGCCAACACTGAAAAACGCCACCGAAAAAATGCACTACCCAAACCGTGTTACCCCCTTCAAAATTGTACAGCTCCAACAAAATGTAGCAGAGGATTTAAAAAAAAGTAGAGAAAATAAGGCGGTGATTAAAAGATGTCGGCAACTCTTGGTGTTTTAGAGAGTGAGAGAGCAAAAATGAACAAAATGATAAAACCCTAACCTTATCTCAATCTCACACAAGTATATAAAAGACACAATGCCCTTTTCGTAGAAACTGACAAAACAAGGGTATAAGTGTAAACTCTCAAGGCAACACAATGGGCAAACAGGTAATAACAATGGGGACATAACCCAACACCTCTTATCAAACAATTGTCTCAAGCCACTAAAAGATGCCCACGGTATTTGATGATGCTGAAATCTAGCACCACCAGATACTTGATGATGAGCTCAAACAGCAGTAACTATGGCAGCCATAGAGATGTAAGTGTATAAGTATATGTGGAAGGAGATGAGTATAAGAGGAACAAGACAATGATGTATAGTGGTTCAACCAATTTGGCCTACATCCACTGTGAGTGTGTGATCCACTAAGTATGGGCACTAATGGCCTTGAATACAATGCACATAAGCTCACTTTCTCTCTCTACTGTGTGTATCAGCAGAGTTTTTGTTGGGGTTACAATCATCGATCCACTCATCCCCTTGTAGGGTTGTAGGTGACAAGTATATATAGGTCTTGGGGGGTGTAGTGTACCCCCCAAGTATGCATGGTGCATGTGAATAATAATTTAGCCAGTCTCCTGTTGACACATGTAGATGCCACGTGATGACATAATATTCCCTTACGTGAGGGTGTGATTTTGTTATAACGGTCTTCCACGTGCCATGTGAGCCTCACGCGCACTGTTCCATGCGTCTCCCAAGCCACGGCTGTGATGATGTCACCCTCGGCCTATGATATGAGGCCGAGGGAAAAGTTCCTTCCGGCAGTGAGTCTGGCCCAATCTGGGCCTCGTATTGTCGTACCCTCAGAGGGTCGTCTGAGCCTGATGGAGGGTCGGCCCCTTGGAGGGTCGTCCAGGCCTGATGGAGGGTCGGCCCCTTGGAGGGTCATCTGGGCCTGATGGAGGGTCGACCTCTTGAAGGGTCATCTGGGCCTGATGGAGGGTCGACCCCTTGAAGGGTTGTCTAGGGATGATGAAGGGCCGACCCCTTGGAGGGTCATCTGGGCCTTTGGAGTGGTCGACCCCTGTAGGGTCGTCTGGTTGAAGGCGCCCTCGGCCTGGCCGAGGGTATACATAGGCATATTAATCACCCCCAGCCCTCAGCCATAGATGTTGTTGAGATGGCTGAGGGATAATGTCGATTATGAGACAAGTGTATGGTATGTTTGATGAGTGAAACCTGTCAAGTTGTTGTGACACTTTGGCAGATATTCATTGTTGTTTCTATTTCCAAGGCGTGGCGGTTGTACACTGTTTGGGACTTTGTGCCCTAATGATGTCCTCCTCGTGGGCTGTGCTCTGCATTGGTAAGTGGGCCACTCATTGGCAAGGTATTTAAATAATTTTTTTGAAGTTTCTCTTTCTTCTTCTTCTTCTTCTTCTTCTTCTTCTTCTTCGCGCCTGAACTCTCTCTCTTTAGCTTCTAGCCTTCTTGCCATTTCTGCAGTTTTGACATTTCAAGTTTGGCAGCTTTACTACTTTTTCTCAGGTAACCCCTTTACCCTAGTGCCAAGGTTCTAAAAAACGTGGGGCGTGATCGAGGCGTGGAGGCCAAGCTTTAAGCCTTAGAAGCCTAGGCGGGCCTAGGCGGGCCTAGGCGTAAAAAGGCGTTTAGGCCTTTTTAATATTTTTTAATATTTTTTAACCATAACAAGGCTATTAAAATACTAAAATTGTACTTATCATAAATATATGTCTGAATATTTGCAAATAAAAATACTATTTGATTATTTTGGATGAGATAATGGTTCGGTTTGTAAAAAAATCATTAAAAGGCGATATCGTTTCACTAAAGCATTGTTGTTTTTAGAGAAAAAGTACGCTTTAAGGGTTTTACAAAGCATAAGGCGTCAAAATCTTAAGGCGGGGCGTTTCTCCCAAGCCTCAAGCCTAGGCGTGCCTAGGCGGGTTTTTTAGAACAGTGCCTAGTGCCCTCTTTATCTTCATTTTTGTTTATTTTCTTGTTTTAAGCTCGTAGGGTTAGGTTTTCCTTAGGTTGTTCCATAGCTTTTTCGGTGTCCCCTCTAGCGACTGGTTCTTGAGTGTTCTTGATCAAAACCTTCGATTTCTTTGATTTTGATGGGAAAGTCCAACCTGGTCAATTGTGAGATTGTTTGTAGTTGGCTTAGCCAAATTCTTCTAAGTGTAGGGTCTTCCCCTTAATGCTTAGGAGGCTTTATAGTTTAGCTAAAGAATTCCCTTTACTGAGAGAGAAATTATTTGTTGAGATCAGACGGATAGAGGAAGAGGAGGAGAGAAGACGAGGGGCCGACCCTAATTGGGTACGACCCATTTTCCCCATTCCTCTAGCCACAATTAGGCCGTCTGAGTCTTGTGGGTCGTCCTGTCATCCAACCGAGAGTTATTCAGGAGATATGGATGAGAGAGCATCGTCGCCAACTGGCGCTGGACCTTCTGGGAGGAACGAGACGTCTTATCTAATCCCAGGCCGACAGGCCGAGGGTATGGTTGCTTCCGAGGCTGTCCCTATGATAACTCTATCCCTACATGCTTTGCAGATGGCTTTTCCTCAGGGGCCTCTGACAGGTGATGAGGCCGAGGGAGAGGGGACTGAGGACGATGGTGAGGACTCAGATGTTGACCCAGTTAACACCTCTCATGCCTCGTCCTATATCTCCTTCGTCAGGGATCGTGACCTCTTGCTGTGGAGGCATGCGTATGGTGTGTCCCCCAATATAACTACGAGGGTTCCCTCTGAGTCTGAGAGGGTCTTCGAGGGTGAAGAGGGATAGGTTACAGTATACGAACAAATGTTTAGGGTTGGTGTCAGATTCCCTCTGCATCCTGCCGTCGTAAATATCTTGTCAACCCTCGGCGTTGCCCCCTCTCAGCTTCCTCCTAACTCCTGGAGGACGATCCTCGGTTACATCTCCCTGTAGAAGAATTCTTTCACTGATGAGCCCTCGACCGACGTATTTTTAGCCTATTACAATATCACTTCCTCATCCAAACAGCCTGGGTACTATCACCTAGGGGCGAGGAGGTCTGATAAAAAACTTCTCCACGTGGCGCAAACCTCCAACCATGATTGGAAGAAGAGATTTTTCTTCGTTTCTGGAGAGTGGGAATTTTTCGCCGAGTCTCAACATTTAGACGATATTCCGAGGGTTCCTAGAAGATTGTCAAACCCCTCGATGAAGTCCAGGTCTGATCCCGGACTTTGTCTGGATGAGAAAGACATAGTAGAGTATCTGAGGGAACGAGGGAAAGGGGGTGAAATTGCAAAGTTTGAAGATCTGATGACCCCCAAGTTCCTCAAGGAAGCTGGTCTGAGGGTCGGCCCCCTGACAGAGCTATGTGAGTTACATTTATTTTTTGCCTCTTCTTTACTTTCTTCAAGTGTTTCATCTTTGCCTCTGCATTTTTCTGACGTGTCATCTCCTTTTCAGGTCGTCCTGCAGGTATCTCTGATAATCTTTGGGAAATGACTGCCCCAAGCTTACTGTCTGGTCTAGGCAAGAAGAAAGGCAAGGAGCCTTAGCAAGCTCCAAGGAAGACGAGGACCGTGGGGCCGATGCTTGTTGAGCCGACTGCTGATAGTCATAAAAGAAAAGAGCCTGAAGCACCTGCTAACCCTCGGTCGGATTCAAGGACGAGGGCGAGGGTAGAGTCGTCTGAGGGGTCTGGCTCCTCTTCCAGCATGGGGGCCTTCTGGTCCCAAAACTTAGCATTTTTTAGGGCTGAGCCATTTTCCCTGATTGTCAATCTGAGGGCGACCAAAGCTTCTATGTTCTCTGCCCCCTCGGCCGTCGACTATGATTTCTTATCTAAGATTCCCCCGGCCAAGGTGTATGACTATGGTCTGCACACTCTGGCTCAAGTATTTATTTTCATTTCACTTCCTTAGTTTGAATTTTTCACCAACTGTTTCCTCGGCCTCTTAATAACTGTTTATCATTTCTGTGCAGTCTGTATGCGCCTTTACCTCGGCCACCAAGTGGATGGCTGAGAACCAACAAAAATTCCATGAAGTAGAGAAAGCCATCCATCACGAGGCCAATTTACAGACGGAGCTAGAGACTGCAAGGGCTGAGCTAGAGAGTGCCAGAATTGAACATGCAAGGGTTCTAGACGAGCTGACGAGGCAGCATGATGCTTATCTGAAGGCCAAAGACTTGCTCATTAAAGAGAAGGATGAAGCATTGACCAACCTAGGTAATCAGTTCAAGGCTGAGCTATCTGAGGCAGTAAAGAAGGCAGAGGTCGATGCTATGGAGGCTTACAAACTCTCAGACGAGTTCCAAGGCTTCGGTCTTGAATACTTAGAGAGGGGGACTAGGACGGCCTGTCGGTGGGTAGTCCTTAAGTTTGCTGACGCAGTATCATCCGTCCGCCCCTCTCTTTAGGCAGTTCAACTGGACGATCCACTTATTGCTGAAGCCCTAGCCCAAGTGGAATCTTAGCATGTAGAAGGCAGAGGCACGTCTGAGGCTCGGCCTGTCATGGTTATAGAAGAATCTCCAATAGATGTTGAGGCCTTGCCATCTGACATTGCTCCATAGGGTGGCTGTCTGTATCCCATACCCTCTTCATGTAGCCAATATTTGTGTACTCTTTTATCAGACAAACATCTTCATTTTGTAATGTAATATAATGCCTCTCTTTGTCTTCTGTATTTGTCTCTCGTATGACTTTCATTATGATGTTTTTAACAATATCACTAACCCCTCCCTCGTCTTTCTTGGGGGCCATGGTGGGGTCGTCCCCCGGCACTGACTCTCATTATAGACGAGGGTTATAATCACCTAATTAATGGTTTTAAAGTCCTCCCTCTTCTTTCTTGAGGGCCATGGTGGGGTCGTCCCCACCATTGACCCTCATTATAGCCGAGGGTTATTTTTAACCAACTTAATTGTTTTAAAGTCCTCCCTCGTCTTTCTTGAGGGCCATGGTGGGGTCGTCCCCACCATTGACCCTCATTATAGCCGAGGGTTATTTTTAACCAACCTAATGGTTTTAAAGTCCTCCCTCGTCTTTTTGAGGGAAATGGTGGGGTCGTCCCCACCATTGACCCTCATTACAGCCGAGGGTGGTCTTCACCAAATTAATGGTTTTTAATCATGTCCTCCCTCATCTTTCTTGAGGCCAAAGGTGGGGTCGTCCCCTCCATTGACTCTCATTATAGCCGAGGGTGGTTTTCACCAAATTAATGGTTTTTAATCATGTCCTCCCTCGTCTTTCTTGAGGCCAAAGGTGGGGTTGTCCCCTCCATTGACCCTCATTATAGCCAAGGGTGGTCTTCACCAAATTAATGGTTTTTAATCATGTCCCCCCTCGTCTTTCTTGAGGCCAAAGGTGGGGTCGTCCCCTCCATTGACCCTTATTATAGCCGAGGGTGGTCTTCACCAAATTAATGGCTTTTAATCATGTCCTCCCTCGTCTTTCTCGAGGCCAAAGGTGGGGTCGTCCCCTCCATTGACCCTCATTATAGCCGAGGGTGGTCTTCACCAAATTAATGGCTTTTAATCATGTCCTCCCTCGTCTTTCTTGAGGCCAAAGGTGGGTTCGTCCCCTCCATTGACCCTCATTATAGCCGAGGTTGGTCTTCACCAAATTAATGGTTTTTAATCATGTCCTCCCTCGCCTTTCTTGAGGCCAAAGGTGAGGTCGTCCCCTCCATTTACCCTCATTATAGCCTCGGGTGGGCTTAGCTAGCATTATCCCATTCACACTTGCTTTAATCGAACACAAAATGAGGGACCAATGTGACATTCTCATTCTCATTATTTTTCCAAGTGTTCTGTTGGCGCAACACATTCATTACAACTGTCGTCTAATAGGACTTCTACAAAATTACTGATAGTATTTTTTCAAATGATATGCATTCCAGGGGTTGGAAAAGGGTTCCCCTTCTAGGTTTTCTAGTCTATAGGTCCCTGTGACAACTTCATCGATGACCCTATATGGGCCGTGCGAATTAGGATGGAGCTTATTGGGCTTCTGCCAAGTATTTTTGAGGACCAAGTCCCCCACTGCAATTGATCTCTGTCTCACCCTCTGATTGTAAAACCTTGCAGTCCTCTGCTGGTAGGCGGCTTGCCTTATCTCGGCGTCTTCCCTCCTTTCCTCAATTAGATCCAAGTCTAGCCTCCTCTCTTCCATATTTCTCTCGGGGTTATAAATTTGGACCCTGTGGGTAGGAAACCCAATCTCAGTGGGGATGACGGCTTCCGAGCCATAAGTCAGCATGAACGGGTTTTCTTCGGTAGAGGTCTTTGTCGTCGTCCTTTAGGCCCACAATACAACATATAACTCTTCAACTTATCTTCCTTTTGCCTCCTCAAGTCTCTTCTTGATCCCGTATAGGATTGTCCTATTTGTAACTTCTATTTGTCCATTAGCCTGAGGTCAGCCTGGTGTAGAGAAGAATTGCTTGATACTCACCCTTTCACAGTACTTCTGTAGAGATGTATTCTTGAATTGAGTCCCGTTATCCGAGATGAGGGTGTTTGGGAGACCATATCTGCATATAATATTTTTCCAGATGAACTAGAAGGTCTTTTGCTCTGTAATCGTTACCATCGGCTCCGCCTCCACCCATTTTGAAAAATAGTCAATGGCCACGATGAGGAACCGATAGTTATTGATGGCCCTGGGTAAGGGTCCTATTAGGTCAATCCCTCATACTGCAAATGGCCACGGGGATGTAATGGAAGTAAGAGGCTGATGGGGTTGGTGAGGGATGGTGGAAAATCTTTGGCATTTGTCACACTTTTTTACATATGTCGCGTCATCTTTCCCCAAGGTCGGCCACCAGTACCCTTGGGTGATCACCCTCTTCGCTAAGGACCTGCCCCCAATGTGGCTTGGACATGATCCTTCGTGCATGTCTTACAAAATGGATGGGACTTCAGATGGGTTCACACACCTAAGTAAGGGGAGTAAAAACCCCTTTTTGTACAAGGTGTCCCCAATGACAGTGAACTTTGTAGCCCTGTATCTCAACTTCTTCCTTTCTTGCCTTGCTTCTGGCATCTCCCCCTCTTTAATATACCTGATCAGAGGGTCCATCCTTGAAGCTTCCTTAGCAATATTCAGGCAAGTACCAAGTGATCCCTCAGCCTCTTCAATGGTTGGTCGAAGAAAAATTTCCACTAGGACTATCCTTCTGATGTCTGTCCTAGTCGCCGAGGCCAACCTAGCAAGGGCATCAGCATAGCCATTGTCGAGCCTAGGTATCCTCTTTAATTTCACTTCTCTAAAGCTCTTCAGCAATGATCTCACCTTCTCGAGGTATTTGGCCATCCGCTCATCCTTAGCCTCGTAGGCTCCTAGTATCTGATTCACTACTAGCCTTGAATCACTATGGACCAAAATCTGGCCGACACTAAGGGATTTGGCTAAGGAGAGTCCTGCTATTAGGGCCTCATATTTGGATTCGTTGTTGGAGGCTTTGAAGTTGAACCTCAGAGAGTACTCAATGTCTGTGCCATCGGGTGCTGATACTATCAGTCCAGCCCCACTTTCGCTATCGCAGGAGGACCCATCAATAAAGAGGCTCCACACAGTCTTTTCCTCTGAGAAATTTCCCTCGGTGAGGGATCCCTGTCTAAAGAGGTATCTTCCCTCCTCATTTTTGGCCACCTTACTTTTAGCGGTGCCTGTCTCAGCCTTATCTACAGGTGTGTCGGTGAGCCTGTCTTGTTGGGAATCTGTCTTCCTGAGGCTCTCATCCTCAGCTCCATCATCTTCCCAAGTAAACTCGGCCATGAAATCAGCCAATGCTTACCCCTTAATGGCTATCCTAGGCTGATACACAATGTCAAATTCCCCCATCTCTATAGCCCAGGCCATTAACCTGTGATACGACGCAAATATTGCGTATTTCACCCGTTAACCTACGCCTTATTAGCCCCCTTGGGTATCTTAATCCCTATATTTATGCTCGTTAACCAGACAACCTCGGATTTCTATGTTAACATGTTTTGCAGGGGTTAATTGAGCTTTTGTAGGTATTTGGATGCTTAGTATGAAGTTCGGATGCTTTCCGGAAATGTTTCGTCGACTTTTGTAGCTTCGGGGGCATTTTAATAATTCCAGCATTCGGGTTTGAATCCCGAGCTCTTCAAGGAATTTGAATCCCTTTGATTTCTCTTCGCGTGGCCGCCGACGGTGCATGATTCCGAGTTGTATCGATGGAGTTATGGCATTTTTAGGATGGTTTTTACTGTAAAAGTACACTCAAGGTCACATTCAAGGGCATTTTAGTCATTTCATATTTTGGTTTTTTAGCCTAATGTCTTCTTGGATGTTGTATTCCTCCGAGTTATCTTCGCGTAGCCTCCGACCATGCCTCATTCCGAGCTATAACGAAGAAATGGCGGTATTTTCCGTAAAACATGACAAAGCTGCAGAATTGCAGACCTGTAGGGGGGAATCGATTCGCCCCAAAACCAAATCGATTCGCCCCTGCTGCAGAATTGCAGTTCGAAATTCCCCTGTTTCCGAATCGATTCGGACCATTTCCGAATCGATTCGGCTACAGTAAAATTCCTAAAATCTTTATTTTTAAGTTGGTTTTTGGTTGGGTATATATGGGTAAACATTGTATTAAGTTAGGAGAACGATTTTAGGTTAGAAAAGTTAGGGTTTTGAGGGTTTTTGGAGAGTTCTTCTTCATTTCTTCTTGGATTGACACCCTTTTGGGTTTGTAAGTTGACTATTCATTACCCCTACCATTAATATAATTGTTGTTCTAGTTTATTTCCATTGTTGTAGTTTAATTTCATGCTTAGATAATTAGTTGTAGTTATTTATTTCTTGCTTTAATTAGCTAATTAGTTGTTTAAAGTAGTTTAATTCATGTATTGCCCGTAGATAACGGGTTGGGATTGCGTTTCCGCCATTAATGGGAGTCGAGCTCCGAAAGTTAGGTTTTGGGTAAAATTGCATTTAATTGAAACCGCGTGTATTAAAGTCGGATTATTATGCGTTTAACTTTCTTTGTCGCGCAACGTTAGTGTTTATAGCGATAATCCGAATTTAATCCGCGTGTGACCATTTTTGATTAAATGTTTAATCTCGCAACTTTTGGTTAAATTCCTTATTATGTGATGTTTATGCTTAATTGAAAATGCTTGATTAAATATTTTCGAACCGAAATTCTAATTATTAGTTGTTTAGCCCATGGTGGGGATGCGATCCCGACTCTCGTTTTATTAATTGTAGTACAGTGTTAACTTCTTCCTTTTTCTCTTTTGTCACCATTCCCAACCATTCCCAACCATCACTTTTTCATTTATTTATTTTACACTTTTATTCCTGAAGTAATTAAACAATTAACATCTAAAATTCAATCACTCCCTGTGGATTTCTTACGATACCCGACTTACCATTGTACTTGCCTCGCAAGTTCAGTCGTAGTTTTGGTTTTTTTTGTATTGCGGCGGCGAAACACACAACGATTGTGTCCTCACACGAACACACTTTTCACGCCCGATCAAAATGGCGCCGTTGCCGGGGAGTGTGTTTTAGATTGTAGTTGTTTTACTATTTCATAGTATTTTTTCCTTTTGTATTTGTATTCTTTGTTTTAACCCTTTTTGCAGGATTTGCATACTTTGAGCGCTAAGAAACTTTGATTCGCGGTTGCTCACTTTATTTCTTGGATTCTCCATCTACAAATAATTCGGTAATCATGTCCTACTATTATAGTTATTATGGTCATTCTAATGATTCTTACTTTGGGGATAGTTTTCAAGTTTTTCATTTTCAAGATTTTCTTGAAAATGAAAGACTTGAAAACATTTATCGGAATGAAAATCGTTATTGGGAGCTTGAGTTGGATTCATTATTCGAATCCAATGACGATTCTTATTTCATTACTTTCGAAGACAAGTTTCAACCAAATGAGGAGTCCGAGGCTCTTGAGCCGAGGAAGCCTACTTTGGAAGAAACTTTGCTTCTTTACTCCCAAGGTTTGGAAAGCTTAAATGATGCTGGAATGAGACTCGGTGCACTTTGCGATGAGATGAATTCTTTTGCACAAAACAACGAGGAGGTGGAAACTTGTGTTTCACCTAAATTTTTCGAAGAATTTCTCATCGAGTGTGCATCTCTCTCCCTCGAAATTCAATCTCCTTCCGACGATGAGTCGATTGAGATTGAATTTGTTTCATCACCATATTCGTTTTCCGTGATCGAACCATTAGAATTACCGGTTGATTCCTATGAGTCGGTAGAAATTAAAACTTCTACACTTTTTGCCGATGAGGAATCATTGCCGGACTTGTTTTCGATGGATGTTATCCCCACGTGTGCACCATCTCCCATTACATTTGAAAAATCTTTGGGAGATGAGTCAACTTTTCTTGGACCTCAAGTGTACCTTTCCCCCTTATTATCCAAATCCCCCATCGTCCGCCCAAAATTTCAAATTGGCGATGGTTCACTTTTTTCACCACCCACATGCCTTCCGTTGTTCAAACGGAATTCTTATTTTTTGGGAGGCATGTTAGCTTTGGAGGGTCCACCATTGATCTTTCAAAGTCAAATCCCTTTTTGGGTGGACCCTCAACTATTTAGACTTCTAGTGTATAGTTAGTGTGAAGCCTAAATAGTAGGTTGTAAATAATTAGCTTTTTAATTTTCTTTATTTCCTATTTTTCTTTCCTTTTAATTTAGTCTAGTGTAATTAGTTAACTTTTTGTTATTTGTTTTTGCTATGCTCGGTACTAACTTGTTTTGTAGATTTCATTGGACTCGTGCTTATGGAGATCTCTCCAATTTTGGGTAATATCGTTCTTTTCCTCTCTTTGTGTTGTGTTCTTAATGCGCATTGAGGACAATGCAACATTTAAGTTAGGGGGTGTAGGATATTTTATCCATTTCATTGTTTTGTCCATGGATTTGCTAACATTTAGTTACTAAGTATGTTTTTTTGTGAAAAATTTGAAAATTTTCAAAAATATTTTCTTTCCTTTTTCTCCTTTGTTGGGCATTTTGCCTTGTTTCCAGTGATAAATTTTAATAATTGCCCGATCCAATAGACAACTCAATGATGCATGTTCTCGATTTTAGAAGTTATTAGACTTTAGTCCTCAAATCATTGATATTGTGAATAACTTCATGAATTAAACTTTATCCCATGAGCATATGCACTTTCCTTGTTATATTATTTTTCAAGATTTTTATAACTCGGTAATCTTTTGTTGCATTGTATATACTTACACCGAGTAAGCTTTGTACCTTTCGTCGTTTGTGAGTGTTATACACTATTCTTTTCTCATTGAAAACGTTGAATTCGTTGGTAATCTCACTATTCTTTCATTTGACCGTTCATTAATTGAGTTCATACTTGAAATGTATTACTTGAGCATGTTTTTCATATATTATTTTGATTCGAGAATTGCGTAAACTTTTGGAAATGATCATAGGCCCTCTTTGTTATATCACCCATATTAGCCTTGACCTCACCATATATGTTTCCCTAGTCAACCCCTTTGAGCCTAAATACTAGCCTTTCGTTTCATAACCCCATTCCCATAACCAACTCCGCATTGGAGTTTTAGCCCATACATACACTTTCCATACCTTTGTTTGGAATGTTGCTTGGTATTGAATGATGTTGTTATGATGTCGGTTGCAATTTAGGCATATGAGAGTTTGATAAGCAAAGAAAAGTGATGTGAAAAAAGTGAAGAAAAAGAGAAAGCAAAAAGCAAAAAGAAAACAAAAGAGAAAATGAGAAAAAGAAGAAAATAAAAGGAAAGAGAAGTTTGTATATGTTGTATATAGTTCAATAAGCTTTGATTACTCTCCCCGATGATATATTTAATGCCTTTTTGGAACTTGTTTTCCGATTTTGATATTGCCCGCATTATCCCATTATCCCGAGTTTTCATTCCGAATACTTTGAATTCGTAAATATATTCCTTCGTTTCGTACCTTAGCCATACCTACATTATAACCCTATTAAAGTCCTATGTGATCTTAGGTTGATGTAATTTAAAAGTCATAATAGTTTTGATAATCTGTGAAAATGCATTTCGCCTCTTTTAGTGTGCGGTATCCTTTCATTGAGATTGCAAGTTTTTCATTTCCTATATAGCGTTCCTCATTTGTGACATGTGCGCGGCCTAGTTTCCATTTCCATTTACTCTTTATTCCCGCATGTCCTGTGTATTACCTCCCTTTTCATAGTGAATTCATTTGTTGAGCGTAATGCCCGTGAGGATTGAATGTATGCTTGCTTTGATTAGTATCCGGTTTATATAAGTTTTTCACCAAATCACACTATGCATGTGCTTTCCCCCCTCCCACTTTTAAAGTTTCAATTCTATGAGGTGCATTCAACTTGTTAATAACAACGGACTTTAGCTTGAATTCGTTCAATATGCTAATAACGTATTTGAAATCTTTTTCGTTGTTGTTGAGTTTGTCGCATATTGGGTTGGGCATATTTTGAGGAAACTGTATGGTGTTTGTGGGTTTCATCCCTGAAAACCCTCACGAGACGACACTCGTCCACTAGGGTAACCTAGGGGTTTAACGGCTTATTGCATATGCTAAATGCAATCGCTCGCTCGCAAAAGTTGCCTTATATTTTTATTTCTTTTTCATCCCATTTTGTACTTGTATCCTACTTTTGGTCTGCTTGTAGTTCTTGTTGTTTCCTATTTCATTGCTAGGGACTAGCAATGTATAAGTTAGGGGGTGTGATACGGCGCAAATATTGCGTATTTCACCCGTTAACCTACGCCTTATTAGCCCCCTTGGGTATCTTAATCCCTATATTTATGCTCGTTAACCAGACAACCTCGGATTTCTATGATAACATGTTTTCCAGGGGTTAATTGAGCTTTTGTAGGTATTTGGATGCTTAGTATGAAGTTCGGACGCTTTCCGGAAATGTTTCGTCGACTTTTGCAGCTTCGGGGGCATTTTAGTAATTCCAGCATTCGGGTTTGAATCCCGAGCTCTTCACGGAAGTTGAAGCCCTTTGATTTCTCTTCGCGTGGCCGCCGACGGTGCATGATTCCGAGTTGTATCGATGGAGTTATGGCATTTTTAGGATGGTTTTTACTGTAAAAGTACACTCAAGGTCACATTCAAGGGCACTTTAGTCATTTCATATTTTGGTTTTTTAGCCTAATGTCTTCTTGGATGTTGTAGTCCTCTGAGTTATCTTCGCGTAGCCTCCAACCCTGCCTCATTCCGAGCTATAACGAAGAAATGGCGGCATTTTCCGTAAAACATGACAAAGCTGCAGAATTGCAGACCTGTAGGGGCGAATCGATTCGCCCCAAAACCGAATCGATTCGCCCCTGCTGCAGAATTGCAGTTCGAAATTCCCCTGTTTCCGAATCGATTCGGACCATTTCCGAATCGATTCGGCTATAGTAAAATTCCTAAAATCTTTATTTTTAAGTTGGTTTTTGGTTGGGTATATATGGGTAAACATTGTATTAAGTTAGGAGAACGATTTTAGGTTAGAAAAATTAGGGTTTTGAGGGTTTTTGGAGAGTTCTTCTTCATTTCTTCTTGGATTGACACCCTTTTGGGTTTGTAAGTTGACTATTCATTACCCCTACCATTAATATAATTGTTGTTCTAGTTTATTTCCATTGTTGTAGTTTAATTTCATGCTTAGATAATTAGTTGTAGTTATTTATTTCTTGCTTTAATTAGCTAATTAGTTGTTTAAAGTAGTTTAATTCATGTATTGCCCGTAGATAACGGGTTGGGATTGCGTTTCCGCCATTAATGGGAGTCGAGCTCCGAAAGTTAGGTTTTGGGTAAAATTGCATTTAATTGAAACCGCGTGTATTAAAGTCGGATTATTATGCGTTTAACTTTCTTTGTCGCGCAACGTTAGTGTTTATAGCGATAATCCGAATTTAATCCGCGTGTGACCATTTTTGATTAAATGTTTAATCTCGCAACTTTTGGTTAAATTCCTTATTATGTGATGTTTATGCTTAATTGAAAATGCTTGATTAAATATTTTCGAACCGAAATTCTAATTATTAGTTGTTTAGCCCATGGTGGGGATGCGACCTCGACTCTCATTTTATTAATTGTAGTACAGTGTTAACTTCTTCCTTTTTCTCTTTTGTCACCATTCCCAACCATTCCCAACCATCACTTTTTCATTTATTTATTTTACACTTTTATTCCTGAAGTAATTAAACAATTAACATCTAAAATTCAATCACTCCCTGTGGATTTCTTACGATACCCGACTTACCGCTATACTTGCCTCGCAAGTGTCGTCATAATTTAGGTTTTTTTTATATTGAGGCGGCGAAACACACAACGATTGTGTCCTCACACGAACACACTTTTACCGCCCGATCAACCTGCCTAATTTTTTTAGCTTGTGCAGGACCTGCCTAAGAGGAGAGTCAGTGAGGATGACCATTGTGTGGGACTGGAAGTATAGCTTCATCTTTCTTGATGCATGGATCAAGACATAGGCTAACTTTTCCATCCTTGGGTATCTTTTCTCTGCTCCTTGGAGTGCCTTACTGTTGAAATATACTGGCCTCTGTACCCCGTCTTCGTCTATGATGATTGCAGTGCTAATGGCTGACTCTGAGATAGCTAGATACACATAGAGTCGCTCACCCTGCACTGGTCGTGACAACAACAAAGGAGACCCTAGGTATGATTTTAGCTCCCTGAAAGCCTCATCACACTCTTCACTCCATTCGAAGGCCTTCCTGAGGATCTTGAAGAATGCCAAACACTTGTCTGTGGCTCTGGATACAAACCTATTCAAAGCAGCCACTCGCCTCGTGAGCCTTTGAACGTCTTTTATGGTCTTGGGGGTCTTCATTTCTAGGAGGGCCTTTATTTTCTCAGGGTTGGCCTTGATGCCTCTTTGGTTGACAATGAATCCCAAGAATTTCCCTGCTCTAACCTCGAAGACACACTTAGACGGGTTGAGCTTCATTTGGTATTTGTCCATCGTATTAAAGTTCCTCTCCAGGCCGGCCACATAATCCTCTGCCTTCAGGCTCTTGGTCAGCATGTCATCTACATAGACCTCCATAGACTTTCCAATTTGGTCTTCGAACATTTTATTTACAAGGCGCTGATACGTTGCCCCTGCATTCTTTAGGCCAAAGGGCATGACCCTATAACAGTACGTCCCCTTATCTGTAATAAAAGCTATCTTCTCCAAGTCTTCAGGGTCCATGAAGATATGTGTTGTACCCCGAATAGGCATCCATGAAGCTTATGAGCTCATGGCCTGCGGTAGCGTCTACCATCTGGTCAATGCGGGCGAGAGGGAAGCTGTCTTTGGGATAATGCTTGTTGAGGTCGGTGAAGTCCACACACATTCTCCACTTCCCATTGGCCTTTGGGACGATGACCGCATTGGACAGCCATTCTGGGTATATGACCTCTTTGATAAACTCAGCATCTTCTAATTTTTTGACCTCATCCCTTATGACCTCATACTTTTCTCTAGAGTAAATTCTCCTCTTCTGCTTTACTGGCTTTGCACCCTCTACCACGTTGAGCCTGTGGCACATGATTTCGGGGGCGATCCCTGGCATATCTATGTGACTCCATGTAAAGACGTTATGTCTTCTCTTCAACAACTTAATGAGGTCTTCCTTGATATTTGGCTTCAGAGACTTGCCGACTTGGACGGTTTTTTCTGGGTCATCCTCATTGAGTATGATGGATTCTACCTCTTCTGCGGCCTCTCCTTTCTTTAGCTTTGTCTCATCCCTGGGGTCTAGGGTATCAATATTTTAAGTGGTTGTAGCCTTCTTGTGTGCCTCTCTTTCTTCAGCGGAGTTGTAATAACATTCTTGTGCTGTCGTCTGGTCTCCCTCAACTTTTCCCACCCCGTAAGGGGTTGGAAATTTAACCATCTGATGGACCGTAGACGACACAACTTCTAACCCCTTGAGGGCTACCTGCCCCAGTATAATATTGTAGGCCGAAAAGACATGTTCATCCATCACAAAGAAGATAACCTTCTTTGTAAGCCATCTCGGCCACTCGTCCCCCATCCTGACATCAGCCTCATACAATCCAAGGGGATGAACCTTTTCTCCACTGAACCCAATCAATGGGTGATGGTATGGGACGAGTCTAGCATGGCTGAGACCTAAAGCTTTGAAGCATGGCCAAAACATCACGTCTGCAGATGAGCCCCCATCTACCAGGATCCTCGTCACCTCACACCCGTGCACCCTAGTAGTGATGACGAGTGGGTCATCGTGTGGGGCTAAGAGGCCTTTAAAGTCCATTCTCGAGAACCCCACTATCAGGGTGTCCATGTCGACCTTCTTCCTCTTTTCTGATTTTGCCTCCAGGGAGGTTGGGTGCACAGTTCTTGTCACTGCCTTGGCCTCAGCTACATGGGCCTTCATGTCAGCGACCTCTGACCCTCTTCCTGCTAGACCCCCGAAGATCATTCCCACTCCAAGCGATATTATATTAAGCCTCTTGACAGGGCCTTGGTCGTCTCTCGGCGGGAGGTCAGGGTCGTCCTCATCATCAGAAGGGTCGTCCCCTCTTGAAGGCACCTTTGTCGATTTACTTTCTGAGATTCCTTTCTTTCATCATCTTCTCAATCTCATCTTTCAGAGCAAAGCATTTGTCTGTTATGTGGCCATGGTCTTGGTGAAATTCGCACCATAGGTTTTTATTCCTCTTGTTGGGTGCTGCCCTCAACTTCTCAGGACACTTCAGGGACCGGTCACTCTTTATCTCATTGAGAATATGTTCACAGCTGACCGTTAGAGGGGTGTAATCAGCGAACTTGTCGTCCGTAGATCTTTTCTTCCCCTCTTTGTTCTTTTTGGGGTACTTACCCCCACTGGAGCCTCCTTTTTCGTCTTCGTATTTTGCGGCCATCGCCTCTTCGGCGTTTATCACCCTTCTTGTTGTTGACAGCAATTCAGCCATCGTCCTCGGAGGGTCTTCAGCAAGCTTCCATAGCAGCTTCCCCTTTTGGAGTCTTCCAATCAGGGCTGCCATAGCTATGCTCTCCTCATAGTCTTCCACCTCTAACTTTTCTTTGTTGAATCTGGCTATGTAGTCTCTTAGACTCTCATTCTTCCCCTGCTTATCATAGAGCAGGTGGGTGGTTTTCTTCTGTGGCCTCAGCCCGAAGCAAAAGTTATGGATGAACCGGTCTGCCAACTGCTTAAAGTTTTCAATGGAGTTTTTTGGGAGAGACGTGTACCAGACATGTGCAGCCCCAGTCAGGGTACCAGAGAAGGCATGACACCTCATCTCATCTGAGATAGAGTATATGTCTGTTGCTGACTGATACATCTCAACATGGTGGATAGGGTTGGTGCTCCCGTCATATCTTGGGGTGACCACAGGTGGCTTGAACTTCGAAGGCGTAATGAAGTTGACTATCTTCGCCACAAAGGGTGAACCTATGGTGTATCCCCTCTGAAGAGGGTCTCGACTCTTCAGTATATCATCGATCTTATCCTTTAGCCGCTGGATCGAGTCATTCCAGGGCCTCGTAGGGTCGGCCTGGCCGATGTTATCCCCTGCCGCCTCTTTAAGGTGGACGGAGGGTTCTGCCGTGGCAGGCCTGTGTCGGTTGTTCACTTTCCCCTGACCGTCATCCCGTACTTGGGGTCGGCTATCTGCGGCCTCCCTTCTGGACCTCGCAGCACTCCTTGATCTGGATAATTTTTCTCGCGGGTCATTTACTGGGCCCAGCTTCTCAAAGGCCGACCCCCTGCTCAAGCGATCAAAAGCAGAGCCTCTTGGGCGATCATCAGGATTTGGTCTCTCGCACTTCCCTCTACTCTCCTGAAGAGGTCGTACAGTGTTGTTGGAGATTTCATATGGTTCCCAGCATTCTATGGGGGGCTCCTCTCCTTCCAGATCATCATACCTGTCCTCAGGGCAAGGGTTTCCTTGCCTCCCCAAGCGTAGACCCCAGGGGTCAGCAACATCCCTCCGTCGCTGAGGGGGTAGAAGGTCTTTGCGCGGTGCCTGGGGTGGTCCCCTAGCCTCATGCTGCCCCGGTGCCGCTGCCGGAGTAATCATCTCAGGTGAGACCCCTGGTGGTCTTAGTATGTTCTGGCTTAGAGCTGTGAACTGCTCCTGTATGATCCACTGGCTTGCTACCAGCGACTTCAAGGCTGCCGCCACATCAGCCATCTCAGACTGAGGTGGTGGCTGACTGGAACTGGGTCCCACCCCACTATCCGACGGGGGAAGTGGTGGTGGTGGCATCTCTGGTGCCATGTCTTTGAGCTATGAAAAGCTGAACTGAAGAAAAGACTGGTGAGCTTGAGAACCTTAGTGGGTCTCTTTCAATGGTGAAACATCTCCTCTCAAGGGGAGAATCGGTTCACCACCAGAGTGCCCAGTGAGGTCAAGCGGTACAAAGGAAGGGATGTCTTCTCATTCCCACAGACGGCGCCAAACTGATGATGCTGAAATCTAGCACCACCAGATACGTGATGATGAGCTCAAACAGCAGTAACCATGGAAGCCATAGAGATGTAAGTGTATAAGTATATGTAGAAGGAGATGAGTATAAGAGGAACAATACAATGATGTATAGTGGTTCAGCCAATTTGACCTACATCCACTGTGAGTGTGTGATCCACTAAGTATGGGCATTAATGGCCTTGGATACAATGCACATGATCTCACTTTCTCTCTCTACTGTGTGTATCAACAGAGTTTTTGCTAGGGTTACAATTATCGATCCACTCATCCCCTTGTAGGGTTGTAGGTGACAAGTATATATAGGTCTTGGGGGGTGTAGTGTACCCCCCAAGTATGCATGGTGCATGTGAATGATCATTTAGCCAGTCTCCTGTTGACACTTGTAGATGCCACATGATGACATAATATTCCCTCACGTGAGAGTGTGATTTTGTTATAACGGTCTTCCACGTTCCATGTGAGCCTCACGCCCACTGTTCCACGCGTCTCCCAAGCCACGCGCTGTGATGATGTCACCCTCGACCTATGATATGAGGCCGAGGGAAAAGTTCCTTCCGGCAGTGAGTCTGGCCCAATTTGGGCCTCGTACTGTCGTACCCTCAGAGGATCGTCTGAGCCTGATGGAGGGTCGGCCCCTTGGAGGGTCGTCTGGGCCTGATGGAGGGTCGGCCCCTTGAAGGGTCGTCTGAGCCTGATGGAGGGTCGGCCCCTTGGAAGGTCGTCTGGGCCTGATGGAGGGTCGACCCCTTGAAGGGTCGTCTGGGCCTGATGGAGGGCCGACCCCTTGGAGGGTCGTCTGGGCCTTTGGAGGGGTCGACCCCTGTAGGGTCGTCTAGTTAAGGCGCCCTCGACCTGGTCGAGGGTATACATAGGCATATCAGTATTAAACCAAAACCATCAACACAAATTTAAATATTGCTGTTTCGATTTTGTGTCCAAAATGATAATTAAACAAATAATTTCTTTAATCAATTAAAATTGAGACATGATTAAAAAAAAATAAAAGTTAAAACACAAATGTAATATGGAGCCAAAAATAATACTATAAAATTAACAAAAAATATTCTGCAAAAAATTTATTGTAATTTTATTTTATACATCTATAAGACTTAAGCATAAAATAAAATAAAAAAAACATTTTTAACTTGTAAAACATAATATATATATAAAAAATACACACGAAACATATTTTATAAAAAAAGTTTATAAATTAAATCAATATAGGAAAATATGATTTAAGTTGTAAAAAATAAATTTTAATAAAAAATACTGCAGGAGCATATAAAAATATTATTTGTCTCAAAATTGAGCCAACATGAAGAAATGAGATTTTCACTTCTTATAGACAACACTCAATACATGGTGCCAAATTAACGCTTCAATGGTTGTAAACCAAATCCCATTGACAACCAAAGAAAGAGACATTTAGTAGTTTATGATGAGAATAGTGAAAGATATATTCCCTTAGATTCAATTGCAAATGATCACTTTAAGAGAGAGAGAGAGAGAGAGAGAGAGAGATGGAATGCACCTAATTGAAAACTACAATAGACCAGATTCTAATGTGTGAAGAAATACAAAAAGCAATGTGGGTATAAGAAGTTAAAGGCCAACCCCCAATTGAAAGTCACTTTGTGTTACTGCTAAATGTTACCGAAGTTTAAAACAGTTTATATATTTTTAGGACAAAAAATAATATCAATTATGGATATAGGACAACAAACATTTGGTTTCCATTTTTAATCCTTATATTCAAATTATCGATTGACGTGGCATGCTATGATTTGTTGACATTTTATGGATGTGGGTCCGCGCCAACGACTTTTAAAAAAAGTAGGGAATAAAATTATAAATGAAATGTTTCCTATTTCCAGAATACATATTACAATAGACCCTAAATTTACAAAGCCCCTATTTAAAAGCTTCACCTAACTCAGTTAAAAACCAATGAGAGAATATTTCCCCTCGAAAACATAAAAAAAATTCACGACCTAACAAAGATCCAACATTATCATTAAAAAATTACCTAGTACAGTCATGATCTGGAATCTTCATTAGTTAGTAGTAAAATACCAAAAAACATATCTAAACATTTGTTATGTGAGAGTTGGAATGTAAATATGTTATGGTATCTGAATATGAGAGAACCACGGCCACCCCAAAACCAAAACCAATTTGAGAAACATTGGGTTTGGTTGTGGTTCCAAAAACTGAGAACCGTCTGGTTCAGTAGTGAAACTGAACAAACCGTACCCGATAGAGAAAAAAAAGAAGAAAGAAAGGGAGAGAGAGACTAGTTAGGGCAAGTGTGAAAAAGAACAATACCTCAGATGCTCTTATTTTAATTGCGATTTGTAGATAGATAATCACGCGATGCTATTCGACTTCTGAACTAATTGGGGTTCCATCTCTATGCCTAATGAAAAACTCTTGAAACAAAAATAAGCAAAATTTAGTAAATTGACTGCACAATTAAGATCAAAGTTCAAGCTTTATTACCCATTTTTATTTTTTATTTTTTATTTTTTATTTTTTATTTTTTTATTTTTATTTTATTTTTTTTTAATTTTTAATTTTTAATTTTTAATTTTTAATTTTTAATTTTTAATTTTTAATTTTTAATTTTTATTTTTTAATTTTTAATTTTTAATTTTTAATTTTTAATTTTTAATTTTTATTTTTTATTTTTTATTTTTTATTTTTTATTTTTTATTTTTTATTTTTTATTTTTTATTTTTTATTTTTTATTTTTTATTTTTTATTTTTTATTTTTTATTTTTTATTTTTTATCGCAAAACGATAATTAAATGCAAATTCCCATAAATTATTACCGATTTTATTTTGCCCCCCAAAACTATGATCCCCCTTTCAATTATTATTCCTTTTTTGTAGTTAGCCAAATTTATCTTCAACTATGACACTAATTTGAGTCAAATTCTTTGCAAATCTCAACAAATTCAACAAAAACTCATTGAATCCCTTCATAAATAATACAAGTCAATTTAAGTTTCCACATATAATGGACAAAATAGGGTCAACTGCATTATATAACACGAAAATATACATACCAAATTTGCTTTGTCCTCGATTGTGTTGATGGTAGCATGGAAGACAACATCGTCCATATCAATCAACGTGTTGTTTGTAAAATCCGAATGAAATCCCCCTTGAAGGGAAAGGGGAGATCATTGACCAATCCCTAAAGATTTCCACCATTCACAACCTCACACAGGTACAAAGTGACAGAGAGGAGAGGGATGTTTGCTTTTTTAGTGGAAACGAAACAATATTCGTGTGAGGAAAGAAACCATTTTAGTTTCTAGGGTAGAGGAATAAAAAAGGGAAATGAATTGAGAATGAGGTGAGATCTCCTCACATGGAAGAAATGAGAGGAGAGAGAAAGGAAATTATGTAGCGCCACGTGGATACTTTAGTTGATTAACACTATTGATTGCATGTAAAGCATTTATATAAAACATTTTTTAAATTAATCTAAACAAATATGCATGGTCACAATATTTGTTCCTACTTGGAATAATGTGTTTACCCCGTTGAAGTATTTTGCACTATCTTCATGCAACTGTACTGCATAAGTCACTTTCTATATTAAGTCATAAAAACAGTGTCCCTAGAAAATTTTTGAATCTTTCAATTTTATTGACTTTGTAATATAACCCTATTTTTTTAGACTTAAAATATAGTATCATTATAAATTATTATTATCTTTAAAATAGCCTTATTTTTTTTGACTTAAAATCGAGATAGAGTCGGGTCACTATTTAAAAGTAAAAGTGTGAGGAAAACAGGGATGTAGAATAAACCAAAAATATAAAAAAATACATAACAATTAAAGAGAGAGGTATAAGGGTCCTTAATATAACAATAAACATGGAGATAAAATGGTGTTTGGCAGTGAGAAAATTAATAAAAGAGGAAGTGTAAGGGTGTTCGACCGTAAGAAAGAAAAATGGATAACAAAGTGATGGTGGAGGTGATGAATCTACTACAAATTGAACAAATGATTCAAATAAACATTTTATCATACACCATTCATACACAATCACAGATGGTCTTTGTAATTGGTTATATATATAGTCCTTGACATTGAACATAAAAAATTAAAAATAAAACTATTTAAGTCAAACCTACCTAATATCATAATATTTAAATAAAATTAACTTCAAATTTTAACTAAAATAATAAAAAAAATGTTAAACATTAATTCAAGGTGTAACCCATGTTTTGTTTTATAAAAATGGAGGAAATTAATAAGAAATGACTACTCAAATAGGAGTAAAAATTAAGTAACTCTAAATTTTAATTAAAGTTATCACCTTGTTATATAACACCATCTCACGGGTCCCCAAAATTCTTGTACATCCTGTAGTGTTTCCAAAGAAAATTTCATCTTATACTTCATGTTATGATAACATAAAAACACAGATATAAAAACGCTAAACGATTGGAAATTAATAGTGTGCAAAACTCCAACGACTAAAAATGAGTGCTTCCATTAAAATACTCACAAACTAATAAAGAAAAATATGTCAAAATATGACAAACCTTATTGTCTTCCATTATTTAACTAGTTCAAAATGTTGAAAACCTAATAACAAACTTGTTGTTGATACCAAAATTAATATGCTGATGTGGACGAATAAGATGAAGACACGTGTCAATCTACGTGGCACAATAGCAGCGAGGAAGATCATTTCCCGACCAACCATGCTTCTTTCCGAGCAACGAGAATACACCGAGGAACTCTAACGCACCGAGGTACTCTAATATTCCGAGGAACTCCTGATCAGCGAACAGCTATGGCGGTCCGAGCTGCATCTCGGTCGTATCATTAATTGCCAGATAATCAACAACTCAGATATTCATTGAATGCTTATATTCTTGGCACGCACTCTGCATTAAATGTAGTACCCTTTCATATGTATGTCATTTAATGTATCGAACCTTTCATGTACAGCCTCAAGGCTATAAATACCTTGTATCATCCTCATTCAAAGGGGACCGGAATTTCTTGAGAGAACTTGTAATCAAGAATTCCACAAACACTCAGCAATAACATAACAGTGGACGTAGGCTTTATTCCTAGCCTAACCACTTTAAAAATCTCTGTCTTATTTATTTATCTGTGATTAAAAAATTAGAACGATCTAGTTTTTTACATCAACAGATTGGCGCCGTCTGTGGGAAACGACTGTTATTATCGTTTTTCATAAAAATCATTTATCACCAATGGCAGATAATCCAGAATCCAGTAATCGAAATGTTGGAAATACTGGAAATCTTCCAAATCCATCTGCATCCCCAGATCTGGCCGGAATTATGACGAATCTGGCTCAAGGACAAACCGCCATGCAAGAATCTATGAGGCAACTCATTCAAACTCTTCAGGACGGTGCACCTACCTATTCAGGGCAAAGGAGTGATCATAGGCAATCGCAATCTAGACGTACCGGGTCATATCGCAATGAAGAGTCTAATGATTCTTCTTATCAACCTGGGCGAACTTCATCGATACGGGCTACGGATACAGATCAACGTATCACTCTTTCTCCGAAAAGAACTAGCGCTTTGGAAAGATTAAGCAGGGTGTCTCCTTTCAGTCGATTAGGACCAAGGAGGAATATGAGTCCACCTAGGGCTCCATCAAGAAGTTTTCGACCACCACCAGGTTTGAGAGAAGGATCTGCACAATCGCGACCAACTACTCTTCGAGATAAATCTCAGGAAGCTACGTCAGAGCAATCAGTTGCTCGGACTAAGCGGCCCGAGGAAGGGAATGAAGCATGGAAAGGTTCCATTCAACGGTTGGAAGATAGATTGGGAGAAATGGCTAAGGCAAGGAACCCCTTACAGAGAACTTTTGTTCAAGGAACACCTTTTGTGCAAGCCATTGTGGATTTCCCTACACCGTTAAAATTCAAAGCACCCGTAGTGACCCCCAAGTACGATGGAAAGACAGATCCCGTACTTTATATAGAACAATACCAGACTGCTGCAGATATCTACGCTGTCCCTGACGAGATGAGGTGTAGAGCATTCTCAGGAACTCTTACCGGATCTGCACAGATATGGTACAATAATCTTCCTCGGGGTAAGATTTCAACCTTTGTTCAGTTAGCCGAATTGTTTATTGGCAATTTTTGTTTTGGAGCAAAGCCGGTAAAGCGAGTAGCACACTTGCTAAGTGTTAGACAAAAATCAGGTGAAAGTACTAGGAATTACATAACTCATTTCAATAACGAGAAGTTGGAAGTCATAGATTATGAAGAAAAGACAGCAATCACTGCTTTGATGAGTGGTTTGCTGCCTAACAAGCTGTACTACACTTTGGCCAAAGATCCACCTAAAAATATGTCGAAGTTGATGGCAAAGGCGGCCAAAATCATGAATGCCGAGGAGGCTATGGCTGCGAAGAAGAATATGGACAAAGAAGTTAAAGTGGAGGTCGACAACTCTAAGAAGAAAGATCAGAAAGATAATGGTGGTGACAAACATTCCAGGAATAACAGGATGAAGTTGGAAGTCCTAAAGAAGTATGATAATTATACTCCATTGAAAATGGGTATCAATCATGTTTTGGAAGAAATCAGGAATAACGAGGAAATCAAGTGGCCAGAGAAACTGAAGACAAATCCCGACCTGAGGAATAAAGACAAATATTGCGAGTTTCACAAAGATCATGGCCATATGACCAAAAATTGTATAGCCCTTCAGAACGAGATTGAAACACTCATCCGAAGAGGAAAATTATCAAAGTATGTAGATCGCAGAGGTGAAAGGAAGAATGATGATAGAACTAGAGAGAGATCTAGATCTCCTCGTCGTGCAGAGGATAAAAAGAAGAGGGATCATGAAGAGGATCCAGATGATGACCCCGATCTTCCCAAGAAACCAAGGAAACCTGAACGAGAGGTATTTTCCATACGTTTTGGATCACTTGATTGTAATGTTATTACATGAGGAGATGCAGGAGGAGGAGACCTTACTGCAGAAAGAAAAGCTTACCTCGGAGAGGCTCAAGCTTGCTCATACATTCAGCGAATAAACCTGGCCGAGGATGATCGTCCGAGGAAGGTAAACAAAGAGAAGCTAGTGATTGGTTTTTCAAAAAACGATCTGGCAGGTGTTCTTTACCCTCATGATGATCCTTTGGTAATCAAAATGAGGATGAAGGATGTGATCATTTCAAGGGTGTTAGTAGACAATGGTAGTTCGGCAGACATCATGTACTATTCATGCTTTGATAGCTTGAATTTAAAATTATCTCAATTGGAACCTTATCACAGACCCCTTCTGGGTTTTGCTGGCGAGAAAGTTTTTCCACTTGGGACGATCAAGCTGGATATACTCATTGGAACTTGGCCTGCTTGTCGAATAGAAAGAATACGCTTCTTTGTGAGGGATAAGAATGTGCAGTCCGCCTACAACATCATCATGGGAAGAGTTGGATTGAAGAAGTTCGAAGCAGTTCCATCTACAGTACATCAATGTTTGAAATTCCCAACGAATTTTGGAGTAGGAATTATGAAAGGTGATCAAAAAGTAGCTCGGGAATGCTATTATTCGTCTGCCGAGCAAGAAGAACTTGAAGAATCAAGGAAAAAGACTACTACTTACCAAGTGGAGGAAGGCACAGAAATTGAAACTCTTGACCCTAGGGATGAAACTCAACTCGTAAAAGGGCAGGTTGTGGAATCTACAGAAATTGTTATCCTAGACGACGAGCATCCTGAACGAGTAACTCAGATAGGATCGTCGTTGGATGTTTCAATAAAACAAGAGTTGGTAACTTTCTTGAGAAGCAGGAAGAATACTTTTGCTTGGAGTCATGAAGACATGCCAGGTATAGATCCAAACTTTTTATGTCATGAGCTCAACGTGAATAAGGAGATCAAGCCTGTGAAGCAAAGAAGAAGAGTGTTTAGTCCCGAGAAGAACCAGGCCATACAAGAGGAAGTCGAGAAACTCCAGAAAGCCCAATTCATTGAAGATGTGAAATATCCAGATTGGTTGGCAAATGTGGTGATGGTAAAGAAGAAGAACAACAAATGGAGAATGTGTGTTGATTTTACTGATCTCAACAAGGCATGTCCAAAAGATCACTTTCCATTGCCCAGAATTGATCAACTAGTGGATGTTACCTCGGGACACGAGCTACTCAGCTTCATGGATGCTTATTCTGGCTACAACCAGATCAAAATGAAACCTGAAGACAGGGAAAGTACTTCTTTTATTACCCCAAGGGGAACTTATTGTTATAATGTTATGCCTTTTGGTTTAAAAAATGCAGGTGCAACATATCAGCGGTTGATGAACAAGGTTTTTACCGAACAAATCAGCCGCAATATGGAGGTCTATGTCGACGACATGCTCACCAAAAGCAAGAGAGCTGCAGATCATTTGGTTGACTTGAGTCAAACTTTTGATCAACTGGATAAATACCAGATGAAGCTCAACCCGACGAAGTGTACCTTTGGAGTACGAGAAGGAATGTTCCTCGGATACATCGTCAACCAGCGAGGTATTGAGGCAAATCCAGAAAAGATCAAGGCTCTTTTAGGGCTACGATCTCCGACGACGAAGAAAGAAGTGCAGAGTCTTACCGAACGGGTTGCAGCACTCAACAGATTTGTATCCCGAGCAACTGATAAATGCCTCCCATTCTTCAAAACACTGCGAAAAAGTTTTGAGTGGACTGATGAATGTGAGAAAGCCTTTCAAGATTTGAAGAAGTATTTGGGAGCCCCACCATTATTGTCTAGGCCAATAACTGGAGAGACGCTGTACTTGTATTTGGCAGTATCAGAAAATGCAGTTAGCTCGGTATTGATCAGATTGGAGAATGGAATCCAGAAGCCAATTTATTACACAAGCAAGGCCTTCCGAGGTGCGGAAATCAGATACCCAAAGTTGGAAAAATTGGCACTGGCATTAATTGAAGCAAGTAGAAGAATGAGGCCATACTTCCAGGCCCATACCATCATTGTGTATACCGACATGCCGTTAAGACAAGCCCTTCACAAGCCAGAAAAATCAGGAAGATTGATGTACTGGGCAATAGAGCTCGGTGAATATGATATTGTGTATGAACCCAGATCATCGTTGAAGGGCCAAGCCGTGGCAGATTTTATAGCAGAGTTCACATACCCTGATACCCCCGAGGAGAAAAAGATGCTTGCTGACTTACCTGTGGACGATACAGGATCAACAGACACAGATCCAGACCAACCAAGGTTGTTAAAAGGACTTGTGGATGTAGAAAAATCATCATATTCAAACCCCGACCAACTCCGGTTGGTAGAAGGGCGCGAACAAACGACCAACGAGGAACGAAAGATACCCGGGGATGATGAAAGAAAGCAGATGATATTTCACCGAGGAACTCTAACAGATAAGAAATTTGAAGACGAGTTACATACATGGAGATTATATGTAGATGGATCATCGTGCACGGCTGGTTGTGGAGCAGGGATTGTTTTAAACTCTCCAGACGATATTGACATGGAGTATGCCTTGAGATTCCAATTCAAAGCTTCCAATAATGAGGCTGAATATGAGGCTATGATAGCAGGTTTTCATTTGGCGAAAGTTATGGAGGCACGACAAGTAATTGTTTTCAGTGATTCTCAATTAATTGTGAATCAGTTGATGGGAATATATGCAGTGAAGGGAGAGTTAATGGTGAAGTACCATGCAAAAGTGATGGAGTTATTAACAGAATTTGATGCTATTCAATTGGTAAGGATACCGAGAATGGAGAATGCTAGAGCAGATGCATTGGCCCGACTAGCGTCAGCTACGCGCACCGAGCTGCGAAGAACAATACCAATTGAAGTGTTAGAAAGTCGAAGCATAGAAGAAGATCTGTCGGTGAAGATTATTACCCTTGATTTAGGACCATCTTGGATGGATCCTATCAGAGCATACATTGAAGAAGGAGAAGTGCCTGAGGACAAACTAGCTACCAAGAAATTGAAATATAAAGTTGCTCGGTATGTGTTAACTAATGGTATTTTGTATAGACGAGGAATTATGGCAGGTTTGCAGAGATGTGTGCATCCATCAGAAGTCAAAGAATTGATTGAACAAATTCATGAAGGATCTTGTGGAGCTCATGTAGCAGGTCGGACACTTTTGCAAAGGGTAATGACACAGGGATACTATTGGCCGACGATGAGGGCTGATTGTATAGCCTATGCTAAGAAGTGTGACAAATGCCAACGTTTTTCCTCCATCCGAAGAACTCTACAGGCATTGTTGACACCCATAACATCACCTTGGCCATTTGCCATGTGGGGAATTGATCTAGTTGGACCACTGCCGACGACCCGAGGAAGGTTCAAGTATCTCGTCGTGGCAGTAGACTATTTTACTAAGTGGGTGGAAGCTGAACCACTAATTGATATGACGTACGAGAAGGTGTATCAGTTCATATGGAAGAATATCATTTGTCGATATGGTCTCCCCAATGCTTTCATCACAGACCATGGAACGCAATTTGATAATGAAGAATTTGCTGCCTATTGTCATCAGTCAAACGTCTTGAAGTTTCATTCAGCACCAGGCCATCCTCAAAGCAATGGACAGACTGAAGTGACGAACAGAACATTACTAAATGGGTTGAAAAAGAGGTTAAGTGAGGCTAAAGCAAATTGGATTAATGAGCTACAGTCAGTTTTGTGGGCTTACCGAACAACCTCCCGAGCAGCAACAGGAGAATCACCATATATGCTAGCATTTGGAAGTGAGGCTGTGATACCTGCCGAGTTGGGCCTACCAACACACAGGGTGTTAAATTTCAATTCTCCGATCAGTGATCTGATGAGAAGGATGGATTTGGATAGAGGAAGTCAGAGAAGAGGCAGCCATTAGGAATGCTGCTTATCAACAACGAACAGCTCTGTTTTACAACAAAAGGGTAAAGAAATGTGATCTAAAAGAGGGGGATTATGTGCTAAAGAAGGTCATTCAGAAGCAGAATAAACTGGAAGCAAACTGGCATGGACCTTACCGAGTTACAGAGGTTGTTCGACCAGGAACTTACAGAATAGCAACTCTAGAAGGAGAGGAATTTAAGAACGCATGGAATGCTGAACACCTGCGCAAGTATTATCAATGATGTCAAATGTAAAGCATTTCTTTCATTATGAATAAAACGAGGATGTTTCGCCATTTTCTTTCTGGTTGAAAATTTTTCGGGGAATACTAGTGTAATACACTACACAACAAAAGTGCTATAAGTAGCCAACCACAGCTCTACGGAGCAAAAGTGCTATAAGTAGCCAACCACAGCTCTACGGAGCAAAAGTGCTATAAGTAGCCAACCTCAGCTCTACGGAGCAAAAGTGCTATAAGTAGCCAATCTCCTTTGGTTAGGAGGACAGCTCTACGGAGCAAAAGTGCTATAAGTAGCCAGCCTCCTTTGGTTAGGAGGACATGCTCTAAGGAGCAAAAGTGCTATAAGTAGCCAACCTCCTTTGGTTAGGAGGACATGCTCTAAGGAGCCAAAAAAATGCTCTAAGGAGCCAAAAGCTTTAAGGAGCCAGAAACTGTACACCAGCATGATCAACTACGGTTGGTAAGATAAAAATATACTCTCATATTACAACTTATGTTGGTCGGGAGGTAATATTATTACAATGAGTTCTTTGAAGAACAAAATGTTCAAAAAATACACCAAGTATAGTTGGTCGGGGATAAAAACCTAATAACTGTAGTTGGTTGGCGATGATAAATTATCGATCTTAGTTGGTCGGACGCATTTTTATAATTGAACCAAGTATAGCTGATCGGGGATAAAAACCCATCAGCTGTAATTGGTCGACAAACATTATTCACCCACCTTGGTTGGTTGGAAACAGTTTGAACATTTTTACTCATTACTTTATTATTAAGTGATCGAGAAACATTACTAATACTTGTAACTTTTTATTAAGTTGCTTATTGAACAATAATATTGTTATCTTTTTAACAGATACATAGATACATATGTACAAATATAAAGGTGTTTGATAAACACAAGACTAACAAAATTGGCAAACAGAAAATGAAAATCTTTTCATTAATCTAGAATAAATTATAAGTTACAAGAATGTACTAAATTGTTACATGGATATTACTATTCTATTGGTTTTTTGCCCTGTGCTTTAGAAACAGGTTCCTCGCCGGCAGGAGGGTCTTCTAGGCAAAGGGGAGAATTGATGAAATTAACATCTCTGAGCATTCTGACGTTCATAACAGAAGGTGTATCCAAAAGATGCTCAGGACGAGATAATTCAACTTGGGAGTGAAGGCTATAATCACCAAGGTATTTTGAAATTAGACTGCGAGGAATGGAACGAGCTGGGATCCATGCCATATCCAATTTGAAAGGTGGTACAGGAAAGTCTAATAATGATGGAGCATGATAGTCCCATAAAAAATGCCCTTGCTCCAACTTTAACACACCCAATGCATTTAACCATCCTTGCTTGTAACCTTCATTGTTAGCATGTTCAATGCGAGCATCCAGATGAACGAGAGCTTCATTGTATCCTGCCATCCAGAATTCCCTTGGCTGTTTATGGAATTGGAAGGTTAATCTATCCAATTGTTCATGAAGGCTTTTGGCAAAGAGATCCTTGTTATGCAAGGCAGATTTCGTCGATGCCAGCTGATCTTCCAGAGACAGATTTTTATTGGACATTTCAGTCAGAGCACGGTCTTTTACTTTCAACTGGAATGCTTGAGTTTCCAGAGTAGACTGAGTGCGAGCCTCTTCAACATTTTGGCTGAGGACTCTTCCTCGCCCCCGAGAACCTCTTCCTCGTCCCCGAGCAGTTCTAGAAATGGCAGATCTTCTTAAGTCCTCCAGCTCTTGCCTTAGTTTGGCATTTTCGACCTCTAAGAACGAGAAGCCTTCATCAGTAACTGGTATTAATGCAGTAGAAGATGAAGCAGCAGATTCATATTGAGCCAATTTTTTCTGTAAATTATTGTTTTCTTATTCCAGGATCTCGGCAATTTGTCTGCAGGCTTCAACTTCACCTTTTAGGGTCCTTTCCCTAATATCATATGCAGCGATGATCTTCTTATGGCCTGTTTCAGAAGAAAGTTGTTGGTATCTATTTTCATAATCTTTGTGTAACAAAGCCATTGATTCATTGTGCTGACCTTGGAGATCCTCTAAGGAATAATGCAGTTCTTCAATCAGCTCATAATAAGCGACATTGTTGGCCACAGCTCGGTCGAGTAAATCTTTCAAGTACCGATAAGCCTCAATAGCCTGCTCTGAAGCACCATGACCAAGGATATCAGCAATTTCCGATGTACTAAGGTCTGTATGACCAGCCTTATAGTATTGATGACATTGCTGCATCAGCTCGGTATCATGAGAAGAGATCAATTCCATTCTAGCAACAAACTAATGACAAGAAAAAGACAACAATCAACAAAAACAAGTTATCAACAACAGAGATGAGCAAAGATATGTTTTATTAGATCATCAAAAAGTTACATTGTTCGATTACAAGGAAATACAGAAATGCTACCGAACAACTTCACACCTTTTCCTTGTCTCCCAAGACTTTCTCGGGAGGCTGGGACGAGGAGCTCGGTTGCTCGGAGGTAACAACATCTTGATCGGTAGGAATCTTCTCGGGAGGAGGAAGCATGGAAGAAACGTCCTCGGTGGCAGAGGGTTGAGAGGCAGAAACTTGATCGCACATAGACATAGAAGACTCATCTGAGGCAGGCTCATCTTCTTCTTCTTCCACAATTGGTGGAGGAGGACCAGGGAGATGCCGTTGGAATAGTTCAGAATCGTTTTGGACCTTTAGCTCTTGCAGAGCAGCCACCCAGCCATCATGGAAGTATTTCAACTCCCCATATTGGACTTGGGATGTCATTGCAGCTATCCCTCTCTCCCATCCTTTCTCCCAACCAACACTGAAATGTTTCTTGATTGCAACTTTTCTCCTCGACTTCTCCGAGGAGAGCTTCACCTCCAATTCCTCTTTCTTAACCTTGATATCTCGCAGAGTAGATAATTCTTCCTCTGCCTTTTTCAACTTATCATCAGAATCCTGATGTTTAACCTCCAAAACTTTAACTTTCTCCTCCAAGTTCTTGGAGGTTTCGGCCATTTTCGCCTTCTCAGCCTCAGCCACAACCAGCTTTTTCTCCCAAACAGTTTTCTCCTCGATGTACTGTTGGCGAGATTCCTTCACAGATTGGGCTAAACCCAACAAAGCATCGTCAACATCGGACGAGGAACTGGAAGCTTTAATAACTTGATCTTTCTTCACGATGGTATTGAAGCAGTTCACCAGCTGAAAGATAAGAAAAACAATAAAGTCAACACAAATACAAGAATTCAAGAAAAAGAAAGAAAGACCAAAGGAGTGAGAAATTTACTGAAGAAAGATGACGAGCAGCTAGGGATGTCAGTGTATCCCTAGGAATTTTTTCATCAACCCCGAGAACCTCGGGTATAACTGAGCTCTTGGAAGAACTCGGAAGAATGATGTTTGAAACACTACTACCACCAGCGGGTAGAGAAGATGCAGTTCCAGCAAGATTAACTGAGGATGATTTCCTCAATCTCTTCAAAGGACGGTCGGCAACATCAACCAAGGAAGAAGTCTTGGTTGGAGAGATTGTAATTACATCGGCAGGAGCATTTTTCTTGCTCGGGGCCACTGGGGGCTTCTCGGCAGCTTTGGAGGATCCAGCATCTACTTTTTAGTCCCTTCTGGGACATCAATTTTGCCTTTCTGGGCTCCAACAGCAGAAGAAATTTCACCAAATAGAGCAGGAGGAGCTCTTTTCTTGCCCATTCTCTGAGATAGGGGGATATGAGAATCTGAAGATGAACTTTCTGGTGTTGAAGCTGGTTCAACAGGGCGAGCAGTATAAGAGGTTGTGTAACTCTTATACTGTAGTAAATATGAAGCAGATCTAATATGCTCGTCAGCAATGGTCTTATGCAAATTCCAGATAAGTTTCAAATGCTTGATATTCACTTCTGACTCTTTTGGAGTTTTTCTTTTGCTATCAACTGCAAATAAATTCATAATGGAATATCAGTCATACATTTTGTCAAACATGATGAAAGCATAATTTCATAAGTAAAATAAAATGAAAAATAAACCTATCCCATTGCCGTATGGGGGGCATCTGGGACCGTTGTATACTTCATTCCCAGATAAAGGCGTATGTTGCCAATTTTTTATGACCAACCCATGCTCAAAATAATCCCTATTTGAGTCAGGGAGATTAACTACAAGAGCCCTATTCAAATACCTAGTTTTTAAATAATAAATATTATCTAGAACAGCCCATTTATAACAAAACATAATTTCAGGGATCCCAATACGAGTCCCATGAGTTAGATTTAATTTGTGCACCCCGTTAATTATTCTCCATGAATTGGGGGCTATTTTTGCAGGAACAAGATCAAAATATTGACAAAACTCAAGACATAATGGGTTTGGTGGAAAGGAAAAACCGCATTCAGCAACAAAAAGACTGGGGAACCAATGTTCTTCAGCCAATCGAAAGTAATCTAAAGGCTCAGAAAGAACCTCTAGAATTACCCACGAAGGAATGGAAAAATCAGAACGGAATTTCTCAATAGACTCCACAATATAAACCATATTGAATAAAAGAGATACAGAAGAAAGAAAGAAGATCTTACAGAAAGAAAGGAGATGTGTTGACAACGAACGGAAACAAGGATGAACGCACAAGAGAAGAAGAGAATAGAAAGCTTGAATGCAGAGAATGAAAAACGTAGACGACGGTATGGTTACCAAAGAAGTTTAAATACTTTGCATTGGGAAGCGGCGAAAGAAATGATTACCAAAAAGAAACTACTAAACTTCCGGCGGCTAAGAGGACAAAATTTGCACGAAGATCGAAGCGCTTATAAAAAGGGCGGAAACTGCGAAATAAGAAGGAAATTTGAATACAATGTTCCTGAAACCCGGGAAGGACATTTAATATTGCCATATACCGAGAAAGAATGTTCCATACTCCTCAAAATTCAAAATATGAAACATTGGGGGCTTCTGTTGATACCAAAATTAATATGCTGATGTGGACGAATAAGATGAAGACACGTGTCAATCTACGTGGCACAATAGCAGCGAGGAAGATCATTTCCCGACCAACCATGCTTCTTTCCGAGCAACGAGAATACACCGAGGAACTCTAACGCACCGAGGTACTATAATATTCCAAGGAACTCCTGATCAGCGAACAGCTATGGCGGTCCGAGCTGCATCTCGATCGTATCATTAATTGCCAGATAATCAACAACTCAGATATTCATTGAATGCTTATATTCTTGGCACGCACTCTGCATTAAATGTATTACCCTTTCATATGTATGTCATTTAATGTATCGAACCTTTCATGTACAGCCTCAAGGCTATAAATATCTTGTATCATCCTCATTCAAAGGGGACCGGAATTTCTTGAGAGAACTTGTAATCAAGAATTCCACAAACACTCAGCAATAACATAACAGTGGACGTAGGTTTTATTCCTAGCCGAACCACTTTAAAAATCTCTGTCTTATTTATTTATCTGTGATTAAAAAATTAGAACGATCTAGTTTTTTACATCAACACTTGTGCAAACAAAACTCAAAATATGTTTGGCAAAATTTTTAGAAGTGACTTATTCAACCTATTATAACTGAAAGTATATAAACATATATCAAACTCTTCCGCAAGGGTTTATCAGATCAACACAAACTCATGATATAAATTTGAAAAGAAATTAAAACCGAGCATAGATGGAATAAAAAAATTATATGACAGGACGCAGAGTCTCTCAGCCAAAGTTGAAGGGGAGCATTTATCTCAGAGAGTGGTGTACTTGCGCTTGTGACCAGAAGAGGAAAGCTCCAATAATCACCCATAGAAATAAAAGGAAAATTTGAGAGATATTTGATTTAGAGGGGGAAGTTTGGAAGAAAAAGAGTAGCAAGTAATATATTCTCATGAAGTGGAGGAAGGGATTAATGGAGGAAAGAGAAATAACAGCAAACAAAAGGGCGAGGGAGGATGAGGGAATGGAGTGAATGGGTGAAGAGTGAAAAAATCCTACATGGACGCTTTCTAAAATAGGTATAATTAATTCTTATTGGGCTTTTTATAATATACATCAAATGTCATATTTATATCTAAATAAATAATCCAGTACATACATTTGATCCATTTTAACATTTCATTAATATAAACAAAAAAACTTGGAAAGGTATTTATGGATGAATATAAATCATCGCTCGTACGAAAACAATAGTTCACCCTAATGGCCTACAAAAATCTCCTTTGATAATCTCGTGTGTTAAAACATAATAAGTTTTTCAACTCACTCTTGTAATACCATTTCAATATCAATCCGAATGGTTGTTATCAAAATTGAACAACTGAAGCAGGCAAACAATAAGATTGTTGCATGATTCTTAACTACTTCTACATCTCCTTATTGAATGCCTAAACAACATAAGAATTCATCCTTGCCTTACCTGTGTACAATAAATATAAAAAGAAATAAGAAAAAAGGACAAATAAAAATAATGGAATCGGAGAACCAAAAATGTAGGAAAATCAAGATTAGAGATTGAAAAAGGAACCGAAAAGGAGGCAGCTATTTGTATAACTTAAAACTATTATAACCCAAGTAGGAGTAGGAGTAGCTTTAATTACTTCAGTTGTAGCAGCCAGAGAGTGATCAACAGAGATAACAAAAACAAACATACATAAACCTAAGTGAATAAATTTAGACATATAAAATGACGTTTTAGTCCTAAAATCTAAAATACCCTTAAGAGGAAGTCACAATCAGATTCTTAGAAAAAAGTAAATGAACAACAACTGGTTTTAGTACAAAAAAATTAATGTCTCTCTAAGACATCAATACTTTGATGTCGTCGATTCATGATTGGTTAGTTCGTTGGAACGAATCCATATTCATTAAATGATGTGAGCCCGCCCCAGCGACACTAACCAATCACAATTTTAAGACATAAACATTTTTACTTTCTACTACTAATAATAGTTGAGTATGTGAAGGAGTTGCCACTCACTTCCTTTTCGCACATGGATATGCTGCAAAAAACTCACTGAAAAATCCTAAGTCCCAAAACACCCGGTTCGAAAGCATTGGAGCTCATATACTCACCTTATGATTCCACAACTGCCTATAAAATTAAGGGCACTTGATATTGCGAAAAGGGATAACCAAATTGGCATTTGTCAAAAATAATGAAATGCAAGTGTCAAGATAGAACATATGAAAGATATGATTTTTTTCTAATGGGGTGATATTAAGTGACAAATTTTTATATTTGAATTATGCCATAGATTTTTTTTTAAAAAAAAAATGAGAATAAATATTTTTAACGCTTTTTCTGTGGTTTAATAGAAAAACTGTAAAGTTTCTATTAAAAATATCTAAAAACAATTTTTTAATAGAAAACTGGAAATAAAAGAAATACTGTTTTGGAATTGTCATCATTTTTTTGTTAAAAAATTTAAACAATTGGGATAAAATAAAAATAAAAATAAAATTTTAATTATTCTCGGATTAAAAACTATTTATGTCCCCAAATAATAATAAAAAAATTCCAAATTTTATAACACCCATTTTACAATTTTTTAATAAAGAAACAAAAGAAAAAAGAGAAATTTCATTTGATTTATCCTAATTATTTTTAATTTTTTTAATAGGTAATGGTGGTAATCCTAAAAAACGGATTTTTCTTTAATTTCCAGTTTTTCTATTATAAAATCGGTATTAGATATTTTTAATAGAAACGATAAACATTCCCAAATTTTTTTGCCTTTATTTACAGTTATTCTATTAAAGCAAAGAAAAAATGATAAAAATGTTTATTCTCGATTTTTTTTAAATTTTCTTTCATTTTCTTTATTAAAAAAAATCAAATGTGTGTTATAAAATTTTGACAAAGAAGGAAATTTTCCCCTTTTTATAAAAAAAACTCAGATTTAAAAAAAAAATCTCAGTTTTTTTTAAATATTATTTGGGGTATATTTAAGAGGTTTTAACTTTTATTAAAAAAAGTAATTCTTCAACTTAAAAAAAACAGTTTAAAACTGTTTTAAAAATTTTAAAAAGTAGATTTATTTTTTCTTAAAAAAATTGTTTATATAAAGGCTTATTTTTAACATGTTAATAGGAGCGTGTAAGTATTAGGTTATTTTGTCATTTTATTAAAATTTTTGAATGGTTTAGTAAATAGTTGGAGTGGGAATAGCTTTACAAATATAAAATAAAATAAATAAAGATAGAACTTGATATACATATCCATTCCAAAGCATTTAATTGGGACATAATTTTTAACATAGAATTTCTGATGGTCCAAACTAATAACCCAGGACAAGAAGAATCAAAAACACAAATAAGGGACAAAACGCACTCGTTAGTAGAAGTGGAATAAAAAAGTGGGTATGTATGCTTTCTTATTCGGAGATTTTAAAATAATTTTTGGGGATAAGTGGGGACTAACCTTGGAAATGAGTACATTAATTCCGGCGTGTTTGTCTATATCCCAGCGTGTTTTTCATTATCTCTCTATATCCCTAAAATAGGGTCACCGTTCTAACCATATTCTGTCCCTTAAAAATCAACTCAATCCAGCTCGAGAAAGATTTTGGAGACCTGCTAGAATGAAATATTATTTCTACTACATTACGGGATGAGTGACTCTCTTGTAGCTTCGATAGAGCTGGGAGAAATAGGTCCATGGGACATGGACGACGCGTGGATTAAGTGGGCTGGTTTGAAATGTGTTGAGGTTTTGTGGATGTGATTTTTTTGGGCTTGGTTTCAACGACTCTTCGAGGGTTTGAGCACATCATCTGCAACTAAAAAATGTGGGCATGAGAGGATGAGAATAATATTTAGGGAGAGGACGATAAACGACGCACTAAACATAAAATTGTAGAGATGATGGAATTAATTAAATGAAGAGAAAGAGAAGTCCAATCAGTGAGTTGGAAGACAAAAAAATTGGGAAATGAAAGGGTGAGATGATAGAGAAATAAACTGAGGCGTCTCGTGGTTTAAAACATGGAAAAAAATGAGAGAGAGGGATTGAATGCATGAATCCTATGTGGACAACCTCTCTATCAAGCAAACTTAAATGTTGTTTTTCGTTTTATAATATTAGTAGCATGAAGGCCACGCGATGTGTGGCGAGAATTTTATAAATTATTATTTATTATTTTTCTATGTTGTCAGACAATATACATGTTGAATTAAATTAGAATGAATTTAGTAAGGTAGAAAATGTAAAATTATTTCCCAAATATTTGAAGAATTTCTATGTTAATGTATGACAAACATTTTATTCGCAATAATATTTTTCCAAAATTTTAAAATATCTGAAGTATGTTCGAAGCTAATATATGAATTTGTATAACATTTGGAACCTTCATTCCTAATGGCTAATGTAGATTGTTCTACGTAGAATCGCTAAAGCGGAATAATGCGAATTCAAAAAAAAAATTCAATTTTAGTTAAACCCTAAAACATGCATCTAAGTGATTGAATTAAATATGAAAATCAAACAATCACAAGATCAAATGTTAGGAACACCAAATTCAGAAAAAATTCCCGAAGGGCAAAACCTTTTATTTATAGAACTTTGAAAAGTTTACAAGACCATTGACTTACATACAACTTGATTGCCTACAAGAGTAAAGCACGATGCCTTCGTCAAACCTTCAAAGTAACGGCTAGAAATCAGCAGTGGTTCACACGCAGCTATACCACAAGGATACGTAGTCCTAGACACGCAGTCTTCACGGTGTAGGTTATCCTCTCCACAGGAGTAACTTCATAGCGACTCCCTCCACAATATCACGCAGCTCTCCGGTTGTAGAGTTCTTCCCACAAAGGTAAAGTTTTAACAAACTTGAATATAGGGTTCCAAAATAATTCACTAAAAGATTGGGATGTTTTGTGAATTGAAAACAAAAGGTTTAAAACATAAAAGAAGAAGACAAAAATCGTTTATGAAGTAATAGTTTCGTCTATTGAAAATATGCAGGTCTTATTATGAAAAACCGAGTTGGAAAAGCCTATTTATAAAAAACTTAAGGCGACACGTCGCTCGAACGAGGTTGAATGTCGCTCGAACGAAAAGGCATTGTCGTTTGAAGGACATCACGCGACAATTTCTCGCGAGATAGCTATGTGATTTGAATGACATAGGCAGGTCGTTCGAATGACTTATCAAACGAGATCTAAGGCCATGATTGTAGATAATTTCGATACGAACGCGTGATCGCCAGTTTCGTATTTTTCTAATTTTTTATGAATTAGTTATGATTTTTCTACGGAAAGGTGTCCGAGAACAAAATCCTTAAAAAATATTTGATAAAAATATCCCAACACTATAAGTGAAATGCTAAGGAATTAAAACTCAACCTTGCCAAAATTAACCTCGCGGAGTCTTGAATGTTGAAGAACTTGATATTCAGATCCGTCTTTAATGCTTGAATGTTCTTGAATGCTCTTCGACGGTGTAGCGGTATACGACATACTAAATTGATAACAGACAATGAAAATAGTGTCCTTACATTCTATAACCCAATTTTTATGTCCGTAACATTAATTAGTTATATGGAATATCCATCCATTATTTTATATGTAAATAAAATAGGGCTTCATTGATCTCTTAGAAACTGTAAACATATCTGTAATTCATTTTCTAAACTTGATTAAACTATATAATAGATGGTACAATATCATTTCATAAGACATAGGATTTTGTGATTAAGTTAATAGGAAATAAAGAAGGTCGCTGATTGATTCCTTAATTAGAATATAGATTGTTTGTAGGATAGTGAAGGGAAAAGGTGTATTAGTATAACAATATAAAGGAAAACCAAAGTTAAAAATGTGCACCTTTTCATCTAGAAGAACATAGTCAACAGATATAAGTTCGTTGTTCCTCTTAAAATTTAAATAACTCCAAGCAACTGATTAGTGTAAATGATTATTGTAAATCAGTCCAAGCAACTGATGGTGTTTTCGGAGGAATAATGAATACTAAACAACATCTCAGTAAATGCAAACATCTCAATAAATGCCAATATTGATTAGTGTAAATTAGTCCTACCAGCCGATTGTGTTTTAAACTCTTAGACTTCGTTTGATACGCCGTATAAGGGGTCCGGATAGGATAAATAAGAGTCGAATTGGATACGATAAGGATGGACCGTATAAGGGTTATTCCAATACTGCGTTTGGAATAGTTCTGAATAAGAAGACGGGATGGAATATATTAATACAATCATGTGTTTGAAATGCTCCGGATAGGACTAATTTATCTCCAGTTTTCCAAAAATACCATCCTTTTGTATTTAATAATAAAAAAATATATTGTTATTACATATTTTAACTCAATAACATAATATTTAATTCCACGTGGGATGTTAAAAAAATAATATTATGAGATAAAAATATGTATTTGTATTTGTATTTATAATTTATATACACTCAACCACTAGTAATCACTTACACGTATAAAAAAACCATGTGTACACAAACTAGCCACCATAAATAATGAGATAGTAAAACTGGTTGCTTACTGTGACACCCCGCCTAATTAAATACCGGGCGATCACTCCTTTATTAAATTAAAATCAAGGTGAACAGTTGGTTCATTCTTAGCATCATTGTCGTAAAAATAACTTTTCCAAATTTAACACCCTATTTAATTTAGCTAAGTGTCAAAACCATTTTTTAAAACATTACTTTCCAATTTTATTTATTTATTTTATTAAACAATCAATCCAATAATTTAACATTTAACAACCCAATCCCAGCATTTAAAACTTAAAGTAAAACATACATGCTGAATAAATCCCAAAGTAACAGTACTAGAAATAACTGAAATACAAATGTCCCAATAAAATAGATAAATAGTGGAAAGGGCGACACATGCCCAATAAGGAGAATGATAAAAGTGGAATCAAGTAAATGAAATCGTCTAAGCAAGTGGCCTGCAACTCCCACCTAAGTTGCAGCACGTTCCTTCCAAGGGATCCTAAACAAGACGCCCCTGTGGCTGGGCACCTGACCCAATCTCACGCCCCTGTGGCTGTGGCTGGGCACCCTCATAACAATCCACTTCGCTTTCCAGACGTTCGCTACCTCATTTATCGGTCTACGGCTCAACGCATCAGCAACTACATTGGCTTTCCCCGAATGATACTGTATGTCGAACTAATAGTCCTTCACAAACTCTAACCATCTACGATGACGCATATTCAGCTCTCGCTGAGTGAACAGATACTGCAGTGACTTGTGGTCTGTGAACAAACGGAACTTCTCCCCCAATAAATAGTGTCTCCATATCCGCAGTGCAAAAATGACCGCTGCTAACTCCAGGTCGTGGGTGGGATAATTCTTCTCATGCGGCTTAAGCTTGCGGGAGGCAAAAGCTATAGCCTTCTCTTCCTGCTAAAGTACTCCCCCAAGTCCCCGTAAAGAGGCATCGGTGTAAACCAGGTACTCCACACCCGACTCCGGTAAAGGAAGGACTGGTGCTGAAGTAAGCTTGTCTTTCAGCTCGTCGAAAGCCAATTGATAAGCATCATGCCAAACATATGGTACCCCTTTGCCAGTCAGGTTCGTCAATGGACCCGCTATTTTGGAGAATCCCCGAATGAATCTCCTGTAGTATCCGGCTAACCCCAAGAAACTACGCACTTCTGTCGGTGTCGTGGGCTATCCCCACTCCCTCACCATTGACACTTTACTCGGGTCAACTGCTATCCCCTATTCAGAAACAACATGCCCTAAGAACTGTACCTCTCGCAACCAGAATCCACACTTCTCGTACTTAGCATACAACTAATGCTCTCGTAAAGTCTGAAGAACCTGCCTCAAGTGCTCGGCATGCTCCTCCTCGGAGTGTGAATGTATCAAAATGTCATCAATGAAGATGATGACAAACTGATCCAAGAACTCTCTGAATACTCGGTTCATTAAGTCCATGAACATGGCTGGAGCATTTGTGAGACCAAATGGCATCACTCTGAACTCGTAAGACCCATATCTCGTCAAGAAGGCAGTCTTTGAAACATCCTGCTCTCTAATACGTAGCTGATGGTACCCCGACCTCAGATCTATCTTCGAAAAGAAAGTTGCTCCCCTCAGCTGGTCGAACAGATCATCGATTCGAGGCAACGGATACTTATTTCGTATCGTGACCTTGTTCAACTCCCGGTAGTCCACACATAACCTCAGTGAACCATCTCTCTTCTTCACAAACAAGACTGGAGTGCCCCAAGGTGAGGTACTCCTGCGAATGAAGCCCTGACCTAACAGCTGCTCTATCTGATCTCGTAACTCTCGCATCTCCACCGGAGCCATACGGTATGGAGCGTGTGTTATCGGTCTCGTGTCTGGCAATAAATCTATGACAAAGTCTATCTCTCGACTGGGGGGTAGGCCTGGTATCTCCTGGAATACATCGGAATACTCACGAATGACTGGGATCGAGTCTAAAGGAATCACAACCTCCTTGGAGGTATCCTCCTCTATATAATACAAATGAGCGGTCGAACCTCCCTCTGGGCGAGGCATCGACACTACAAACATCTCTTGCCCCGGAATGGCAAAAATAATGCTCCCACCGAAGCAATCAATCATGGCTCTATAAGCTGCGAACCAATCCATACTGATAATAACATCATGCTCATGCATATCTAAGACTAACATGTCTGCAGGTAATACAAAACTACCAATCTCTACCCCCACTCCCCGGCATATAAAGAAGATAAGCGATCCACACCCCAGTGGTGAGTCTACACACGTCACTGTGCTCTCTGCTGTGGCTAACAACCCTAAGGCCTTCGCAAAATGCGTAGCTATAAAACAATGTGTCGCCCCAGTATCAAACAAAACCCGACCCATAGTACCATGGATAGGAAACATACCCTCAATCCCAGGTGGTGCCTGTGGAGCTGCTGCCTGGTGGACGTTATAGACACGTCCGTACTGTAACTGCCCCTGCTGCACTAGAGCTGCTAGAATGGCTAGTAGGGCTGGCACCTGGGCTGGAGCTGGGAGGGCATCTGGAAAAAGTGGTCTCTGTGGCTCATTACGGGCACCCTGCTGCTGTGGGGCCCTATTACCCTCTGGGCAATTCTGGCACTTATGATCATGCTTGCCGCATACAAAACACCGGCCTCTGAAGTTACCTCCCCTCTGACCCTGCTGACCACGGCCCTGCTGGCCGTTACCTCCCTGCCACTGGCCCTGTTGGCCCTAATTAGCACGCTGTCGGCCTTGTTGATTAGGCTGGCCCTGCCTATAACCCCCAAATCCCTACCTGGAATCACCTGAACGGAATCACTTAGCAGGGTCCCCCTGATGGGAACTCTGCTCGTGTTGACGAGTCTGTCCATGAGATGGTGCCCCACTAGCATTACTACCCCCAGTCCTGCCCTGCTGGTTGGACTCTCCTGCTCTCCTGTTTCCCTGCAGATGGAAACGGTGATCCTGGCAATGTAGTAACGCAGCATTGAGTACATCAGTGAAAGTAATCAGAGATAGATTCCCTATAAGATGCTGACGGATCCTCCAAGCTAACCCGTCCACAAACAACATTATTTTCTTACTATCAGTAGGTGCCTCATCTGGCACTATGGTGAGAAGTCTCGTGAACTCCTCCTCATACTCAGCAACGGTAGAGTTCTCCTATTTCAAATTCAGTAATTTCCGCCTCATCTCAGTCTGCACGGCGGGTGGAAAGTACTTGCGGTCAAACCGCTCCCCAAAACGACTGAATAGGGACCGTGTCCCTCTCCTCCAAGGTGGTAGTGGACTCCCACCACTGCAAAGTGGCCCCCACCATTTTAAAGGAAGCCAATAACTGCCTTTGCACGTCAGTGCACTCATACATACGAAGATGCCGCTGGATGTCTTTCTTCCATTGGCTGACTGTGACGATATCTGAGCTACCAGAGAACTCAGGGGGATGCGCCTTCTGAAAAGCGTCCCTAACCCTCTCCCATGCATATGGAAGCTGTGCTAGTATTGGCGCCACTTCCTGAATCTGGGGTGGAGCCTGCTGAACCACCGCTAGCGCGGCATTCACCGCCTGAGCAACAATGGCGGCTACTTCATTAGCATTCATAGTGCCTTGTGCCGGAGCTGCTGACTGCTCGGCCTGGGCACGCCTATCCTTCGGTGCACGTCTCGGAGGCATCTGAAACGTGAAAAAGTTTATTAGTCTCCAGTCATTATCAAATCCCAAATGGCTGGAGACGTAAACGTAAAAGCAGGAATACAACAATCCTAAAAATAGGGCTCTATAGCAAAAACGTTAAGCTGAAAGCGAAAATAAGTCGTACATATCCTATGGACACTAGAACCTAAAGCTCTGATACCACCTGTGACACCCCGCCTAATTAAATACCGGGCGATCACTCCTTTATTAAATTAAAATCAAGGTGAACAGTTGGTTCATTCTTAGCATCACAGTCGTAAAAATAACTTTTCCAAATTTAACACCCTATTTAATTTAGCTAAGTGTCAAAATCATTTTTTTTTAAACATTACTTTCCAATTTTATTTATTTATTTTATTAAACAATCAATCCAATAATTTAACATTTAACAATCCAATCCCAGCATTTAAAACTTAAAGTAAAACATACATGCTGAATAAATGCCAAAGTAACAGTACTAGAAATAACTGAAATACAAATGTCCCAATAAAACAGATAAATAGTGGAAAGGGCGACACATGCCCAATAAGGAGAATGATAGAAGTGGAATCAAGTAAATGAAATCGTCTAAGCAAGTGGCCTGCAACTCCCACCTAAGCTGCAGCACGTTCCTTCTAAGGGATCCTAAACAAGACGCCCCTGTGGCTGGGCACCTGTAATATATACATATATATACAAGAGAGAAGAAGGAATAGAAACGGGTCAGAGCCCGATAGTGTATATGATTTAAAAATTCGTTTAGCAAGTATTTAAATTGATACAGGCCAATGCAACAACATATTAGTGCGACACTCTCTTGAGAAATTCTCACCTCTCTTCTAATGTGAACTCCTATCTCACTAACCTTCCCAATGGTCTATCTCTTCATATATCACACTATCTTTCCCAAAGGATTTAACTTATCTTAGGTGACTCTCAAGATTTAAGTTTTAACAACATCATGGTTTAAAAGGAAAATTTCATTTAGTACAAAACGCTCATTTTAACTTTATTGATTCATAAAGTTTTTCAATATCATACTATACTTTTCAAAACAAGTATTTTCAATTTGAGTCATTATACATGTCTCACTTACCATAACACAGTAGGCAGTTTTCCAAATTTCAGAAGTTCATATATATATTAAATACTCATATAATATATATATTCTAACAGCACCCTACATAAAATTTTATGGTGCGGGCATACTCTGCTATCCAATCCCCGTATCAATCGTACTAAAGGGAATACAAGTTCAGAATCACTCTCGAACTGTATAAATACATACACAAACAATATTGAGGCGAAGCATAGTTTCCAAGTCCAAGAGGTCAGTACATACCCTCACGTCTCTTAGGACCGTGACTACCGATTCGATAGCCTGTACCTAGGATTTCTATCTTCTAGGGTACGAGTCAATATCCCCCATAAGGCACACGAGATAAGATCGTCCCAGCGTGAAAACCTCAGGGATAGCAAGTAGCGCGGGCATGATTTTCACAAGTATATAATATATGCATACACAATCATATAAATATACCACTTTTATTATATCAATTTAGGCTTATCCAATAACCCACATTCACAACATATATCCTTATTTTCCCATTACTATTTATCAAGTATAATGGTTCGTTTCTAACTTTAATTCGAAGGGTTTTTCCAACTTACTACGTAACCCTCATGGACTCTATTATTCCAAATGTACAATTCAGTAGATATCCATTTATGTTCCAACGTAACTCTCTCTTACGTGTCTCTCCCCTTTAATATATACTTACATTATCCCTTATGCAAAATATCCCAAAAATATAGATTTCGCCTTACATTAAAGGATTTTGAATTTTATTTTCAAAGATGAGAATTTCAAACGGTTTCGAAATCGGAATTAAAATGGAGTTTTAATTGAATTTTTATTATCTCTAAGAGTCCTCAAAACATAAAAATGTCTAGCAAAAAAAATATTAAAAAATATTGAACGGTCCGATCGAGCTGAACTTTTTTCTGTAGCTTCCTCTCGTCTTCAGCTAATTCTCTGTACAATTTCATCCAATTCCAACGGTCCGATCGTCCGGAATAATTTTTTTTTAGTGTTTGTATCTGATTAGAACTCTTTTCTTAATCAAACTCTTAATCCTTTACATGACAAAGGGTTTCCAGAATATCATATAAATCACCACTACATGAAAATTTCCCATCTCAAATTGGGTTTTTCTTCCATAAATTTCATCCTGGTAACTCCTAAACTAATATGGATGATGCATCAACGAAATAAGCAAGATAAACACTTTCCTGGGATTTTTAGAAATCTGGTTTGGTGTTGAATTTGGTGTGGTTGCGTTCCCCGTCTCGCGATCTACGCGTTGGCGGTGGCGGCGGTGCAAACGGGTGAGTTTTGAGCCTTGGAATGCCTTGAGAGCTCTCTCCTCTCCTCTCCAATGGCCGTTCTAATGTTTTGAGTTATCTAACCCTAGGAGATAACCTAAACATCTGATATAACCCCTTTAATTTTCGTGGGTTTAATTACCCAAAAATACAAAATGACTAAAATGCCCTCCCCGGGTACTAATTAGGCCTAAAAACGCCCCGAGACCCAAAACAAACTCCCGGGTATACTTTTCTGACTATCTCGACCCTTCCAGACGTGTTGGTGCACTCAAAATGACCATACGAACAACTTATAAAATATTTACTTTTATTTATCAATATTTAGTCCCGACGCGACACGGGCGCGTCTCGACTCAAATTTCTAAAATTGTCATTTTATTCACTCGTGACATTTAATATGACCACTATTATATATTACTTTGCTCATTAGTAATATTCAACAAATTTTCCATAATTACTAACTCTCATCACGTTAATAATTATATCATAATTAATTTCCGGATTTTTATTAAATAATTAATTCACATTAAATTTAATAAATCCCCAAATTAATATAGCATAAAAATACGGGGTATTACACTTACTATCTTCTCTTTCGATTCAAAACAAATCAGTTACAGAAAATTGCTTGAAGTCACAACTGAATAACATCGATTTTACCCAAAATAGTCATCAGAAACATACAGAAACAAATAAATTGAATTATACACAGCTTTCAACTTGTCTAGCATATAGGTTAATAATACATTAAAAAAATATATGTAACAAAATATTAGCGGTGAATTAACAACACATAACTTTCAACTTGTCTAATAGGTGACTTAACATAATATTTGCATCAATTTAAACTAAAACAGTAGTTCATGATAAAGCAACAAATGGAAAAAAAATAGGAAAAAAAAATGAGGAGGTTACCTACCGTGATGAAAAATATGAATGGAGATTTATGTGAATCAAAGGGATCGACCGCTGCTATCTAATACTTGAGATATTGCAAGTTGCGTGAGTTTTTTTTATAACTTAATAAGGGTAGAGTAGTAATTTTTAATCAAATTTTTGACACCGTATAATTTTATACGACCTTAGAGGTGGGATTTTTTTATCTCACTACTTGTGGGATAAGGAGCCCACTTTGGATAACTTATCCCATCTCATATCTCATCCTAAATTACACCAAACATTGGATAGGATAATTTTATCCAATACGAACCTTTTATACGAGGCATCAAACGACGCTTTAGTGATTTTTAATTCAACTTAAATAAACATGTAATTAGAACTCATTAGTGTCAATTAGTCCTAGCAACTTATTGTATTTCACACACACATTTTAGAATGTTAGCAACGAAGGAATCAAAGCCGTGAGATACTATTCTGTTTTCTAATATGCTCTATATTACACACATTTGTTTGCATTCCAAACGAATATGAAATACACAGAGTACATTATCGAAACTGATAATCAGTCCTATATTACAGAATACATTATGGAACCTGACAATCAATGCCATAGGACGATTTACGTCCAACTGCCACTAAAAAAATAACGGATAGGCAACTATTAGGCCGTGAAATTTGGATATGTACTATATTAATATAAATGGTTGTTTTTTTTAGCTTTTGAAATACTGCATGAATAAATAAAAAATGTAACATAAATATAAGAAGGTTTTATAAAAAAATTGAAAATAGTATATAATTAATAGTTATACTGTGTACATTTTAACAGGTGTTGGATTAAATCAATGAACATCAACGTAATGAAACGTGATATAATTAGTTATCGAGTCGAGATATATGCAAAGAAAGTGAACGACATAATTTACATGTAATTTGGAGAATTAACAATAACAAATTCGAATACGATACCTGGAATTTGAGATATGGAAAAATCAGCTGAAACGAAATCTACACAGTATGTATTTTGGGGATTAATAAACTTTGAGCAGTTTCATATAAAATTAAGTGTTCAATTGGATATAGTAGAGTAAAATGCAAAAATATTAGAAGAAACACTATATACTATTGAACAGGTATAATGCAGATTGAAACACCACAACTGTTTCATATATATAATCCTTAGAGGAAAATAAATGGATGAAGAAACTGAGCGGTCCATGGTGTATTAAACATTTATTAAGGTCATATAAGCTGAATGGTTGATGATTCGGAAGGAACAACATGCTGATAAAGAGTTTCTTTTTTCAATCGTCTCTTTTACTTCAAATCGTTTGGATACATTAATGAAGCTGATACAGCAAAGAGACTAAGCGGGTGCGATTCAAGAAACTGACCGGGTGCGTCTGATTGGCAGGGAGAGGCGCGTGAGAGAACGTAGGATGGGCATCTTTATCTTTATATACTATAAAATGCAAAACAATGCATTAATTGTGGTTGATTGTGAGATTGTCCACGTGGAAAACAAAAATTAATGTTCCTCATCATAGGTTCATCCACGTGGCACAATAAAACGAAAGGCAACCGACAGATTCAACCTCACACACTCTCTCTAAGGAGTTAAACCATCGTTTGTAGACATCTCTCTTCTCCATTTATTGCACCCACTTTTATGATAGAAAACGTCGAATCTGTTCACCTTCTATGTGTTTACCCATTTATATTTTTCTCCATCTGAAAAGCCACACCAGTTAAACCTCTTGCTCTAGACGTTTTCCCACGTGATACACATTCCATCAACTCAGTTAATTCCAAACCCTTACATCTCGGCATCACCAGTCTGGCCCCTACCTAGCTGAGTCAAAGTTGTTACCTAGAAGAAAATCTATGCTGGGCAATAGTCCGAACAAGTGGTCTGTAGAATGGAGTGCGTGGATTAATATGTTATCGCATAGGTTGGGGTTGGGTTCGAGAGTTAGTGGTGGAGGCAGATGGGGAAGGAGAATTCGGAGTGGATGTAGAGAGAGGAGGAAGCGAGGTCGCCTTGGGAAAGGGGGAGCTGAGGGGAGAGGAGGGGATGAAGGCAAAGTTGGGTTTTGCCACAATCGCTCTCCGACACAATTTCGATCACGGAATTGCAGGGAACACCATCGCCGGGTGTGCAGTCTGGGATGGGACAACCAGTGTTGCACTTTTGATTATTCACAGGATCTTCAACTAGATTTTTGGGCTTCATCACTCAAAGTTGTTAGGTGTTTACACAAATATAGCTCTTATCATTAATAGCTGTTAATATTTCAAAGAGGTCATCTCATGTAACAGTGGATCTATACGATCGCAAAAATTACTAGATCGGTTTGTAAAGAAAAACAACTCAACTCGGAATCTCGATTTAGCCTCTTCATCTATGTGATGCTCTGGCCGAAAATATGTGTAGTATGTGTGGATCTTTGTGTAGTGTGCTTTGGGATCGTTGGGGACTTGAGGGTTATAAAAAAAGAGAATCTGGGTTTATATTTCTTCTTGAGGTGATCAGGGAAGGTTATTTTGTTATGCCTATCTGTTTGTGTACATACACGAACATTCTAGATATGGGTACTTTGTAATTGTGTTTGTTGATATTCTTTTTTACTTTTTTGTTGACGTTTTGACCTATTGATAACTTTTCTCATATGTACAGTTGGGAAATGTACATATGAGAAAATAACCTCATATGTTCAGTTGGGTAATGTTCAACTTTTTTTATGTTACCTTTCTTTTTATATATTCCCTCCCTTTTATTTTTTTGTAATTCTGCCACTCCCTCTTTTTCTAAAGCTCGCTCTAGGTGTTTACAAATTTTAACCGAATCTTATCAAAATATGGGTTTCAATGCAGTACATTTCATACAAAAGTTTTATCGCGCCAAATCCTATAATTTTTCACATACAATTGTTTGATATCATTAATTTTTCAGGTGATAAAAAAATGATTGTTTGATAATATTAATGGTGTCAAAAATCGATAATTTTAAAAAAAATAACAAAAAGAGCTTATAATCACAAAAAAACTTTCTTTAAAATAAAGAAAACGATTTTAACAAAAAAAAATCAGTTTTAACGAAAAATCATATTAAAAAAACAGTTTATAAGGGAAAAATAATTTTTTAAGAAATACATTTTTTTACGAAAAAACAGTTTTAACAAAAAAAATAAAAACTTTGAACAAAAAACAGCTTTAACAAAGGTTTTAACAAAATAAAAATACTATTAAAAAAAACAGTTTTGAACAAAATTCATTATAGCATTTTCCATATAGCATTTTCCATATAGCATTTTCCATCTTCCATTAATTGTTGAAAATTCAATTAGTTGTTTTGATATATATATTTATTATGTATTTTCATTTAAGTGTACATGTTTTTGGATTTTTTTATATTTACAAACATATATAATTTTTTGTTTGGGTTCATGTCATGTTTAATGTTTATTTAGTGTTTGTCCGCATTGGTGATAATTTATCCAATGTCAATTTAAGAGTATGAATGAATATGTCTTTTGAATTTGATGAATCATAGAAACATAATAAATATGAAAAAGCACATGGGTGCCCTTAGATTCATGAATGTCATTTGTTAACCTTGCAATTCACAACATATTATCTTTTCAATACAATTTACAAGTGAACTTGAGTAGTGGATAAGTTCAAATTTGCACACACACATAAATGGTAAAGGGTAAAATCTTTTAATATAATTATAGAACAATTAATATGAGTTGTGAAATTTGGAATGTTTTATTATTAATACTTTCTTTTTCTTAGGAAAATCGCGATGTTACGTACAAATGCCTTAAATTGTAATTTGTAAAATCAATATTCTTTCATGCATTTTCAGTAATGCAACAAAAATTGTTGAATCAAAAGGGTTTTAGACCTCTCCAAATCCTATCTATTTCATCCTCTTCGTGGAAAGCACAATATGTGAACCCTCATATGTTGTCGTCAGTTTTTGGTGAGAATTGACCTTTTTTTTTATATTTGCTAACGCATCCAGCAATAACCTAACCATATGGGCCCTTTCAGTTTTTTTGGGGCCAATTGATAATCAAAAAAATTATTTGGACTGAATTTTTGACATAAAAATTCAAGACACGATGATGTGCCAAGTTCTATTGGTTGGTTTTGGAGGTCCACGATAGTGGGATCCAAAAACCAATGAATATGAGATCAACACATCATTTGATCTCCAAAAATTCGGTAAAAACATCGGTTCGAATAGAATTGTTCATTGATAATATGATATCAAATACATTTTTTCCTTTTTGAACATAGTTATTTCTGTCATCAGTTTTTGGTGAGAACCATCATCTGGAAAACACAATATCTAATTCAGCCTCTTCCTCAAGAATTGATTTTTTTTTGTGAGAATCAGAAATTGGCTTTTATTCTATTGTAGTGGTATACATTTCTATTATGGCAAGGTTCTAAAAAACGCGGGGCGTGACCAAGGCGTGGAGGCCAAGCCTTAAGCCTTAGAAGCCTAGGCGGGCCTTGGCGTAAAAAGGCGTGAAAAGGCGTTTAGGCATTTTTTATTATATTTTAATATTTTTTGACTATGACAAGGCTATTTAAAATACTAAATTGGTACATACCTTAAAAATATGTCTAAATATTTATAAATTAAAATACTATTTTTTTAAAATACAAAAAAAAAACAAAAAAATTTCATCATTTCACGCCTTACTTCAAAAAAACTCGCGTTTTTTCACGCCTTACCCCCAAAAAACGCACGTTTTTTCACGCCTTGCCCCAAAAAATGTTGACCATCGTTGACCACGCCTTGATCCACGCCTAGGGCCAAAACTTGGCGTATCTAAAAAGCCTCGCGCCTAGGCGCGCCTTGGCGCCGCCTAGGCGCGTTTTTTAGAACACTGTATTATGGTGGTATAATTTTTTTCTGAATGTCCGATGAGAGGAAGAAATGGGTCACACAACTATTAGTGTAATTTTAAATGTATGGAGGTTTGTTGAAATGAGGATTGAGCTATTACTTATGAAAATTCTTGGTACTTTAAATATTATTTTTGTGGGAGAATCTCATGGGTGAATTTATATTTTGTTAAATATCTTATACACGTCTTATCTGTGTTATATAATTTGTTTCTCTATTCGGACTCTGATTATTTGTGTTATTTGAACATATATATTCTCCTTTTTATTTCCCTTTTATGAAAAAATTGGATGTTATATTCATAGGTGGACTGTGTCAATTTTATGTGATTGGTTAGTTAACTTATTTTTTATGTTTATGTACTACTATCTTAGATAATGGTAGTTACTTAGTTGATGATGTGTCAATACAAATGTTGTAATAGTGGCTGAGTAGTTAGGGTCATTGTTTTATAAGTAGTGATAATACTCAATGTAGCTGCTTTATATATATTTTGTTTCATGCGAATTTTGGGCATTAGCTTGAAACTTCTGTAATGAAAATTTTATATTGTTTACTTGCAGTGGCATGTGTAATAATAATTTTTTTATAATATATCGATAAAACATTATATCACAAGAACTATATTGCGTTCATAGTTTTCTATTCCTCAATACATTAGAGAAATTCATGATTGCACCTTGCAAAGTATATATATATATATATATATATATATATATATATATATATATATATATATATATATATATATATATATATATATATATATATATAGAGAGAGAGAGAGAGAGAGAGAGAGAGAGAGAGAGAGGAAGGCTCACCTACATCATGCACTATACATCACACCATACATCACACCTAATTCTAGGCCCTAGAAAACCTTTTTTCAAATTTTATATTTTTCCCTTGAAATTAACTTTCCAATCAACACATATGAAAAAAATTAGGTCAAAATACATTTTGTAGCTATTTTTAAAAAATTCACAAAAAACTGGTGGCGCACACCCTTATAAATAAGGTATTTTTAGCAGTTTTTTGTGGATTTTTAAAAGATAGTTACAAAATGTATTTTGGCTTATTTTTTTGCAAACGGGTTGATAAGAAGGTTAATTTCAAGGAAAAAATATAAAATTTGAAAAAAAAAAGTTTTTTAGGGCATGTAATTAAGCGTGATGCATGGATGATGTATAGAGCATGATGTAGGTGAGCGTTCTCATATATATATATATATATATATATATATATGGAGATGGTGTTGAATATGGATTTTCTTTTGTGCATGGTAGTGGAAATCAAAGGAGGTTTTCTTCTTTCACTTTCTTTTTTGTCTAGCGTATTATGAAAATGTAGTAGCTAGATGGTCATGCGATCAACTTGCGTATATTGTAGTAATGATTTTCTAATGCAGCTTTATTTATATTACAATATTTTATACCGTTACAAGTTATTATTTGTCATTGTTTATTCCTACAATTGCTGGGAATCTTAATGAAACGGTAAATAATTTGACGTGTGAAATGACGATCACAATTGCTTACCTCCGCATCGCGCGGGTTTACACCTAGTCTGATTGGAAGTGAGGGTAACGCGTGAGATAAATTGGAATCTTTAAATATTTAAGGAACATGACATGTGGAGGCTTAATACGAATGTTAACTTCTATTTTTTATATATATATATATATATATATATATATATATAGATAGATAGAGAGAGAGAGAGAGAGATAAATATATAAATTAAGAAAAATGATTCGAGTCCTATATTCTCTCTCTCCAAATAACAATAAATGTTTGGGGTTTGTAAATTTAGGATCTATTGTAATATGCACCGTTCTAAAAAACCCGCCTAGGCTCCGCCTAGGCACGCCTAGGCTTGAGACTTGGGAGAAACGCCCCGCCTTAAGATTTTGACGCCTTATGCTTGGTAAAACCCTTATTGGCGTACTTTTTCTCTAAAAACAACAATGCTTTAGTGAAACGATATCGCATTTTAAAGATTTTTTTGCAAACCGGACCATTATCTCATCCAAAATAATCAAATAGTATTTTTATTTGCAAATATTCAAACATATTTTTATGATATATACAATTTTAGTATTTTAATAGCCTTGTTATGGTTAAAAAATATTAAAATATATTAAAAAGACCTAAACGCCTTTTCACGCCAAGGCTCGCCTAGGCTTCCAAGGCTTAAGGCTTGGCCTCCACCCGTCGATCACGCCCCGCGTTTTTTAGAACCTTGGTAATATGTATTTTGAAAATAGGATAATAAACATTTTATTTATAGTTTTAGTCTTTATTTTTTAATAAAACCGCTAACGCGGACTCATATTCATAAAACGTTAACCAATTACATCATAACACATGTTCCTTTAATTTGAAAATATGGACTAAAAATAAAAACGAAATGTTTATTGTTCTATATTCATAATCAATATTATTTAAAGTCCTAAAAGTACATAATTTATTAATGTTTTACCTTGTGAATCCCACCTTTATTACTCGCTTTGAAAATGATTTACGGATTTTTTGAACTCAGGGCCCGTTTGGCAATCCAATTCCAAGACATGGAATTGGAATTGAAAGGCCAATTTCAATTCCGTGAAATTCAAATTGGCCTTCCAATTCCAATTCCAAGTCTTGAAATTGGGTTGCCAAACGAATCCTGATAGTACTCTTTTTCAATTACGTGAATTGAAGAGGTATTGGAGCCAAAGTTAGCCAAAGTATCAAACCGAAAGAAAATAAAGTGGAATATAGATATGTTGAAAAGAGAAGGGTATGAGTATGTATCGAACCAGTAAAAGGGAAACAAAGCATGGAGTGGAGAAATGGAGAAAAGAGACGTGGTTAAAGTGAACTAAAGCATAGCTTAAAATCTGCTCCTTCCTCCACATTCCCTCCAACTTTTCTTGTCACTCCCTCCTTTGCTTTTCCTTAATCCCCAAGTTTTCTTATCTCCCTCACATTGTCAAGCAGTTTATTTTTTCCCAATCGGACTTCACATTCTTTAAAATCAACAAAATCCCAAAACAACGGTTCTCCTCTTTGTTACCGATGGAAGACACACACCCTTACACCACCCAACAACAAAACCATGCAAACCCATCTAAATTCAATACCCATTTTCTTTACAAAGCCGCCTTTGTTTCAGTTTTTCTAGTTATACTCCCACTACTCCCTTCACAACCCCCTGATTTCATCAACCAAGCCAGAAGTTGGGAGCTTCTTCAGCTCATTTTTGTAGGTATAGCGGTCTCTTACGGTTTGTTCAGCAAGAAAAACGAAGAAACGGATAAGGAAATTTACAGCTCAAAAATCGACAATGCACATTCGTACGTGTCCACATTGCTTCAAGTTTCATCTGTTTTTGATGATGAAAATGAAAACCCATCTGACTTTGGTGATACAAAGATCCAAACATGGAACTCTCAGTATTATAGAGGTGAGCCAATGGTGGTGGTAGCTAACGAAACTTCTGTTTTTGAAGGAAACGAGAAGCCATTGTATTTGCCCATTAGGAGCTTGAAAACTAGTGTTTGTGAGCCGGATATGGTTCAGTCAAATACTGATTCTATCAATAGGTCTGTTTCTAAAATGGGTTCAAAAAGATATTCAAATAAATATAGGAATAGAGAAATAGAAGGAGTGGGCCCTCTTGATTTGGAAGAGAAAAATGGTGTTCTTGGCTCTCCAATTCCATTGAGATCAAGATCTGGAAGGAATGAATTTTTTTCTCCCATTTATTCTGTATCTCCTACAACAGAGGAGTCTGAATACCACCGCCACCCAGAATTTGAATATATCCCGCGGCAGAAAATTTATCATAAGTCTCCACCACCATCACCACCAACTCCGCCGCTGCCACCACAATTTTCTCGTAAACCACCGCGGGTAGAATTAAATTCCAGTGTCACAAATGATGGGTTTTTCAATAAGAAAGACTTTGATGGAAGTGACGCAGAGGATTTGGTGGAAGTTGATGAAAATTTGTACACAGATAGATTTATGGGTGAAAATTTTTGTGTTCATTCAAAGGAAAGTTTATCTGAATATGAGGATGAGGATGAAGAGATGGAAGAAGTAGCGGAAGAAATGGACGTGGAAGCTGATGAAGATTGGGAAACAGAAGAAGAAGATAATGAGTTTGAAGAGCAGCAACAAAATGAAGTGAAAAGTGGTGGTGATGGGGGGCCTGATGTTGATAAGAAGGCAGATGAGTTTATTGCTAAATTTAGAGAGCAGATTAAGCTTCAGAGAATTGTCTCAACCAGGAAATCATCAGGGCTTCATCTCCCTAAAAAATCTTTGAGGTAAACTTGGATTTGGAATTGGTATCTTTAACTTTTATTTCTATCACTTTAATGTTTATTATCATTATTATTATCACCTGGGATCATTTTTTTTTTCTCTCTTCTGAATTGGTCTTGGTATAAGAGATCTGCATGGTTTGTTTTCTATGTAACCAGCAACACCAGTTGAGAATTCGATCATTATGTTGTTTGCTTGACTTTTTTACATATATAATGGGAAGTATGACTGTCCATTCGTCCTCATCAACCTCACCTCAGAACATTGTGACCACTATATTTTTTCACTTCGATCATTACTTGGGGTATTGCAATGAATAATTTGTGCTTGGGAACACGAATGGAACGCTAGCTATGGTTTTATTTTAAATGTAGTCACAATGGATGTATCCTTGCAATATAGTTGTTGCCCAAAGGAATTCTAGCTATTGCAAAATAAATTTACAATTTTGTCATGTCAAATAGAGAACGGTTTGAATTTGTCATATTTTTGACATTTTTGATAAACTTCATTTATCATGTAAATTTTTTCTAACAAACTCTTACAAAACACTAATGTTCATACTATTTGCAAATAAATTAAAATCAAATAAAATAAGATCACCTAATTAAGAGTCTTAAATGAATCTTTTAACCTAATACATGAATTACCAACTATACATGTTGTGTGATTGGATCCTACGGTGATTTATTAGTAGTTAGTTTTCACTCCTAGATTCAATATGGCTGTAGTAATTAGGTTTTTGTAAATATTTCAATATTGATATGCTTGGGGGAGTTGGAAGAGGGTTGTAATGTTTATTTATAGTTAGAGTCATGTATTACATGGGTTTGGGTGTTGGACAAAGTTTCATAGAGTTTGGTGAAGTTTTAATCCCGTTATGGAGTTTTTTGCATGGCAAAACGAGATGAAGAAGAAGGTTGTCCTCGACAGGGCTGATCGATTGACTCCGGGGCACCGATTAATCGACCTCCCCTAGACAAATTTAGTTTTTAGAGGTTCTTGATGTTTGTTCGAAAGTTCTTGCTCCGATTCTTCATTCTGATCATTCCCAAAGATGCAAATGAGTTTTTCCAGAAGTAAAGATCAATAAGAACTCTTGGTTGTGATGAAGTCTACTTCAAGTTGGACTTTATGTCAAAAGGAAGTCTTCTAAAATAAGAATTTTTGGACTTAAAGAGTTATATTTCAAGAACGAGTCCAAGGCATTTTTGTCCTTATTACTTTATTTTATTTGCTGCATATATTTATTTATATTTTCATGTATGTCTCTTTATTATTATGTTGCATAATTTGGTATGCTAATTGGATTAATTAGGAACAGCCATTTATGGACTACATGGATTTAATTTAGAGACCGACCTAGATAATCATTTTTTCCTGAAAAATCTGTTTTATTTATTCTTTTCTAAATTGAATTAAATTAGGGTAATCAATTTAAAAATATAGATTAAATTTGTACCTCCAAGATTTGTTTTAATTAAAATTTGTATTATTTTGGAAAAATTAAAATAGCGAGATCGGGTAATTTAATTTGTACAAGTAAATTGGAAATTACTTAGGATTTGAATTCTGATATTTAGAATTGAATGAATAGTTTTACAACACCCTTAAGTATTTTAAAATACTAAGTGGGAGTTCTCGTGCATAGCTGTTCACGAAACGTGGCATGGGACATCTGTCGGCGGTGGGAGTCTTACATCCGAGCGAGAGGTCAAACCAATCCCATTCATCCTGGTCTGGTCCGAACGGATCTTGTTGAATAAATTGATCCATTGTTGTATGCCCTAGTTCTTAGTGCATCTTTTCCTACTCGGGCCCTCTCATAAATTCCACGATCTCTATTGATGTTTTTTGAATTAGATGTGATTAATTTCTTGAATCAGTTTGACTGTCCCCCCCCCCCCCCCCCCCCTCGTGGATGGAATTAATCAGGACATGAACAATTGATTAAAACTCTTAAGTGATAATTTTGAGAATTTGAATGTGAATAAGTTCAATCTCACCTTCCCTGGACAAGTCCATCACGAGCAGGTTCTATTTTAAGGAGTGAATCAGTGGTATACACTTAGACACAACTTTTGATATATTTCTCCACAGAGTCAGTGCCATTACGAGTGGCACCAAAAGTCATCGACTATTCATTATGTTGGATAAAAGCTCCTGAACTGTTTGGATATCACAATGAAATATTAAAATCTATCGAGTTCAAAGTGGGGTAATTTAAGATCCCCACGAGAAATTTCACCTCTTGGAACTAGAATGTCAGACGAATTAGTTCTAAATATTATCGGTTGAGGGATGCCACTTTAAAATTTAATCGAATAATTCTCGTGTGTTTAATTAAAAATTAATTTTTTCTATTTCATGATTCTAAGATTTCAAAAATGAGTTCAACTTTCACTCACTGTTTTAGTCTAAAAGTTTAATTTGAAAAAGTTTAATTTGAAAAAGTTTCAAGGACTGAAAAAGTAAATGGACTTTGTTCTAACTTAAGGGTATAATAAACTATTTTAACGCACTACTCTTAATATTTTAAAATTATGATATGATTAACTCGTCGTGTCAGTTAGGATGACCCACCCATGTATGATTTTAATCACAGAATCACGTCTGTTGATGTAAAAAAATGGACTAGATCCAATTTTATAATCACATATAAAATATAATATGCAATGAAATAAACACACAAGAGACTAAGAGTTTTTAGAGTGGTTCGACTGTGAAGAAAAGCTTACGTCCACTGTTATTGTATTGATTTTAGTGATTATAGAAAACTAGGTACTCTTGCTACAAGAAGAATAACCTAGAATCCGTTCTATCTCGCCTTTTGCGAAAAGAATACAGTGTATTTATAGTGATCTGGAGATAAAGGATTAGAATGCCTTTATATATTCAAGCATTTACACCCGTACATAATGAATGTAACGATTGATAGTCATGAACGTATGTTGGATGACCCTTGGCTCCTTCACATCTGATGTCTATTCATCTGCCTTAATGGTATGCATTCTTTGGTTGGTCGAACTTCCAGCTGAGCAACTACCTTGATTTCTAATCAAGTGATTGACGACTCAGACTGTTGCCACGTAAGGAGACAAGTGTTCATTCTGATTTACCCACGTAGATGGATAATTTTTGGTATCAACAGAAGCCCCCAATACTTTATTCTTAATATTTTGTTGAAATGATGAAGTATGACACAAATAGAGTTGCTCGACAATCTTTGTGGTCTTGGTCGGTGACCGACCTATAGGGCTTGTAAAATTTTTCATCATTTGATCATGTGATGGTAATTTCGTGAATAGTTTGAATTTTAGCGAACCGCCAAAAGGCGTATCCATAATTTTCCATCTTCGATGCTGTGCTACCGTCAGAATGTCAATCGTCTATACAACTAATCATTATCTGCGCTGTTTTCTATGGAAGCTATAAGAGACGAGACTTTAGCTGATTTATGTGCCATAAATTTTAAAACTTTCAAACTCTGTCTCTTGTCCTCAAGCTTTTCGTCTCTAAGCTTTCTTTTTATACCCATTCTCTCCCTTGCTTTTGTCATTACTTTCTTCGTAAGATTTCTTCCTCCCTTTCGTTTGATTTCTTTATTTGTTTAATCATGGTATATATTGTTCATAGGGACTTTTTAGAAGAATTTAGGAGGGAAATAAGTATCCCTGATTGGGTGCTTATAGCACCAGTTGATGTTTTATCACTTCAAGAGGGCCACTGGATTCCCTCATTATTTATAGCTGAATGTGGTATTACCTTTCCCCCTAATTGTTTCTTCCTAAAATTTTGTCAATATTTTGACGTTGTTCATGCTAGGGTATCCCCCAATACATAGAGAATAGTAAATAGGATTAATAGGCTTAATCAAATATATAAAACCCATATCGGTATCCCTGAGCTGATGTTTTACTATAAGTGGGTTACTAGTGACAATACCTATTACCTGAAAACTAGGTTTGTCAATAGAGCCTTAGTAGTCAATTTAACAGATTCCAATAAAGACTACTTCGACTATGGGGTAATATCAAAGAACTGGAAACATGCTTCTCTTCAAAGAGGAGAAGTGTATGATGGGCCCAGATGTCTTGAAGAAGGACATAGCATAGGTTGTTGGATTTGATATTATATTTTTTCTTTCTTGCTGACCAATTATTTGATAATGTATTGATTAATGTTTCTTATCCTGTTTTGTATAGTTAGGAGCAAGAAAAAGTGTCCTAAGGAAGGGGACGTTAATGTTCAAGAGCTGAAATTTATATGGAGCATTCATATAAGAATTGGTGAGGAGAACCCTAGAGCATCCTCCTACTTACTGCACTTTTATTGCTAGGCCAACCACTGCAACACCTTTAATATCCATTAATTTAGAAGAGGAACCAATTTTTACTTTTTTGACTAAGGAGTCTACTAGAGATGAGAAGGATTTAGGTACTTCTTCTTTTGAATTATTGGGCATCTCGACTATCTCTACTTCACCTGTAGCAAGTATGTACAAGAGAAAAATCCCTGATTTGATGACTGGAGCTTTGTCTCCTATTGCCAACAGGACTACAGAAAAGACTGTCAAAGCTGCTGGTGACAAGAAGTCCATTGTGGTGGAGAAGACATCTAAAGTTACTGAAAAAGTACCTCAGGTCATCACTACTGAGGAAATTGATACTGTCGCACCTGACTACAAGAGGTTAAAAATAGGTTTGCTTGGCAAACAAACTCAAATAACTGTTGCCGACCAACGGTAGTTGGTAAAAAAATATCAATCTGATTTGGAGGTTACTAGCTCATCCTCTATTGCTGTCAATTCTGATGTGGCTAAAAATCTGATTAAGGCTAGGACCCTTCCAGTTGATAGGGCAACTGCTGCTCCCATGCCTCGATTAAGGTTGTCAGGAAGTGCTTGCCAAAATTTGGCCTTGGTATTCTTTTTCCCTTATTACTTGCTTTTATTGACTCATTATACTTGTTTTATTATGATATTTTCCTTTGTGCAGTTTCTAGTGGATTTCAACTAGATGATGGATAAGGATGATCATCTGCGTTCTTTTAGAGGAGATGTGGAAGAGGCCTTGACGGTCTAAGTAAATCTTAAGAAACTTCAAGATAAGTGTTAGAATCTAAGAAAAAGTCTTGGGAAATGATTTAACTCTAGCAAATAATAGGGATACTACTACTGAAGAGAAATTGAAAATGCTGAAGCCAATTTAAAAGCAGAAGAGTATAACGTCAAGGTGGTCGAGGATGAACTAATGGAAAATCAAACTCTTCTAAAAGCAGCCGAGGAGACATTAATAAAGTTGGCTGCCAACTGAACACTTGAGAAGGACACAACCAAGAAGATAAAGGAAGCCTCCTTTGATAAGGGCTGGGAGAAGGCATTCTTGGCTGCATCTGCAAAAATTCAATATGTTAGGAAAAAATATTTTAAGGATGGTTGGTCGGAGGCTCTTAAGGAGGTATGCAATGCAGAAGATTCTGAGCTGTTCTAAAGGCATGATCCATGCACTCCCCTAAATTTGGAGGAAGAATTTAATGATGAAGAAGGATCAGGTGAATCTTCTCTTCCACCTGTTGGATCTATCTAAGAGCTAGTTAGTGAAACTTCCCTTCCTGTCGAGTTGCCTTATGAACTTAATGTCCAGGACAAGGATATGGTCTAACTCCTTTACTGTTTATTTTTCTTGTTAACAAATTTCTTGTTCTTTCTTCCCCATTTTGTAATAGGAGAACATCTTTGTAATCCCCTCTTTATTAATGAAAAGATCTTATTTTGATTAGTTGCATTTTGTTATACTTCTGGTGTGTTGTCTTTGCATTCTTACACCAATGATTCTCAGTTTGATACTAGAAAAAATGCTATAATTTCTGCTGAATCCAACCTGCTTCGGAGTAAAAACCTTATGGAAGCTGGGCATACTCCTATGCCTGAAGAAGATTTGGAGGGGTTTCTCGGCCCAGATGCATCCAACCTAGTCAAAGAATCACACCTTCATCTTCATTACTTATGGAACAGAGCTATAATTAACAATCATGCCTATTACGAAATGATTACGCAACTTCAGGAAGATCCTAGTCAGGATAAAGCTTTATTGCATGCCGATTATGAAGCTAAGTATAAAGAGTTAAGTGAAGGATGGGGCTTTGAAAAGAAACTTGAAGAGTATGCCTCCATGTATAGGAAAAAATAATTCTTATTGAACCAAGAGATTGCTGAAGCTCGAGAGATTGGTTGACCATCTTGATTGGCGCAACGTTCGTTTCGCAGGGGGGAAGGATGAGGATCTTCGACCTGCGATATATCTTTTTTAATTTCTTTGATTTCTTTCTTTTTCCTGATGCTTAACTGATTTGATCTTTTCTATTCTTCCTCGTAGCATATCAATGTTTCTACCACCTGGCTGAAGGACATCAGGGACTGGATATCTTCGACGACTACTCATATTCGTGAGGCAATTTTGGCCCCTTCTTACTTGGTGCCGTCTGCCTCGTCCAGGGAAGGATCAATCTCTGGAAGTGGTGGTACGTCGTCTCGCCATAGGGGGAAGAGGGCGCACCGTAGGGATGGGGGATCCTAAAGAGAGAGAGAGAGATTGGGTTCGAGCTGAGTCCCATTATTTTATTAGCTTTTCCTGTAAAATGTTAATGTAACACAACAAAATATATGCAAATGAATGATGAATTTTTTTGTTAATTTTCTTTATTTAGTGATTAATGCATATGATCTTTTTACGTTACTGCTTAGACCGTAAAAGAATTTTGAAGATTGATTTTGAGAATGATTTAATTAAAAAGAGAGTAGTAAAAGTATAAAGGAAATTCGGAATTTCCTTAAGATAAAAATTATTTTATTGAGTTTTTAAATTTTGACAAAAGAGGAAAAAGGGAAATTTCCCAAAATAAGGGGTTGCCGATCAGCATGACCCCTGTCCTACCTATCGACATGTCAGTCCAGTCCATTAAATCTAAGGCTTTGATTGCACTTTCTTCAATTGCTTGGTACTTGGTGGGACAAGTGTTACTCCGATTTCTGCAGGGTTCCTTGTCTTGGCTTGAGAGTTTCCAAGTATAAAAGGGTGTGTGGATGGGGCTTTCCTCCTCACATTTTCACTTTCATTCTTTTCCACATTCTTACTTGCTTACTATCTCTTAGTCTTGCAAGACGGATCTCCCTGGTAGCATTGAGTTCGATAACTACCTCGAAGGATTGGAAGCAATGTGTTCTTACAATGTTGATTATGACGCCTTTCACATGCGGCACGTCTCTTTGTGGCGCAATCGGCCCATTGAGTGGAACATGCTGATGGCAGCTGTCGAGTTTTGGTAACCCGAGGATCATGTCTTCCGCTTTGGGTTGGATGAGATTTGTCCTACCTATGAGGAATTTTCTGCCATACTGGGGATAAATCCCAGCGTTGCTACAACTCTGCCTAAGTTTTTTCGTTCTTCTAGGGAATTAATGGCTGGTTTTCTTCATATTTTGCCTTCGACGGCTAGGCTGTTAGTTATGGGGGGATGGTTTCCCTTTCGACAGTGCTGTAGTCCGTGCATTCACAGGACATGGGTGATGCTGGATATGCCGAGGCTGTCATCCTAGGCATTGTTTCCAAAGTTCTGTTGGTGACTAGGGAGATGCTGGTGGACTCCTAACTAGCTGTCATTATTTCTTGGATGTCGTACCATCATAATCCTACGACGGTGATATTGGCGAAGACCTTGAATGGTTTGGATGCCTGGCGGAAGGGTCGTTCTGACTTTCTGAGGGGTAGCCCTGTAATGTTATTTATGTGGCTGTCGGAGAGGTTTTGTATGCCGATCCCACCTGAGTATCCTTTATCGGTGGTGCCAAACTTCTTATCGTGCTATTTTATTAGCATATGCTTAGACATTGAGAGTTGGGGGAACTGGTTTATAGAGCACGGGGATCGAGGTTTACGCTGTTCTGTGACTTGGTGGGGGGAGATGCTGCCCATTCTAGAGCTTGGAGAGTACCCATACGTTAGATTGGTTGGCCTCAGGTAGACCTCTTTCTACTTTCCCTAGCGCCTGCTGCGCCAATATGGTTGGGAGCAAATTATGTCCAAACTTCTTTCCTGTGGAGGACTTGACAGAGCGTATGCACATGCGGCTTAGTTTTCTATGGGAGAATCATCGTCTGTCAACCCATCCTTCTCAGTCTACTTGGTGAGTCTGGCATGTCTCTGGGACTTCATGAAGTGGTTGTGGAAGAAGGTCGTGGCCAAGATTCTGGCTGTGGAGACTGGTCAAAGGTGGTTTGCCATATTTGACACCATTGAAGGAGGAGTTGTTGTTTACCCTAATCTAGTCCAGGCTTATCTCTCCATTGAGTGTCTATGATACTCCATTCAAGCAATGGAGGTTTGGGGGGGCTCAAGATGCAGGTGATGATGGTTCTAGTTCCTCTGGCAGCTGTGGGTAGGTCTTTGGGAAGCTCTTCGTAATAGGTACGGTTTTGTGTTTTGTGGGAATAATTGGGGTGTTTTTTTAGGAGTAGTGGAGTTTGTTATTATCTGGGTTTTTTAGTACATGTAGTGTTGTCCAGGGAAGTCGTTTAGCTCCTTATGCCGATGTAATCGTGTGAAAATTTTAGATAATGAAATAAATAAGTTTTTTATTATCTAGTTGCGCCTCTTGACGACTTTTTGCATTTTTAATTATCTATACTAATCGCTAGGGAATACATAATACTTTTGTTCATGTATATGTTAGAATGAACTGTCGTTCTCGGGGATAAGAAAAGAATAGCTTTTTGTGAAAAGAAGTGGAGCCGCGCTCATGTGAAGCGAATGAGATCGCTACGTACCTCTGAGGGTTTTGGAAAATTTTGAAATTCATTTTTTTTAAATGTTCTTTAGAGGATCAGGCCCACGTAGTTCTGGGTAGGGGAAACGAAGAGAGTTTATTTTTATTCATTTTTTTAGAATAGAAGGGAGATGAGAAGAGTCGTAGTGCGCCGAAATTTCAGACTAGGGATAGAATTTCTTCAGACGGTCCAGGTTGATTGGACGCGTCATTTCTTCTCCATCAAGGTCGGTGAGCACAACGGCGCTTCCTAACAGGATCTTCTTCAGAATGTAAAGGCCGCTCCAATTGGGCTTAAATTTCTCTCCCAGATAGACTCTACTATTTCTTTGAGGGATAAGTTCCCTTCTCGAACACTGCAGTCTAGCCATGTGGGATATTCGATCACACGAATGAAGCCTACGTTCAACTGTTAGACCACTTCTTCTTTGACTTTGAGCGACCATTCGGTGCAAATATTTCTTAACTTTTGCTTAACCGTCTTGTAATTTGGAAGAGTGGGGATCTCATGTTGAGCTGTTTTAGGATCAATGCTGGGCATATCGTCATAGGACCATGCGAAGACATCCACAAATTCTTTTAGTAATTCTTCGAGTTGTTCTCGCTCATGCTCGTCAAGGGTAGCCCATATCCTAATGTAGTGCAATTGGCTACTAGAACCAAGGTTAACAATAATAATTTCTTCTTCATTAGCTTGACCACAATTATGTTGTTTGTTATTAATGTTATTTAGATCAGTAAAGAATTGTTCATTTATAAAGTCATCATCATCAAGAGTTTGATTAGAATCAAGATAATTAATGTAAGGAACAACGAGATACTCAAAATCTTTGTTTATTTTATTAATAGGAAAAACAACATTGAGAACCTCATCATAGGAGGTATCGATTACATCAGAGTGATAAGAAACAACTATAGGGGATAGGTGATAAACATCAGGGTTAGGTTGAATATCAGCAGGTGGTACAGGTGCAACATGCTAGTTAAGAAGAGGTATATCAGCATCTTTGATGAGGTAGGATGGATCAGATGATGTAGTTTCGGAGTGGATCATACAGAGTGCCAACCCTAGTATCTACAAGTTAAAAGAGTCCTCCGAGTCGCTTTCTCAGAATCCTTGATATCATCCATGGTTTCTTTAGTGAGTGGTTATATACAGTATTGGGAACTTTCGACTCCCGAGTAGTTGTCTTGAAAAAAGATATCCATTCATGGTTTCATCCTTTTGTCTAAAAGGTCATACCAAGGTTCAGGGAAGCCAAAAAAGGGTAAATCTTCACCCTATTTGATGAATCTTCCATTTAGGGAATCTCTCGGGATAGTTCTGGCGCATTCTAATTTTCTATTCAGTCGAGGCTAATGGGTCATTCTGAGCTCTTCTTCTGATAGTTGATAGCCTAAGCCACATGGGGTAAATGCCTACTTAACATAATATGTTTAGTTATCTCTTGTAGTCTTTGCCCTGTCCCCAGTCTAGGCATAAAGTTCATGTTCTTGAACATTTGGATTATATTGACGTTTCTATGAGGGTCATATTGTGGACAAACCCTTTCTTTGAAGTCATCCCCTACTGGGACTGGGAGTGGTTCGACTTGGAAGCCTGATAGCAGCATATCATTCACCCCGCATTGTATCTCGAGTACCGAATTACTGGTGTTAGCATTTTTGGTGTTGTCACTGTCTCCCAAGATGATGATAACTTGTCCATTGGCAAAGAATTTCAATTTTTGATAAAGGGAAGAAGATACCCCTTTGATGCTGTGGAGCCACGACCGTTCGAGCAGCAGATTTAAATAGGCTGGGATGTCGATAACTTAGAATTCAACAACAGGATTTATAGGGCTAGCCCCTATTTCAATCTTGATAGATCCCATTACTTCTCGGCAGGTGTTATCGTAGACACGCACGACAACAGAGGTTGGAGCAAGGTCGCTCACTTTCAATCCCAAACAGTTGAGGGTTCTTAACGGGTAAATATTTAGAGCTGATCCGTTGTCGACGAGTGAGAGGGGGAAAGTTTTCCTTATAACTTCTATAGAGATATTAAGAGCATGATTGTGGTTAGGACCAGTCTTAGTTATCTCGTCTTTGAAAAAGGAGAGCATTCGGGTAAAGGTCAAGGATCCAACTAGGTTCACTACTTCTTCTAGTGTGGTTGAGGGAGGAACTGTGGGTCCTATGAGTAGCTTGATTAGGGAATTTTAGTGCAGTTGGGAAGACATGAAAATTTCCTATAAAGTGATGTTAACTTGGGTCTTCTTCAGTTGATTAAGGACCTTACTTTATTCAAGAGTTATTTCTAGCATATGGAGATTCTCGACACCTTTCCCTTTATCACTTGATGATGGTTGTAAGTTTGAGTTCTGATAATGTCTCCCCGACCTGGTCATGTGGTTCACGAAAGACATTAGGTTTCTCAGCTACGTAGTTGATCACTCCGCATAAGTTAGCTATCAGACTAGTCCTTCCTAAATCTGTCTCATAATTTGAATTTTTAGAATCATCTCCCAATCCGATGGCAACGATATTATATTTCCATGCAAAGTAAATACACTCTATAACATCTATGGCTTCTTCTTATAACTCCTCCCATTCGAGAGGGAAGTGCAGGACTGAGGGGACTAGGTGCCCTTGTAATTTCAAAGCGTTGAGAAGCTCGGATATGCTACAAATATCACCAGTCTTTCAAAACAAATTTGCCATGATCTGGACTAGGTCATCTAGACCGACTTCGTTGATTGGCACTACCCAGTTGTCTGACTTTCGGGCCTATTTTTGAGCTTCTAAGAACAACCCACTGAATCTTTAACAATTGATGGTCATTTGGGAGGGCAATTTCATGCCAAACTCTAGGAGTTGGTTCAACACTTCTAATAATTCCATATTTTTACCTCTAGAATGGGTACGGACAACGATGCATGCTCTAGTGAGGAGTGATAAGGTTTGATCGGCAAGGCTGGTAGGGTGTAAAGGGAAATATGGGCATGTTTGGAGAGGTTTAGGAGAGTATATGGGTATAACTAGTGATTTAGTTGGCATGATTTAGGTAGATGTGCCGAGTTTCGAGTCTTCCTCTAGGAAGATGGCGTTCGTATGATTCGAGAGAGGATTATAGGTAGTGTTTGGTTTAGGATTAGTTGGTGGGGCGATGATACCCAGGTCAATCAGGATTTGGATCGTGTTTCAGAGATGGAAATATTGGTCTATGGTATGATCAGCAGTTTGGTGATAGTCACAATGGGCATCAGGTTTGATATTTTTCGGAAGTGGATTTGTTAACGAACGAGGGTTCAAGGTTTCGATCAAGTTTCAATTTAAGAGAGATTGGTAGACTTTGGAGAGAGGAGTGTAAAGCTCAGTATCTTCCTTTCGAATTGGGTTTGGGCGACTTTCTAGTGCCCACGAAGTGACAGGCTGAGAGATGTTATTGATAGTAGAAACTATGGTACTAACAGGCTTTTCAAACTTTCTAGGAACAAACTGTTAAGAGATTTTCTTTGGTTCAACTTTCGTCTTGGCAAGACCTTCTTCGATTTCTACTCCTGCTTCTTGGAGGGCTCAAAAGTGAGGGTAATATTGTCCTCCTATGGTTGCTCAGACATGAGGTAGAAAGTTCTTCTTCATAATACTGACTTGTTCTTCTTCGGAAGGCCGATTGGTTATGGTAGCTTCTTTTTCTCGCCATCTTGTTATGAAATTGCTGACTGATTCTACAGGATTCTATTTAAGTAGCTCTAAGTCACGGTAGGTAACCTCTAGCTCCTCGTTGTACTTGTAATGTGACATGAACTCACGAGCAACGTCTTCGTAACCATGAATTCTAGATTCTTCAAGAGATATGAACTTTCAAAGTCTGCTGGAACACCTGAGCCATTATTTCTTCAAAAGCCCCTAGGAGATTGATGGCTCGGTGATAGCTACGGAGATGAACGATCGGGATTCCACTGCTTACAAACTTCTCTATATTGGGCATCTTGAATATTTTTGGTAATCTAGCTTTAGGATAAGGAGACATGTGGACGTAGTCCATGTAGTTACCATAGATTTTGATTTGGTCGAATTTCTTTGTTAGCATCTTGAGGTCTTCCTTGAACTTGTTCAGTTCTTCCTCTCTCAGATCAACAGTTACTGGTAGATTACCCCCGATTTGAGCAAGGTTTAGCATAGGAAGTTGGGCTAGCGGTGGCCCATTAGAAGGAGGAGCACGTGGAGCATGATAATATTCTTCAGGAACCTAGATAGGCTAGGGTGCAAGCGGACCCATGGCGCGAGGGAAAATGACCTCAGTATCTTTGGGGACGGGGACCCGATTTCTTTACATCTCATGAACCTCGGTTTGAAGGTTATTAATTTTGGCAGTGAGCTGAGCCAGAACCGTAAAAAAAACCGGTTGTACATTCAGCACTTGGATCCGTGTTCTCCATAGAAGGTGGGTGGATCTCGAGCTCGAAAGAAGTAAGGGGACTGACTGAACTTCGAGGTGGTTCGACTGAAGACCAAATCCAATAGTGAGCCAGGACAAGGGTATATGACCGACCTGAGAAGGAAAAAAATGGAATTTATTTTCGAAAAAGAATAAGGGAATTTTGTTATTTTTAGAAAAGGAGGAAAATATTTTTGACATTTTTTTGGAAAGGATGATGACGAAAAGGTTTTTGGTATTTTTGAGAAAAGAGGGAAAAATATTTTTGGACACTTTTTGGGAAAAAGGGAGAGTAAAAGACTAAAGACGGGTCTCAGCATGATTATTGTGTTTATTAAGTTCTCACTTGTATTAAGTTTACCTAAATGCAAAATAAAATGCTGAACGGGTGGAAAAATTGGGTTTGCAACATATGTAAAGCTATGGTTGGACTTTTAACCGAGCTCATGGGTACGGCCCCATTTTAAAATTGCACAAAAATTTGGGGGGCGGCAGGCCGACTTGAAATTTTGGCAGAATTTTGAGTCAAAATCGAAAATCTAATATGCGTGTCCTAGGCTTGACAACTTTATGCGAGTATGTAGTTAGTTGGGTGAATTGGAAGGGGTTCCCCCCTTTGGCGTGATTTTCACGATATACGTCTTGCTGTTGAGGGCAATCGATACGTGTGGACAAGGCATTTGATATACCTGAGTGTACGTGAATTGCCTAACTATATACCTCATGGGGACGGTACGCTTGAGAGAGAATTAGATATACTCGACATGCGTGAATGAGTTTCCTGTGATATACCTCCCGTCTTGACTTCGATCAAGCAGTACGATGTGGGGGAACCATTCGATATACGTCGAAGGTACTTATCCAATGGAAGGTGAGAGTCATATCTCTTAGGGTAACTGCGCCCTGCCGAACCAGCGCCCATCACAAAGTGACTCTCCAGTTACGGGACAAAATTTGGTCAATAACAATGCTCTTTGGTGATATTGTGCGAATCATGCATGATTCTCATATTAGTATCTTATGGAGATAGTCTGTTTTTTCTTGATCATGCCAACCAGGAAGAAAAGTACTAGTACCAATAGTAGATCTATACCAATCATGGATAAGTGATGTTTGAGTGATGTGTAACTATCTACAAGTGAGTGTTTGATGAGTGAGCATGGATATATACAAGTGGAGGTGTGTGTTGGTGACACCTAAGCATGGATTTCTAAGTGATGTGTGCAACATGTGGATATACGTGATCCTAGGTGAACGTGGCATGAAGTGTACATGGAGAATCTTCTACAAGTGTGTGAATAGTAGTAAAAGCATGAGGTATACATGAATAATAAAGGGGAGAATGTAAACAGGGGAATATACAAGAAAATAAAACACCCATGTAAATAGAGTCTAGCCCTCTTAATCATAGTCCCCGGCAGAGTTGCCATTATGGCCATCCCGGTCGGCGTGATGTTCGTTCTGGAGGGGGGAAGGAGGAGGATCCCCCGAGGAAGAATTGCATCTCGTTCTCTCACCCTTTTCTTCGAAAAGGGGGCTTCAACCGTCATCGGTGTGGGGTGAATGTAAAGAGATAAAGTTGCCAGCCTATTTTTCTCAAAATAGGCAAAAGAATATGTTGCCACTTCGAGAGAGAGGCATCAAGGACAAACTGATGCATGCGAAACTAATAAATCAGAGGTCCGGGGGCTAAGTTACTGAATGGGGAGGTGTTAGGAACCCATCCCCCCCCCCCCCTTTCGGTCTCTCATGGAAAAATATTAATATTTTGCTTTATTCTCTTGAAATGCGTGCATGTGTTTATATAATGGAGATTGGAATCATTCGACCTATACTATGGAAAAGATAAGGTGAGGTCATCCACATGAATATTACCAAACTAGTAATAATGTAGAAGATAGAATATGAACATTCATTGAGATATTGATCGTTATTGGGAAACAATAATATATGTGGGATGAGATGCGAACAAGCATAATATATGCATAATAATTATCAAAATGAGGGATTTTGAGCAATTTGGAAAATGAAAGAAATTGAAAAATTGAAAAGTTGGACTCGATTCTTGAATTTTAATCCGAGACGCCCACGTAGCCTATAAAGGCATCAAAGTTCACATAGTTCGAATATAGAATAGGGGTGGGTTTATCCCATAGATTCTAACAGAATTTTATTAGGTGTGTTTGTGTAGAAACTGTGTTTTTAATTTTGAAAAAGTGTGGTGGATAATTCCATTCGGAATTTATGGGTGTAGACCTCTTTAATTTGTTTTTGAGTTTTTTTATTGAAAAATAAAGTATGTGCAATATACTAATAAAAGCATAGATGTTAATAGGTATGAACTAAAGTGAAACTCGATTATGAATCTAAAGTAACTTATGCAAAAATAAGAGATTTAAAAGAGAGGGAGAAGGAATTGGACTTTCTTTGGAGCTTGAGCTTGGATCTTAGATGAACTCCTTTGAATTTTGATGGATGTTGATGAGAGATAAGGATATTTGCCAAATTGGGTGTGAAAAGGATGGGTATTTAGGATTGAATGGGATTTCTCATATGGAACTTTACTGATTTCTAGAGAATGTTGCTAAGATCACTGATGTAGATGGGTTTGCTGTCTGTAATGGTAATGAGGTCATGGCCCTTATTTATTAGGAAAAAAGGGGTGCCTATCGGCCTACTCCAGGGGGTGCCTATCGACAGGTCACCCTTGACACTATGCCGATAGGTAGGGTTCAGGACCTGCCAATTGGCAGTCCCATGTGTACTTTTCTGGAAAAATGATCGTAGTGCACATACCGTTGATCTGAATCACACACAGGGTCATACCATTAGAAAGGTATTTTAGAGGCCCTCGAGAGTCCTTCGGACCGCTCCCGGGTCTGGGAGTTAACTTTGGGTCAAATGTGGTTCGAAAGCGTACGTCGGTCCTTTGGACGAGAGATCGTCGGACGCAGATGGATCATTCGTTCGTATTGTAAGTCTGATTCATGCATGGGGTGGACCGTTGGAAAGGTTAGGAGATGTACTTATACATTCCAAAGAGTTTTGCTCGGTTTGGAAAGTTGACCTTTGTCAACTGGGGCTTGAAAGCAACCGGTGACCTCTCGGAGTAAAACAGATCATTCGTCCGTACCGTAGGTCAGAATCGTGCATGGGGTGGATCATTATAAAGGGTATTCAGTGCCCTTTAAAGATTCATTCCGTCTCGTTCGAGCTGAAGAGTTGGCTTTGGTCAAACGGAGTCCGAGAGCACCCGGTGACCTCCGAATCGATTTTCAGGGGAAAACTGATCATTCGTCCGAACGGTTATGCTGTTTCATGCACGGGGTGGACCGTTGGAAAGGGTTTTTAGTGCCATTCAAAGATTCAAAGATCTTTTGCTCTGAAGATAGAGTTGATTGTCTCGGGGCCCAGGAGCTCTCGATGGCCTCTGAATAAGATTTCGGTAGTGAAATAGTCCGTTCATCCGAACCGCTATGCTGATTTATGTAGGGGTAAACCATTGGAAAGGGTATTCAGATCCCTTCAAAGATGAAAAGAGCTTTATGACAAAAGAGTTGATCGAAGTCAAATGGGGCCCGGAGGCGCCCAATGGACTCTAAATTGGTACTCGGAGTGCGACCTAGGTTTGTGGTGGAAAGGGGAAGTGCTAGGAGTCTAAGGAGAGACTTATGGGTTCATAGAATGTGGAGTATACAATAGGCAAATTGCTTGAAGAGTAAAATAATCAACTAAAAAAATGATCTAGACAACTTAAAGAAATCGTCCACCAGTGGTATTAATGAAGGTGCTTCTTTCTTCGAAACTGAAAATACGAGGTTAGTGGAAGAACTTGAAGCATTGAAAAAATACAAACCTGGATAAAATTACAGATAGAGGATGGCTACCCAACCAACTGCGGATAAGGAGAGAACTAAGAAAACTTTAGTCGACCAAGCTAGATAATTAAAAGCAAAGAGTCAGGAAAATTCCCAACATGTTTGTTTAACTAGAAGCTAAGGATAAGGCTATCGCCGACCAAGCCTCTCAGTTGAAAATCAAGAATGGTGATGTTTAGAATAAACTCTAACATCAAGTAGAAATGTTAACTTTTCAATTTCATAGGTAACCCAGGGAGATTTTGATGGAAGGTTATACTGAGGCCCTAAGCCATCTAGATGATCATCTCGCACAAAATAACCGTGAAGGTTATAGATAGGGATGGACTAACTTGGTTTCCTTACTGAAGTATGACCAAAATAAATAGTTATGGTATTGGAATGATCCCAATTTATTGGATGGTGACAAGCCTCCATGTAAGTTAGACATATCATGGATCCCTCTGGATCCCATTCCCCAGTGTGTAATCACAAAGTATCTAGGAGATTACGGTGTTCATGATGTGCATGATATAATTTGTCCTCCTCATCTGATCAATAGGCCGAGCGGTAGCAATAGGCAAATGCTGAGAGATTTTAAATACATAAATTACCCCTATACCATGTATGGTCCTCCTGTTGGGATGGAAAGAGTGCAACAGGCATCTTTTGAAATAACCAAAGCACAAGGGAAACGTCTAGCTGGATAATTCTTCTATTTTTTTGTATTTGCCCAATCTTGAATGTATTACATTAAGTATTTGAATAAAAATATTTATTTTTGTGTTGTCAACTTTATGATTAGTTAATCAATTAGTTCAAAAAGCTATTTGTGTAATGATAAGTAATTAAACTATGACTGTAGGGCCTTAGATTCTACCAATGCACTTAGATGAAACTACAAATAGTTTCATTGATCCAAGTTGTAGCATCAGTTATCAGTGGTGACCAAGTGTATGAGGAATGTATGTATGTATCCTTGTATCTAGGAATGAATAAATGTATTCCAACATTTAACCTAGTCGGGTTAAACTTATTTTTAACTTCTCGAGTTATATACAAAGTTTTACAGACTTCTTTTTCTTGACCTGTCAAAGATGAAGTTATACATAAAGTAAGTTACTAGCGGTGACCAAGTGTGTATATTCCTGTGTTTAACTTGGTCGGGTAAGACTTCTTATTCATGAGTTGTTAATACGAAGTCATACATGAAGTAATAACATGGTCGGGCGAGACACAACTACATGTCAAGATGTTGATGCATCTCGAACTTCTTGCTAACCTGTTGGTGCATCTCAAATTTAATAAGTTCAACCCGATTATGTATTTGATTTATGTAATTGCTACCGTCTATTAATCGACAAGGGCTAAAGACCAAGAGACAATGTTTGCTTATTATTTCTGGAGATATATATCGTTGTACTCTGAAAAAATTGGAAACTAAAATCAAGATATTTTATTAAATGTGAAATAAAATTTTATTGAACATAAAGAAAAAAGAAATACAAATGCCTTTATTTACTAATAGTATTTTCGGAGTTGTTCGGCATTCTAGGGATCTTGAATTCTTCCCCATCAGCTGTCTCTAGTCAAAAATTTCCTGGTCAGATTACTGTTGCAATACAATATTGACTATGACAATTTGTCTCAAGCTTATTGTCTTTTTGGATGACTTTTTTGAGGACGTAGTCACATTCTTTTAAGTTGATCGGCTTGACCTGTTTATTATAAAAGCGAGCAGTCCTTTATTGATATGCATCATTACTTAGGGTGATATCTTCTCAAACTTCTTCAACCGTGTCCAAGTCCAACATCTCATTAGATCACTATTGGAAGAATAAAAGTTTAACACCCTATGAGTTGGTAGATCGATCTTAACTGGTTCTATGGCTTATGTTCCAAATGCAAGCACATAAGGTCCTTCCCCCATTGCCATCCTGGGCGTTGTTTAATAGGACAAAAGAATAGATTACAATTCATTGATATATTTATTCTTAGTCGCATCAAATATCTTAATCAATCTATTAAGGCAGGTTCTATTTGTCACTTCCATCTGACCATTGCTTTGTGGATGTCCTGGGCAGAGTGAAGTTTTTGGATCTTGTTCTGAACACAGTATGCTTCAAATTCATCATTATCTAATTAGGTGCCATGGTCAATAATGAAGGCATAAGTCATGCTATACCTTCATATGATGTTCTTCCAGATGAATTGGTATACCTTCCCGTAAGGAATATCTATCAATGGCTTTACTTCCACCCATTTTGTAAAATAATCAATAGCTACTACCAGGTACTTGGACCTGCCTTTGGTGGTCGATAATGGGGCGAATAAGTCAATTCCCCGAATGGCAAAACGACCAAGGAGAAGTAATTGGCGCTAAAGCAGTGCTTAGTTTTTTATGAACTGTAGCAAACCTCTAGCACTTGTCACATTTTTTTGCGAAGGTCCTACAATCTTCTCTTATAGTTGGCCAGTAATACCCCTGCATGTTGATTCTTTAAACTTATGATCGACCAGTTGATTGAGATCCACAAGAATCTTTATGAACTTCCTTAATACCATCATCAACTTCCAATGGATGGACACATCGCAATAAGGAAACATTAAATTCCTTTTTGTATAAGACTCCTTTCTGCACACATATATAGCTTCTTTATACCAGAGATTTTTTTGCCTCTTTTGGATTAGTTGGTAGGGTTCCTTCTTTGATGTAAGCTCTAATTGGATCCATCCAAGAAGGTCTCAAATCTACAACAATAAAATTAATCACTGGATCCTCATCTATACTCCGAGGTTGCCAAGATCTCAATCAGAATGCTTCTCTGAAGTTCTATTCTTGTTGTTGAAGCCAGCCGAGTAAGTGAATTAGCACGAGCTTTAGCTATCCTTGGTATCCTCTTTATTTGTATGCCTAGAAATTTAGAAATGACTTCTATTATTGTGGTCAATTATTTAACCATCAAATCTCCCTTGACTCCATATATATAGAGCACTTAGTTGATGATCAATTGGGAATCACGGTGCGCCACTACTTGCTCGGCACCTAATGATTGAGGTAACTCAAGTCAAGCGTTTAAATCCTCGTACTCGGTTTAATATTTGATGCTTTAAATTGAAACCCGAGGGCATATTCCACGTTGATATTGTCAGGGGTGTTAAGTATGATACCTGCTCCACTACCAGTTGCATATGAAGATCCATCCACATATATGTTCCATAATGTAATTTCACTGCTAAAGCTTTCTTTAGACAGAACGCTATGGTGGAATATCTTTTCACTTTCTTATGCATATTTCTGAGCCACCTCTTGAGCAATGGATGATTACGATTGATCAACTAGGAATTTGGTTTTCTTCTGAGTTGAGTTCTCTTCCAGAGAAGGTTGCTCGGTAGGAAAGTTTGGTTGGTCATTAATATCTGGATATGTGAATTCCACAATGAAATTTTCCAAAGCTTTCCCTTTTAATGATGACAATTTCACATAAACGATGTCATATTCTCCCAGCTATACTGTCTAATACATCAGCCTGCCTGACTTTTCAGGTTTATGGAAGGTTTGTCGAAGAGGTATATTAGTGTACACTACTATGGTGTGTGCTTAAAAATAAGGTTTCATTCACCTAAAGGCTTTCATGAGAGCTAAGTCTATTTTTTCTAAACATGGGTACCTAATTTTAGCTCTCGCGAATGCTTTGTTGGTATAGTAGACTGGTTTGTGGATCCCATTCTTTAACTGAACTAATGCCAAGCTAACTGTGGACTCAGAAACAACTAAATACAAGTATAATTTTTCTCCTAATATTGGTCAGGACTTAAATAGTGGATACCCTAGATACTTTTTCAACTCTTGAAATGCTTCTTTGCACATCCTACCAGTAAGTTTTTGAACGTATTTTTTTCATGTGGACGATTACATTTCTATCAGATCCATAATTTTAGTAGGGTTTTCTTCGATTCCTCTTCGGTTTACAATAAAGCCGAGGAACATTCCTTATTGCACACCGAACACGCACTTGGTTGGATTCAATTTTATTTGATACTTTTCCAGCTAGTTAAAAGTTTTATTGAGGCCCTTAATATGATCTGAAGCTTTCATAATTTTAGTCAGCATCTCATTTACGTACACCTCCATATTTTTCCCAATCTGTTCTTTAAACACCTTATTGACCAACCTCTGGTACGTTGCTCTAGTGTTTTTAAGCCCGAAGGGCATTACATTATAGTAATAAGTAACTCGATTGATAATAAAAGAAGTGTTTTCTCTGTCCTCTGGTTTTATTTTGATTTGGTTATAGCCTAAATAAGCATCTATGAAACTTAACAACTCATGTCCAGCTGTGGCATCTACCAACTGATCAATTTTGGGAAAAAAATGTATCTTTGGGTAAGCTTTATTAAGATCATTAAAGTCCACACACATTTGCCACTTAATATTCTTCCTTTTGACCATCACAACATTTTCCAACCATGATGGATATTTGACATCTTCAATGGCTTTTTTCATCTTTTCAGCCTCCTCTTGAATGGCCTGGTTCTTTTCAGGACTAAACACCTTATGCCTTTGCTTGGTCGGCTTGGCATCCTTATTAATGTTGAGTTCATGACATAAGAACTTAGGATTAATACCTGACATATCTTTATGACTCCAAGTTAACACATTCATTCGTTCCATTAAGAACATAACCAATTCTTGTTTGAGGAGTGGAGCCAATGTGGTGCCAATCTGGGTGGTTCTCTCCGATTTGTCATCATCCAAGATTTTGCTTTTGGTGGCTTCTATAATCTGTCCTCTGACTAGCTATATTTCATCTCAGTATCCAAAGTATCAACTTCTGATTCACTGTTGAGCTCTATAATGTCTACTTGGTAAGTGGTGGTCTTCTTCTTCAAATAAAATAAATCTTCCTACTCGCCTGAAGGATAATAGCATTCTATGACTACCTTCTAATCACCCTTCACAACACTAACCCTGAAGTGAGTACGAAACTTTAAACATTGGTAAATTGTGTATAGTACAACTTCAAATTTATTTAGTCCAACCCTTTCGAGGATCACATTGTAAGAAGACTGAACATTTTTTTCCATGACAAAGAAACGTATCTTTTTGGTGCGGCTTGCTGGTAAGTGTTGAATAACACTTCAAACTTTAATGTTCCTAGGAGGTACACTTTTTCCCTTGATAATCCAATCAAAGGTATGTGGCATGGTTCCAATTGGCTAATTGTTAATCCTAAACTTTGGAAATAGGGATAAAACATAATATTAGCTGAACTTCCGTTATCTATCAGAACCCTGGTGATAATAGCATCCTGGATTCTAAACTTAATGACTAGTGGATCATCATGAGGACAAAGTACTTCAGAGAGATCATTTTTGGAAAAGCCAAAGACCAATTTGTCTTTGTTTACTTTCCTGGATCAATCATCATCATTCAATATAATACGTTATATGTAGGAACAAGAATGTGCTTCATTCTGATAATCTTTTCTCTCTGCAGTTTGATCTCATCCTCATGCATCTCCACCTATGATGACATGATAATCAAAAGAACCAAAACTTATCATGGCTACCTCAATTTTGGGTTACTTAGGCTTCTTTGGTAAGTCAGGGTCATCTACATAACCATCTTTATGGGCTCGCTTCCTGTCATCCCTAGGTTTGCGACGAGAATTTATCTTTCCTCCTGTTTCTCAGCTTTTATGCCGATTAACAAATTTGCTCAGCTTTTCTCGATGAATAAAGGATTCAACTTCATTCTTTAAAGCAATACAATGACCAGTCATGTGTCTATGATCCTTATGGAATTCATAATATTTAGATTTATCTCTCTTATTGGGGGTGCCCTTAGCTTCTTAGGCCACTTCAAATCTTTATTGTGAATAATTTCCTCCAGGATATGGTGGATATTGACTGTCAAAAGAGTATATGCTTCATATTTTTTGGGCTTATCTTCTTTCTTATGTTTCTGCTCCTTATTTTTCAGTTTGGTTATTGGGCTTTAGTTTGCAACCACTACTTCCTCGGCATTCATGATTTTTCTAGACTTAGCCATGAGCTCTGTCATGGTTTTATGAGGATCTTTTTCCAAGGCATAATATAACTTTTCAGAAAGTAATCTACTCATTAAAATGATGATGGTTGTTTTCTCCTCATAATCAACCACTTCCAATTTCTCGTTATTAAAATGAGTGATATATTCTCTGGTGGTCTCTCCGGCTCATTTTCTAACACGTAAGAGATGAGTTAATCTCTTGATTCTCTTGGCCCCAAAATAGAAGTTGCTAATGAATAGCTCGGTAAGTTTATTAAAATTAGCAATTTATCCTCGGGGCAAGTTATTGTACCATATCTGGGATAAGCCAGTGATGGTGATTGAAAAATCTTCGCATCTCATTTCATCAGGAACCAAATATATGTCAGATCCAACCCAATACTACTCAATGTATAAAACTGGGCTAGTTTTACTATCATATTTGGGGGTAACCACTGGGGTTTTAAACTTGGATGGAGTTGGGAAATCAATAATTATTTGGATGAAGGGAAACCTCTTGATAAAATTTCCCTACAATGGGTTCTTTGCCTTGGCTATTTTTCCCAATCGATCTCTAATTATTGGATCGATCCTTTCCATGAAGGATTTCCTGCATTAGATCTGTTCGAAGCAGCTCAGTCGTCTTGACTACGTGTTTGTGCTGAGCTCTCTTTATGATAAGTCTAGTCGGTGTGCACAGATAGTCAAACTCTTGACCTGGATCTGACTGAGCCTTTACGATCTTCGGGTCGGTGTTCATCTGGTCTGGATAGCTCCCTGTGATGATTCTTATTTGCTTAGGGTCCCAAGTGATCAAAAGGTGAAGCTTTTCTCAACCTTTCCAAAACGCCTGGCCTTTTAGGAGAGAAAGAATGGCCGTCATAAAATTATGTGGATTTGATCTTACTCCCAGACGATAAGACCTATCACACGAAGACCTAGAATAGATATGTTGGCTATTACTAGGAGGTGGAGGTGGCTTTTATCTCCTCTGGTATGGAGACATATTTTTCCTGGAAAGAGCTGGAGACCTAGTTTGTAATGATTGAGCCAATTATCTCATGTTTTCCTGTATGGAATTCCGACCCCTAGCAATATTGGCAAGAATTCCATTTAGGGTGGGTGCTGTAGGTGGAGGATATGGGATCTTAATATTGCCTTCATTTCTGGTACTACTCTCTGGGTCATTCATTTCACCTGAATAAAGACGTACGTGATAGAGAACGATAACGAACGCATGTTCCAACATATAACGCAAATTTATTGATGTCAAAAAATGGACTAGATTTAATTTTATAATCACAAATAAAATATAATACGTGATGAAATAAACACACAAGAGACAAAGAGTTTTTAGAGTGGTTCGACTATGAAGAAAAGCCTACGTCCACTGTTATTGTATTAATTTTAGTGATTACAGAAAGCTAGGTACTCTTGTTATAAGAAGAATAACCTAGAATCCGTTTTATCTTGCCTTTTGCGAAAGGAATGCAATGTATTTATAGTGACCCGAAGATCAAGGGTTAAAATGCCTTTATATATTCAAGCATTTACACCCGTACATAATGAATGTGATGGTTGGTAGTCATGAACGTATGATAGATGACCCTTGGCTCCTTCCCATGTGATGTTTATTCATCTACCTTGATGGTCTACATTCTTTAGTTGGTTGGACTTCCAGCGGAGCAACTACCTTGATTGCCGATCAAGTGATTGATGACTAAGACTATTGCCACGTAAGGAGATACGTGTCCAATTATGATTTTCCCACATAGATGGATAATTTTTGGTATCAATAATGTCATTTTAAAATATATGGAGATTCTTTTAAATAAAGTATTACATGTATCCCCCCCCCCCCCCCCAAACGGGGAAGTTTTATATGTATAACTTAGATTTCAAAGAATTGATCGATGAAAATTTGTAAACATGTATAATTGGTTGATGTCGCTTAAGTAAGAATCATGTTCTTGAAATGATCTCCATAATTGATTGAACTAAGAATTCTTTGGATTAAATATGGTGGAAAAACTCGGTTCCATTTCATAATATGAAAGTGAGGATCATCGGTAACCAAAGTTTGGTGTTAGTTGTTTGAAAATATCTTTACTTCTCTCCTAAAAGGGCGGTGGGAGAATGAGGCTAAGTCTCAGGTACAATGGTTTGGGTTAAGGAAGGTTCATATTCTTGGGTAGTAGTGAATAGCTGAAAGGTAGGTATTCTCAATGTAAGTAGTTGGAACTTTATAACAACGTCTCCAGATTTTCTTTGCGTTGTAAGGAAAATGATAAGGTAATGTTTTATCTCTTAAGAATTAAATTCTTGATTTATGGTCCGATCTATGATAACTTGGTACGTAGACTCGACAACAATAAATGGGAATTATAACTCGTTGTAAATTTTTCAGGTAACCGACCAATCACATTAAAGAGACATGTTCTCAGTTATAGGCAATTAGAATAACGCAATGTTATTAGCGGTGTAATATTCTTATGAATTTTTGTGACAAAAAGTTAATTTATTTAAATTATTTAATGAACCTAGTTTTAGAAAAGTTGGTTTTGGTTTTCTAAATTGGTTTTGAACAAACAATCGATTTATTTTACAAAAGTGTTTTTTTTAAATTCGATATCTTTTATCTCTTTTCGTACATTAGAACTAAAAACAATATTGGTACTTGTGCTTAAGTTATTTTATTTTGAAAGGAATTAAAAAACTAGTATAAAATGAACAATTGAGTTCATTGGAAGTGGAGGCGCTTCAAACATTGAATATACTTTAGAAGATAAAATAATCAAAGGGCCTTCACGACCCACTTCTAAAGATCCAAAGATGTGTTGGGAATTGTTCACTTCGATTAGTGTGATTCAACAAGTATCTGATAAAGAGGTTGTTTTGAGTGCTTCATCGATTTTATTGAAAATCACTCGAGTATGTATTTGTTTGCCTCATGCACCATAAGTATGAAACCTTTGATTAGTTCAAAATGGGCAAAGATACATTGGAGCATGGGTAAGGTAAAATAATCCATAATTCTAGAATCTCACCATAAAGGTATTTTCCCTCTTAGTATAGTTAAGGGATCATTTATTGAAGGTGTGGGATTTTATCTGAGTAGTCTACAACAAGTATTCAACTTCGGAATGGTATAGAGGAAATGAAGGAATAAAACATTTTTAAAAATCGCAGGGTTCATGGTAGATTATTTCGGACTGTGATATTCTTGTTAGGATTATTAATCGGTCTCTTTAACTCCCATTAAACATTAAAGTGGGCACAAGATCATTCTAGGGAATGTTCGGATCTAGTGTGGCCAACACTCATATTGTGTAAGGATACAAGGAAGTTGGAAGTAAGATAGAGATATATTCCTTTGTTAGTTATCCCAATGGTAATAAGGGTAATTAATATCATGTGCTTAAAACACGAAAGTCGTTAATTAAATTAATGCTCGCTACTCGTAAGAGGGTTATGTAATAAAACATGGGCCCAATTTTAAGTTGGACTCACAAGATTAAATGAAACATCATATTACCAATGTTATTATACCACTCTTACAAGATGAAATACATCCTGATATCGATATTACACTACCTTATCGTAGTGGGAGTATTATCGATGACTAGGGTGTACGTGTCACTTATACTAGAAAGAAAGTGGTTCCATGTCGTAGTGGGAGCATCAGGAGTCATTCTTAATGGTTAGTGTTTTAAGTGATTATTTTAATAAGATCATAGGCAAATAAGAACTGGGTTCTGGGAACTACAATGAGGCATTACAAGGCAAAGTCTTTTGCTTTAACTTATGACCGTGGATAAATAAAAGGATTTTATGCATTCGAATCAAGTTTTGGGACTTGTAGACTTATTGATGGAGTGAAGCCCATCGGGGACAAGTGGACCTACAAGGCATTAAAAGATAGATAGATGGGAAGGTGAAAATCTTCAATGTAAGTCTTGTGAAAAGGTTTACTCATAAAGAAAAGTTTTGACTATAAGAGTGTGCTATTCTATAATGGAGAAAACTTATTTAATTAAATGTCAACCCCATAAACAAATTTTAATTCTTATTAACCCTAGAACATGAAACTAAGTGAATCAAATAAAGCATGTGAAGAAAATAAAATTTCAGGAAAAAATCCCAAAGGGTAACACCTTTTATTTCATTATAGTTTTCATATATCAACTTATAAATACAATAGACACTACACCAAAAAGGCCAACAAGTCCATGACAACAAGAGTTGTCACCCCCAGAATTATCACGATCATTGACCTTGACAAGTTCGACTTGTCACAATCAATGACCATGACAATCCGATGGATTTGGTGTAGTGAGATAAATACAACCCGACGAATCTCCTGCAGATAACCCTCGCCTTCTTCAGCAATAGTTCCCACAAGAATCACAAGAGCAGCAATAGAGAGTCATTTTCTACAAGGGCAGTAGTGAAGACTCCTTCACAATAGTAACTTGAATATAGAAGTGATTTACGTTTCAAAGACGATTCACAAAAGTATAAAGGAGATGATGTGTGAATCAAAACAAGTTTTACACTTTTAAAAATGAAGACTTTTTATAGCAGATCTGCAGTTTTCGTAAATCAAAGGTGTTAATAAAAAATGTATTGAAATAGGTATTTATAGGTGGAAATAAAAATCAAGACGGTGTAACCTCGTTCGAACAAGAAGTTGACTTCGTTCTAACGACATGAAGGTGTTGTTCGAACGACATAATGTTCACTTCAAATGAGATGGAAAAATTCAAGACAGTAAGCCCTCGTTTGAACCTCGTTTGATGAATGATTCAAATGACCTTTTAATGCGATCCAGGCAGTTCTAAGGAAATGGAAATATCATTTGAACGAAACTATCGAAGATAAAAAATATTTTTAAGTTCAAAAACTATTCAAGAAACTGACTCGTTTTGTAAAAAATCAGTTTATAAAAATCTCCTAATATTTTGTAAAAAGTTCCACAAAAAAAAGACAACAACTATATCGAATTTACATGATGTCGTGGAACATGTTTAAGTTTCTTGCTAATCGAATTCGTCTTCTTGAACATGTGAAGGTGAAGCGCTATGACAAAAGTAACGGGATATGCCATGCTCAATGTAAACTATATTCTATGGTCAACTCCTAGATGCTGGGGCAGTGATAGAAAATTTCCCCTTACAAATCCCCCCCATGTCTATTCCTGTGCAAAATAAAAAAAATTCAAATTATCGAACAAATTCTATACAAATCTAATACCCTCCAAGAAACCCATAAATGGAAAGATACTAAAAGTATACAAGTCTTTAAAGTCTTGAATTATCTTACATTCCCTTGATCTTCTTTTTGGGAGCTTTGTCAAATGTGTACTTTTCAAATGCTCATAAAAGTGTACCTACACACAATAGCCAAAAAGATATGCCTTCGTGACTTATTGAGTTTGAAATAAGATAAAACTCATACACGTATTATCAATTCTCCCCCATAAATCAAACTTTCACTCCCCCATAATTCGTTGTCCCCCTTTTTATTTGTATGAAATAGACAAGGAAAAGAATAAAAAATAATAAATCGAAGCGTGCCACAACAATCATAGAATATCATCACAAATATTATGCAATACAAAACAAGTAATGATAAACTAAGCATAACAAACTATTTTTTATTTTTCAAAATTTTCAAGAAATTTTTTTTTACAAAAAAACCACATAATGAACTAACACTAGATAACCAAGTCGTGAACGCATAACGAAAGGGTGTGAACAAATTCGATAGGAAAATCACCTCAAATAATGATGTAAGGATATTATTTTATTGTCCGTTCATAATTGAGTATGTAGTATACCGCTACAACCATCAAAGTACTTCAACATTCAAGACTCCACGAGATTAATTTTGGTAAGGATGTGTTTAAGTACCTTAACGGTTCACTTAGAGTGTTGGGATATATTTTGCAGAATATTTTCTAAGTGTTGGAGCGGGGTTTTTTGTCAAAGAATTTTTTCTAAGTGTTGAGGCGGACTATTTTTTGACGAAACAAAAATTAATTATTTTTAATTTCTTGTTCGAGCGACGTCCTTATGTCGTGAGAAGTCGTTTGAATGACACGTGTCATTGTTCGAGCGACATTGACATCTTGTTCGAGCGATGCGCCGCCTTAAGTTTGATATAAATAGGGTGTTAAACCACTCCGTTTTCGATTAGAAGAACTGACGGTTTAGTTTCTGTAAACACTGCAAATTGACAGAACACTTTATCTTCTTCGTTTAGGGTTTAATCCTTTTTGTTTTCAATTCACAAAACATCTCAATCTTTATGTGAATTGTTTTGGAGCCAAGATACAACTTTGGTGAAGTTTTTCTCCTGTAGAGAGGGTAAATTTACGACTGACGACTGCGTGTCTATTAAGAGTGCTTGAGGGTGTTCCTAACCGGTTTGGACTGCGTGTTCGTGTGGACTGATGCGGTTGTTCCATTTTTTACTCAAGACTGCGTGTCTTTATGGAATATTGAGGGAGTTCATATCATATTTCATTGTAATTATTGTAAGTTACAATTTACTATTTTATAGTGAAATAATAAAGATTTTGCCCGAAAGGTATGTTTCCTGAAATCTGTGAGTTAGCAATTTTTTTGTGATAGTTTGACACACACACACACACACCCAAAGGTAGTTGTAAGTTCAGGGGCTGAATTAGTTTGGTTTGGTATTTGTCACTGAATAAATAAGCATTTAATTAAAAACTACAAAATTTATTTAAATCGATATCACACAGCATTCTCAAATTGGTATATAAGCGGATTACGCTAATTTATTACGTGATCCTGATTTTTTATTTGTCTGATAAATTTTGACTACTCACATTGTCAAATTGGTATCAGAGCTTGTTGTACTGAGTTATTGCATTTGATCCGTTTTTCGCAAAATTGTGTGATATTGATTTTTTTGAAAAATCTGTTTTGTGAAAAAATCACAATTTTTCAAGGAGCACTTATGTAATCGGATGGCTCCCCTTGATGACACGAGTCAGAGTTTTGATGATTTAAATAGTTTGAATTTAACGTTTGCGAAAAGAATTCATTTTTTGAAAAAAGAAAATTGTCGTTTTAAAACCTGCGATGGATCTTTTGCAAAAGGTTCAAAATCAAAGAGATTTGTATCATGAGAAATTTATTTCTTTGGACCATGATCTTAAGGATTTAGAATTGTCCAAAAAGGAGAGTTATGATAGAGTCCTATTTTTAGAAAAAAGAATGGGAGGACTTAAAAAAATTTAGGATTTTTGTTTGTGCCAAAGTAGATAAAAATATTTTACTTGATGAGTTTGTGGCATGTGAAGAAACTCTTAGGGATAAATGTGCATATTTAAGAGAGAACGTGATTACCTTCTAGGAATAGTTGAAAATTTAGATAAGGAGTCCCTAAAATTGGAAGAGTCTAATTCTTTCCTCGAGTAAAATGTTTTTGAGATAAGAAATTATTTGATGGACTTGAGTAATGTTGGTAGCAATGGTAGTGGCTCATCGTGTTCTCATGCTTTGATAATTAAAGCCAAAACCATTATTTGTTTTAGTGCATCAATCAATCCCAATGATGTTATAAAAGGTCAACCCATAGGTGTCGTTCTACCCGTTTACATATGTTCACATTGTGGTAGGAAAGGTCACCTTAGGTGTTTTTGTTTTGATCTTTGAAAAGGTCCTAGGAAGTTTAAATCTAGTGTTCCCTTGGTTCCCAAAACCCCTATGCATTGTTGTAGACCTATTTGGGTTATGAAATCACTTTTAGAGGCACTAGATGTTAGACTAGTCAATTCTCGATTGCTTGCACATGATTCTTCTCTTGCTATATCTTATAGATGATTGTGTTCGCATGTTTGTCATACGCTAGTTGTGTTTCATGATATATTCTTACTAGTGTTATGACTAGATTTTATTTTGATAAAATTTTTGAAAAAGACAAAAAGATTTTTTTTTGTTTTACACCATATATGAATAGACATTTACGATGACCGAGTCACAATTTCATTCCATATCCATATGATGATTTGATAGTATTTTGATATGCGTCATCATTTCATTTTTTTGCTTTACAATGTTTGGAGTCATTGAGATGTGATTAGTTATTACTACCTACATGTTTGACTCATAATTTTCTTTAATGAACACTTGCATGGATTTGTTTGATTATTGTACTTGTTTATCACATATTGGTCGAGTGTTGTCATCTTAATTCCATCTTTCACTACACCAAAACTGGCGATTGGTCACGGCCAAAATCCCTGACCAAACCTGTGGGTCGCGGACTTGGGCCGTGACCATTTCGGGCGTGACCATTTTCGTGGGTCGCGGCCCAAGTCCGTGACCAAAAAATGGTCACGGCCGAGAGGGGTCACGGCAGATGGTCGCGGACTTAGGCCGTGACCCATGCCGTGATGGGTCGCGGCTCTAATCCGTGACCCATAACCGTGACAAATTGGTCGCGGCCAAAGTCCGCGACCCATGTGCGTGACAAAAAAAAATTAAAAAAATTGGTCGCGGCCCTTGTCCATGACCCACAACCGTGACAAATTGGTCGCGGCCAAAGTCCGCGACCCATGTGCGTGACAAAAAAAAATTAAAAAAATTGGTCACGGTCCTTGTCCATGACCCACGACCGTGACAAATTGGTCGCGGACTTTGGCCGCGACCCATGTGTGTGACAAAAAAAATTTAAAAAAAATTGGTCGCGGCCCTAGTCCGCGACCCATTACCGTGACAAAAAATAAAAAAAATGGTCGCGGACTTTGGCCGCGACCATTTTTAAGCGCGACAAAAAAAAGTAAAAATGGTCATGGACAAAGTCCATGACCATATTTATCTGTAATTTAAAAAAAATGTATTTTTTTTTGCCCAATCCTAAAATTGGGGTTCCTGTGAGTGCATCATCGGTTGCTACGAGGTGTTGCAAATATTTATTATAGGCAAAACAATAAAAAAAAATCACAAATTGCGAATTGAGAATGTTGTTAATAAACAAATATATATACAAACATAAAAATATTACACGTCTTAATAATTCACAGACCAAAAAAAAATTGGGCAGAGTTTCCTCTATTTTCTTGACATTCCAAAACCTGTAAATGAAAAACCTGCTTATTATAAAGCCCGCACGGCTATAAAATTCAACAATCAAATTATAAAAGCCCGCACGGCCACAAAACTAAACAATAAAAGCCTGCACGGCTATAACACATAAAAAACATTATCCTGAATGTCCACAACATATAAATAATCATCATGTTGTAAAACATTGCCTCCTTCATTTTATCCACGCGCAAAAATCCTACAAATGATAGGATACAAAAAATAAAAGTATCAGTAACCAAGTAATTTTACAAAAAAACTAATCAAGCTGAAAAATTGCATATATGAGTTAAAATTATCAGTAACCAAGTAGAAATATAAAAATTAAGTGTGGAAATAAGCAAATTACTGCCGTACTCTCAAACCGGGAGACCCGCGGCTGCGGGGTCAGTTCCTACGAGTTACGTTGGTCCCGTGGGAGGTGTTGGTGCCACCCACGGGGCCGTTCGGGGGTTGTTTCGAGTTCTCACCCTCTAACGCCATGTTTTTAAGCCTAAGTGTGGAAATAAGCAAATTACCGTCGTACACTCAAACCGGGACACCCGCGGCTGCGGGGTCCGTTCCCACGAGTTACGTTGGTCCCGTGGGAGGTGTTGGTGCCACCCACGGGGCCGTTCGGGGGCTGTTTCGCGTTCTCACCCTCTAACGACATGTTTTTAAGCCTAAGTGTGGAAATAAGCAAATTATCATCGTACTCTCAAACCGGGACACCCGCGGCTGCGGGGTCAGTTCCCACGAGTTACGTTGGTCCCGTGAGAGGTGTTGGTGCCACCCACGGGGCCGTTCGGAGGCTGTTTCGAGTTCTCACCCTCTAACGCCATGTTTTTAAGCCTAAGTGTGGAAATAACCAAATTACCGTCGTACTCTCAAACCGGGAGACCCGCGGCTGCGGGGTCCGTTCCCACGAGTTACGTTGGTCCCGTGGGAGGTGTTGGTGCCACCCACGGGGCCGTTCGGAGGCTGTTTCGAGTTCTCACCCTCTAACGCCATGTTTTTAAGCCTAAGTGTGGAAATAAGCAATTTACCGTCGTACTCTCAAACCGGGAGACCCGCGGCTGCGGGGTCCGTTCCCACGAGTTACGTTGGTCCCGTGGGAGGTGTTGGTGCCACCCACGGGGCCGTTCGGGGGCTGTTTCGAGTTTTCACCCTCTAACGCCATGTTAAGCCTAAGTGTAGAAATAAGCAAATTACCGTCGTACTCTCAAACCGGGACACCCGCGGCTGCGGGGTCAGTTCCCACGAGTTACGTTGGTCCCGTGGGAGGTGTTGGTGCCACCCACGGGGCCGTTCGGGGGCTGTTTCGAGTTCTCACCCTCTAACGCCATGTTTTTAAGCCTAAGTGTGGAAATAAGCAAATTATCATCGTACTCTCAAACCGGGACACCCGCGGCTGCGGGGTCAGTTCCGACGAGTTACGTTGGTCACGTGGGAGGTGTTGGTGCCACCCACGGGGCCGTTCGGGGGCTGTTTCGAGTTCTCACCCTCTAACGCCATGTTTTTAAGCCTAAGTGTGGAAATAAGCAAATTACCGTCGTACTCTCAAACCGGGAGACCCGCGGCTGCGGGGTCCGTTCCCACGAGTTACGTTGGTCCCGTGGGAGGTGTTGGTGCCACCCACGGGGCCGTTCGGAGGCTGTTTCGAGTTCTCACCCTCTAACGCCATGTTTTTAAGCCTAAGTGTGGAAATAAGCAAATTATCGTCGTACTCTCAAACCGGGAGACCCGCGGCTGCGGGGTCCGTTCCCACGAGTTACGTTGGTCACGTGGGAGGTGTTGGTGCCACCCACGGGGCCGTTCGGGGGCTGTTTCGAGTTCTCACCCTCTAACGCCATGTTTTTAAGCCTAAGTGTGGAAATAAGCAAATTACCGTCGTACTCTCAAACCGGGACACCCGCGGCTGCGGCGTCCGTTCCCACGAGTTACGTTGGTCCCGTGGGAGGTGTTAGTGCCACCCACGGGGCCGTTCGGGGGCTGTTTCGAGTATTCACCCTCTAACGCCATGTTAAGCCTAAGTGTAGAAATAAGCAAATTACCGTCGTACTCTCAAATCGGGACACCCGCGGCTGCGGGGTCAGTACCTACGAGTTACGTTGGTCCCGTGGGAGGTGTTGGTGCCACCCACGGGGCCGTTCGGGGGCTGTTTCGAGTTCTCACCCTCTAACGCCATGTTTTTAAGCCTAAGTGTGGAAATAAGCAAATTGCCGTCGTACACTCAAACCGGGACACCCGCGGCTGCGGCGTCCGTTCCCACGAGTTACGTTGGTCCCGTGGGAGGTGTTAGTGCCACCCACGGGGCCGTTCGGGGGCTGTTTCGAGTTTTCACCCTCTAACGCCATGTTAGGCCTAAGTGTAGAAATAAGCAAATTACTGTCGTACTCTCAAACCGGGACACCCGCGGCTGCGGGGTCAGTTCCCACGAGTTACATTGGTCCCGTGGGAGGTGTTGGTGCCACCCACGGGGCCGTTCGGGGGCTGTTTCGAGTTCTCACCCTCTAACGCCATGTTTTTAAGCCTAAGTGTGGAAATAAGCAAATTATCATCGTACTCTCAAACCGGGACACCCGCGGCTGCGGGGTCAGTTCCTACGAGTTACGTTGGTCCCGTGGGAGGTGTTGGTGCCACCCACGGGGCCGTTCGGGGGCTGTTTCGAGTTCTCACCCTCTAACGCCATGTTTTTAAGCCTAAGTGTGGAAATAAGCAAATTACCGTCGTACTCTCAAACCGGGACACCCGCGGCTGCGGGGTCTGTTCCCACGAGTTACGTTGGTCCCGTGGGAGGTGTTGGTGCCACCCACGGGGCCGTTCGGGGGCTGTTTCGCGTTCTCACCCTCTAACGCCATGTTTTTAAGCCTAAGTGTGGAAATAAGCAAATTATCATCGTACTCTCAAACCGGGACACCCGCGGCTGCGGGGTCAGTTCCTACGAGTTACGTTGGTCCGGTGGGAGGTGTTGGTGCCACCCACAGGGCCGTTCGGGGGCTGTTTCGAGTTCTCACCCTCTAACGCCATGTTTTTAAGCCTAAGTGTGGAAATAAGCAAATTACCGTCGTACACTCAAACCGGGACACCCGCGGCTGCGGGGTCCGTTCCCACGAGTTACGTTGGTCCCGTGGGAGGTGTTGGTGCCACCCACGGGGACGTTCGGGGGCTGTTTCGCGTTCTCACCCTCTAACGCCATGTTTTTATGCCTAAGTGTGGAAATAAGCAAATTATCATCGTACTCTCAAACCGGGACACCCGCGAGTACACTCAAATCGCGAGTCCCGTAACTACGCGGTCTGTTCCTATGAGTCGCATTGGTCCCGTGCGAGGTGTTCGTGACTCTTACGGGACCGTTTGGTGTTTGTTTTAGGTTTTCATCCTTCGAGGGCATGTTTTTATGCTTAAGTCTAACTTTTTGCAAATTTACGTCGTACACTCAAACCGGGAGCCCCGTGACTACACGGTCTGTTCCTACGATTTACATTGATCCCGTGCGAGGTGTTCGCGACTCTTACGGGACCGTTTTGTGACTGTTTTACATTTTCACCATTCGATGGCATGTTTTTATGCTTAAGTCTAATTTTTTACAAATTTACGTCGCACACTCAAACTGGGAGCGCCGTGACTACACGGTCAGTTCCTACGAGTTACATTGGTCCCGTGCGAGGTGTTCGTGACTCTTACGGGACCGTTTTAAGGTTGTTTTACATTTTCACCCTTCGATGACATGTTTTTTATGCTTAAGTCTAATTTTTTACAAATTTACATCGTACACTCAAACCGGGAGCCCCGTGACTACGCGGTCGGTTCCTACGAGTCACATTGGTCCTGCGCGACAAGTGAATAAGATGAACGGTCACAAATTGCAAACCCAAGAATAACTTTCGAACCATGACTAATTTTTATTCCCATTCTCACCTCTCTCCTATTCATCTCGGACTAATTTTTATTCCCATTTTCACATCTCTCCTATTCTCAAACCGGGAGTCCCGCGGCTGTGGGGTCAGTTCCTATATGTTACATTGGTCCCGTGGGAAGTGTTGGTACCACCCACGGGGCCGTTCGGGGGCTGTTCGGGAGTTGTTTTGGATTTTCACCCTCTAACGCCATGTTTTTAAGCCTAAGTCCTGATATTTTTCAATTATCGCCGTATTCTCAAATCGGGAGTCCCGTGATCGTGCGGTCAGTTCCTACGAGTTACATATATTTTGTGGGAGGTGTTGGTGCCTCCCACGAAACCGTTCGGGGGCTGTTTCGGGTTTTCCCCCACTAACGCCATGGTTTGCCTAAGTTTAGAAATATGCAAATTATCGTCGTATTCTCAAACCGGGGATCCCGTGATAGCGCAGTCAGTTCCTACGAGTTACATTGGTCCCGTGCGAGGTGTTGGTGCCGCTCACAGGACCGTACGAGGACTGTTTCGTATTTTTACCTATCACAGGGCCGCTTGTGGGATGTTTTGGGTTTCTCCCCTCTAACGCCATGTTTTTAAGCTTATATCTAGACATTAGCAAATTATCGTCGTATTCTGAAACAGGGAGTCTAAAATATTTTCAACATATTATCCAACAATCAAACCAATAATTATCCCGTACTCCTTCTAATTATCACATATTCCTTTAAACATACTATCCAACAACAAGCCAACAACCAATAATTATCCCGTACTCCTTCTATCATCTAAAAGATTTAATAAATAATGCATATCAATTATATAACTACTTTAGTTAAAGTAAAGAGTACCTGGTGTGTAATGAAGAGCTGGTATGTAATGAAGAAGTGGTATCTAATTGGTTAGGTCTGCAATACGTAAACAATGTAGTTATGATTATTACGCCGCCATTTGAAGGTTTTAAAATACATATTCAATCAAGTTGATCACAAAAAATTTCAAACTAAAACAGAACTGTATAAAATCAACATAACTATAGCATACATGTCAAGTTAAAATATGAATGAACGGAATTAAGTTGTATTGTTCCATGTCAAGTTGTAGCCTCATAATATCTTGACGTAAACGTAAAAAAATGCACATTAATCGCAAGATATATGATATACTTTTTCATAGGTAAATCAAGAACACACCCAACAAATTTAATAACATGTACATTTATCGACACTAGTATAAATTCAATAAATACAACATAGTATCCAACAACCAAGCCAACAATATCTCACTATAGTAATGTGCACACGTGTTTGCGACTCTTATGTCAAAAAAATTTCATTTAATTATATTTTGTCAAAAAAAAACAAGACAAGCATATTTTGTCAAAAAAATACACACACATACAATCTAGGGTTTATTGACATAATCTATACATACACACACATACAATCTAGGGTTTACTTAAACCCTAACTTTTTTTGACATAAATCTATGCATACATATAACCAACAATAAGGCGGTTGTAATTTTTTTTACTTATTATATAAACATTTAATTATATTTTGTCAAAAAAATATAATGTCTAGAGTTTTGAATAATATTTTGTCAAAAAAAATACACATATACAATCTAGGGTTTATTGACATAATCTATACATACACACATACATACACACACATAATGTCTAGAGTTTTGAATACTATTTTGTAAAAAAAATACACACACATACAATCTAGGGTTTATTGTCGTAATCTATACACACACACATACAATCTAGGGTTTATTTTCGTAATCTATACACACACACATATACACACAAATAGCTGCCACAAATCATAACAAATCGAAATTCACACACACACATACACCCACATATACATACACACACACACATACACTCGCATACACACATAGCTGCCACAAATCAAAACCAATCAAAATGCACACACATATACACACATACCTTTCACGATTGTCAGATGAAATCAACAAAAAACCCAAATAGACGAAATCCCAAATCGCCCAAATCGTCCAAACTTAACCGCGAATGGCAGAAATTTGAGTAGCGTTGTAAGTAAATCATCTTTAAATATGTGGACCTGGTCACGGCCTAGAGCCGTGACCCAACCTCCGCGACCAATTAGTTATCCCCTGACCACTGGTCACGGCCCTAGGCCGTGACCCACCATGCTCAACCAACAGACCACCATGAGCGACCAAACTCCCTTCGGATGAGGTATGGTCACGGTCCCAAGCCGTGACTCACTTCAGAAATTGGTTTCGGCCTCCAGCCCTGACCACCATGCGCGACTAACAGCCCTTCAAATGAGGTATGGTCACGGCCCCAAGCCGTGACCCACTTCAAAATTTGGTTTCGGCCCCTAGCCGTGACCCCATTTGCGCGACCAATTTTTTTTTTCCGAGGTGGTCACAGTCCAAGTCCGTGACCCATCCGCGACCAAGTTGGAGGGAATTTTGGCGGGGTTTTGGCGCCAACATGGTCACACCTTGGGTCACGGCCAAAGTCCGTGACCCACAGTGGTCAGGGACTTGAGCCGTGACCACTTCCAAAGCATCCATGACTCAGTGTAAAAATTAAAATGGTCACGCCAAAAATTGAGTTGGTCACGGCCCAAGTCCGCGACCAGCTGGTCGCGGACTTGGGCCGTGACCAACTGGGCGTGACCATTCGCAGGATTTGGTGTAGTGTTTAAAGCGAATCATATGCGATGAAACTTGACAATGGAAGTAGTTGATGTAAAAATCGTTTATCATGAGGAATTTAATTGCAACAAATATAATGAGTGAATCACGATAAAGGGCTGCGAGAGTAAAAATTTAACTCGTCGTGAAAGCCATCGTTTACAAGAGCTCGAAAAAAATTTAAAGGCAATAAAAAAATAAATAGGCCAAAAAGGGGCGACCTCAAAGAAAAATAAATGATTATGATTTATGAGGGATTTTGGATGGAAAGAAATGAAAAACGGGTTTGCACGTCCTGACAACATCATGAAAAAGAATTTTATAGTTTTAAACGTTAATGGTATGGGAATAATTCCCGACTTTGATGTGTTGATGGATTGAGTCGATGTCATTTAAATTCAACAGTTCCCACACCTAAGGATGATTTCGAGATTCATTCGTTAGGAGTACACGTATTCATCGTGCACATATGTTATGTTTGATTGCATTGATTTTCCTATTGAATATGTTCACACCCATTCATTTCGTTTCCATGATTTGGCTGTCTTAGTGAAAATTCATGGTGTGTGAGTTTTGTAAAATTATTTTTGCATTTTTGTTTGGAAAAATTGAAAAATAAAAAATAGTTTGTGGAAGCTTTTGAGTAACTCTTTAGGTGATGGTACTTGGGCAAGGTATATGCATCAGAGATATAGGTTTCTAGCTGATTCTAATTTCTATGGCTCTCCGTCTTACTCGAGTTCAACATGGCGGAGGATGCAAAAAGTTTGGGATAATTATCATGATAATGTAGATGATAATAATCCGATTATGTGGAAATCAAATTCAGATTGGAAGTTAACATTAAAATCAGTATGGGACCTTCGTCATAGAGATTGCACTCATTCCTCCTTCTCAGTCATTTGGAATCCAAGAATTCTTCCAAAAGTTTCGTTCTTTATGTGGCGACTTCTCCAACATGCTCTACCTTTAGACTCAAAATTAAAAAGACTTCATATATACTTAGCTTCAAAATGTAGATGCTGCTATAATCTTGTAGAAGAATATTTTTATCACTTGTTCGGATCTAGTACCATTACTTAACAGGTATGGAATCATTTTTCTGGCATTATATGGTATAGATTTAATTTTTCCTCTCTTAAGAGACTTATCATGTCTTGGTGGTTAAATTCAAGAGGGAAAAACATAAAGTCTTTGCTCTCTATTATGTTACCTTGTTACATTTGCTGGACAATTTGGTGTGTATGGAATAAAAAGGAATATGAAGGGGAACTCATGAAGGCTTTAAAAATTATTGATCTTGTCCATGAAGATGTGCGAATTTCCTTTAAAGATCGATCTTACAAAGGCTCTAAAGCTAAATACTTGTTAGGTTTTATCTCAGATTTTTCTATCTCTTTCTTTATAAGCCATTAGTGAAGGGCTTTTCTTCACTCTTATTTAATCAATTATTTTAGTTTGTTAAAAAAAAAGAGTAACTATTTACATGAGTGTAGTTTGATTCATATTTTCTATTCATTTTTGTCGTGACAACTCCATGTTTATTTTAGTTTATTTGTTTCCTAGTCTATTTCGGACAAATAAAAAGGGGGAGAACAAATTATGGGAGTGTTTTTGCATTTTGGAAGAGATTTGATTATTGATTGATTTATTCTTATATCATTTAAAAGTCGATATGTCACGAAGGTATTTTCTTTGTCTCATGTGTGTAGGTACAAATATTGAAGATCATTATTTTTGCACACCTTAATGAAAAAAGCTGAAAATTTTAAAGATTTGATGTTGAAGATTTTGAAGAAAAGTTCGAAACTTGAATCTTTAGTACCTTTTCAGTTTTGGGTTCATGGGAGGGTATTAGATTTGTATTGGTATTTTGATTTGATAATTCAGATGTTTTTATTTTGTACTAGCATAAACATATGGGGAGATTTGTAAGGCCATCTCCAGTGGGACTGTCTAAAAAGATGTAAAGTTACATATTTTGTCTTACGTTGTACGAAGGATATACACACTGGTATAGGCTAGTTGGGAGTGTAAATGGTGATGTGGCAGGCTTGGATGGATGAATGTTAGCCGTCCAGGGCGACGAATGACTGACACCTATCTAGCTATCCGTTACCTACAATTAGTAATCCAGCCGTTATAATTCATCTCTTAACATTTATATTTTCTTAAAAACTACATAATTAAGAAATAGCCTCTATAAATACTAAACCTCCACATTTATATTTTCATACCAAATTACCTCCCTCCCCTTTCATATCAATTCCAATACCTTATTTTTTTCATACCAATTATAATACCTTTCATACCGAATTCCATATTTTCATACCAATTTACAACACCTATAATTATTTATATTATTAATCAATTTTATTATCCAAAATGCATGCAATTAAAAGGAAATGGTGTGGCAAAACCGCTAAGACAAACGAGAATCCCCCTCCCCCAATAATTTTGCCAATTGTGTATAGAAATTTGGTTCGGATGTATGACGATACTACACGACATGCGAGAGATGCAATACTTGATCCTAATGCGCATGCAAACGAGAGTCAATTTCACATGCGCGAGAGTGTACAAGGTCCGATTGAAGTGTATGCCAGTTTAGCCAATGTTCTAGAAGTTCGAGCTATCATTGATAATTTCGGGTTCAGTCATTTGTTTAGGGAAACTTTTCCTAACTTGGACAATAAAATGACGGAAGCGCTAATTAGTAGGTTATCGGAGATAACACATACATTTCACCTACCTTGTGTGGAGTTGGGGATTACCCCTTTCGATTTTGTGCAGTTATTCGGTAATATTTGAATAAAATGCTACGCAATTTATTTTATTTACCTATATTATTTATGAATTATTCGGTACTTAATACTTCTTAAATTTATCCATTTTAGTAATTCAAATTGGAATCCATCCAATTTTGCCCCCGTTTCCTATGAGTAGTCCATATATCGTGGATGACTAACCCAGGGATTTAAAAAGATCCTCATGGAGGTAGTTGGTTTGGTGAGAAAAGGGTTTTTTAAAACATCCCTATATGCACACTCCATTCTTTAGGTGGCGTTAATCATGTGATGAAATGGTTAACGCCGACAAAAGAAAATATTCCATGGGGTGATTATTTGAAATGGCCTAGGTTATTTGATTGATGTTGCGACTTGGAGAGCTACTATCATTGACATTGTATACCCGTGCCACAAGAAAAATCGGCAAGATATTGCAAAGATACAAATAAAGATAATGAAAAATGTATACGCTTATTCAACATGAAATTGCACAGATGGAGAAAAGGCTATAGTGATGGCATGCTAAACATTTGATAAATACTAAACTTGACAATCCAATGTATGCATCGAATTCGGACCTGTCGAATTACAAAGGGGTCGAGTCGGACATGGATTTAGTATATCATCTACCAACCATATTGATGGGGGATGGGCATGCCTTATGTTGTGTTCCGTGGTTGCCTAGGAAATAATTGAATTAACTAGTCAATAAAATGTATCTTTTGTTTTTATGTTCTTATTATGAAAATTTAATATTATATTTTGAGTTCTGAAAATTGGTTTTAAATTATGAATATTTTAACCATATTCACATTCTTATCCATGAAATTAAATATTATATATTACAAATAGTATTTGACACCAATTGAAGAGAACTTAATAATTAAAGAAATTGCTTAACATATAAAACCATGTAACTCTATCGTTGCGAGATGTTCCGATATGCTTGAGTACGAAGATGCATTATCTCATTCATTCGCATCACATGAAAAACTAGTTGCCTGGGCGTGAAGTTACTAGTATCCTTGGACATAATTTGATCTTCATCGCATTGGAGTTGAGCTTCGTACTCTTTGTTGTGAATTGATATTAAATTATCAATCTTGTCATTAAAATTTCTTTTGATTGCTTTCTATTCTGCAAAATTTTTGGAATAAAGTGTGTTGAATTCTTCAGAGTTATCTAACAGGGTCGTGTGTGCAGCTAAACTACTGGCGGCCACTCATTTCTTCCCTTTTAGTTTCTCCTCTTTACGTCCCATCGGTTGTTTTAAGGCATTATTGAAGTCGCGTGTTTCGGTATTGTTCGAATGAATGGGACTCTCATTTATGTCCTCATCTGTATATTGTGAAACTGTGGTTGACATGGCTTACTTGGGAAAATCCTTGAGAACCTTGTAGCAATGGTCATACACGAATTTATGACCCATAGCAGCACGAAAGTTATCACTAGCATGTTGTAGCTACAAAAATTATTTATTGCATGAGTTACATAAATTAAGAATATTAAATTTAAATAAGAAACTAATCACAACCAAGTGTAATTACCCAAGTAACTTCCATCGTGTCGCTATCTTTACCGTCTCCGTATGCTTGAGAGAACTTCGCCGAATACAATAAACACTCTTTGTTTATTGCTCAAAATTTCCCCTGCAACGCATTATCGTTGCGTTTGTAAATAACTCCCTCGCTAGAGTTATAATTTGTAGTAATTTTTTCCCACATCATAATGTGGTTTGGTTTGTACCTACACCCAAATCTATGGAATATTTTATGTATGCATGCACAACAACACCTCGTCATGTGAAGTGAAATTTGGTAACCGATATAAATTCGTTGGAGTACTTTGAGATGGAGAATCCATATATTATATTTGAAAGGATAAATCTTGGATTTGTAATTTAAAAGTTTTGGGGATACATATTTATATATAAGAAAAAATATATCCGTTAAGGAATTTTAGATCCTTTATATAATAGCCGTTAGGATGCAATTTTTGTTAAAAGAAGATTGGATGGATAAGAGGTGCACATATGACAAGTATGGAGGGATGAAACTCTCCCATCTAACTAAGAGACCCACTTACTCATCGTCTATAGACAATGAAGATTTACATCATCGTTACATTTTCTCTCACCATAAAATGTATCTTTTTATACCCATTGTGGACCCAGACGATGGAAAATTAGACTTTAATATCTCCCATTGGAAATGGTCTAAGGACATTATTTTATTGTCCATTCACAATTGAGTATGTCGTATACCGCTACAACCGTTAAAGACTTATTCAAGATCAATCATGCATCAAGACATATCCAAATATCAAATTACTTCAACATTCAAGCCTCCACAAGATTAATTTTGGTAAGGTTGTGTTTAAGTACCTTAACGGTTATTTTCTATGTGTTGGAGCAGAGTTTTTCGTTAAAGAATTTTTTCTTAGTGTTGAGATGGACTATTTTCTAACGAAACAAAAAATAATTATTTTTTAATTTCTCGTTCGAGTGATAGAGGGACTTCGTTCGAGCGACATCCTTATGTAGCGTGAAGTCGTTTGAACGACACTTGTCATCGTTCGAGCGACACTGACATCTCGTTCGAGCGATGCCCCGCCTTAAGTTTTTTATAAATAGCGTGTTAAACCTCTTCGTTTTTGATAAGAAGACTTGGAATTTTAGTTTCTGCAAACACTGCAAATTGACAGAACACGTTGCCTTCTTCGTTTAGGATTTAATCCTTTTTGTTTTCAATTAACAAAACGTCCCAATATTTATGTGAATTGTTTTGGAACCCAAGATGCAACTTTGGTGAATTTTTTCTCCTGTAGAGAGGGTAAATCTATGGCTGACGGCTGCGAGTTGATTGGGAGTGCTCGAGTGTGTTCTATCTTGGTTTTGACTGCGTGTTCATGTGGACTGTTGCGGTTGTTCCATTGTTGACTCAGGAGTGCGTATCTTTGTGGATTCTTGCGGGAGTTCATTGAATATTTCATTGTAATTATTATAAGTTGCGATTTACTATTTTACAGTGAAATAAAGGTTTTTCCCAAAAGGAATTTTTCTTGAAATCTGTGAGTTAGCAATTTTATTTGTGATAGTTTGACACACACACACACATACACACATATAGTTGCATGATTAGGGGATGAATTAATTTGATTTGGTATTTGTCACTGATTAAATAAGTATTTAATTGGAAACTTGAAAAATTTATTTAAATCGATATCACACGGCATTGTCAAATGATAACATATGTTCACAATGAATTTTGGATACTCCTAACAAATGAACTCAAAGTCTTCCTTGGGTGTAAAAATGTTAAATTCATATGATATCTGTTCAATCTAGTTAACAAATCAAACTCTAAAATGATTTTCACGTTAATAATGCCCAAAACTATGTAATGCTCTTGCGAGACTTTTTCAGGACGTGCAAACTCATTGATCTTCGACTAAACTCCCTAAAAACTTACATATAGAATATTTTTCTCAACACTTTTGTTTTGAAGAAACCAATGCTCATATGTAGTAAAGCATGAATGTTCTTTAAATTTGGCATGACACTTTATATTTTTTTTGTTTTATTCGCCTTTAACCTTTTTGGCTCTTTTCTTTTTGCAAATGGTGGCTATTCACGCAAAGATCTTTTTACTTTCGCAGTCCAATTCCATTGCTTTTCAATTAACACATTTAACGGAGATATAATTTTCAATTTTTCCAATCCGAGCAATGTTTCTTACAAGCACTACTTTCATTATCTCGTTTTATCTCATTTGGTTCATTTTAAAGGAAGGATTGAGATGAAAACACCTTGACCAAGATGTGACAGACAAGTGAAATACTCAAATAAATCCGTGCATGTGTGCATTAAAGGCGACAATGGGTCAATTATGTAGAAAGTAATCACTAATCACATCTCAATGACTCCAACATATTATAAAACACATGGATGAAATGATGTTGTGTTTTAAAACACTATCAAAAAGTCACGTGGATAATGGAATGATATTGTGACTTGACAATCTGATTAGGCATAAATTCTTCATATGTATACCCTTAATTTAGAGGCTTTTACCATATTGTGCCATGTAAATTAAGTTGATTTATCTCATATCATTGCTACTGACCTTTTCTATATAGTGCATCGAGTTTCGTATTTTTCTCTTACATTTTGCAGGTATTTTATATAAGTGAAGAAAAGAGAAAACTCAAAATCAAGAAAGAAAGAAAAGAAGAAAAGTCAAGGGAAAAATAGTAATTTTACACCAGAAATTTGAACACATAACCTAAAGAAAATTTGAATACCTAGAGTCTATAAGTATGTAGGAAGAAACATCATCCAAATACGAGTCTCGGGTGAAAAGTTATGGAGCTTCAAAGTTTAGAAGAAATCAAGAAAAAATATGAAAGAAAAATGCTAGAGAAGCAAATCGATAGCCAATGAAGCGAACCGGTCCCCCTCACTTGAATGTGAAATTGAATCGATAAAAAATATTTCGGATCAATTCGTCATACTGTATTAGCCCGACCGATTCTCCCCATTAAAGAAGGAAAAATTGGACCAATTCGGCTCGCTGGCTTTTCTATTTTTATTCCAAATAAGAGTTGTGCATGGTTCAAACACTTAAAAAATGTGAGGGTTATACCATATTGTATCACGAGACATTAAAAAAAGGTTTTTACATAGTTTTGAGATCTTCTTGAAGGAAAGGACCCTAGGATTTATTATGTTCAACAATTATTCGTCATTTGGCATAGACTTCAAGGTTCATCTTCAATACAAGTAATATTGCTTTGTTTCTTTCAATTTATCTCATCTTTTGGTTTATGATTCATTACTTTATTGGTTAGAATTCTCTTTTACATGTTTGATCAAACTTTAAACGTAGGAATGATTTCATGCACTGTAGATTTCCTGTTTATTTATAGTTGCACCATGCTAGGCTAAATTCTATGTGGGTTGGGGTATATGAACGCAACCTAGGTAACACATATGGATTTAAAAGTGAATAAAAAATGATTTCTAATCCAAAGGTTTGAAATTTATCAAAACAAAAGTTGTAGGTCTTTTAATTTCGTTTGCCCTAGGTAATTGGAATGTTTAAGGGTGCAATTGGCGTTTTGATAATTTCTCATCCTTGTCAAATACAATTTTCAATTTGATATTGTGTGGAATTTAGTTCTCATATGTTTAATGCTTATAGATTATTTTATGTATCTTTGAATGAATAATTATCTTTTTGAACTTTTATGTTCTATGTGAACACCGATAGTTCGGGGGAGTGTACCCTAACTCCATTTTTCTTTCATATTGTTAAAGTTTAATATAGTTCATTTTTCATGCTTAGTTAGTTATTAATTTAATTCATATTGCATTAGTTGATAGGTTTAATCACCAACTCATCACCTTTTCCTTTATTTTTCTGAGTCATTCTAGGGTTAAGCGTCTTTCTTAGTCGTCCTCATGATTCTTCGTCTTATTCCCTGTGTTCGATTCCTAACTTGCTCGGATTATTGCTTAAGTGAATGGTTTACACTTGAATTGTATTCACATGCACTAGAGACACTTACAAAGTAGCGTCAATTTTTTGGCGCTGTTGCCGGGGACTAGGTAGACTTTTAGGTTAGGTCGATTTCATCTAAAATTTGATTTTAGTTCTTAAAAAGCCAAAAAAATTCCAAAAAAATTCAGAAAAGTAAAAAGAAGAATAAATAAATAATATAACATCTCATAAGTTCTTTCATGCAAAATACACAACAAACTCCTCAAGCCACTCCGACCCGCATTCACGAAAATCCTAGAGTTGAGTACGACCCCGATAGTCCACACATTCCTAACGTTCCACAATTTTGGGTTCCACCTCCTACACCACCCAACTCCATCACGAGTCACACTTATAGGGCGTCGAGTGAGGATTTTGAGTCATTTGGAGAGAGATCATGTCGGAGCACGCTAGTTATGGTACGCGTGAGGGAGAGATATCGTATCGTCCCTGAGAGAGCTCTTATATCCCGAGAGGACTGCTACTCCGGGATGCATTCTACTTCCATATAATGCAGGATAATTTAACTTCCGAAATGGGATGATCCAAAATTTTCCCACCTTTCACCTTTTGGATTCGGAGAAATGATACCTCCACATCCGTAATTTCTAAGAATCATGCGATATGTTTAGCTATCAAACTTGCACTCAAGACGTCATTCGCCTAAAACTTTTTCCTTTTTCCTTAAAGGATAAATCTAAGACCTATCTTTGGTCTTTATCACTGAACTCAATCGGGTCATGGAGAGAGATACAAGTCAAGTTTCTTTTGAAATTATTCTCCCAACATAGAATAAATTCCATCAAGGCTCAAATTCAAACGTTTAAACAACAAGAAAATGAGCCATTTGATCGATGTTGGTTCCAAGATTTTATTAACACATGGCCACATCATAATTTTGAGAAGTATCACCTTATCTTTTTCTTCCACCAAGGGCTAAGTATAGCGTCAAAACAACTCGTGGAAACTATGTGCCAGGGAGAATTTTGGGGGTTAGATGCAAATGATGTCGAGGCCCACCTTATGTATGTCACCGAGACTACTCAAGCATGGGACACATCGGATCCTAACACCCAAAACCGAGTTCAATAGACGTCTACTTCCACCGCTCCTCTCGCATTCGATCTTTATCTCATGGATAAGGATGTCAAGTGGAAACTTCGAGTTAACTACCTTGAGAAAAGATTAGAAGATGTACTCGAATCACGAGCAAGAGAAAGAACCCGATCCACCCGAGTTACGAAAGAAAAGGTGTGTGCCATTTGTGAAGCGGGCCATTAAATAAAGGAATGCCCGACGATACCCTCCTACAAAGTCACGCTCTATGAGAAAGTGGAAGCTATAGGAGGATTTAAGGGAAATTTCAATGCCCCGCACGTGAATTCTTACAACACTTTATGGAGGAACCATCTTGGGTTTAGTTACGGGAAATAAAATGCCGCGTTGAATCCTAATTCACACATTGCCCCTCCTCCACCATCGCCTCTGCACATTCAATAAGCTCCACATATGCCAGCACCACCTCGAGTGTCATATACCACCCTATCGAGGCAAACTTTTGAGGATAACATAAATCAATTCATGCAAGCACAACAAGTAACTAATGCTCAAAATAACCAAATGTTTGCTGAAATGAATGCAAACATTTCAAAGTTGCAAGCTTCTTTAAGTATCCAAGGAAAGGGTAAGTTTCCAACCCAAGGCTAAATATCTCCTCAAGGTCAACCTAGTGTTATCTCTACTTCTGACGTAAATCAAGAGCAATGTCAACATGTCACTACTTTACGTAATGGGAAAGTTGTTGATTTATCACCTCCCCCACAGGATGAACCCAAAGATAAGGAGGTTTGCTAGGCATGAAAGAGGCCGAAGATGCCTCCTTAAATGAGAGTGACAACGAGGACAACATTATTGGGCCCAAAGTCGTAGTGAAACCACCCACTGCTGCGCCTTTCCCTCAGTGGTTGGTCCCACCTCAAAAAGGAACCTCCCGCAAAGATGTGCTAGATGTATTTAAGCAAGTAAAGCTAAATTTACTTTTTATTGATGCCATAAAGCAAATTTCGCCTATGATAAAGTCCTTAAGGACTTATTGACGGTGAAAAGAATGCTAAAGGTGAAAAAGACAGTTTTACTAGCACAAAATGTGATCTCCATTCTATTTAATGATCTACCACCCAAGTTTAAAGATCCGGGTGCACCTATCATTTCGTGCATTATTGGAGATAACCGAATAGAAAAGGCCTTACTTGATTTAGGGGTGAGTGTCAACATTCTTCCATATTCCATATATTAGAAACTAGATTTGGGGGACCTCAAGCCTACATTGATCACTCTCCAACTTGCGGATCATACAGTGAAGATACCTCGACGGATTATCGAGGACGTGATAGTCCAAGTAGACACATTCTACTTCTCAGTAGATTTTGTCATTGGGTACATGGAGCCCTCCATCGGGCCGAGTAATCATATTCCAGTCATTCTAGGCTGCCCATTCTAAACTACGGCTAACGCATTAATAAAAACTCAAAATGCCCAAATGCAACTGACTTTTGGGAACATGACCCTCGAGATGAATATCTTCAATATCACTATGAAAGTGGGTGAGGAAGACACGTTTCATGCCGTAGATCTTATAGAGGAGATAGTAGAGGAGGACATAGAGGGAAATATTGGCGGGGATTCCTTAGGAATATGTATTTTATCGAGTGATAAGAGTGACGGGACATACACTGACTTTGAGAGGGAGGTAGAGGAGTTAAGAGCGATATTAGACGAGAAAGTGTCAGATGGGGACTTAAGAGATGTAAATTGGGTTTCTAGATTCGAGGACTTACCACTAAGGGAGTCATGCATGACCCACTCCGATGAAAAATTTCCCATACTCAAATTAAATAAACTACCCTCCAATGTAAAATATGCTTATTTGGGAGAGGATGAGACATTTCCCGTTGTTGTCTCCTCTAGCCTAGATAAGGAGCAAGATGCTAAATTGATAGAAATTTTGAGGAAGCACCGAAGTGCTTTTGGTTGGAGCATAGCAGATTTGAAAGGTATAAGTCCTTAGATTTTTACCTACAAAATCCACCTTGAGGAGGACGTGAAGCCCTCGAGGTAAATACTAAGGCGATTGAATCCCACTATGAAAGATGTAGTGCGAATGGGGATCATTAAGCTAATGGACGCAGGGATCATTTACCCAATATCAGATAGTAAATGGATGAGTCCTATATAAGTCGTCCCAAAAAAGTCGGGAATGACTGTGTTCAAGAATGCCAAGGGTGAGTTAATTCCCCAATGTACCACCACCAGGTGGCGCGTTTGCATTGATTACCAGAAACTCAATGAGGGCACTAGGAAAGATCATTTCCCCTTACCATTCATCGACCAAATGATAGAGAGAGTAGAGGGAAATGGAGGTGGATGTACTTGATAAAGAGAAGACGAATTTCACATGTCCCTTTGACACATTTGCATATAAACGTATGCCATTTGGATTGTGTAATGCGTTGACGACCTTTCAAAGGTGCATGCTTAGTCTCTTTGGTGACATGGTTGAAAGAGGTCCTAAGGTCTTTATGGACGACTTTAACATTTTTAGCCCCTCTTTTGACCTTTGTCTTGCGAATGTTGAAAAAGTGCTAGCCCGATGTGTGGAAAAGAACTTGGTATTAAATTGGGAGAAGTTCCATTTTATAGTTACCGAAGGAATAGTTCTTGGCCACTGTGGGCATCCCCGATCCTCGAGGAACAACGTCCATCCCCTTATCCTCTTATCCTCGTGGAGAGAGAGAGATAAAGGGTATGACGAGAGGATCTTAGTCCCGCGCGTCCCTCTCGGGAGTGCTTCGACCGTCGTCGGCGATGTGTGAGGTGAAAAATGTAGAGAGATGGATCCGCCAGTCTATTTTACTCAAAATAGACAAAAGGAGGTGGAGCCATCCCAGAGGACAGACTCAAAGACATACTGATACATACGAAACCAAAAATGATTCGAGTATAGTTTGGAGGCTAAGTTACGGAATGGAAAGTTGTTAGGCACCCATTCCTCCCTTACGGTCTCTCATGGATTGTTTTTATTTTCCTCTATTTCCCTGTGATATGTGTGCATGTGTATATGTAGTGGAGATAGAAATAATCGACTTGAATCATGGAAGAGATAAAGCGAGTCATCCATAGGAATGTTCCTAAAAATAATATTAGAAAATATGATCTACGCGATTATTCTTGCGTTAATCGTTATAATGGAACGATAATGCATATGGAATAATACGCCACTAAGAACAAATATATGTATATATAAATATATAGAATCTAATAGAATTAAGTTGAAGAATTAGAAAAAAAGAAAAATTGGAAAAAGTAGGACTCGAGTCTCGGGTTTTACCCTGAGACGCCTATGTAGCCTATAGAGGCATCAAAGTTCACGTAGTTCGCATGCAAAAAAAGGGGTGGGGTTTATCCCATAAATCCAATCGGGGACTTATCTTATGTGTGTGTGCGTGTAAAAAGGTGTTTTAGTTGTGAGAAAAGTGTGAGAATTCCCGTTGGAATTTATGACCAAACCCTCTTTTTCTTGTTTTTTGGGTTTTATTTACATGAAAAATAAGAGGTGTGTAATAATACTAAAATAAAAAAGTGTATTAGGATATGTGAGATGGAGAGAAAAAGTGATAAGTAATAAAACAAGTTAATGCGAATTTAGGACAATTTGAGAAAGTTGGACCTTCTTGAAGATCTTGAGTTTGATCTTGAATGTTGGAGGATAGCCGTTGCACTTGGGTGATGATGAAGGGTAGTTAATTCACCAATTTTGATGAATAAGATGATGAAAAGTGACGGTTGGAAAGGGATTTGGATGTAAAAATCACGCTGACTTCGAGGGAGGTTTTCGGAGTTCACTGAGAGTGATGGCTCTCAGATCTTATTTTTTTTCCAATGAGGTTAGGCCCTCCTTTTTATAGGCCCAGGGTATTTTCCGATCGGCATAGGTCTAGTCCTACCAATTGACAGGTGCCTTTAGGCACACTGCCGTTAGGCAGGATTTTGAACCTCTCGTTTGGCAGTCTCGTTCAGGTTCCCTCGGAAAAATGGTCATAAAATGCAATCCGTTAATCCGAATAGTGCACGGGGCATACCGCTAGAAAGTTACTTCAGATACCTTCAAAAGTCCTTGGACTGCTCCCGGGTCCGGGAGTTGTCTTTGGGACAAATGTGGCTCAAAAACGCTCATTGATCCTTTGGATGGGGGATCATCGGACACAAACGAATTGTTCGTCCACATGGTAAGTCAGAATCGCGTATGGTGATGACCGTTGGAAAGGTTATGAGATGTAATTCAACATTACAAAGAGTTTGACCCGATTTGGGGAGCTGACTTTGGTCAATCGGGGCCTGGAAGCGTTCGATGGCCTTTTAGAGTAAAATAGATCATTTGTCCATACCGTAAGTCAGAATTGGGCCTAGAGCGGACTGTTGGAAAGGAGTTTCAGTACCCTTTGAATATTCATTCAGCCTCGGTCGAGATAAAGAGTTGACTTTGGTCAAATGAGCTCGGGAGAATCCAATGGTCTCTTGATCAAGTCTTGGGGGAAAATGGGTTGTTCGTCCGCATCGTAAGTCAGAATCGCGCATGGGGTGGACCATTGAAAAGGGGTTTTAATGCCCGTTGAATATTTATTTAGTCTCAGTCGAGCTAAATATTTTGACTTTTGGTCAAACAAAGCCTGGGTGTGGCCATCACTGATCCTCGCGGAGGGAGAGAGATGATAAGAGCGTGTGTCATCTTCGCAGTGAGAGGATCCTGGTCCCACGCATCCCTCTCGAGAGCGCTTCGGCCGTTGTCGGCAATGTATGAGGTGAAAAATGTAAAGAGTAGGAGTCGCCAGTCTATTTTACTCAAAAGAAACAAAAGAATGTGGAGCCGTCCTGAAGGACATCATCCAAATACATACTGATACATACGAAGCCAAAATTGATTCGAAAAGGGTTCGGAGGCTAAGTTACGAAATGGGAAGGTGTTAGGCACCCATTCCTCCCTTGCGGTCTCTCATGGATTGTTGCTATTTTCCTTTATTTCCTCGTGATATGTGTGCATGTGTATATGTAGTGGAGATAGGAATCATCGACTTATATCATGGAAGAGATAACGCGAGTCATCCATAGGAATCTTCTTAAAAGTAATATTAGAAAATATGATTTACGTGGTTATCCTTGTGTTAATCGTTATAAAGGAACGATAATGCATGTGGAATAATACGCCACTAAGAACAAATATATGTATATGTAAATATATAGATTTTAGGAGAATTAAGTTAAAGAATATGGAAAAATAACAAAAATGGAAGGAATAGGACTTGCGTCTCGAATTTTATCCCGAGATGCCTATGTAACCTATAGAGGCATCAAAGTCCACGTAGTTCATATGAAAAATGAGGGGTGGGATTTATCCCATAAATCCAACCTGGGACTTCCCTTATATGTGTGTGTGAGTGTAAAAAAAAGTGTGTTAGTTGTAAGAAAAGTGTGAGAATTCCCATTTGGAATTTATGAGCAAACCCTATTTTTCTTACTTTTTTGGGTTAAATTTATATCAAAATAAGAGATGTGCAATAATACTAAATAAAAATTGTATTAGGATATGTGAGATGGAGAGAATAAAAGTGCTAAGTAATAAAACAAGTTAATGCAAATTTAGGAGAATTTGAGAAAGTTGGACCTTCTTGAAGATCTTGAGCTTTATCTTGAATGTTGGAGAGCACCCCTTGCACTTGGGTGATGACGAAGGGTCGTTAATTCACCAAGTTTGATGAAAAAATGATGAAAAATAAGGGTTGGAAATGGATTTGGATGTGGAAATCACGCTGACTTCGAGAGAGGTTTTCTGAGTTCGCTGAGAGTGATGGGTTTCAGATATTGGGTTCTCTTTGCAATGAGTTTAGGACCTCCTTTTTATAGGCCCAGGGCATTGCCGATTGGCATAGTCCTAGTCCTGCCTATCGGCATGAGTTTTTAGGAACACTTCCGATAGGCAGGGTTTGGAACCTGCCGTTTGGCCATCTCTTCCAGGTTCCTTCAGAAAAATGATCGTAACGCAAACCATTAATCCGAATCGTGCACGAGGTGAACCAATGTAAAGGTACTTTGAGACCTTTGAAAGTCCTTTGGACTGCTCCTAGGTCTGGGAGTTGACTTAGGGTCAAATGTGGCTCGGAAGCGCTCGTCGGTCAATTGAACGGGGAATTATTGGACGCAAATGGATCGTTCGTCCACATGGTAAGTCAGAATCGCGCACCAGGTGGACTGTTGGAAAGTTTAGGAGATGTACTTAGACATTCCAAAGAGCTTGACTCAGTTTGGGGAGTTGACTTTGGTCAACTAGGGCCTGGAAGCGTTAAGTGAATTTTCAGAGTAAAACGGATCGTTCATGTGTACTGTAAGTCAGAATCGCGCATGGGGTGGACCATTAGAAAGGGGTTTTAGCGCCCCTTGAAGATTCATTCGGTCTTGATTGAGATGAAGAGTTGACTTTGGTCAAATGGATCCTGGGACCGTTCGATAGCCTCTAGGTCTGGTTTCGACGAAAAACGAGTCGTTCGTCCGCACCGTAATTCAAAAATGTGCACGGGATGGACCATTAGAAAGGGGTTTCTACGCCCTTTGAAAATTCATTCAGTCTCAATCGAGTTAAAGAGTTTGACTTTTGGTTAAACGGAGCCTGGGAGTGCCCAATGGCATCTAGGTTAGTACCCAGGTTATGACTTAGATTTATAGTGATGAAGGGAGGTGCTAGGGACGTATGAAAAAAATGTTACTAAAGCCGTTTATTGAAAATAAACTATTTAAGTAACTCCGAGTTGTTTTTTGAAGAAACTCTTTTCTTAAATAAAAAAGGATTAATCACAAGAAGTGTTTAATAAAACAGTATGTACGAGATCTTATTCAAGATTTGGGCAACAAGTTTAAAAGATAGTTTAAACAAGTTTTAAACACAGCACAACCATGAGTGAGATGAGAAAATGTAAAAAGATTTTGTTCACAATTTTTACGTAAAACCTCACCAATTGAGAAAACATCCACGACTCCCTTTACGGAGTAAAATGAAAAATCCACTAAAATAAATTTATGAGTTACAAACTATATAACTAACATGCAAACAACTCAGACCTATATAAGTTTAGGAATGTACCCTCTGGTGTCCTTATAACTTCTCTGCAGTTCTGATTGTAGATGTAGTTCTCTCAGTTTGTCAACTTCTGATTTGTTTCAGCATTTTACGTCGACTTATGATCACAAGATCTTATTACCAACACTTTTCGTGTTGTAGGGTGTAAGTGTTTGTGGAGGTGCTTTCTAACACATGCATGCACACACACACACACACACTTATTAAGTACAAACAGTCCTAAAAAATTACAGTTACACTATATGCAGTGATCTTTTCTTTTCTTTCTTCTTACAAAACTTGGAACTTATTTGACCTTTCAATTAATCCCAGAATCCACGGATACCTTGCTAGGAAGATAGACAAGGTCTTAATCAATCTCAAAATTTAGAGAAAGTTTTTGAGATTGAAAACCTCCAAGTGAGATTCCAAACTAGGTCAAAAGTTTATTTTTAAAAGAACAAGAAACAAAAAGCATTTATTGTTGATTTTAAAGTGAGAAAACATTTTAGATAAAATAATCAACAATATATTTCTCAAGATGAGAAATAAAATGAAACTAAGTGTAATGTAACATGAATAACTCAGATCTGAGATTTCTATGAAATCAGAAACTAGATCTAAGTAAAAGTCTAAGTTGGAAATAAGATCTCATGAACACAAGTTTACAGCAACAAAATTAACTCAACTCAAACTCTCAAACACTCAAGAACACTCAGGGTAGTGTTTCTGGGTATGGTGTTTGGGTTAGGTTTGAAGAGGATTTAGACGAATGAAGTTAGGGTTTCTAACTTTCTTTCTCTCTCTGGTTTCTCTCTTCTCTCTTTTCTCTCTCTATTCTCTCAGAAGAATGCAAATGTCAAAAGTCTTCGAAGTCTGAGGGAAGGGTCCTTTTTATAGTGGGAGGAGAAGGTTCGAGATATCTGATCAAAACCAAGGTCTGAGATCGAGTCAATTTAAATTGACTTGAATCTAAGGGCTCACACAAGGCGGTGCTTAAACGAATGCTGATTGGCTTAAAAAGTTACACGGGGATCCATCAAGGCAACATGCAGACCACTGATAAGAAATGATCCAAGGGCTGATAACAAACGCGTATATTGTCTCAGTAAAGAAACACACTCTTAACCAATCAGAGGGCAACAGGTGTTGGCCAGTTAAGGGATATAAAACGCGCGTCAAAACTAATTACAAAGAATACCCTGAAGTCTCTGTCGCTTTTGGATTCTACCCAAGGTAACATTAGGCCATAATACACAACAAATGATATTAAGAGATTGACCCCAAAACTTTTAAATCAAGTTTTAATTAATGAAACATTGTTTAAAAAATGTTTAAAAAATCCCAAAAAAATATTAAAAAATCAAACTTAGGGATTTAAACACACTCAACACGTGTACACACATTATAATGCAATATGTATGAATTGAATTCTAAGTGTGTGAGTGTTGGCAATAGTCTCTTGATCACTACAAGTAAGAGAGATGAATAGGCAATCCAACTTCTGAGGCTCTTTGGTTTCTAGGATGGACATAATTTTGTCACAATTTCCAAACTAGATGAGCACTTATACAATATAGACTCAAGTGAGTCAAAGGTATAAGGGCTTCAACGTAAGGAGAGGTTAGGGGGATGATAGAATGGGGTGTCTACAGAGCCCCTCGATGGGTGAGTTTAGAAAAAAATGAGAGCCATCGAATAGACACCGCATGATGCCTTTGAAAGAGGATGGTCGAGGCCGATTCTGAGGACCTAAGGGGACATACTGGGGATTGTCTAAAGGATATGATGATCAAACATTTAGGTCAATTCTGAGGACCTAAAGTAATACTGAGGGTGATCAATTCTGCGGGTCGAACCAATTCTGAGGGCTTAAATTGAGATGACCAATTCTGCGGGTTGAAACCAATTTCGAGGGCCAATTTTGCGGGTCGAAGCCAATTCTGAGGGCTTAAATTGTGATGACCAATTCTGTGGGTCGGAGCCAATTCTGAGGGCTTAAATTGTAATGACCAATTCCGCGGGTTGAAACCAATTCTGAGGGCTTAAATTGTGATGACCAATTCTGTGGCCGAAGCCAATTCTGAGGGCTGAGGTTATGATGACCAATTTTGTGGGTCGAAGCCAATTCAAAGGGCTTAAATTGAGATGAACAATTCTGCGGGTCGAAGCCATTCTGAGGCCTCAAATTGAGATGACCAATTTTACGGGTCGAAGCCAATTTTGAGGGCTTAGGTTGAGATGACCAATTCTGCGGGTCAAAGCCAATTCTGAGGGCTTAAATTGAGAGACCAATTCTATGGGTTAAAGCCAATTCCGAGGGCTTAAATTGAGATGACCAATTCTACGAGTCAAAGCCAATTCCGAGGCTTAGGTTGAGATGACCAATTCTGCGGGTCGAAGCCAATTCTGAAGAATAAAATTGAGATGACCAATTTTGCGGGTAGAAGCCAATTCTGAGGGCTTAAATTGAGATGACCAATTCTGCGGCTCGAAGCTAATTATGAGGGCTTAAATTGAGATGTTCTCGGGGAACTCTACCGGGGAAATTACCTCGTGATTTTTATTTGAGCTGGGGAACTGATTGCTGGAGAAATCTTCGTATCTTTTGGAGACTTTGAGGGGTAATAGCCAATTTGATGCTGTAAATTCCACTAGGGACGTGATTAGGTGGTCCATGGTTTGGACACTTTACTCGGGGAGACTTTTGGGGGACATGAGAAAACCTGAGGTTTGGGATGATTTAGGGGTCCTCTGGGGATGTTGTCGGGGGGAGATTCTCTTGGCTTTTGAGAGTTCCACTGCGTAAATAGGGGTACCACTTGAGGGAGTGTGAAATTTTCTTGGTGAAAGTGTTCTAAATCCTCCCCGGGATTTTTAGGAATTTTCTGAGGATTTTTTGAGATTTTTGGTCTTTCCTAGGAGTTTTTGTACGAAAATTAAAGGGGGGTGCTGATCGGCATGGTGTGGAGGGTGCCATTTGACAGTGGCATGAACTTTTGGACTGTCTCGAGAAGGTAAAAGGTCAGTGTTGATCGAAAGGTTTGGGTAGTGCCGATCGGCATGGCCCTTGGCTTCTTATAAAAAGGGGAGGGTTCCCCTTATTTTTCACAGTTTCTTGCCTTCTCTCTCTCTGCGATTTTCTTCTGCGAATCGTCCTAATTCTGTAACCTAAAAAATGGCCACTTTTGTGAGCACTGTGGTACACCGAGAGTGGTTAGCTATTAATGACTAGACGAATGTGGAGTGGAGGGCCATGGCACCTCTTTCTTTGGGGAGTGAGAATTATTTCGAAGCATTTGAGCCAGTTGTCGATGAGCGGACTTTACTGTGGGAGCCGTCGCATCATCGCTCTTCTAGGGTGGTGAACCCTGGTGGTTATGTAAGTACAAAAATGACTTTTGGCATTCCTTTTTTGGTGATTTCTTTTTTTCTTTGATTTTGACAAGGTCTTTTCTTTGATAGTCGGATGTTTCTTTGTCGACTATGCGTACCCGCGGGATGACGGGGCTTAAGGATGTCTGGGAGCACCTTCCACCTGTGGTGCATTGGGCGGTATCATCAGCAGGCTTTGGGAGGTTGGCATCTGTTCTGGATGAGAAACCATGTTCGACGACGGTCTTATGTGCTCTGGGGGAGAGGTGGTGGGACACTACCCACACCTTCCATTTTGGCTTTGGGGAGATGACTGTGACTCCCATAGATGTGCAGCAGCTACTGGGGCTAGATTGCGATGGAGAGAAAATATAGGTGGATCGCTCTTTGCGGGTGAGGCTAGAGGCGGTGCGAGCAATGACTCGATGATGTGGGGAGGATAGTATCTGGGGAATCCATCCGTTTGTCATTGTTGAGGGATGTTTTACTGAGTAGGGTGATTGATGTGGAGGACGGGCTGCAGGTGAGGCAGATGGCCCGATTGTTTATTTTGATGGTGCTGGGGGGATTTTTGATGGCGTTGACCGGCGACGTTGTCCACTTATGATTTTTTCCATACTTGAGGATGTTTTCGAACATCCCTCTCTATGATTGGGGGAGCCCGACTTTGGCGACCCTTTATTTTTCTCGAGATGCATTTATCCGGTGCTTCCGGTAGACTTTTACTGGAACCACATATCTTCTTGAGGTATTTTTTAGTCTGCGCATTTTCCTTTCATGCATTCGCATTTTCCTTGTGCGTCTCTTTTTGATCGCGGATTCTTGTCTTTGGAAGACGTGGTTCTATGAGGTGATTGGGTGTAATACCCAGCTGATTTCTCTGAAGGATGAGACCGTTGGGGACGTTTGTTGATTGTATCAGTGGTGAAAGGCCAATTGACAGTCGAGGAAGTCTCTTTCTCTGGAGGCGGTGCGTCAGGTCTTGAATGGTTCTTCAGTCTTGATATTTATGTGCTCTGATTCTGTATTGACTTATATATGTTGGGAACTTTTCAGGTGACCTTTTACCCTTGGGGGACGGTTGTTCAGGACACGGGGTCGAGTGGGGTGAATGCCCAGATGAGACGTTTGTTGGCGCATGAGTTTGTCCACTCTTGGTATCTCGGGGAGAGGGTGGTTCGACAGATTGCTGAGGAGGAGGTGGTGGTTCCGCCTGCGAGGCCCCCTATGTCTATAAGGCGGGAGCGACTGCTGCCAGAGGATGCGATTATTGTGGCGATGATTGGTGAGTCCTATCTATTATATAGCGACACAGCTGTGTTGTACAACTATATGGACTTTGTGACGAATTAGCCGATGGTGCCCAACATATATGATGCACTGCCTTTTCCTCCTGTGGGTTCGAATCAGCCAGTGGGGTCCTCCCACAGTGGTGGTGGTTCATCGACATCTACGGAGGCGGCGACTTCGGAGGTTCCCTTTGTGAGGTTGCGTACCCATTCCTATAAAATTTTGTGGGATGATAGAGGGATGGTAGGTATGTTGCATCGTCCTTATGAGATGGACCCAGAGGAGTTGGGCTTGACAGAGGAGGTTCTTCGTCCTGTGGTATACTATTATGTTCTTTTCTTTTTCTTCTTTTTGGTTTCTTTTGATCTTTTCTGCTTGATACTGATTCTGCCTTTCCTTCTAGCAAGTCCGGGTGTCCACCACTTGGCTGAGGGATATTAAGGACTGGATATCTTCGGTAACTGCCCATATTCAGGACGCAGTTCCTGTTCCTTTTTTCTTGGTGCCGTCTGCCTCATCCGAGGAGGGGTCTGATTCGGGTAGCGGTGGTGCGTTATCTCGCCACAGGGGAAAGAGAGCGCGTCGCAGGGATGGAAACTCTTAGGAGAGAGAGGGGAAAGGGTAAGTGAGAGAGAGTGTGTGGGTTTGAGCTAAGTCTCGTTGTTTTTCTGCTTTTCTTTATTATCTATGCAACGCAATGGAGTTTTTTATTATCTTCTGTTAATGATGAATGAAGGAATGCATACGTTCTTTTTACTTTGCTGCTGAGACCGTAAAAAGAAATATTTTTGGAATTTTGAAGGAAAGTTTAAAATGAGAAATTATATAAAGATGGGAGGGGATTTTGAAATTTTGTTGAGAATATCAATTTATTTTTATTGAGTTTTATGATTTTGGACAAAAGAGGAAAAAGGGAAATTTCCTAAAATGGGGGGTTGCCGATCAGCAAGCCCCTTGTCCTACCTATCGGCGGGTCAGTTCAGTATAATCAATCAAGGCTTTTATTGGTACTCTCTTTAGCCTTTGGTACCTTATGGGGCAGGATTCCCTCTGATTTCTGCAAAGCTTGTGTCTTTTGTGAGGGTTTTCAAGTATAAAAAGGGGTAAGGGTGGAGTGTTTTCATCACACCTTCACATTCTTCCTTTTCCACATTCTTACTTGTTTACTATTTCTTGCAAGATGGCTCTCCCTGGTAGTATTGAGTTTACTAACTACCTCATGGATGTCCTACCATCATAATCCTGCGGCGGTGATAGTGGGTGAGACTTTGAATGGCCTGGATGCCTGGCAAGAAGGTCATTCTGACTTTCTGAGGGATAGACTTGTGATGTTGTTCATGTGGTTGTCTAAAAGACTCCTCTTGGTGACTCGTCCAGAATACCCTTTGTTGGCTGTACCCAACTTCTTTTTGCGCCATTTCATTAGCGTTGGCCTGGATATTGAGAGATGGGAGGACTAGCTTATGGAGCATGGGGCTCTAAATCTGCGCTGGTCCGTGCCTTGGTGGGGACAGTTGCTGCCTATTCTGGAGCTGGGGGAATACTTGTACGTTTGGCTGGATGGTCTCAGACAGACCTCTTTCTATTTTCGTTGGCGGCTTCTACGCCAATTCGGCTGTGAGCAGATTGTGCCACCTTGGACATTAGACTTCTTTCTGGTAGAAGATCTGACAGAGCTTCTGCGCATGTGGCTTAGCTCTTTGTGGGAGAGTCGGGGTCCATCGACCCGTCCCTCTCAGTCTGTTGGGAGAGTTTGGCATATCTATGGGGATTAAATGAAGTGGTTATGGAGAAGAGTAGTCAAAAAGATGTTGGTAGTGGAGACCGAACAAAGGTGTCTTGCCTTATCTGATACCATGGAGGGAGGTGTGGTAGTTTTTCTAAGGTTGGTTAGAGCTTATCGGTCCATAGAGTATTTGTGGCACTCCATTCAGGCAGGGGAAGCTTGGGGACCCCAGGATGTAGATGATGACGAAGTGGGCTCCTCTGGTAGATGTGGGTAGGACTCTTGGGGGAGTTTATTTTGTAATGGGGAATAAGTTAGAGAATTTATTTAGCTTTTTAGGAAGGCAGGGGGAAGGGAGTTATCTGTTCCTTTTCTTATGTAATTGCACTGCAACTTCTTATTAGTGAAATAAATAAGTTTTTGATCATCCAATTGTGTCTTTTGATGAATTTTGTATTTATCTATACCGAAAGTGGATTGATACCCTTACTTATTTCTACACTTGAGTTGTTACATTTTGTAGGTATTTTAAGGTTTTGACAAACTTGGCTTGCTCCAACGACACACAAAAAGCATAGTTACCAATGACAATAGGTGCCACTAGCGGGAGGTACTGGGCTGATCGACTGCATGTCATAGGGGGTGATGCGATGTTCCTGGGCTGACGTCTATGATCCGACACCTACGGGTATTTCGTATGTCAATTGTATTTTCATTATAATTCGTGTAAATCATATTTTACAAATTATAGTGGAAATAAAAAGGTTTTTCCTGAAATTTGTGCTTGTCAGCTTAATCATCGCATGGTTTTATTTATTTATTTGATTTGACAATTAGATGCATGTTTAGGGGTTGAATACAATCGGAGTTTGGTTTGAGAAATTTAGACATCCAATTAAATAAGTTTGATTTAGAAATTTACGAATCCATTTGAATCAGTATCGCACACATCATATTTTACAAATTGGTATCAGAGTAGGTTACGCTAATTTATCGCGTATTCCTATTTTCCGCAAAATTGTGTGATTTTTTTTTTAGAAAAATCAATTTTGTGAAAAATCGCAATTGTCCAATGGAATACTTATGTAATTCGATGCCCCCTCCTACTGACATGGGTCAAAGTTTTAACGATTTAAATAGTTTGAATTTGACGTTTGCGAAAAGAATTGAAGTTTTGAAAAAAGAAAATTTTCGTTTTAAATCCGCGATGGATCTTTTGCAAACGGTTCGAAATCAAAGAGATTTTTATCGTGAAAATTTTGTTTCTTTGCAACAGGACTTTAATGCTTTAAAATTGTCCAAAAAGGAGAGTGATGATAGAGTCCCTGTTTTAGAAAAAGAGTTAGAGGACTTATAAATTCTAGGGTTCCTATTTGTGCCATTGAGGATAATTGTTTAATGAATGATTTTACGGTACGTGAAAAGACTGTTAGGGATGAATTTGTTTTAATTGAGAGTGAGATAGATAACCTTTTAGTTTTGATTGATGATTTGAAAAATGAGTCCCTCAAATTTGAAGAGTCTAATTCTTTGCATGAGTCTAAAATTTTGAAGTTGAAAAATAATTTGAAAGACTCGAGTAATATGTTTAGTGATGGTAATGGCTCCTCTTGTTCTCATGCTTTGAGTGTATAGCCAAAACCATAGTTTGTTTTAGAGGGTCAAATATTTCCAAGGACATTAGAAAATGTCAACCCATAGGTGTCGTTCCACCCATTTACAAATGTTCACATTGTGGTAGGAAAGGTCACCTTAGGCGTTTTTGTTTCGATCTTCGAAAAGGTCCTAGGAAGTTAAAGTCTATTGTTACCTTGGTTCTCATAACCCCCATGCATCGTTGCACACCTATTTGAGTTAGTAAATCACTTTTAGAGGCGCCAGATATGAGACTTGTGGATTCTCCGTTTCTTGCACATGATTATTCTCTTGCTATATCTTATAGATGATTGTGTTTGCATGTTTGTCATACGCTAGTTGTGCTTATTAATATATTCTTGCTAGTATTATGACATGTATACTTTTTATATGTCCATTCATATATTTTTTGGGGGATTATTTTTGAAAAATACAAAAAAAAATCAATTGTTTTGATAAAAATATTAAAAATTCAAAAAGAGTTTTGCATTTTGTTTTACACTATTTATGGATAGACACTTAGGATGACCGAGTCACAATTTCATTCTATTTATCCATGTGACGATTTGATAGTGTTTTGAGACAATATTTTGTGTCATTCATGTTCTTTACAAAGGTTGGAGTCTTTGAGATGATATATAGTGTTGCTACCTATATGTTTGACTCATTTGTCCTTTATTGCACACATGCACGAATTTGTTTGACTATAGTTCTTGTCTATCACATGTTGGTTGAGTGTTTTCATCTCAATTTTGTCTATACAATGAACCAAATGCGATAAAACTTGATAAAAAAGTAGTGCATGCTATAAATCGTTGGTGAGTTTGTGTGTTTTATTTTGAAAAATGAAAAGGACTGTGAAAGGTATTTTATTTTTCCTTTACGATAAATCCACCATTTAAATGGACCTAAAAAGGTGAGGAATTGAAAATTATCCGGGGTCCAATGAGGTTTACAAGAGCCCGAAAAAATTGAAAGGCAATAAAAAGAAATATATGCCAAAAATTTGCCAATCGGTTTATTTTCATCACCTCATAAGAAAAATAAAAAGCATTATCTTTTAATGAGGGAGTTTGGATGGAATTTTCAATGGTGTACACGTCCTTGAAAGTCATGAAAAAGCATTACACAGTTTTGGACGTTATTGGCGTGGAAATCATTTATACTTTTATTTGTTGATATGATTAAGATGATGTCATCTAAATTCAACAATTTTACACCTAAGGACTAGGAGTACACTTACGCATCGTGCACACATCTCATGATTGGATCGATTTACCTATCAAATTAGTTCACACCCATTCATTCCATTTCCATGATTTGGTTATCTTAGTTTAAATTCATGGTGTGTGATTTTTGTGAAATTAGTTTTACATTTTTGTATGAAAAATATGAAAAATCAAAAATAGTTTGTTTACCTTGGTTTAGCGTGAAACCCCAATTTGATTTATTTGGTTTATTCTTTTCCTTGTCTATTTCGGACAAATAAAAAGGGGGAGAATGAATTATGACTTTATGGGGGAGTTTAAGTATGGGGGAGATTTGATTATGCTTTCATGTTTGTGCTTTATATCATTTCAAACTCGATATGTCACGAGATATTTGTTTTGTCTCATGTGTGTAAGTACAATTAAAGATTTCTGGATTGGAAACCCTGATGAGAAAAGCTTGAAGTTTTGAAAAGTTGATTGTTGAAGCAAAGTTTGAAGACTTGTCATTTTATCTTTTCAATTTTATTTTTGAGACGGTAGATTTGCATAGGTCATTTTAAGTTGATAATTAGAATATTTTTATTTTGTACTGGCATAGACATAAGGGGAGACTTGTAAGGACATTGTCTGTCACAATTAATTATGTCGTATGCCACTACAAGTCGTCCAAGAATTAAGGAAGCTAACATCTACAAAAGACGATCTGAATTTCAAGAGGACTTCAACATTCATGCCCAACAAAATAAATTTGTTTCCCATTAAAAGTGTTGGGATATTTTATGAATTTTTTATAAATTATTTTTTATAAAAACATTTTATTATAAAAGATTTTTTTTATAAAAGTTTTTGATAAATCATTTTTTGATCCCATACCAGTTTTGCTTTCTGAGGTTTCCAACTATATTCAAAGTCTAAAGACTTTTTTATATCAATGTCACTATCTTTCAAACGACAGCGTATCTCGTTCGAACGAGATGATGTTTTGTCCAAACGATAGCGTATGTCGTTCGAACGATAGGATGTTTAGTTTGACATGTCACCGCCTTAAATGATGCTATAAAATGGGTGTCAGGCTACTTATTTTATTCATGGAGAAACAGTGTTTTTTAACAGTATACATTTTTCAGTGTTTATTTTCTTCTCCAACCATTTTGAGTGTTCAAAGCTTTTGTTTTACAATTCATAAATCCCAATTACTTTTATGTGAGTTATTTTGTGGAACCCAAGACATATTTTTTTGGAGTTTATGCTACTACACTAGGTGGCTTGGAAGGTATTGGGCTGACAATAGGTGCCACTTGTGGGAGGTACTGGGCTAATCGACTGCATGTCATAGGGAGTGCTGCGGTGTTCCTAGGCTGACGACTACGAACCGACACCTGAGGGATTTCGTATGTCAATTGTATTCCCATTATAATACGTGTAAACCGTCTTTTTTACAAATTATAGTGGAAATAAAAAAGGTTTTAACCGAAAGGTTTTTTTTACTGAAATTTTTGTTTGTCAGCTTAATCATCGCATGGTTTTATTTATTGATTTGATTTGATAGGTAGTTGCATGTTTAGGGGCTGAATAAAATTGGAGTTTGGTTTGTGAAAATTTAGGCATCTAATTAAATAATTTTGATTTAGAAATTTACGAATCCATTTGAATCAATATCGCACACGATATATTTTACATCTCTCTAATGTACTTGAGATAAAAATAAGTACTCAATGCATGATGAGATATAACATAAGGAATATATCATCGAATCAATCAAGAGACTTAAAACTTACAAAAAAATCACAAAAAGAGATATGATGATCAAGATCATGACATCATTCTCAATGAATAAAAAGAATTGTTCAACCTCTAAGCGAAGCCATGCTTGAAGAAGGATTGCTCAACAACCAAGTTTTTCCCAGCATGTTCCCAATTAATAAAAAAACATTGTTAAACCTCAAAGAAAAGCTATGAAACATATCATCAAAGTGTTCATCCACAATATGAGAGTATAAACAAATCAAAGGAAATATGAAGTGATCAAGAAATAATAACCTTCCCAATCTATACAAGAACAAGCATAATATTCCTTATTACAAAGAAACATGTCAACAAAGCAATGTCTCAAAGAAGCAATTCAATCAAGAAACAAAGAGTATGACCCAATCAAATAAAGCTCAAGTATAATTTCAGTTATAAGATATCAATAGATGCGAGAAGAATTTTTTCCAAATTTCAAAGATTTATAAGTGATTGTAAAGATGTAAATAATCTCACAAAAGAAACTACAAACCCCAAACCACTTCCATAAACCTTCTCAGGCCTTTCTTAGGAAAAACTTCCCAAAACCATAATTCCCTACTTTTCGAGATGACTCCAAGATGGCTTACTTTTAGAGTTGACCCCATATTATGGTATTTGAGGTCATTTGATTCTGACTTCTTTCCAATTGAACCCAAAATCTAAAGACAAGTTTTCAAATATATCCCCTCTATGGTGTCGACCATATATGTGTGAAAATAAATCCAAATGTAGTTTGGAAAAATATATTATGAATTTCCAAATACCTAAGTTCCCTCCCCTCAAACGGATAGTTTTTGAAAATGCATATAAAAAGAACCATTTGCTTCTCTTCCAAATCACACAAGTTGTTACAACAACATCTCATTAGTGAGATTTCCATCATAAAGATTATTTCATCTCATTCCTTGAGTTTCTAAGAGAAAGAAATCAACAAAACTCATTTGCGAGTTTTAGACCTAAAAACTCCATTAGAGCAAAAGCATCCAAAAACTCCACTTGAAGAAAAGTTTCAATCCAAATCTCTCTTAGCCAAGTTTCAATCCCTTAACCACTTGTGCTAAAGATCCAAAATCTTTACCTTCACTCATTACTTTTGAAAGTTTATTTTAGAGAGAGGGAAAGTAAAATACATTTCACCATTATTACTTATTTAAGAAATCTTTGTTTTTGGTTTTGGTTGTGATATTTTACACTGATACGATGGTTGAACTTCATTATATCTTAACGGTTGGTAGTGCCCGAATGGATGTGATAAATTATGTGGGGTGTGGTAAAGCCTGGTGAGGTGTGGTAAATTGTAACAGGTGTGATGAATCATATGGGATGCAATAAATCCTTTTGTGGTTGTTGGTTCTACCTTAGTGAAACGGAGATACTAAAGTTTTTCGAGTATTATCTCGAGCATGGATGTAGACAAGGTCAAAACACGTTAAAATCTCGGTTTGCAATATCTCTCTTAACTCTTTCCTTAATATTGCTTTTAATTTTCTAGATTTATTATTTATTGATAGATTAGTTACTTCATCACTAATTGAATCATCACATTCCAATTAATACTTAAGTGATAAGTTTGAAAAGTTTTAAATATCCATTTAATTTACAATACCCAATTCACCCCTCCCCTCACCCCTCTTGGGTATATTTTTAGGAAAAAAATGTTTAATTGATTGGTTGAAAAACATTAATTATTTCCATTTGTAGAGATTGGTTAGTTCAAATATCCCTCTTATTAATTGATTTAAATGATGTTGATATTATTCCAATGAAGGATATCTTAACTTAGATGATGATCCTTTATTTTATTGAGAGTTTGTGTACTGTGTTACTTTTTATTAGTGTATATATCTTCTTGGTTCATTGTTGTTATTGTGTTTACCCCTTCTTTAAGTGGGTGATATTTGGATGAACACGAATTGGTGAAAGATTTTGGTCATTTGGTGGGCATATAGTAATTTCGGGATTCATTGAATTAAAATTAAAATTGAATTGGACTTGTTGTATTTGATTGATTAATTGGAAAAAATAATTAATTGGTGTAATTATAATAATTTTATGATTAATTGAACTAACACTCATAGTATTTATGTTATCCCACATTCAAAGACCTTTTATACCTTTTTAATATTCTCTTTTATGTTTTAAAACATTAGTCATTTTCACACCCCACCTTTGATATATCTTCTCACGATAAATTGAGTAATGGTAATAAGTACTTTTCACAAAAAATCGAGAAGTTACAATTGTCCCCCACAAAAATCGCTTTTAATAGTGCGCATCACAAAGAGGAGACTCTTATTTACCAGTACGCGATTAGAAAAATTTATTGGTGTAAATACCTTATAAATCGTTTAATTAATGTTTCCTAGCCATACCTTTTCGATTGTATACGCTTCTCCTTCCTAGAATATTAGGATGAGGCAATAGAGAATATATTTCGGTATCATAATCCCGACAATACATTATCATTAGTGACACTATTAGAGAAGGAAGAAAAAAATCATCCATTGTGGGTATAATTCTGTAAACGGAGAACATACCGAGATTGCGATGTGTCACGATATATGCACAAAAAAAATGGAGCTTACCAAAACATTATAGAGGAAAGGATTTTGAGTTCCCGTTGTGAAGATTTATAAGGAAATCATACATACGCTTCTGCATAGTTGGCCAATATAAGGTTTCCACCATTTTTAATAAATAATCCAATATGGTTGGAAATTACGAGGGCAAAGGAAACTGAATATGCTTGGCTAAAATATAGTAAGAAGATATTTTATGTCGGTCATCGTATTTTTTTGCGAACACGCATTCTTTTAGGAATGATAAGTCCAACATTTTATCTGGTGGTCACAAATATAGGACATTACCTATTTGGAGTTCTAGTTAGTAAATTAAGGAGAAGTCTAAGGATGCGAGTTTGGGGAATAATGTTATGGGAAAAAGGCCCAAGATTGCAAGCCAAAAAAGAAAATCTAGGGAGGATCCGAAAGATCCCAGTAAAAAGAAGGCATGGTTTAGACGGTCAATGTTATTTGACTTTTCGTATTGGAAAGAGCACCATGTAAGGCATGTTGATGTGATGCAAACATAGAAGAATTTAGAAAAACATCTCATAGAAACATATGTCTTGGTGGATCTCATTTTAATGATGGAGAAAGGAACATCACGATCTAAAGGCAATGAAAATAAAAAAAATTATGGGTAAAAATAGATCCTACAGCAGGAAGAAATTTGATTTCTTCTGGTGCTTTCACTTTGAGTACTAGTGAGAAAAAAATCCTCATAGACACGGTGTACAATTTGAAGACTCCAACCAATTATTCAAGTAATTTGGACAGGATTGTAAACTATCAATCATATGATTTAAATAGTGCAAGTCTCACGACCGACACTTCATTATGCAATTAATTCCTTTTTGTTTAGGAATTACTCTTCTGAGCACAAAGATCTCCACATGGAAATTATGAAGATTGGTTTGTGCCTCAACTTATTGTGTGCAAACATAAATCACATTTAGGCTACAAAAGCAACTCTATCCGAGGTGACTAGTGTGTTCGATAAATATTTTCCTCAATATTTATTTGACATTAGTGTCCACCTACTTGCACGTCTATGGGATGAGGCGTTGTTGTGCAAACTTTTTAGGTGTCACTGGATATATCCTTACGAGAACTTAATGAAAACCTCCAAAGATTATGTTAATAATACATAGTGTATTAGGGTGTAATACCCCGCATTTTTTATTGAATTAAAATTGAACTAATTGAAGAAAAAAATAACTATGGCAGTATATATATTCGAAATGTTTGGAAATGAAAATTTAAAATGAATTAATTGAGATACGAATGCGCGACTTAAATATTAGAAGCGAATTAACGTTTAAAAGGATCTAGAGGGTTAAATTTGACGCAATGGCATTTTTATAAATAACCCTCGGTATAAATAGAAAGGAAGAGAAGAAGTCTTCATTCTTTCATTTGAAATGGGGGCTAGGGTTTGGTAGAGAGAGAGAGTAAGAAGAGAAGAAGCTAAGAGGATTTCAAGAGGATTTCAATTTCTCCATACAATCCAAGGCAAGTTAATAACCTATATGTGTATATTATGTATCTATAATGAAATTTCACATGAACATGTATTTGGATCCCTAAATTAATATGAAATTAATGTTAAAAATGATATGCAATGTATTAGGATCATCCTCGATGTAGATTCAAATGAGATAACATCATTATAGGGATTGAATTGTTGAACAAACTCTTGAATTTGAGAAATCTATGAAATTGAGTAAATCGTCATATTAAAAAAATTGTTTTGACCTGTTTTAATTCCGAGAATGTATATTTCGTTCATGTTGCCCGGTAGAAAATCATATTCTGGACAACTTTGTAGTTTTAAGTTTTTTTAAAAAAAGGATCGGAAAATCCTCAAATATGCGTTTTAAAATTCTGGGCAGAAAGTTATCGTGAACAGGTCCGAACTGTATATGTTAATTTCGGATCTGTTTTAAGAAGGCTACGGTAGCGTGCTCGCGTGTCCTTGTAGAAAATTACGTTTCGAACAACTTTGTAGTTTTAAGTTTTCCCAAAAATGGATCTGAAAAGCCTCAAATCGGCGTTTTAAAATTCTGGACAGAATGTTGTCGAAAATAGGGGTGAGTATTATATGTTAGTTTCGGGTCTGTTTTAGGACGGCTATGGTAGCGTGCTCGCATGTCCTCATAGAAAATCACGTTCCTAACAACTTTGTAGTTTTAAGTTTTTCCAAAAACGGATTGAAAGAGCCTCGAATCTGCATTTTAAATTCTGGGCAGCATGTTGTTGAAATAAGAGTGATAATATTTTTCATGTTGTTAGTAAGATAATTGTGGTGTTGTGCCTAATATCCAAACTTGATCACATACTTAAGGTTATTAGGGATATATAACCTTGAAATGATATGGTGTTGAATTAGTAAATTAATGATGTAAATTATGTTATATTATAAATAATGACTATTATATAACTCGAGTAAGAGACTTGACACGATTGTATATATATATATATGTATATTGTAGAGTATACACTAGACTAGTCCTCCGGTCGACGTAGGCACATATTGAATGCGATTTTTTTTGTGATTGATCCGGTTAGGTTCCGCTTGAGTGCCGTGTCGGAGATAAACCACAGGAACCGGACACATGGTTGTAATGCGGGTTGGAGAGAAAGACCTTGAAACGCCATGTGATTTAGGACTTAGTATGATTGCCCTTGCCACGTAATATTGGGGAATATTCGTGTGTAGTCCTAGTGTTACGACTTGTTCCCCCGAGTAACGATAGTGACCCGATATGACTTGTGTGAGATATTATGCTTGTGTCTTAAAACAATATCCCGAATCGATGCATTTGATGTTATACTTGAAGGAAATATTTTGATACGTTAAATACTGCAATGAGATTAATAATGATTAATCAAGATATGATATGAGACTACACGTTACTCTAGTTTGGGTTGGGTAGTCCCGACATAGGAACATTGGTTGAGTAATTGAACAATTTAATTACTGGAGACGAGTAATGACTAGTGTGCTTTCATTATAAGTACATCTTATAATCTTATAGCTTGTTTTCTTGCTTTGACGTTCGTCTATCTTGCTTCTTGCTCCTCTCATATGTATGTATATTACAGGTCCTCGCCCCGTTGGACAGTAGATTGTGGAGTTGGATTACCTCGCATCTATTCTTAGGATCTTGTAGTGGTGGACGCTGGTCCTTATCCTATTTTGTCACTCTTCCTTAGAGTGTGGTATCAGAGATTTTTCATTGTTAGGGATTTGATAGTGTTGAGAGGTTTACATTACACTCTTTACCTAGTTTATCTTTGGGCTCGTATGTTTGGGCATTTTATATTCAGTACTGATATTACTTGTGGATCCTATACTTGCTATTATGTGATTTGGTTACACGTATGGGAGTGTACATATTTACTTTACTGCGTTTATTTAAATTATGTTTCTAATGCCAACATATTGATGCTCCGCTTTAATTTAATTGGGCGTAGCTAACCGAATTAGATATAAAAAGCAGGGTTGTCACATGGGGGGTCAATCATGAATGAATATATAATAGAAGAATCATCGTTATACGTTTGGGAACATATCTTGGAATAAAGGACTAGAAGATTCAATAATCGTGGTAAACAAGTGTGCAATTCAGGAAAGTAACTCGTTATGTTTTTTAAACACGAGATGATGTTGAAGAATGGAGAGAGTAAGTACCTACATATAAAACATCTTTCTGTTTATGTATATTTATTTTTTATATTGCCTCCAATTTCTATAAGTTCATGAACATGTATAGGACGTATGAGAGTGACCCTGCTATAAATCATAAATGAAAAGGTCCAATGGACGCGATGGATTATTTTAGGGTATGGGTATCAAAAGAGGTCATTTCCACCTCACTTTTTGTAGTTACTTATGCATGTGCTGTAAAATAAACCCTAATACAAATCCACTAATAAATGAAAATTTTAAAAAGAGGTGATGTTTCTTCAAGACTTGTACACCTAGTCAACAGTCCCATTTTTCATGTAAAAGAGTTCAAAAAAAATTTCTCAAACTATTTTGATTTTGTCCCATACTCATGCAAGGAGAAACTATTTATGCAAAACAATAAAATTTCAATTTCTACCTTGACTTCTTGTGTAGCTAGCAAAAGTGATAAAAATTCAAAGGGTATGGTGCTAACCTATTATGTAATTGTCTTAAAAATTCTATAACTATATTACATAGAGTTTAAAGAAGTTGTCTTCTATTGTGACTAGGTGAGGATGGAGGACACTACTAGTGGTTGTAAATTTGATCCTTCTAAAAACTTTATAGTGGTAGATTTATCAAATATGAAGAGTAAAGATCGCATGGCAAAAGAATATCTTGTAGGTGCCTTAAAAAAAATTGAAGAATGTATTCTACTCAAAGTGCATAAATGACTATAATTAGCCTGTTGTTTTGAATGTGCCAAAGGGTTTGACTACTCATGCCGATGAATTAATGTCCCCGCAGATTTTCAGTCTGCTCTCGACACAACCCTAAATTGAAAAATCTTTTACATACTTTAGACGACGATTGAGTGTCGATAAATTATTTTATTGTTACTAGTTATTGTATATTTAGACAACGATTGAGTGTCGATATATTGATTTATGTTTATGTATGATTTTATTATTAGATTTTACGAAGTTGATATTTTCTTGCTTAAGGTGGATGTTAGTTTATATGATATTTATACGCGTGAAAATTTACTTTCGGTGTTTTTTTACAGCATCCTTTGTGTGTACCAAACTCGAATGGTCTAAAGTTCAAAATTTTGGGTTTTATATACTGTGATGTTATGTATATATGACATTATCCAAGTCAATCTTAGGTGTCAAACACTTATTTCTTATTATAGATATTTTTTACATACTTCATTCTTTTTTTAGAAGATGAGCTCTAGTCAGGGCGGACGTGGACGTCGATTACAATGAGATATGTGTATCGGGAATACCAAGGAACTTGGAGAGTTCTTAGAGACTGAATGCTCGCTATAAAGAGGAATCCCCAAAAAATTTATGAACATTATGTCCAACAACATAGCATTATGTATGAAACTATATGGATTTTAATATTTTTAGTTTTGGATTCTTAGAACTCATTCTATGGAAACAAACAAACAATTTTTTTTTAATAAGGCAAGCTAATATATTAGTCACAGCTTCGGTTATGATCATGAACCGTGACAAGCTAATATATTGGTAAAGTCATCGGTTAAGGTCATAAATCGTGACAAGTGGTCACATTCATGAACGATGACCATTTCCCGAAATTAAGGTTTTGGTGGGTCCGTGACTAGTACATATTATGGGGAAAAGTAACATGGGATTGAAAATTAAATGTGAAAAAATTTCATCCTTATGGATCTTTGATTAATCATTCATTGAAAATAAAATAAGAACTAGGTTTAAAGATTAAATCTAGGGTTTCAAGAATTGATACCATTGAGAATGTTGTTATCATTTTCATAAGGAGACAAAGGTAGATGACGATGAAATCCTTTTTGACCTTTAATTTATCCGAAATACCTTGATTAGACCTTTTATACACTAGGGTCTTCTAGTATATGATCCTCTCTAAAGTCAGGTAGGTGAGTGGACACCTTTTGAGATGAAAATCCTTCCAGATGAGTGATATATGGTGGTCTATCTCTAGGCCTATTCCCCAAAACTTGAATAGTGATTTATCTCACCTCTATCCAACCCTAATGAACCATAATAATGATTAAAATCCCTTTACACTCCTTTACATACAAGTACAAAAGGTGGGCCGAGGCCAAAATAGGTTTTTTAAGAGAACGATCCTAACTATTTGGGTATGTGAACTACACCAAGAACCCAAGATAAATAATTGAATTAGCTCCAAATAAATACTCGAAAAGACCAATTACAATTACCGTAATTATTTTCTTTATTTATTTAATCGTGAATTAACTCCACTAAATAATCACGACCACGCACCAATTTAATTATCTCAGAAATCACTCGGATATAATGAGGTCTTATTAACAAAGTTGATTATGGTTCATAATATGGTTCCTGGCGTTAAGTGTTCGATACCCGCTTGGTCAAATCAATTTATCATAAATCGATTTTAACCAACATCTAATCAATTCCTTGATTCTTAGGCTTAACTTATTTTATACTCTATTGGGACTATAAAAAAATCCATCGATCGGGTTTTACTTGGTGGAAATAAAACATATAAGTCTATCAAGGGGGTATCATAATCCACGGTATGCCCTGAATGATAATCCTATAAATTATGATATCAGACCTAGTTACACAACTGGCACTCAATATGCGGAGATCATTTGACCTAATATAAAATCAAATCGCACCCACGGCAATCGAAGGGACATTTGTGCAATCATTTCAATCCTCAAAATTTAAGGGATTAAGAATCTATGCACCCTTTGCAAATGGTGTGAGATTGTCTGAGTCTAATCAAGACAACCCTTAGAGTTAAATCTCATTTGTGGCCTATTTAATACATTCTTGGGACTTACCGATGAAAATTCACTATTAAATTATCGAACTAGTTCTCTAATCATCAAATAGGTTCCCATAGTTTGAGATAAACTACTAGGATTGCATCATTACCTTTCCAATATATTATTAATTCCTTATATAGGTTGTGAATGTTTAAATAATGCAAGAAATGGAATCTTGATCTCCTAGTGATCAACCCAAAGTCGACTCGCCAAAATTCCTACTGAGCTCTAATGACCGACATATCTAAAATATATTTAAACCAAAAGTAAGGCATTCTTGTAACCAATATTCTTATTTCAAAATGAGCTGACACACATTTACTTAAAAAGGTAACCATCATACATGGTTTTAAAAATAAAACCCCAATAATCTCCCACTTAGTCTTAAAGCCATGTATCTAACTCCTAACCCATATGCATAGTAGCTTGTTGCCTATCGGTAGAGGACTAACTAAATGTTTTCGATACAACCTTGGTCACAAACATATCACCTTCTTATTTTATTTCTCGAACTATGAAAAATCTACGTTAAATGTGCTTAACCCTCTTATGGGTTATAGGTTCTCTCGAACTTGCAATCGTACTGCTATGAACACTAAAAGTGTAATAACTAATTTTATTTGAATGAACCTCACCCGAGTCACCTAGAAAGTAATGGATCCATATAGCCTCTTTAGTTTCCTCTAAAGTGGCAACAACTTTGGCATTCCTAGTGGAGTCAGCAAACCATGATTGTCTCATGCTCCTCCAACTTGTAGCTAAATCTCCTTTAGGTAAACACATATTTCGAAGTAAAAAACTTGGAATACTAGTCTTTGTGCCTAAAAGGTATAAGACTATTAGACTATAATATATTGACCATAATACAAGCATAACAAATTTCATTCCTTGCACAAAATATATAAAATTTATAAGGTTGCCCACTATCGAAGCATTAGATATATTCCTCGTTCAATACATGAAATCAAGTGCCCTAAGACATTGATTTCCAAATAAAAAAATTCTATTCTTGAAAAGGAAACTGTTTTCATGGAATCCTAATGCTAAGCATATGCATACAACATTAATATAATCGACTTGGGATAAACGCAACATCCTTTGTGACCGATCTAGTGAAATAATTATAAAGATGTCCATGGCTTGTCCTAAGTACTTTATATCGAATATCTGGACAACCACGCTCCTACGTAAGGCAATACTCCCACCTCGTTCTCATTTAGGAAAATATTATCCACAACTCAATATACCACATGCTTTCGTCGTGCTTCTTATACAAACAAGTTCTTTTCTCTAATCAAAATCAAGACACGATTACCTGACCAAACTGAATTATCCAAGACCTTGTTGTTTAACTTAAATTCATAAATATATTTCACAAGATTACATAACTTTACTTTTCCCGACTTCTTACTATGTACTTGTTAAGATGATCATTCAAGAACGCATTCTTAAAGTTAAAAGAATTCTGACAAACTCTAGAAATAATATTGCAAGAAGGTTTGCTCATAGCGTGTAAGGAAATAATTTCTATCATTGTCCCTAGCATCTAGAACTTGTCCATAGAATCTAATTTACATCGAGTATGGCATATCCCGTTAATTTGATCATGGCGCTTTACGTTCACACGTTCATGAAGACAGATCCGATTATCAAGAAACTTCAACCTTCTCCATGACATCACGTATATTTGGTATACTTGTTGTTTTGTTTTTTGTGGATTTTTTACAAAGTATCGGGAGATTTTTATAAATTGATTTTTTATAAAATGAGCTTCGAACAGTTTTTTAATTTAAAAATAATTTTTATTTTTGAAAGTTTTGTTCAAACGAGATTGCCATATCGTTAGAATGACCTGGATCTCAATAGAAGGTCGTTTAAAACATTTATCAAATGAGGGATTAATATATTGAATTCTTCCATCTCGTTTGAAGCTAACATTATGTCGTTCGAATGACATCTTCATGTTATTCAAACGAGGTTAGCTTCTCATTCGAACGAGGTTGCGCCACCTCAATTTTCCTATAATACCTATTTTCAATAGTTTTTTTATTAAGACTTTTGATTTACGAATACTGCAGACCTATTGCAAAACGTCTTCACTTTTAAAATGACAAAACTTATATTGATTCACACATCATGTCCTTTATACTTTTGTAAGTCATCTTTAGAACCCAAAACAATTTTATAATGAAGTTACTCTGGTGAAGAAGGAGTCTTCACTGCTAAACTTGTAGAGAAGGAGTCTCTACTCCTGCTTTTGTGATTCTCACGGGAACCATTGCTGAAGAAGACGAGGGTCACCTACAGGAGATTCGTCGAGTTATTTTTCTTTATTGTATTTGTAAGTTAAGATTTACAAACTATAATGAAATAAAAGGTTTTTCCCTTTGTTTTTTTTTCCCGTAAAATTATATTTTCTTTACATACTTAATATGAATCACTTAGTTGCATGTTATAGGGTTAATAAGAATTAAAATTTGTTTGTGAGATTGACATCTAATTTAAAAAGTTTCCTCCATTAGAGAATAATGCACCCTCAAATTGGTATTACAGCTGGTTTCACCAAATTATCGTGAAAACCTTTTTTCGCAAAACATTTCTGAGATATCAATTGTTTTGAAAATTGAATTTTGAAAATGCAAATTTTTTTATGGAGAACTTATATAATATGATGCCAATTTTCGATGGATTGAATTATGCCTATTGGAAAGTCCATATCAGATCCACTTTAAAGGCTATTGATGAAAGAGTTTGTATGTAAAAGAGAGTGGACTCCTCCGACTATCACTATCAATAATGTCACGAATCCCAAACCTATTTCCGATTGAAATGATGATGAGTTTAAGTGAAGTACCTATAACTCCCGTGAACTTAGTGCTATTTCTAGAATTGTCAATCCTGACGAGTTTCGCACCATCATGACGTGCACTACGTCGAAGGAAGCGTGAGACATCCTCCAATTGATACATGAGGGTACCAACATTGTCAGGGCATGTCTAAGCTTCAAAATTGGACCACCCTGTTGGAGACCATCACTATATTAGAGTCCGAGAGTTTTGATGAATTTTATGTTAGGTTGTCGAATATTCTTAACATGATTTTTAATTTGGGTGAGAGAATTGAGGAGTCAAAAATCGGGAAAAATATTTTGGGGTCATTCCCTTACCAATCTATTCCTAAGGTCATTGTGCGTAACTCTTTAGGGGCCTTAGACTCTCTTAGGTTAGATGAACTCATAGGATACCTTCAAACTTATGAGATCGACATGTTTCCCAAAACCATTAAGCCTAAGGATAGAGGGGTAGATTTAAAGACTTAAATTAAGAAAAAGAAAAAGGCGAAAGTTTTTGAGTATGAATCCGAGGAAGAATTTAATGTTTATGACTTGTCCTTAATTGCAAAAAATTTTAAAAAGTTTCTAAAAAAATTCAAATATAATTCTTCCAGTAAAAAGATTTTTGAGAAAAACAAATGGAAAAATGAGGTAAAGGATAGCGGTGAGAAAGAGGAATAGGTGAGATGTTTTGAGTGCGAGGGCAAAGGCCACAAGTCTTTTTAGTGTCCCACTATGCTAAAGAGAAAAGGAAAATATATTGCTAATAAGTCCATTCTTAATGATAGTGACATCGATTCGGTTGATTCCATAGGAGAATCACCACATGAAAAGTTATAAGGATAAATTTCTAACCGAGTCAATTTTTATGTAATTGGCATAATTCCGGCCAAAAAATTTGAGTCATAGTATAGACTTTGAGTTGATGATCCCATGAGCCTATGATGTTATTTGATGAAGTCGTAGGAGCCAAAAATTTGTACCGAGGATCCTTCACATGTACCGAGGATCTCGCAGGTATGAATATATATGTTTATGAGTCCTTGGAAATTTTTAATAAGGGTTTTTTGTTTAAAATCATTTGGAATTTAATTTTTTTCAAAAATATATTTTTTGAGTTTACTGTAGGTGGATTTTCAAAGCTTCATTGAGATCATTCAAATGAGATCTCCATCTCATTCGAATGGCAATACAAGTTCGTTAGATGTGTTCTTAAAATGTATATCAAATGAGACCTTACTGTAATGAGTTTTTGAGGATCGTTATAAGCGAGATAAACCCTTGTTCGAACGACATAACTATGTCGTTAGAATGACAACTTATTCTCATTCGAACAACTACGCCACCTTAATTTTCCATAAAAGGATTTTTAGACTGAGTTTTCTATGGGACGAAGAACTTTTGATGAAAGAAGACCTGTTTTCAAAAGTTCCAACTCCAAAGTTTCACTCTTTTTATTTAAAAGATCCAAGATTCATAAATTATATACTTTGATATCTTGTGTGGGGAACCTAGTTTGTTTCTTCCATCATTGAAAGACCTTTTTTTGTGTAGTGGACATCGTGTGTGATGATTACGGTGAAGAAACGATGGTTTTGTGTTCTGAATTGTAGACAGTTGTCGAGATGTATCGATGGATACCGAGGCATACGTGAACCCTTGTGCTGTGGAAACTTGCATGGGTGGAATCCAACGTTGCATTGTGGAGGAGTGGTTGACGATAAAAGAGCGTCAAGACTTGCGGGGGATCGATTCATTTTGTACGTCTATTGTCTATGCTTTGTAAAACCATGTCATAATGATTGTCTGGATAGGTTGTGCGAGATTTTTTCCCTTTGTGGTTTCTTCATACATCGACCTCTTGTGGTTTGATTTATTTAATTTTTCTCCTATCGCCTTGATGCATGTTTAGGGTAAAAAGATAAAATTTGTTAAATCGATTTTCACAAGAAAGGTTTAATTAGTGCTAAGTTTATTTGGGAGATTTTTTTAAAGGTTCAATCATTAAAATTAGAAAAACATAAATATTGAACTTGTGTTTATTCGAACCTTCATAGCATTCTCAAGTTGGTATCAGAGCGGGTTTCACTAACCTATTGTGTAGATCCTGTTTAGTGCTTTTGAGGTGGTTTTTTTGTTTCTTCTCTCTTGGTTTGTTTTTCTTCTCGAAGGATTCTTATAGTGATGAATTTATCATTCGATATGAGTTTAATAAGCTTCTTGATCGTTCTGGAAAATTAAATCTTTTGAATTTGAAGTTTACAAAAATAATTAAAATTCTTAAAAAGGAAAATAATTATTTTAAATCTATTATGGAATGTTTGCAAATGGTTCAAAATCTAAAAGATAACCTGCATTAGACGTTTATTACCTTGGACCATGACTTTAGAGATTTAGAATTATTTAAGAAAGAGAGTGAGAATAGAGTCTGTATTTTGGTGAATAATTAGAGGACGTTAAAAGTTATGGGGTTTGTGTTTGTGCCAATAAGGATAGTATTTTAATTACTAAATTTAAGGCATGAGAGAATACTCTTAGGGATATGTTTTCTCACATTGAGGAGGGAGTGAGATAACCGTTTATGGGTAATTGAAAACTTAAAGAAGGAGTCCGTAAAACTTGAGGAGTCTAATTATTTTCTTGAGTCTTAAATTTTGAAGTTAAAAGATAATCTAAAAGATTCAAGTAGTGATGGTACTGGCTTACATTATTTTAATGCTTATGTTGCCAAATCCAAGACCATTGTTTGTTTCAGAGGGTCAACCAAAACCAAGGATGTTAATGCAAAAATTCTCCATCTACGAGGACCAATCAGAAAAGGACACATGTCATCCTACGTAGCAATATTCGACACCCGAGGAGAGTTGATCGGCACCCGAGGAGTGTTAGTCGGCATCCGAGGAGAGTTGGTCGGCACCCGAGGAGTATTAGTCGGCACCCGAGGAGAGTTGGTCGGCACCCGAGGAGTGTTGGTCGGCATACCAACCAGGAAGATCAAGGGATAACTATGCATTTAATGTGCATTATGAAGATGACTATGCATTTAATGAGCATTAATGTACATTTATAGTGTAGATGACAACACATAGCATACCAAGCAATTAGATTAGTTGAATGTAGACATAATGTATAAATGTCTACATACAATGAATCTCTTTATCTCCCATCACTATAAATACATGTATTCCCTTAGCCAAAAGGGAGAGATCCGAGAGATCCAAGAGATCCAAAAGAGAGAACCGAGAGACACCATACACAAGATCCACACACCTTTTTCCCTCTCTCTACCACATTGTGCTATTGTAAACCCCTGGGAATAAAATAACAGTGGACGTAGGCTTTTCCTTATAGCCGAACCACTTTAAAAATCTTTGTCTCTTATATGTTTGATGTGAATGTTTATCTTCATCTTCAATCTCATCCTCATCATTTATCTGCTGTTGATGCCACTAAAATGGCAGTGGCCATTTTCTGTCTTCAACAGATTGGCGCCGTCTGTGGGAACGTGTTACAACCATTGTTCTCCATCAAAAGCTAAGTTTTTATATTCTATATGATTCAATCATGATTTTTATGTTTATATACATAAATTAATTGTCCAATTTTTATTTGCAAAATGTTGCATATCATGATTTTTAAATCATAAATGTTAGATTAATTCTTATTTAGAAATCTAAAAAATAATGGATTTCATAAATCATAACTTTTTGCTTGATTCTCAAGTTTCTATTTTATATCATGGAATCAATATTTTAAATGATTACATATACCAATATATACGACGATGATAAGATTTGATAATTTTCATTATAAATTTTGTAAGATCTTTGATGTCTATTCAAATTCCCATCATATTTTTAATAGAAGAATGGGAAAAGGTTAAAGACAATATAAAGTTTTGTCATGGAAATCATGACCCAGATCTATTTTCTCTCTCTTCAAGTTTGAGTCTCTTTGCATTCACTTTTATGAACTATATACTTAATTTGGTTCATCTTCCATCTATGTCAATAAAGTCAAATTGATTGATTTTTTATATAAATTTGGTAATAACTTCTATCATTCAACATATTTTTATCTCTCCAAATAGGGAATAGGAAGGGATCAATATAAAAAATAATTTTCTCTCACCTGAAAAACCCATGACCAACCGGTTGGTAAAAGGGCGAGAACAAACTATACTCCTTTGGTTGGGAGGCGTACACTAGCGTGATCAACTCTGGTTGGTAAAATAACTAGTGGACATGATAGTTCGAGCGTGATCAACTCCGGTTGGTAAAAGAGCGAGAACAAATTATACTCCTTTGGTTAGGAGGCGTACACTAGCGTGATCAACTCCGGTTGGTAAAATAACTAGTGGACATGATAGTTCGAGCCCATGATCAACTCTGGTTGGTAAAAGGGAAAGAACAACATTCTTAAAAATGCCAATCTCGGTTGGTTTGAAAACAAAATATTCTCTCAAATGCCAACTTATGTTGGTCGGGAAGTAAGATTATTACAGAAAATATAAAAGTTCCTCGAAGAACAAAATATTCCAAACTGAACCAAGTATGGTTGGTCGGGGATAAAAACCCACTAACTGTACTTGGTCGACGAGGAGAATTTATCGACCTTAGTTGGTCGGACACATTTTATGAAAAAGACAAAAATTTACCAAGTATGGTTAGTCGGGGATAAACTCTCACTAACTATAATTGGTCGATGAGCACAATTTAACAACCTTGGTTGGTTGAAATTTTTTTAAACATTTTTATACTCATTACTTTATTATTAAGTGATCGAGCAACATTACTAATACTTGTAACTTTTTTATTATCAAGTTGGTCGATGAACAACACAATATTGTTATCTTTTTAACTTATACATATGCACAGATGTAGAGTATTTTACAAGACAATAGCAATTAAGATTGCGAACAAAAATGAAAGTCTTTCATTAAAATAAAAAATAAAATACATTGAGAATGAAAATGTATACTAACTATTACATTGAGATTCCTACTCTATTGGTTTCTTTCCCTCTGCTTTTGAAACAGGTTCCTTGCCAACAGGAGGATCATTTAAAGACTGAAGAGTTTTATGAAGTTAAGATCTTTCAGCATTCTGATGTTCATCATAGATGGCCTGGTTCTTTGCCATTAGTTGGAAGGCTTGATTCTCCAAAGCAGATTGAGTTCTCTGTTCTTCGACAGTTACCCGAGCAGCTCTTGCTCGTCCCCGAGAACCTTTTGCTCGTTACCGAGCAGAGGTAGAAGTCAAAATCAACATCTACAATACTGAGATCTTTTGCTACTACTGTCTCGACCAATAATGAAGAAGAAGTTGTATAAAAATGTTTCGAAGTCCACCACTAGCTTGGTACTAACAAGATTGAAGAGTTGGGTTCAAAAGCTAGTATGTTACTCGACAAAGTATTCAGAGGAGCATAAATCAGAAAAATCAAGCAAGTGAAGTTAGCACTCAGTTATTCGGCACAGGAGGCAGTTGGTCGGCTAGCAAACCAATCAACATACTTGAAGATTATGACAAGCTACAAGCTGCATACTATGGCATGGATGCATCCAAATTCCCAGGGATGATACATAGCACACGGAGTTACTCAAAAGAAAGATTAGCAACCATCGATCAGCCTGCATCATATGTCATCCAGGAGATAATGCACTTTATGTTGAACAAATCAAGAAGGTAGATCAAGAATTTCCCGAGCACCGAGAAACACTGCAGAATAAATACTCCATCCTTTCAAGTAAACCATCAAGCATGGAGCATTGGGGGCTTCAGTTAATGCAAAAATTCTCCATCTGCGAGGACCAATCAGAAAAGTACACATGTCATCCTACGTGGCAATATTCGACTCCCGAGGAGAGTTGATCGGCACCCGAGGAGTGTTAGTCGGCATCCGAGAAGAGTTGGTCGGCACCCGAGGAGTATTAGTCGGCACCCGAGGAGAGTTGGTCGGCACCCGGGGAGTGTTGGTCGGCATACCAACCAGGAAGATCAAGGGATAACTATGCATTTAATGTGCATTAATGAAGATGACTATGCATTTAATGAGCATTAATGTACATTTATAGTGTAGATGACAACACATAGCATACCAAGCAATTAGATTCGTTGAATGTAGACATAATGTATAAATGTCTACATACAATGAATCTCTTTATCTCCCATCACTATAAATACATGTATTCCCTTAGCCAAAAGGGAGAGATCCGAGAGATCCAAGAGATCCAAAAGAGAGAACCGAGAGACACCATACACAAGATCCACACACCTTTTTCCCTCTCTCTACCACATTGTGCTATTGTAAACCCCTGGGAATAAAATAATAGTGGACGTAGGCTTTTCCTTATAGCCGAACCACTTTAAAAATATTTGTCTCTTATATGTTTGATGTGAATGTTTATCTTCATCTTCAATCTCATCCTCATCATTTAAACAAAGGACGTTAGAAAATTTCAACACATAGGTAACATTCCTCACGTTTACACATATTGACATTGTGGTAGGAAAGGCTACCTTAGGCTTTTTTTACGATCTTAGAAAAAACCCTAGGAAGTTGAAGTTGAGTGTCCCATTAGTTCCCGAATCCCGATGCATTAAGTATACACATATTTGGATTTGAAAATCTGTTTTATAGGCACTGAATGGTAGACTTATTAATTCTAGTTTACTTACACATGATTCTTCTATTGCTATATCTTATGGATGATTGTGTTAGCATGTTTGTCACACTCTAGTTGCACTTCATGATATATATATTTGCTAGTGTTATGACATGTATATCTTTTGTATTATATTTTTCTTCTATTGAGTCATATTTGAAAAATACAAAAAATAATTTATTTTGATTAAAAATTTAAAAAATACAAAAAGATTTTCAAGTTGTGTGTATTTTAGTTTTGCACATTTAGTATGGCATATTGATGTGTTTGAATCCAATTCAATCCACAATTTCCATGTGTCTAGGACACTGGATTATGACTTTAGATGCTTAGATTGATGTTAATCATGTTTATGAAGTTATTTCGAAGTTGATTTTCTTTACGGATTCGACTTTGTTTCGGTCTCCACACACACATGCATGAGATTTTTGAACGTTTACTTTATTATGTATATTTGAGCTTGGTGATATGTTCTCCCATCAATCTTGTCATCTACACGTTTATGTGACTAAGGGGTATTTGTGCATGTAAGAACCATTACCCATGATATTTTATTTATCATTGAAATTTATGAGTGTATACGCAAAAGGGCTACGAGAGACTAGTGAACTCATCGTGAAATACACCATTTGAAAAGATCTCGAGAAAAATTAAAGGCAATAAAAAGAGAAATATGCCAAAAATGGATCAAATAGTTTAGTTTGTTTGATTACTCAAAGGAAATCATATCAAAAGACGAGAATATAAAATATGATAGTTGTTTATCTTTTGAGCGTGTTTAGTTGAAGATCAACGGGTTTGCACAATGATACCTAGTTATGCATATTTTTTCGTGAAACTATTGATTTATAGAATCATCAATATTTAAGGCTTGTGTGCATTGTCCTTGTTTTGTTCATTAAGTTCAACTTTAATTGTCACTTTAGGCTAAAGCTTAGTTTGATAAAGTGTTGCAGTTAATTAGAACTTCTTAAACATATTTGAGTGTTTGGGTTATAATTCTTTTGTTACTAGTTCACACCCATTCCTTCCATCCCACACATTTGGACACATCAATACTATCCTAATGTGTAAATCTTACGTGTTTGTGTCATATTTTGTGGTCGTTTATACTTATATATATGTGCCAAATTTTATTTGATAGATTTCTGCATATATTATATATGGTATTGGATTTTAAGTCTTTTTGGTTTACATTTAGTCCATATTTATCACTTGTTTGATCTTTTGGATTATTTGTACTTGATTTTCCATGTTGTGTGCCTATTACACTTTACACTGTTGCATGATTTATTCCCATATCCCTTTGCTTAGTATTGGTATCTTATAGTCACAAATTTAGGTGGAGATTCTGATTTTGGGACTATTTATTTATGCAATCTTACTTTGTCTATTCCTGAACAAAAAGGGGGAGAAATGGTATCTTTCCTTTGCATGATTAGGATATCTTTATTTTAGGAGGAGACGTCTTACCTAAGTTGAGATTATTTTAGACATTGTTAGATGTTTATTCATTTGCAGATTTATACTTGTTATATTCTCTTTACAGATTTACACTTGTTATATTCTCTTTGCGGATTTATACTTATTATATTCTCTTTGCATTTAAATGATGTTTATGTGTGCATGATTACAAGTTTACACCAAAGCGGCAAAGTATTTCAAGCAAAGAAAAGATACTCATGTTTGTGTGTATGTTAAGCGTCTATACTTTTTTTTGGGGGTTGGGGAATGAGCCTTTTTAGAGAGATTGATGTCCTATAGGATTTTTGTTTTGTTTTTCTCCCAGAATAGCCAAAGGGGGAGATTTGTCAGGGAAAATTTCTAATCGAGTCAAATTGTATGTAATTGGCATAATTTCGAACAAAACATTTGAGTTATAGGATAGACTTTGAGTTGATGATCCCATGAGCTTATGACATTGTTTGATGAAGATGTAGCTGCCAAGCTTCAAAGAGTGGATATTTTTTAGACGTATTTATCGTGACACGTTTGTCTTCACATGTATCAAGGATCTCGCAGGTATGAACGTATATAGTTTATAAGTCCTTGGAAATTTTAATAAGGGTGTTTTATTTAAAATCGTTTAGAACCTGATTTTTTTAAACATATTTTCTGAGTTTATTGTAGGTAGAGTTTTAAAATTTTGTTAAGATCGTTCAAATGAGATCTCTATCTCGTTCGAACGACATTTCAAGGTCGTTATATGTATACTTCAAACATATATCTAGCGAGACCTGACGGTAATGAGTTTTTGAGGATCGTTATAAGTGAGATAAACTCTCCTTCGAACGACATCACTATGTCGTTAGAATGACATCTTATTATCGTTCGAATGATTGCGCCACCTTGATTTTCTATAAAAGGATTTTTAGACTCAGTTTTCTATAAGATAAAGAAATTATGACGAAAACGAAAAGTAGACATGTTTTCAAAAGTTCTAACTCCAAAGTTTCACCCTTTTTTTTATAAGATCCAAGATTCATAAATCATATACCTTGAGATCTTGTTTGAGAACCTAGTTTGTTTCTTCCATCATTAGAAGAATTGTTTTCGTGCAGTGGACTCTGTGCATTCTATTTGTGGTGAAGATGCAATGGATTCTGTGTTCTGAATCATAGACGATTGTCAAGATGTATCGGTAAATATTGAGGCATACATGGACTCGTGTTCTATGGGCACCTGCATGGGTGGAGTCATGCATTGCACTATGGAGGAGTGGTTGAAGATTAAAGAGTGTCAACACTTGTAGGGGATTGAGTCATTGTGTAATTCTACTTTCTATGTTTTGTAAAACCATATTATAGTGATTGTGTGGTTCACTTGTTCGACATTTTTGTCTTTATAGTTTCCTCGTACATCGACGTCTTATGGTTTGATTTATTTAATTTATCTTCTATCATCTATATTAATGTTTAGGGTAAAAAGATAAAATTTGGTACATTGATTTTCACAAGAAAGATTTAATTAGTGCTAAGTTTATTTGGGAGAATTTTGTTTAAAGGTTCAATCATTCCAACATTTTAAACTTAAAATAATTTCTGCATGTAGTCGTTAGAACGACATGCACAAATTGTTCGAATGACCTGCCTATGCCATTTGATATGTTGTTTGATGGCCTACTTCTAATACAATTGAAACGAATGCATACTATTTTAGTTTTTGAAGGTCGTTTGAAAGGTCATTAGATGGTCACTTCTAACGAGATGGACATCTTGTTCGAATGACTTATCTAACTTGTTCGAACGACTTTTCGCCGCCTCAAAATTTGTGTTTGTCTATAAATGCCTGCTTTCATGAAGAAATTTGTTAAGACTTTCGATTTACGAAAATTATAGACTTGCTGCGTTTAGTCCTCACTTTTTGTAGGGGAAAAACACTTTTTGATTCACACAATCAATTTCAAATACTATTGTGAATCATTTTTGAAACCCAAAGCACTTCTAATATTAAGTTACTCTTGTGAAGGAGTCTTCACTACTAACGTTGTCGAGAAGGAGTCATTATTATTGATCTTGTGATTCTTATGGGAATCTTTGCTAACAACTACGGTCATTATGGGTTCTTGAGAGAATTAATTACTAAAGGAAGATTGAGATCTTTGTGATTCTCGAGAGAATTATTATTGTATTTCTCTTTTGTATTGTAAGTTGCGATTTGCAAACTTTAGTGAAATAAAAGGTTTTGCCCTATGGGGAGTTTTTCTGAAATTGTGATTTCTTTACATACTTGATTTGAATCACATAGTTGCATGATCTATGATTAATAAGAATTAAAATTTATTTGCAGGATTGACATTTAATTAAATAAGTACCTCCGTCAGAGAATAAAGCGAACTCTTCAAAAGTTCATTGCTTTTATGGCTAGTCACGTGAGCACATCTAGCTTGTTCCGGGATGATGAGGAAACTTTTAAATTTAAGACCTCAATGATGTTTCGAGCCATTCGAGTGTGTGCGAGGATAATATTTCAAGTAGGGAGAAGGGGATATCCAAAAAGATTTTAGTGATTTATACATCGAAAAATAAAAAGTTGAATAAATATTTGAGTCTTAAGGTTTAGATTTAGAGAGAAAAGTGAAAGTTTTGAGGCGTCGGCGAGTCAACATAAGAAGGCGAGAGTTTCCTTGAGTGAGCAGTTGATCATCTTAGGTCGGTAAAATAGTGAATTGACCAACACCGTGGGTAATCTTAAAGGACATCTTCAATCTTCATTGGAGACTAGTGAGAAACTTGAAACCAGTGTATCCCAACTCAAGAGAGATCTCAAACGTGCCCGAGAGGTCAAGGTCACTATAGAGGATACATATAAAAAGTTTGGAAAGATTCTCCTCGGATTCGCTTTGGGTAATGTTGAGAGACTAAGAATAGGTTATGATGGTGCATCCACTTCCCATGTTACACCCGAGACAATTCCCGAGCTTATGATAGATCCTTATGGTTCTCAACCTAATCCACCTAGGCATTCCATTCGTCATAGGAGAACGCATCCTATACATTTTCAGAGAGGTGTTCCTAAGTCCATGTATGTTTGTTCCCATTGCAAGAAAAGAAGACAAGTTAGGGAACTTTGTTTTAAGTTGAGTAGTGTGTCTCATAGGTATCTTACATGATATGCTACTACATGTGTTCCCGCATGCACTCCCACACATGTTACTCTGCATGCTCTCGAACATCACATGAGAATTTTTTAGCATTTTCATGAGCAAGTTGAGTATTTGGCCAAACTTTACATGATTTGATGGATATTTTTCATTGGATGTCTTCTCCTTTGGAGAACACCTCCAGACCTAATGATTGAGGTTTAGACTTTCTTGCTAGCATATGATGCTTTTCATGTTTATAACTTCATGCCTATTTCTAGTATGTACTATCATTATATTTATCTTTTTCCATTTCTATATATTTTTCAAAAAATCCAAAAAGAGTTTTGTTTTACTTGAAAATTTTGGAAAAATACAAAAAGATTTTTTTTTTGTTTGGAAAAATTGAAAAAAGTCAAAAAGATTTTCTTTTTACAAAATTTTTACAAAACAAAAAAAGATGTTTGTATTTCTTTTTACACCTTATATGGATGGACAGTTAGAATTGTGATGTGAATTTATAAGTGCCTCTAGTGTGTGTGAATACAATTCAAGTGTAAACCGGTCACGTAAGTAATAATCCGAGCAAGTCGGATATCGAACACGGGGACTAAGACGAAGAATCGTGACGATGAATAGGAAAGACGCTTAACCCTAGAATGACTCAGAAAAAGAAAGGAAAAGGTGATGAATTGGTGATTAAACCTATCAACTAATGCAATATGAATTAAATTAATAACTAACTAAGTATGCAAAAGGAACTAAGTTAAACTTTAACTACATGTTAGAAAATGGAGTTATAGTACACTCTCCCGAACCGTCGGTGTTCCCATAGAAAATAAAAACTTAAAAAATATAATTCTTCATTCAAAGAAAAATCAAATACTCTTCGAGAATTCGACATATGAGGACTAAATTACTCACATTATCGAATAAAAAATTGAATTTGACAAGGATGAGAAATTATCAATACGCCAATTGCACCCTTAAACATTCCGATTACCTACTGCAAATGAAATTAAAAGGTCTACAACTTTTGTTTTGATAAAGTTCAAACCTTTGGATGAGAAATCATTTTTTAATTCACTTTTAAATCCATATGTGTTACCTAGGTTGGGTTTATGTACCCCAACCTGCTAAATATTTAGCCTAGCATGGTACAACTACTAATAAACAGGAAATCTACGGTGCATGAAATCATTCCTATGTTAAAAGTGTGATCAAACATGTACAAGATAATTCTAACCAAGAAAATAATTAATCACAAACCAAAAGGTAAGAGAAATTGAAAGCAACAAAGGAATATTACTTGTATTGAAGAAGAACCCTGAATTTATGTCAAAAGATGAATAATTGTTGAATAAAATAAATCGCAGGATTCTTGCCTTCAAGAATCTCTCAAAACTATGTAAAATAATTTTTTTTAATGTCTGGTGATACAATAAGATATAAACCTTATGTGTTTTTAACTGTTTGAACCATGAACAACTCTAATTTTTGGAATAAAAAATAGAAAATCCACCAAGCCGAACCGGTTCGATTTTTCCTTCTTTAATGGGGCAAATCGGTCTGTCTAATACATTATGACGGATCGATCCGAACTATTTTTCATCGGATTGGTTCGCACATTCCAGTGAGGGGGAACGATTCACTTCATTGGCCATCAGATCAGTTCGGTGGCATTTTTCTTTCTTCCTTTTTTCTTGATTTCTTCTCAACTTTGAATCTCTATAACTTTTCACCCGGGACTCGGATTTCGATGTCATTTCTTCCTACATGCTTGTGGACTAAAGGTCTTAAAATTTACTTTAGGTTCCATGTCCGAATGCCTAGGATAAAATTACTATTTTGCCCTTGACTTTTCTTCTTTTCTTTCTTTCTTGATTTTGAGTTTTCTCTTTTCTTCACTTGTATAAAATACCTGCAACATGTAAGAGAAAAATAGGAAACTCGATGCACTATATAGAAAAGTTCAGTAGCAATGATATGAGATAAATCAACTTAATTTACATCACACAAGATGATAAAAGCCTCTAAATTAAGGGTATATATATGAAGAATTTATGCCTAATCAAACCCCCATAACTTAGAACTTTGATCGTTTTGAGCAATGTAAGAGAATCAAATCAAGGTCCAAGACTTAGCAAACATGTTATTAGGATAGAGTACCTCTTTCACGGGAAAGAGATTGCATTTAGCATCTACAACAAGTCTTTAAACCCCTAGGTTACCCTTGTAGGACGAGTGGTGTCTCGTGATGGTTTGCAGTGAATATACCCACAAAATTCATTTTTCACTTGACCCAAGAAAAAGATCAAAATACTTAAAAATTGTACAATTTAAACTCCCTAAAAATAGTCGTTGTAAATTCATCTCCAAGAGTCTCAATTTGCAGTGTGTGTGTGTGTGTAAAGCCAAAAATTAAATCGCTAATTTCCAAATATTGATCATTACGTTACTTTTTTAAAATTCATTTTGATTCAATTTCTCACGAGATACTCTCACAAACGAATCACTCGGAATTTGACTATTTTCTCTCGATATGCGTGATATATAAGAGTAAATATAACGGAACACAAATTCACGTAAACAAATTAGAAAGACTGAATTTTTATGGTTAAAAGATCTCTTCATCGGAATACGGTCATTAGAAAATGGGAAACATCATCTCTTCTTCACACCATTTAATCTCTCTTATTATATTTATGCGTCTTAGCTCTCCACGTGGCAATTAAACTCGCAATTCAGACTTGGTTAGGACTTTCTCCGATTTTGAGGTGTATTTGGTTAAAATTGGAAATGGTTGGAAAATGTTCTTAAGATGTCCGTTAGTGCTTTTCAGGCTTTTGCTCATTTTTCTCTTTCTTTTTTATTTATTTTTTATTTTTTCTATTTATATTGAGCATTTTTCTTTTATTTTTATTGCCCCTTTTTATTGCACCATTTGGACTTTAATTTTTTTTTTTCAATTTTTGACAATTTCGGGCCAATTGGTTTATTTGGGTTACAAACGAAAAGGGAAAATTTTTATTAGGATCAAATTAGGTTGCAAATGGATAATTTTTCGTAAATTTTTATTGCTAATATTTTTGGGTTACACAAACGGTGGTCTAACTTCATTATCCGAATTACTAATTATTTTACCATATGCGCCTCGAGAATTTATTTAGTTTAGAGATATTTTAGCGCATTTTTCAAGACAATATCTCACTCGTTTCCCATAACCGATCAAAATGAAGGGATTGAGATCTTTAACGACTTATTTAAACGCTGAATTTATCTTTGAGTTAACCATTAACTCGGATTGATTTAATTATTCGCAAAAGCTGAAAGGCTCGAAATCTCATCAGGTTTATTAATCTCCACACTTATTCGTTAAGTAGTCATTTTTTTCTCAATTTCCATCTTTAGTCAATTTCGGCTTAGTGCATTTGATTTTTTTACAATTTAAAACTTCAAACAAATTTTTAGTGATATTTTGGAAAAATTTAAATTCCATATTTTATTTATTTCGAAGAAAAATATTTTTGGCTTTTTAAAATTTTTTATGTTTTTTTTGGAAATTTTTGAAAATTTCAATTTTTTTTTAAATTTGGGCATTTTGAACTTTATGAAATTTTAAAGCGCGTGCGTACACCCCCTAACTTAGACTTTTACAAAGTCCTTATGCAAAAAGACTAAAATCCAAACAAAATGAGAGATCATAAATATGAACAAAGGCAAAAAAAAATTACATTAATAAACACGATTACAAGAAGGAATAGAGAGAACTTAGTTTTGTGTAACAAGATTAGACAATAAAGAGCCAAAAATACAAAGAGATATATAAGGAATGCCAAAACAACCAAACACCAAAACAGGGCCTATTATGGGTTTGACTTGATGAGCCGGGGGCACTAGGATCATAAGGATCATAAAAATAAGTTGGGAGTGAATATCCGGACTCACATGCAATTTGTACATTTCGGCTTGACGACGAATCATAATCCTGATGTCTCATTAGTAAGCCTATTGGTATGCTCTATATTCGTGTATAAACCCTTGGAGTTTCACCTCGATAGCGTCGATTTGACAAGACAGGTCCTCCCCTTCGGGCTCATAATCGGGGTCCGCATCTTCGTCATACTCTTACTCTTGCTCATCTTCTTCAGCATCTTCCTCCATATGGATGTCCTCATCCACCGTGGCGTGTAGCACACCCCTTTCTGTCTCACTCCTAGTGTAGGACTCTTGCCCAATGGGCTTAGGAAGGTGAGGAAAGGCTCGAAGGGATCAATACCGGTGTCGGCGAGAATGTAAGTTATGAGTCGGGGATATGGGAGGGGGCTTTACCTTCATGATCCATTACTGCGCGAAGAATTTTGGCGTAAAAACATGTGCAAGATGGATAGCGGCATGGGTATCGAAAAGGTGTAATAGGAGGTTGGCTTGGCGAGGGCGCGTCGCCGAGTCATTTAACGTTTAAAGGATATTGGCGCAAACGATATGGGAGGCGATGAGGGATTTTTCATTAAGATCCCCCACTAGAAAGGTCTCTCAATTCCACTCATGTCCGGGAGCAATGCATAGGATGTACCCACCTTTCGAAATTGGCATGGCATTAGTGCGGTAGTCATATTAGTTTGGGCTTGGGACTCCCATAGTTTGCAACTTTTGGGTGAGAATTTTCAGCGAGAAGGGGATTCGTGTCTCATCCACAAATGCCTCTTCCTCTAACTCGCCCATGCGGATGAGGGTTATATTGAAGAACCGCACTTCATCCTCCCAAAAAATGGGATGTGGCTCCTCTAAGTAGCGACACCACCCCCTTTGGAGAAAAATATTGGTGACTGGAGAAGGGAGTTCATCCCACTTAACCTGTCTCTCGATATGCAATTATAGCCTAAGTTGAAAAACTTTTCGCACCATATGCTCTCCTGTCGTGAGCAAAAATCATTGTTGCTATTGTGAAGGACGTTGGTTGATTCGTATTTGATGGGGTGCTGATTATTAGACATGTGGAAGTAATTTAGGTCTGCTGTAAAAATGAGAGAGAGTAAGAGAGGGAAATGGGAGGTGTGAGGTGGAATAGGGGGAATATTGTGTGTATTTATAGGTTGTGTGTGTAGGGGGGAAGGGATTTGGAGGGAAACAAAATGGAGGGAAAGGGGGATGAAGAATGGAGGTAAAAAGGATTGGGAAGTGGAGGGAAAGTAATGGATTATGGGGAAGGGGGATGAGCCATAAGGAAGTGGCGAATTTCTGCAAACTGCCGAACCAGTCTGGGTTTTGGGGTGAATCAGTCCGGTTCCCAGTAGGGAACCGAACAAATGTCCATATGGCCAAAACGATTCGGCACTGTTATTCATTCCTACTTCATTCTTAAAAATGCTTTACGTGTTGGCTTATTCCTTTCTCAATTTTCTGGACACTTCCAAAACTGTCCCTACTCATGATTTAGCTCTGAACGACACAACAACTCCCCTCAAAACACTATACGCTCTTTCGTGATATTACTTGGCATTCATATCTCTCCAAAATTTATTTCTCTGACCTTTTATGAACCTAACCCAAAACTAACTAATCTACATAAGATTCACCCCATAAGATTCGGGGATGCAATGACCTCTCAATTCATTCTCAATCAACCTCGTACATGGGGTCCGACAACCAAATGGTGTTCGGTTTTTCAACATACACATCTAAGTATGGAATTAGGCATTGTCCATTAAACTTAAATGTGTCTCCCCCTTTGGATCTTCCAATTTAACGGCTCCATAGGGCTTCTTTCACTATGAATGGGTCCGTCCACCGCGAACGCAATTTGTCAGGAAATAAATGTAGACGAGAGTTCTAGAGAAGCACTTTTTTCCTTGAATAAAACTCCTTGCGTCTGACAATTCTATAATGTGCGAGTTTCATCCTCATTTGGACATTTTTTCTTTCTCATATGCATCATTGCGCATCTCTTCCAAATCATTTAATTGAATGTTGCGTTCTTCATCACCTTTGTCCAAATTATAGTTCAACCTCTTGATGGCCCAATAAGATTTGTGTTCAAGCTCCACGGGGAGATGGAAAGTCTTTCCATATACAAAGAAAAATGGGTACATCCCGAGGGGGTTCTTATATGCAGTTCTATAAGCCCATAGTGCATCGTTCAATCGGAGGGACCAATCTTCCCGATTAGGATCCAAGGTATTTTCGAGAATGTTCTTGATTTCATGATTTTCTAGCTCGGTTTTCCCACTCGTTTGGGTGTGATAAGTCATCCCAACCTTGTGAACAACTCCATACTTTCTCATTAGTTTTTGAAATGGTCGATTGCAAAAATGCTTATTGTTATCACTAATAATTGCCCTCAGAGCACCGAAGCGAGAAAGTATATGTTCTTGCAAGAACTTAATCCCCACCTTATTGTTATTAGTCTTGGTAGCTATGGCCTCTACGCATTTCGACGCATAATCTATCACAACGAGGATGTATAAGAAACCAAATGAGGTAGGGAAAGGGCCTATGAGATCAATACACCGACAATCAAATATCTCAATGACGAGTATGGGGGTTTAAGTCATAATGTCTCGGTGGGTAATGGCTCCCATTATTTTACATCTATCACAAGATTTGCAATAATAATTTACATCCCAAAAAATTATGGGCCAATAGAGACCTCTTTGAAGAATCTTAGAGACCATCTTATTCATCGAGAAATGGCCACCACATACTTTCGTATGACAAAAGAGAATTATGCTCTGTGTCTCGTCATTCGGTACACAACGTCAGATGATTTGGTCCACATAATATTTGAATAGAAATGGATCCTCGTCGAAAAACATGCGTGTCCAAGTAAGGAACTTCTTTCTCTCTTACTGTGTCCAATCGGGAGGAACGAATCCCGTGAAAAGATACTTAACTATGTTCGCAAACTAGGAGAGGGAAGAAGTAGCAAATAATTGCTCATCGGGAAAATATTTGTTTATGGGTAGAGGATCACTAGGTACGTCGGACAAAAGCTGGGATAAATGATCGGCAACAACATTTTCTACTCCTTTCTTGTCTTTTATGGAGAGAGTGAACTCTTGTAAGAGTAGGATCCACCTTATGAGCCACGGCTTAGCATCTTTTTTGGAAATGAGATATTTAAGCGTCGCGTGGTCGGTAAAGCAAGTGATAGGCGAACTGATGAGGTAAGACCGAAACTTATCTAGGTAAAAAACAAACACTATCAATTCTTTATCTGTGGTGGAGTAATTGAGTTGTGGTCCAGTTAACGTCCGACTAGCATAGTAGATGATAAGATATTTCTTGTCATTTTTGGCCCAAAATATCCCCTATATCATAATCACTCGCATCAAACATAAGCTTGAATGGAAGGGACCAATCCGAAGCTTGGATAGTGGGAGCAGAAACAAGCATGCTTTTCAATTTTTCAAAAGAACTTTGGCTTAGTTCATTCCACTCAAAGGGGGCATCCTTCATAATAAGGTTCCTCAAAGGTCTAGCAATGGCACTAAAATCTTTAATAAACCTTTTATAAAACCCCGCGTGGCCCAAGAAAGAATGCACATTCTTTAGTGATTTAGGTGGGGGAAGCTCGGCTATGACATCTATTTTTGGCTTATCAACCTCAATTCCTTTGGACGGAACTATGTGGCTGTAGACACCCCATTCTAGCACCCCCTAATCACTCCTTAGGTCTTTAGCACCCCCTGCATCACTACGAACCTAGGTCATACCTCGAGTACTGACCTAGTGTCCATCGAGTACTCTCAGGCTCCGTTTGACCAAAAGTCAAAATATGCAGCTCGACTGAGACTGAATAAATCTTCAAAGGGCAATGAAACCCCTTTTCAACGGTCCACCCTGTGTGCAATTCTGACTTACGGTGCAGACGAACGACCCATTTTACCCCGAAACTTGATCGAGAGGCCACCGAACGCTTTCGGGCTCCGTTTGACCATAGTCAACTCTTCAGCTCGATCGAGACTGAATGAATATTCAAAGGGAACTCAAACCCCTTTCTAACGGTCCGCTCCAGGCCCAATTTTTACTTATAGTACGGATGAACGATCCATTTTACTTCGAAAGGAAATTGAATGCTTTCAGGCCCCGATTGACTACAAACTGGGTCAAACTCTTTGGAATTTTGAAGTACATCACATAACCTTTCCAACGGTCCTCCCCGTGAGAGATTCTAACTTACCATGCGGACAAACGATCCGTTTGCGTCTGACGATCCCCCGTCCAAAGGACTGATGAGCGTTTTCGAGCCATATTTGTCCCAAAGACAACTCCCGGACCTGGGAGCAGTCCAAAGGAATTTCTAAGGTCTCTGAAGTACCTTTCCATCGGTATGCCCCGTGCGTGATTCGGATCAACGGATTGTGTTTTATGACCGTTTTTCCGAAGAAACCTGAACGAGACTAACAAACGGCAGGTTCAAAATCCTGCCTATCGGCAGTGTGCCTAAAGGCACCAGCCAATTAGCAGAGCTAGACCTATGTCGATAGGCAATACCCTTGGCCTGTAAAAAGGAGGGCCTAACCTCATTGCAAAAAAAACCAAGATCTGAGATCCATCATTCTCAGCGAACTCAGAAAATCTCCCTCGAAATCAGCACGATTTCTACATCCAAATCCCTTTCCAACCCTCACTTTTCATCATCTTCTTCATCAAACTTGGTGAATTAACTACCCTTCATCATCACCCAAGAGCAAGGGCTTCCCTCCAACATTCAAGATCAAACTCAAGATCTTCAAGAAGGTCCAATTTTCTCAAATTGTCCTAAATTCACATTAAGTTGTTTTATTACTTAGCACTTTTTCTCTCCATCTCACATATCCTAATACACTTTTTTTTTAATTTTAGTATTATTACTCATCTCTTATTTTTCATGTATATAAAACACAAAAAATAAGAAAAATAGGGTTTTCTCATAAATTCCAACGGGAATTCTCACACTTTTCTCACAACTAAAACACCTTTTTACAGGCACACACACATAAGATAAGTCTCCAATTGGATTTATAGGATAAACCCCACCCCTCATTTTTGCATGCGAACTACGTGGACTTTGATGCCTCTATAGGTTACGTAGCCGTCTCGGGGTAAAACTCGAGTCCTACTTTTTCCAATTTTTCTATTTTTCTAATTCTTCAACTTAATTATATATATATATATATATATACATATATATGTATATATATATATATACACATATATATTTGTTCTTAGTGGCGTATTATTCCATACGCGTTATCGTTCCATTATAACGATCAACGCAAAAATAATCGCGTAAATCATATTTTCTAATATTACTTTTAGGAACATTCCTAAGGATGACTCGCTTTATCTCTTCCATGATATAAGTCGATGATTCCTATCTCCATTACATATACACATGCACACATATCACAGGGAAATAGAGGAAAATAATAGCAATACATGAGAGACCGCAAGGGCAGAATGGGTGCCTAACATCTTCCCATTCCGTAACATAGCCTCCGAACCCTACTAGAATCATTTTTGGTTTCGTGTGTATGAGTATGTCTTTGAGGTTGTCCTCCGGGATGGATCCACCTCCTTTTGTCTGTTTTGAGTAAAATAGACTGGTGACTCCATCTCAATACATTTTTCACCTCATACATCACCGTTGACGGCCGAAGCGCTCCCGAAAGGAACGCGCGGGACCAATATCCTCTCACCATACCCTTTCTCTCTCTCTCTCTCTCTCTCTCTCTCTCTCTCTCTCTCTCTCTCTCTCCACGAGGATAAGAGGATAAGGGGATGGCCGCGGTTCTGCGAGGATCGAGGATGTCCACAGTGGCGACTCCGCTGGGGGGTTTATATGAGGGCTAGAATCTATTTACATGGGTGTTTTATTTCTTGTATATTCCCCTAGTTGCATGTTCCCCTTTTATTATTTATGTGTACCTCATGCTTATGCTTCTATTCGCACACTTGTAGAAGATTCTCCATGTTCACTTCACACCACGTGCACCTAGGATCATGTGTACCCACATGTCGCACGCATCACTTATCCATGCTTGGTATACTATTGGTACTTGAACTTTGCTCCCTGTTTGGCATGATCAAGAAGAATACTCTCATCATAAGATATTAATAAGAGAATCATGCATGATTCACATGACATCACCAAAGACCATTGTTATTTACCTAATTTTGTCCAGTAACAAGAGGGTCACTTCGTGATGGGCACTGGTCCGACAAGGCGCAGTTAGCCTAAGCGATATAACTCACACCTTCCATTGGCCAAGTACCTTCGATGTATATCAAACGGTTCCCCCGCATCATACCGATCGACCGAAGTTATGACGGGAGGTATATCGCAGGGAACTCATTAACGTACGTCGAGTATATCGAATTCTCTCTCACACGTACCATCCCCACGAGGTATATAGTGAGGAAATTCACATACACTTAGGTATATCAAATGGCTTGTCCCCACGTACCAATTGCCCTCAAAAGCAAGATGTATATCGTGGAAGTCACGCCAAAGGGGGGAACCCTTTCCAATTAACTGAACCAACCGCATACGCACATATAGGTGTCAAGCCTAGGACACACATGTTAGATTGCCAGTTTCGACCCAAAACTCTTTCGAAATTTTGGGTTGGCCTGCCACCCAAAATTTTGCACATTTTTAAAATGGGACCCTACCCATGAGCCTGGTTACAAGTTCAACCATATCTTTGCATATGTTGCAACCCAACTTTTCCAGGCTCGGGTCCCGTCCAACATTTAATTTTGCATTTAGGAGAATTTAGTAGAAGTGAGAACATAATAACTATAATAATCATGCTGAGACTCGTCTCCCAAAAACATTTCTACTTTCTTTATCAAAAATCCAAAAACATTTCTCCTCTCTTTATCAAAAATCCAAAAAAATATATTTTGTCTCTTAATCTCAAAAAGAAAAAAATGTCAAAAATATTTTCATTCTTTTTCTTTCAAAAATAAATCCCATTTTTATGCCTTCTCAGGTCAATTGCACGCCCTTGACCTGGCTACTTATTGGCTTCAGTCTTCAGTCAAATCGCCCTGAAGTTCCATTTGTTCCCCGACTACTTCTTTCGAGTCAGGAATCCACCCCCTTTCCATGGAGAATACATATCAAGTACTAGCTGTGCAACCAGATCTGATGGCAGTCTTAGATCAGCTCGTATCCAAGATTGACAACCTCCAGACTGAAGTTCGCGAGATGCAACGAAACCAGGTTCCTATTCCTCAAGAGCCCGAGGCCCTATTCCCTCACACTATGGGTCCACCCGAGCCTATCTGGGTTCCCAAAGAATATCAGCAGCCTCCATATTCCCCACCTGTTACTGGGACGCCGACTGTCCAGCCTCCTATGCCAAACCTTGCCCAGCCTGGGTTACCTTGCCTATGATCATGGATCCAAAAGAATAAGAGTTGAACAAGGTCAAAGGAGATCTCAAGATTCTAACTAAGAAGTTCGAACATGTCAAAATCCCTGGGAATTACATGGACTACACCCATATGTCTCCTTATCCTAAAGTAAGGTTACCCGAGAAATTTAAGATGCTAAATATCGAGAAATTCAGAGGGAGTGGAGCCCCGATTGTTCATCTTCGTAGTTATCACCATTCTATGACTCTCTTAGGGGCTTCTGAAGAAGTGATGGCCCAATTATTTCAGCAAACTTTAAAAGAAAGCTCCCTCCGATGGTTTTTATCTCTCGAGGAGTCCAGAATCCGTAACTGGGAGAATGTAGCCTGAGAATTCATGTCTCAGTACAAATACAAGAGCTTGAGGTCACCCGTAGTGATTTAGAGCTTCTCAAACACAACTATAGGGAATCAATCAGTAACTTCATAGACCAATGGAGGGAAAAAGCATCCACCATGACCAATCGGCCATCGGAAGAAGAACAAGCCAGCATAGTGAAGAAGAACTTCTTACCCCGTGTTCGAGCAACAATAGGAGGACAATACTATCCCCAATTATGATCTCTCACAGAAGCAAGAGTAGAAATCAAGGAAGGTCTTGCTAAAATAGAAGTTGAACCAAAGAATGTGCCTAGAAAGTTCACTCCCAAAAAATATGATAAGCCTGTCTGTGTTGTAGTCTCAACCATCAATAACATCTCTCAACTAACCACCTCGTGGGCACTAGAAACCGCCATGTCCCGTCCAAAAGGATTACATTGAGATCCATGCTCCCCTATCCAAAGTTTATCAGGCCCTATTAAGCCGAAACCTTATCAAACCCTTGGACCCCCGTCCATTGCAAAACTCATTTCCAAAAAACTTCAAGGCAGATGCCCTTTGTGCCTTTCACCAAACTGCTGGCCATACCATTGTCCAATGCTTTCCCCTTCTAAACATAATCCAAGGTCTAATTGACCGGGGTGCCATTGCCCCACCCACCAATCCTAAGCCAAACACTACTCACAACCCACTCCCAAGTGATGCTAATGCCATCTTCCTAGAAGAGAACCCAAAATTTGATCCCTCAACTCAAGTCACACCCATATAGTCTCCCAAACCTATACTAACTTGCCCATATTTCCTCCTACACCCTACTAGCCTCGCTGATCAAGCACTGTCACTCCTTACCAGAGCATGCATTGTTGTCCGTACCCATTTTGAAAATGGAAGTATGGAATTATCAGAAGTATTAAACCAACTCCTAGAGTTCGGGCTGAAACTGACCTCGCAGATGATCATTGATTGCAAGAGGTTTAGTATGCTATTCTTGGAAGCACGAAAATGGGCCCAAGAGTTAGACAGTTGGGTGGTACCAACCGATGAAGTTAGCTTAGATGACGTTGTCCAGATCATGGAAGAATTATTCAGGCAAACCAAAAATATTTGCAGTATAATTGAGTTATTTGATACTATGAAGTTACAAGGGCGCCTAGTTCCTTCACCCTTACATCTCCCCGCAGAATAGGAGGACCTGTATGAAGAAGCCATTAAAGTCATAGAATGCATTGATTTAACATGGAAAGACATAATTATTGCCACCGGATGGAGGGGAGTAGTTAAAGATTCAAATGAAGAGCAAGCTTCAAATAAGATTGGCCTGGTGGTCGACATATGTGGGATGATATCATTTGAAGAACTCCTCGAAGAAATAAACAAGATAGCATAACAACTCGAGATCGACGAGGAAACAGGGTTCATGTTTTTCCATTTTTCAATAAATCACATAACCAAATCAGGGAGGCATTACGAGATCCCAATCTTAATACTAGCTAATGACAAAGGGAAGGGTGTTGAAAATCTTCCTATACCAGATATGACCCTCGAGGAAAGCAAGATCCTCAACCAACTGAAGAAAACTCAAGCTAACATCACTCTATAGGGGCTTTTCATGTCTTCCTAGCTGCACAGAAATTCTTTGATCAAATTTCTCACTGGACCCACCATTCTACCTTCTACCACACCAGAAGAAGCGATAAATTTAGTCGGATCCTTGACCTCTACCCTAATGCTATCCTTTTTCGAAGAAAAAATCCCCAAAATTGGGCCAAACCACAATTATGGAGTCAACATATCCGTCGAAGTTATGGGGAAGATCATACCACTCTCTCTTGTTGATAATGGATTTTCCTTAAATGTCTGCCCATTAACAACCTTCAAATGCTTAGGACAGAAGGGTAGTGACCTCGCTCCAACCTCCGCTGTTATACATGCCTACGATAATACTCGTCGGAAAGTGATGGGATCCATAAAACTTGTAATAGGGGTTGGACCTATAAACCCTATCGTTGAATTCCAAGCTATTGACATCCCAACTTTTTTTAACCTAATTCTTGGACGATCTTGGCTCCACAATATCAAGGGTGTGCATTCCTCACTCTATTAGAAATTGAAGTTCTTCGTCAACGAACGAGTCATCACCATTTTGAGTGACGACGATAATGCCAAGAGTGCAAGTACCAGCAATCCAATCCTTAAGATACATCACGGGTCAAATGATATGATCCTATCAGGATTTCGAGTTGAGACACTTCTACTCCCGGTAGGGGATGATTTCAGAGAAAGGGTTTGTACAGAATACAACCCTCATGGAAACGTCAATTTGATTCAAATGTTAACAAACATGCACTTCATGCTTGAACTTGGACTAGGACAAAGACAATAAGGGATAATTGAGCCCATTGTAATGAAAAAAGCTTTCCCTCCTTTTGGTTTGGGGTATCAACCATCGAAACAGGAGCTCAGAATGATCCGCTAGTCTCGACCAAAGAGATGATTAGGCTGCATCCAGACTATCCTATATGACGTCTTGAAATGACGATTCATTAAAAAGGGTGAAGACTTCCCCTTATGCGACTTTTTGGAACCATGGTATGACCATACAGACAAGAAGATGAAGCCTGGAATGGAGATCTTTTTCCAAGACAACTACCCATGGGCCGAAAGTTCCATGGTTCGAAGGTTCCCAACACCATGTACAACCGATCATCAAAGATACCAAAGATTATGAGGGAAGTGACTCCGAGGATTCATTTAACTTACAGACGCTGGGTCTGACACTCTGCATGGTTCATTCAAGCACTACATCACTGGATCCATCCCACCTGATTAAAGCTCCTGATACATCTCTCCTTAACTGTCATGTTATGCCAGTTCTACCTATTGAAATCCCACCTAATCCCAATGTTTACCCCATCTCTTCTTCTGTTGTCTATCCTTGCTTTAATGTAATTGAGACCTCCTTTGATGAGGTTCTCAATGATGTTTTTCCTATCAATGAAATAAATGAAGATTTTGAGCATCTTGTTGTGCCTTATATTAATTGTTTAGATTCTAATCAAACTTTTGATGATGATATTTTGCAAATGAACAATTCTTAACTAATCTAAATAAGGTTAATAACAAATAAAATAATCGCATTCAAGTTAATGAAGAAGAAACTGTTATTGTTAACCTCGATTCTAGTAGCCAACTGCATGAGATTAGGATAGGGGCTACCCTTGACGAGTATGAGCGCGCACAACTCAAAGAATTACTGAAGTAATTCGTCGATATCTTCATATGGTCCTATGACGATATGCCTGGCATTTATCCTGAAATAACTCCACATGAGATCCTCACTCTTCCAGATTATAAGCCGGTTAAACAAAAGTTGAGAAAGCACCGTATCGAATGGTCACTCAAAATTAAAGAAGAAGTTGTTAAACAGTTGAATGTAGGCTTCATTTGGTGATCGAATATCCCACATGGCTAGACAACATAGTGCATGTGACAAAATTAGGAGGGAAAATTTGGATGTGCGTAGACTACCGAGACTTGAACAAAGCCTCTCCGAAGGATGATTACCCGCTACCCAATATCGACATGAACGTGGAAAACACAGCCAGCCTTGCTCTCAAGTCATTCATCGACGGGTACGTCGGATACAACCAAATCAAAACGGACCCAGATCACCAAGAAAAAAACGCATTAATCACATCGTGGGGAACATTTTGCTATATTGTTATGACATTTTGTCTCAAGAAAGATGGGGCTACCTACTAGAGGGATGTCACAACCATCCTACACGATCTAATTCATAAAAAAATCGAGGTCTATGTGGATGACATGATTATCAAATCCAAAACTAGAGAATGTTATGTTCCCATTCTCCGGAAGTTCTTTAAATGATTGCGACGGTATCAGACGAGACTCAATCCAAAGAAATGTGTCTTAGGAATTACCAAGGGGAAACTCTTGGGATTCATGGTCAGTGAGAAGGGGATAGAAGTAAATCCTACCAAGTTGAAAGCCATACTTGAGACCCCACCTCCCCGAACGGAGAAAGAAGTCCATGGATTCCTTTTGAAATTGCAATACATCAGCCAGCTAACCTCGATCTGTGAACCTATTTTCAAACTCCTCCGAAAGGATTCAACTAAGGTTTGGAACGAGTCCTGCCAAGAAGATTTTGACCGAATGAAACAATATCTGACCCAACCTCCGGTACTCATGCCACCACAGTCTGGCCTCCCCTTACTCCTATACCTAACCATAACCAACACTGCAACTAGGGCTTTGCTAGCCCAATACCTTGGAGAATCCCGTAAAGAAGGATCCATCTATTACGCCAATCACAAATTGATCGGATACGAAGTCAATTACACTGCTTTGGAAAAGGTATGTGTCACACTTGTTTGGGTCACCTAAAGTTGCGAGGCTACATTCTCACCTTCTCTATCAAACTTGTATCCCGAATAGACCCATCAAGTACCTATATGAGAAACCCGCCTTATCTAGCCAAATAGCCCGATGGCTGATGCTCCTAGCTGAGTTTGATATCGTGTACGTCACATGGAAAGACATGAAAAGAAGAGACACCTCTGACTACCCCATGGAAGAAGCTGATGTTTGGATCTTTGAATTACCAGATGAAAACATCCTTTGCGCCGCTCAAGATGAACTTCGATGGAAGATGTTGTTCGACGATGCTGTTAACAAAAAGGGATATGGCATTGAGATACTTCTGATCACCCCAAATGACTCCCACACTCCCATCACTATCAAATTGGATTTCCCATGCACCAATAACATGACTGAATATGAGGCATGTGCGGTAGGCCTCAAGGTCGCTCTCAAGAAAGGTATTCAATGCCTAGATGTCTACGGGGATTCTGCCCTCATCATCATACAAGTGCTCAAAAATGGAAAGTCAAGGACGAGAAACTCCAACCCTTCCATGCCCACTTAGAAGAACTATCCTCCCAATTCCAAGATATCACCTTCCACTACCTACCTCGAGCAAAGAATAACCTAGCCGATGCCCTTACTACCTTAGCCTCCATGGTCGACACGCCCGAAGGAATAATAATTGCCCCCTTCCTAGTTTAAAAGCAAGATAAATCAACCCACTACTACTACATTGAGCTCATCAACAAACAAGATCCTGAGCTAGCCAATTACTGGTACTATGATATTTAGCACCTCCTAAAGTAGGGTAGGTATCCCGAAGGTTCCAACAAGAAAGATCGAGCAACCCTCCGAAGACTATCCACCCAGTACATCATCTGTCATGAAGCACTGTTAACAAGAAACTTCGATGGAACCCATCTACACTACATCGTAGGGGATGACATTGAAGAGATAATGCAGAAAATCCACAATGGGGAATGCGGGCCCAACATGAACGGTCATATTATTGCCCAGAAGATCATCCGATAAGGCTACTAGTGGACCACCATGGTCTAGGATTGCACTGCCTATGTCCGGAGATGCCTCAAATGCCAATAATTTTCCAACCTTCAACACCCGCCTCCACGAAAATTATATAACATAACTTCTCCCTGGCCGTTCTACACCTGGGGCATCGACATCATTGGGAAGGTTACAAACAAGGCTTCCAACGTGCATGAATTCATCCTAGTTGTCATTGATTCCTTCACCAAATGGGTCGAAGCTGAGTCATATATAGTTTTGAACGCCAATAATGTGGCCAAATTCATCAGGAAGAACATCATCTGCCGATATGGGGTCCCGCACAAACTAGTGTCAGACAATGGGTTGCACTTCAAGGAAAAAGTCACAGAAGTGGTCAACGAGTATGGGATTCGGAGGCACAAATCTTCTCCCTAACGACCTCAGACCAATAGTGTAGTCGAAGTCGCCAACAAAAACCTCAAGCTGTCGAGATTGGGTCGAATAAATCCCTTATACCCTCTGGGGCTACCAAACCTCGATCCGAACTTCTACTAGGGCTACCCCTTACTCTGTGGTCTATGGCGTGGAAGTATTCCTACCCATTGAGCTACAAATCCATTCACTTCATGTCATGATCGAAAGCCAAGTCAGTGAGGAGGACTGACATCAAAGCCGTCTCAATGAGCTATCACTCTTAGATAAAATGAGAGTGAAAGCGTTGTATCACATACAGGGGTACCATCGCTGAATAACGCATTCATTCAACAAGAGAGTCAAGGACCGCGGTGTCCGAGAAGGGCACTTTGTCCCGAGGAAATCATAGAACCCGTTTGGGACCCTAGGGGAAAGTTCAAGCCCAATTGGAGTGGCCCCTACATTGTAAAAAAGATCTTATCAGGAGGTGCCGCCATGCTCACCGACCTTGATGGAGAAGAGATGGATAATCCAGTCAACCTGGACAGTCTCAAGAAATTCTACCCCTAGTCTGAAATCTCGGAGCGCTACGACTCTTATCATCTCCCTTCTATTCTAAAAAAAATCTTTATTTCCCTCTACCCGGAACTATGTGGGATTGATCCTCTATAAGAACCATTTGCCTTCAAAAAAATTAAACCTTTTCCAAAAACCCCAGAGGTACGTAGGCAGCTCATACATCTTACATGAGCACGGGGCTTTCTTTTTCACAAAAAAACTATTCTTTTCTTATCTCCGAGAATGACAGCTCGCTCTAACATATACTTGAACAAAAGGATTATGCATGCCTTAGCGATAGGTAAAGATAAATACACAATTCATCAAAAGGCACAGTTGGATGATCAAAAACTTATTTATTTCATTAATAAGAAATTATAGTACAATTACATAAGGAAAGGGACGGGTAACTCCCCTCCCCCTACCTTCCTAAGAGCCAAATAAACTTCCAAAGTTATTCCCCATTACAAAAGAAACTCACCATGAGTCCTACCCACAGCTACCAGAGGAGCCCGCTCCATCATCATCTACATTCTGGGGTCCCCAATCTTCCCCTTCCTGAATAGAGTGCCGCAAATGCTCCATAGACCTATAATCTCAAACCAGCCTCAGAAAAATCACAACACCTCCCTTAATGGTATCGGATAAGACAAACCACCTTTGTCCAGTCTCCACTACCAACATCTTGCTAACTATTCTTCTCCACAACCACTTCATATAATCCCCGGGGATGTTCTAGACTCTCCCAATAGACTGAGAAGGACGGGTCGACGGACGTCGACTCTCCCACAAAGAGCCAAGCTGCATGCACAGATGCTCTGTCAAATCTTCTATTGGAAAGAAATAGAGTGTCTGAGGTGGCACGAACTGCTCCCAGCCGAATTGGCGCAGAAGTCGCCAAGGGAAATAGAAAGAGGTCTGTCTGAGACCAACCAGTCAAACGTACGGGTATTCCCCCAGATTTAGAATAAGCAACAGTTGTCCCCACCAAGGCACTGACCAGTGCAGATTTAGAGCCCCATGCTCCATAGACCAGTTCTCCCAGCTCTCGATATCTAGGCCAACACTAATGAAATGGATCGAGTAGAAATTGGGCACAACTGACAAAGGATATTTTGGATGAGTCACCAAGTGAAATCTTTCGGAAAACCTCATGAACAGCAACACAGGGTTACCCCTCAGAAAGTCAAAATGACCTTCTCGCCAGGCATCCAGGCCATTCAAAGTTTCTGCCATTATTATCGCTGCAGGATTGCGATGGTATGGCATCCATAAAGTAATGGCTGCAAGTTGTGGGTCCACCAATAGTTTCCCAGTCACCAGTAGTAATTTCAAAATCAGACGCAAAATGACAGCTCCGGCATAGCCAGTATCACCAACCTACTGCAAATGCACAAACTGCAGAACCGTTGGAAGGGAAATCATTCCTCCAATAACCAAAGGTCTACCCACTAGGGAGAGACGTGGAGAATTCCGGCCAACAGCTCCTGAGGAGATCGAGAAAACTCAGGCATAGAAACCTCCACACTAGGGTTTACTCCCAAAATGGCAGAAAAATCCTCATAAGTCAAAAAGAATTTTTCCAAGCCAAAGAGGAATACATAGTCTTCGGGGTACCAAAATTGTACCGCTGCCATCAACATATTCCACTCTATGAACCGATTATGCCATAAAGAGACTCGACGCATGTTGAAAGCATCGTAGTCGACGTTGTAGGAGCACATCGCCTCCAAAGCCTCAAGGTAGTTGGAAAACTCAACACTACCAGGGAGAGCCATCTCACAGAATAAGAAGGTAAGAATGTGAAGGTGTGATGAAAACTTCTCCACCCCTTAACCCTTTTTATACTTGAAAACCCTCACAAAAGACACAACCCTTGTAAAAATCGAAGGGAACCCTGACCCAAAAGCTGAGGAGGGAATCAATAAAAGCCTTGATTGATTAAACTGGACTGACCTGTAGATAATCAGGATAAGAGACTTGTCGATCGGCAACCTCCTGTTTTAGAAATGTCCTTTTTTTTTTCCTTTTTGTCAAAATCAGAAAAACTCAATAAAATAAATTAATATTCTAAACATAATTTCAAAATCCCCTTCCATCTTTATATAATTTCTCATTTTAAATAAAACTTTCCTTTAAATCCTAAAAATATTTCTTTTTACGGTCTCAACAGCAAAGTAAAAAATGCATATGCACTCATTCTTTCATTACTAACAGAAGACAATAAAAAAACTCCATTGCATTGCATAGATATTTTTCTATGTTACATCAATTTTTTAGGAAATAAATAAAAGCAAAAAAACATGGGACTCAGCCCGAACCCACATTTTTCTCACTTGCCCTTCCTAAGAGCTTACATCCCTACGATGCGCTCTTTTTCCTCTACAGCAGGATGACGCACCACTGCTGCCTGAACCAGACTCCTCCTCGGATGAGGCATACGACACCAAGCAAGAAGGAAAAGGAACCTTGTCCCAAATATGGACAGTCTTCGAATATATCCGTTCCTAATGTCCCTCAACCAAGTGGTGGACACCCGGACTTACTGTAAGAAATGGCAGGATCAGTATCAAACAAATAAGACCAAAAGAAACCAAAAGGGAAAGAATAGAAAGTTATACCACAGGGTGAAGGACCTCTCTACCAATCCCAACTCCTCCAGGTCCAATGCATAAGGACGATGCAACATAGGCACCATCCCTCCATCAGCCCGCCGAATGTTGTAGGAAGGGGTATACAACCGTACAAAGGAAACCACCGAAGTCGCCGCCGTTGCAGATGTCGACGGACCACCACCACTGTGGGAAGACCCCACTGTCCGACTCAAACCCACATGAGGGAAAGGAAGCGCATCACAAATGCTAGGCGCCATCAGTCAACTCATCACGAAGTCTATATAATCATACGGCACAACCGTGTCAATCTATAATAAATAGGACTCACCAGTTATCGTCACAATCCTTACGTCCTCTGGCAACATCCGCTCTCGCCTCATAGACATAGGAGGCCTTGCATATGGCACCACCACCTCCTCATCAGCAATCTGTTGAACCACCCTCTCCCTGAGATACTAGGAGTGGCCAAACTCATGCACCTGCAAATGCCTCATCTGCATATTCACCCTAATCGACCCCATGTCCTGAATAGCCATCCCCCAAGGGTAAAAGGTCACCTGAAAAATCCCCAGCAGATATAAGTCAATATGGAATCAAAGCACACAAAGACCAATACTGAAGAGGGAAAAGGTCTTACCTTATCACTAGTCAGGCCACTCAAGACCTAACGCACCGCCTACAGAGAAAGAGACTTCCTCGACTGCCGATTGGCCTTTCGCCACTGATACAACCGGAAAAAGTCTCCAATGGTCTTGTCCTTCAAAGCAATCAGATGGGTATTACACCCAATCACCTCATAGAACCACGCCTGCCAAAGATAAGAATCCACGATAAAAAAATAGGCGCATAAGGAAAATACGAATGTGTGAAAGGAAAATGAGCATACAAAAGAATACCTCAAGAAGATACGTGGCTCCAGTAAAAGTCTGCCGGCAGCACCGGCCAAATGAATCCAGAGAAAAATAAAGGGTCGCCAAATTCAAGCTCCCCCAATCATAGAGAGGGATGTTCGAAAACATCCTCAAGTATGGCAAAAACAGCAAGTGGAGAATGTCACCGCTCGACGCCACCAAAAATCCCCCAAATACGAGAAAAATAAACAACCGGGCCATCTGCCTCACCTGCAGCCCATCCTCCACATCAATCACCCTACTTAACAAAACATCCCTAAGTAGTGACAAACGGATAGAGTCCCCAAATACTATCCTCCCCACATCACCTAGTGTCGCGTGCACCGCCTCTTGCCTCACCCCAAAGAGCGATCCATATCTATCTTCTCTCCATCACAATCCAGCCCCAGTAGCTACTGCACATCTATGGAAGTCACAGTCATCTCCCCAAAGCCAAAATAGAAGGTGTGGGTAGTGTCCCACCACCTCTCCCCCAGAGCGCATAAGGCCGCCGTCGAACGAGGTATCTCATCTAGCATAGACGCCAGCCTCTCAAAGCCTGCTAATGATACTACCCAATGCACCACAAGTGGAAGGTTCCCCCAGACATACTTAAGCCCCGTCATCCCGCGGGCACGCATAGTCGATAAAGAAACATCAGACTGTCAAAGAAAAACATTGTCAAAATACAAGAAAAAAAGGAAATCACAAAAAAAGAATGCCAGAAGTCATTATGTACTTACATAACCACCAGGGTTCACCAACCTAGAAGAGCGATGACACGACGGATCCTGCAGTAAAGTCCTCTCATCCGCGATCAGCTCAAATGCATCAAAAGAGTTCTCACTCCCCAACGCAAGAGGAGCCCTAGCCCTCCACTCCACATTCGCCCAGTCATCAACAGCTAACCACTCCCTGTGTGTTGTAGTACTCACAAAAGCGGCCATTCTTTAGGTTGCGAAATGTTAGGATGATTCGCAGAAAAAATTGCAGAGAGAGAGATAGGTCAAGAAGCTGTGAAAAATGAGGGGAACCCGCCCCCTTTTTATAGGAAGCCAAGGGTTATGACAATTGGCACTGCACCCCCACCTACCAATTGAAACTGACATCTCACCTTCTCAAGGCAGTCCAAAAGTATGTGCCACTGTCGAATGGCACCCTCCAAGCCATGTCGACCTGTACCCCCTTAAATTTTCATAAAAAAATCCCAAAAAATACCAGAAAACCCAAGAAAATCCTGAGAAAATTCCTAAAAATCCCGGGGAAGATGTAGAACATTTTCACCAAGAAAATTTATTTTTTTCTCACACTCCCTCAAGATGAACCCCTATTTCCCCAACAAAACCCTCAAAAGCCAAGTGGATATCTCCCCGGCAATGTCCTCAGAGGAGGACCCCTAAAGTATCGAAAACTTCAAGTTATCTCCTATTCCCAGTGGAACCCTCAAAAAACCATTAGGACAAAGGTCTCAAATTTCTCGGAGCAAAACTTCCAAAGCCCTAGATCTCCTAATTGCTTGCCTAGTGGAATTCACAGCTATTCCTCGCAAAGCCTCCAGAAGATATGAAATTTTCCCCAGTAATCACCTCCCCAGCTCAAATCAAAATCACGAGGTAATTTCCCAGGTAGAGTTCCCCAAGAACATCTCAATTTAAGCCCTCAAAATTGGCTTCGACCAGCAGAATTGGTCATCTCAACCTAATCCCTCAGAATTGTCTTCAGTCCACAGAATTGGTGATCTCAATTTAAGCCCTCATAATTGGCTTCGACCCGCAAAATTGGTAATCTCAATTTAAGCCCTCAGAATTGAATTTGACCCGCAGAATTGGTCATCTTGATTTAAGCCCCCATAATTGGCTTCGACCCATAGAATTTGTCATCTCAATTTAATCCCTCAGAATTGACTTTGACTCGCAGAATTGGTCATCTCAATTTGAGCCCCTAGAATTGGCTTCGACCCGCAGAATTGGTCATCCCCAGCATTATTTTAGGTCTCGAAATGGACCTCAAGTATTTGGTCGACACTTCCTTTGGAATATACCCAATATGCCCCTTAGGTCCTCAGAATCGACCTCGACCCTCTGAATCGGTCATCCTCGTCCATTAGGTCCTCAGAATCGACCTCGACCCTCTGAATTGGTCATCCTTGTTTCCTTAGGTCTGCAGAGTTGACCTCTTTCAAAGGCATCATGTGATGTCTATTCGACGGCTATCGTTTGTTCTAAACTCACCCATCGAGGGGTTCTGTAGATAACCCATTCTAGCACCCCCTAATCTCTCCTTAGGTCTCTAGCGCCCCTTGCAGCACTACGAACTTAGGTCATACCCCGAGTACTGACCTAGAGGCCATCGAGCACTCCCAGTGTAGACACCCCATTCTAGAAACCCCCTAAACTCTCCTAAGGTCACTAGCACCTCCCTTTATCACTACAAACCTAAGTCATACCCTGGGTACTTACCTAGAGGCCATAGAGAACTCCCAGGCTCCGTTTGACCAAAAGTCAAACTCTTTAACTCAACTGAGACTGAATGAATTTTCAAAGGACGCTAAAACCCCTTTTCAACGGTCCATCCCATGCTCGATTCTGATTTACGGTTCGGACGAATGACCCCTTTTCCCTCAAAACCTGACCTAAAGGCCATGGGATGCTCCTAGGCTCCCTTTAACCAAAGTCAACTATTCATCTCGACCGAGACTAAATGAATCTTCAAAAGGCACTAAAACCCCTTTCTAACAGTCTGCCCCGTGTATGATTTTGACTTACAGTACGGACGAACGATTCGTTTTACTTCGAAAGGTCATCGAACGCTTCCAGGCCCCAGTTGACCAAAGTCAACTCCCCAAACTAAGTCAAGCTGTTTGAAATGTCAAAGTACATCTCCTAACCTATGGATGACTCACTTTATCTCTTCTATGATTTAAGTCGATTATTCCTATCTCCACTACATATACACATGCACACATATCACGGGGAAATAAAGGAAAATAACAACAATCCATGAGAGACCGCAAGGCCGGAATGGGTGCCTAACACCTTTCCATTTCGTAACTTAGCCTCCGAACCCTTTTCGAATTAATTTTGCTTTCGTATGTATCAGTATGTCTTAATATGTTGTCCTTTGGGATAGTTCCACCTTCTTTTGTCTATTTTGAGTCAAATAGACTAGGGACTCCATCTCTCTACATTTATCACCTCACACATCATCGACGATGACCGAAGCGATCCCGTGAGGGATGAGGGGAACCAGGATCCTCTCACCGCGGAGATGACAACCCCTCTCATCATCTCTCTCCCTCCACGAGTATTGGGGATGGCCAAAGTGGCGACTCCACTAGGGACTTTTTTTAGGGCTAGACTCTATTTACACGGGTGTTTTATTCACTTATATATTCCCCTATTTTGCGTGTTCCCCTTTTATTATTCATGTGTACCTCATGCTTATGCTTCTATTCACACACTTGCAGAATATTTTCCATGTACACTTCGCACCACGTGCACCTAGGATCACATGTATCCATATGTTGCAGGCATCACCCATCCATACCTGGTATACCATTGGTACTTGTACTTTGCTCCCTGTTTGGCATGATCAATAAGGATACTCTCATCATAAGATATTAATAATAGAATCATGCATGATTCACATGACATCACCAAAGATAATTGTTATTTATCAAATTTTGTCCAGTAACTAGAGGGTTACTTCGTGAGGGGCGCTGGTCCGACAGGGCACAGTTAGCCTAAGCGATATGACTCCCACCTTCAATTGGCTAAGTACCTTTGGTGTATAGCGAATGGTTCCACCGCATCGTACTGCTTGACCGAAGTCATGACGAGAGATATATCATAGGGAACTCATTTATGTACGTTGAGTATATCGAATTCGACCTTATACATACCATCCCCACGAGGTATATGGTGAGGCAATTCACGTACACTCAGGTATATCAAATGGCTTGTCCACACGTAATGATTGCTCTTAAAAGCAAGACGTATATCGTGGAAGCCACACCAAAGGGGGGAACCCTTTCCAATTCACCCAACAAACTTCATACCCACATATAGGTGTCAAGCCTAGGACACACGTGTTAGATTACCGGTTTCGACCCGAAACTCTATCGAAATTCCGGGTTGGCATGCCGTCTAAATTTTTGCATATTTTTAAATGGGATCCTTCCCGTGAGCCTAGTCATAAGTCAAACCGTAGCTTTACATGTATTACAAACCCAACTTTTCCAAGCTCGGGTCCCGTCCGGCATTTTATTTTTGCATATAGGAGAATTTAATACAAGTGAGAACATAATAACTATAATAATCATGCTGAGACCCATCTCTCAAAAACATTTATCCTTCCTTTATCAAAAATCCATAAACATTTCTCCTTCCTCTATCAAAAATCCAAAAACATTTTTCCTTTCTTTATCAAAAATCCAAAAATATTTTGCCTTTCAATCTAAAAAAAATATCAAAAATATTTTCATTCTTTTTCTCCAAAAATAAATCCCATTTTATGCCTTCTCGGGTCGATTGCATGCCCTTGGCCTGGCTCCTTATTGGATTCGATCTTTGGTCAAATCACCCCGGAGTTATGTCCATTCCCCTGCTACTTCTTTTGAGTCCAGAATCCATCCTCTTTCCATGGAGAACACAGATCAAGTACCGGTTGTGCAACCAGATCTGACGGCAGTCTTATCTTAGCTCATGTTTAAGATTGACAACCTCCAGACTGAGGTCCAAGAAATGTAACAAAACTCGATTCCTATTCCTCAAGAGCCCGAGGTCCTATTCCCTCATTCTATGGGTCCACCCGAGCCTATTTGGGTTCCCGGAGAGTATCAGCATGCTCCACATGCCCCTCCAGCTAACAAGCCGCCGCCTTCCCAACTTCTTATGCCAAACCTTGCCCAGCCTTGGGTTAACTTTCCTATGATCATCGATCCAAAAGTTTAAGAGTTTAACAAGGTAAAATAAGATCTCAAGATGCTAACTTAGAAGTTTAACCAAGTCAAAATCTCAGGAAATTACATAGACTACACCCACATGTCTCCTCATCCTAAGGCGAGGTCACCTGAGAAGTTCAAGATGCCAAATATCGAGAAATTCAGAAAAAGTGGACCCCTGATTGTTCATCTTCACATTTATAACCATTCTATGACTCTCCCATGGGCTTCTAAAGAAGTGATGGCCCAATTCTTTCAGCAAACTTTGAAGGATAGCACCCTCCGATGTTTTTTGTCTCTCAAGGAGTCAAGAATCTGTAGCTGCAAAGATGTAGCCCAAGAATTCATGTCGCAGAACAAATACAACGAAGAGCTCGAGGTCACCCGTCGTGATTTAGAGCTGCTTAAACAGAACTCTGGGGAATCAGTCAGTAACTTCATAGCCCGATGGAGGCAAAAAGCAGCCACCATGACCAATCGGCCATCCGTAGAAGAATATGTCAACATAGTGAAGAAGAACTTTTTACCCCATATCTGATCAACAATGGGAGGAAAATACTATCCCCACTTTCGAGCTCTCAGAGAAGTCAGAGTAGAAATTGAGGAGGGTCTTGCTAAAACAGAAGCTGAACCCAAGAAAGTGTTCGGACAATTCACTCCCAGAAAATATGATAAGCCTGTCAGTGCTGCAGTCCCAACCATCAATAACATCTCTCAACTAACCACCTCATGGGCACCGAAAAGCCGCCATATCCCAGTCCGAAAGGAATACATCGAGATCCATTCTCCCCTCTTCAAAGTTTATCAAGCCCTGTTAATCTGAAGCCTCATCAAACCCTTGGACCCCCGTCGATTGCCAAATCCACTTCCTAAAAACTTCAAGGCAGATGCCAACTGTGCCTTTCACCAGACTGCTGGCCATGCCACCTGTGGCCATCCCCGGATATACCCCCTCAAGACGCGACGGGAGAGGATCCCTCTAGGTCTTGCGCGTCCCTCTCAGGAGAGATTTCACCGGCATCGGTGAATAAGGTGAAAAATGTAGAGAGATAGAGTTTCCAGTCTATTTTACTCAAAACAGACAAAAGAAATGGGTGCCATCTCGAAGGACAGCATCCAAACACATACTGATACATATGAAACCAAAATGATTCGAAAAGGGTCCGGAGGCTAAGTTACGAACTGGGAAGGTGCTAGGCACCCATTCCGCCCTTACGATCTCTCATGGGTTGTTGCTATTTTCCTTTATTTCCCCGTGATAAGTGTGCATGTGTATACATAGTGGAGATAGGAATCATCGACTTGTATCATAGAAGAGATAAAGCGAGTCATCCATAGGAATGTTCCTAAAAGTAATATTAGAAAATAGGATTTATGCGATTATCCTAGTGTCGATCATTATAAGGGAGTGATAACGCATGTGGAATAATACGCCATTAAGAACCAGTATATATATATATATATATGCAAATACATGGAATTTAAGAGAGTTAAGTCTAAATAATATGGAAAAATGGGTAAAAAGTAAAAAAAAAAGGACTCGAGTCTCGAGTTTCACCCTGAGACGGCTACATAGCCTATAGAGGCATCAAAGTCCACATAGTTCGTATGCAAAATGAGGGGTGGGATTTATCCCATAAATACAATCGGGACTTCTCTCGTATGTGCATGTGTGTAAAAAAGTATTTTAGTTATGAGAAAAGTGTGAGAATTCTCGTTTGGAATTTATGAGCAAATCCTCCTTTTCATGTTTTTTTTGAGTTTTTATTTATATAAAAATAAGAGATGTGCAATGATATTAAATAAAAAGTATATTAGGGTATGTGAGATGAGAGAATAAAAGTTCTAAGTAATAAAATAAGTTAATGCGAATTTATGAGAGTTTTAGGAGAGAGTTGAGAAAATTGGACCTTCTCTTGAAGATCTTGAGCTTGATCTTGAATATTGGAGAGAAGCCCTTGCACTCGGATGATGATGGAGGGTAGTTAATTCACCAAGTTTGATGAAAAGTGAAGGTTGGAAAGGGATTTGGATGTGGAAATCACGCTGACTTCGAGAGAGGTTTTCGGGATTCGCTGAGAGTGATGTATTTCAGATCTGGGCTCCCCTTGCAATGTGGTCAGGCCCTCATTTTTATAAGCCCAGGGCATTGATGATTGGCATATCCCTGGTCCTACCCATCGGCAGGTGCGTTTAGGCACACTGCCGATAGGCAGGGTCTGGGACCGCCGTTTGGCAGTCTCTTTCAGGCTCCATTAGAAAATCGATCGCTGAGCGCAAACCGTTGATCCAAATCATGCATGGGGTGAACCATTGGAAAGATAATTCAGATACCTTCGAAAGTCCTTTGGACTTCTCCTGGGTTCAGGAGTTGACTTTAGGTCAAATATGGCTCGAAAGCGCTCGTCAATCCTTTGGACGGTAAAACTTTGGACGCAAACGGATCATTCGTTCGCATGGTAAGTCAGAATCGTGCACGAGGTGGATCGTTGGAAAGGTGAGGATATATAATTCGACATTTTAAAGAGGTTCACTCGGTTTGGGGAGTTGAATTGGTCAACCGAGGCCTGGAAGTGCTCGGTGACCTTTCAGGGAAAAACAGGACGTTTGTCCGCATGGTAAGTCAGAATTGTGCACGGGACAGACCGTTGGAAAGGGGTTTTAGTGCCCTTCGAAGATTCATTTAGTCTCGGTTGATATGAAGAGTTTACTTTGGTCAAATGGAGAATAGGAGCGCTCGGTGGCTTCTAGATCAGGTTTCGAGGGAAATGGGTCGTTCGTCCGCATGGTAAGTCAGAATTGTGCACGGGACGGACCATTGGAAAGGGGTTTCAGCGCCCTTTGAAGATTAATTCAGTCTCGATTGAGCTGAAGAGTTTGAATTTTTGGTCAAACGGAGCCTGGGAGTGTCTGATGACCTCTAGGTCAGTACTCGGGGTATGACTTGGGTTTAAAATGATGAAGGGAGGTGTTAGGGACCTTAGGAGAAGTTGGGGGGGGGGGGGTATTAGAATGGGGTGTCTATAGAGATCCTCGACTGGTGAGTTTGGAACAAACTATAGCCGTCGAATAGACCCCACATGATGCCTTTGAGAGAGGATTATCGAAGGGTCGAGGTCAATTCTGAGGACCTAAGGATGAGGATTATCGATTCTGTAGGTCAAAGCTAATTCTAAAGAGCTTAAAGATGAGGGTGATCGATTCTGCGGATCGAAGCCAATTCTATGGTCTTGAAGGAACATGCTGGGGATGGTTTTAAAGTAAGTAATTACCAAAGAAATGATGTGGGTGACCAATTCTGCGGGTCGAAGCCAATTCTGCGGGCTTAAGGTGAGTTGACCAATTTTGTGGGTCGAAGCCAATTCTGCTAGCGTAAGGTGAGATGACCAATTATGTGGGTCGAAGCCAATTCTGCAGGCTTAAGGTGAGATGACCAATTCTGCGGGTCGAAGTCAATTCTGCGGGCTTAAGGTGACGTGACCAATTCTACGGGTCGAAATCAATTCTGTGAGCTTAAGCTGAGATGGCCAATTATGTGGGTCGAAGCCAATTCTGTGGGCTTAAGGTGAGATGACCAATTCTGCGGGTCGAAGCCAATTCTGCGGGCTTAAGGTGAGATGACCAATTCTGCGGGTCGAAGCTAATTCTGCGAGCTTAAGGTGACATGACCAATTCTGTGGGTTGAAGCTAATTCTACGGGCTTAAGGAGAGATGACCAATTCTACGGGTTGAAGCCAATTCAGTGAGCTTAAGGTGAGATGACCAATGCTGCGGCACGAAGCCAATTCTGCGGGCTTAAGGTGACGATCCAAAACCGAGGTCAATTCTGACCTAACTAAGGTGATGACTGAGGACCGAGGTCAATTCTGATCTGAGAGAGGTGAAGATTGAGGCCCGAGGTCAATTCTGACCTAACTAAGGTGATAATCTACAACCAAGGTCAATTCTGATCTAACTAAGGTGATGATCCAAGACCGAGGTCAATTCTAACCTAAGAGAGGTGACGACCGAGGACCGAGGTTAATTCTGACCTAACTAAGGTGATGTTCCAAGACCGAGGTCAATTCTGACCTAAGAGAGGTAATGATCGAGGACGGAGGTCAATTTTGACCTAAAAGAGGTGATAACCGAGGACCGATGTCAATTCTGACGTAACTAAGGTGATGATCCAAGATCGAGGTTAATTCTAACCTAAGAGAGGTGATGACCGAGGTCAATTCTGACCTAACTAAGGTGGCAATCTAAGACCGAGGTCAATTCTAATCTAAGAGAGGTGACGATCGAGACCGGGGTCAATTCTGACCTAACTAAGGTGACAATCCAAGACCGAGGTCAATTCTAACCTAATAGGGGTGACGACCAAGGACCAAGGTCAATTCTGACCTGACTAAGGTAACGATTCAAGACCAAGGTTAATTCTGAGCTAAGAGATATGACAACCGAGGATCAAGGTCAATTCTGACCTAACTAAGGTGACGATCCAAGATCGAGGTCAATTCTGACCTAAGAGGGGTGACGACCAAGGACTGAGGTCAATTCTAACCTGACTAAGGTGATGATTCAGGACCGAGGTCAATTCTGACCTAAAAGAGGTGTACATTTCCTTCGGGAAAATCAGGGATTTTGCTAGGGATAAAGATTGGATTTTGGGTTTTGTAGGGGAATAACGAATGAGCTAGGGAAAATTTAGACCGTCCTTTAGAGACATTGATGGGGACAATGATTCTCTGGAATTTCGCTTGGGAAATTACCTCGCGATATTTTTTTGAGATGGGGAGCCAATTGCTGGGGAAGTCCTTGTGTCTTTTGGAGGCTCTGCAGAGGAAAGGAAAATTTGATGCTGTGAACTCCACTGGGGAAGAGATTAGGTGGTCTAGGTCTTGGACGTATTTCTTGGGAAGGTTTGAGACCTTTGGGGTATAGGAGGCGATCCTTAGAGATCCTCCAGGGACGTTATCGGGAGAAGATTCACATGGCTTTTGAGAGTTCCACTGGGGAAATAGGGGTTCCGCATGAGGCAGTGCGAAATTTCCTCAGAGAAGATGTTTTAAATCTTTCTTGGGGGTTTTAGGAATTTTCTGAGGATTTTTCAGCATTTTTTGATATTTTTGGGGAATTTTTGTACGAAATTCAAGGGAGGTGTCGGTCGGCATGGTGTGGAGGCTGACATTCGGCAGTGACACAGTCTTTTGGACTGCCTCAGCAAGGTAAAAGGGCAGTGCCGATTGGTATGACCCTTGGCATCCTATATAAAGGGGGAGAATTCCCTTCATTTTTTATAGCTTCTTGCCTTATCTCTTTCTGTGATTTTCCTCTGCGAATCGTTCTAGCATTCCATAATCTAAAAAATGGCCGCCTTTGTGAGCACTACTGTACACAGGGAGTGGTTGACTGTTGATGACTGGGCGAATGTAGAGTGGAGGCTGAGGGAATCTCTTTCTTTGGGGAGAGAGAACTCCTTTAATGCATTCGAGCCTATTCAGGATGAGCGAACCTTGCTGCGGGAGCCGTCGGGTCATCGCTCTTCGAAGGTGGTGAACCCTGGTGGTTATGTAAGTAAAAATTACCTTTGGCATTCCTTTTTTGTGTTTTCCTCTTTTCTTGGATTTTGACAAGGTTTTTCTCTTTTGACAGTCTGATGTTTCTTTGAAGAACATGCGTGCCCGTGGGACGATGGGGCTTAAGGATGTCTGGGAACATCTTCCACATGTGGTGCATTGGGTGGTATCATCAGTAGGTTTTGGGAGGTTGGCGTCTGCACTGGATGAGACACCTCGTTCGACAATGGTCTTATGCGCTCTGGGGGAGAGATGTTAGGATACTACCCACACCTTCCATTTTGTCTTGGGGGAGATGATTGTGACTCCCATAGATGTGCAGCAGCTGCTGGGGTTAAATTGTGACAGGGATCAGATAGAGGTGGATCGCTCCTTGCGGGTGAGATCAAAAGCAGTGCTGGCAGCGTTCGGTGATGTGGGGAGGATAATATCTGAAGACTCCATTCGGCTATCCCTGTTGAAGGATGTATTACTGGGTAGGGTGGTTCACATGGAGGACGGGCTGCAGGTTAGACAGATGGCCCAGTTGTTTATCTTGTTGGTGCTGGGGGGGGCTTTATGGTGGCGTCGAGAGGCGACGTCGTCCACTTGTGGTTCTAGCCGTACTTGAGGGTGTGTTTGATCATCCCTTTCTATGATTGGGGGAATTTGACATTGGCGACCCTCAATTTTTCTCTGTATGCATTTAGTCGGTGCTGCATATAGACTTTTACTGGTGCCTCTTCAAGTATTCTTTAATTTTCACATTTTCCTTTCATGCATTCGCACGCTCCTTATGCGTATCATTTTTTTTATTGAAATTTCATATCTTTGGTAGATGTGTATGTACAAGGTGATCGGGTGCAATACCCAATTGATTGCTCTAAAGGATGAGACTGTTGGGGACTTCTACCGGTTGTATTGATGGCGCAAGGCCTATTGGTAGTCGAGGGGATCTCTTTCTTTGGAGGTTGTGCGTCAGGTCTTGAATGGCCTGGCTAGTGGCAGGGTAGGACTTTTGTTCTTTTGTATGCTCTGATTTTGTATTGGCTTATACTTTCTTAGGATTTTCAGGTGACCTTTTACCCTTGGGGGTTGCTATTCAAGACACGGGGTTGACTGGGGTGAACGCACAGTTGTGGAACTTACTGGCGCATGAGTTTGGTCACTCTTGGTATCTCGGGGAGAGGGTGGTTCGACTAATCACTGAGGAGGAGGTGGTGGTTCCACTTGCGCATCCTCTTATGTCTATGATGTACGAGCGGCTTCTGCCGAAGGATGAAAGGATTGCAACGATGATCGGCAAGTCCTACCTGTTGTCCACTGATACGGTTGAGCCGTATGATTATATGGACTTTGTGATAACCTGGCTGATGGCGCCCATCATATGTGATGCCTTGCCTTTCCCTCCTACGGGTTCGAGTCATCCAGTAAGGTCCTCCTACAGCGGTGGTGCTCCATCGACGTCTGCAAGAACCTTGTCCTTCCTATCGGAAGGTCAGTTCATTCCCATCAATTCAAATCTTTGATTAGTACCCTCTTCATCCTTTAGTACCTTGTGGGGTAGGATTCCCTCCGATTTCTGTAGAGGTTATGTCTTTTGTGGGGGTTTTCAAGTATAAAAGAGGGGTAAGAGTGGAGTGTTTTCCTCACACCTTCACATTCTTACTTTCTTATTCTATGAGATGGCTCTCCCTGGTAGTGTTGAGTTTGCCAACTACCTCGAGACTTTGGAGGCGCTGTGCTCTTATAATGTTGACTACGATGCTTGCAACATGTGTTGAGTTTCTTTATGGCGTAATCAACCCATAGATGGAACATGCTGATGGCGGCGGTTCAATTCTAGTATCCTAAAGACCATGTATTCCTCTTTGGGTTGGATGAGGTTTGTCCTACCTACGAAGAGTTTTCTACCATGCTGGTGATAAATTCCAGCGTTGCTAGGGATTTACCTGAATTTTCTCGTTCTCCCAGAGATTTGTTGGCTGGGCTTCTTCGTGTTTTGCCTTTGGCGTCTAGGCCACTGGTCGTTGGAGGAATGATCTCCCTTTCGGCAGTGTTATAATTCATGCACTTACATGAGGTTGGTGATGCTAGATACGCTGGAGCCATTGTTCTGGGCTTGGTTTCGAAATTGCTGCTGGTGATTCGGGAACTACTGGTGGACCCACAACTTGCAGCCATTACTTCATGGATGTCATACCATCATAATTATGCGATGGTGATACTGACAGAGACTTTAAATGGCATGGATACCCGGCAAGAAGGTTGTTCTGACTTTCTGAGGGGTAGCCCTGTGATGATGTTCATATGGTTGTTTGAAAGACTTTGCCTAGTGACTCCTCTAAAATATCCTTTGTCGGCTGAACCCAACTTCTTCTCGTGTCCTTTCATCAGCGTTGGATTGGATATTGAGAGCTGGGAGAACTGGTTTGTAGAGCATGGGGGTCTAAATCTGTACTGGTCAGTGCCTTGGTGGGGACAGTTACTGCCTATTCTGGAGTTAGGAGAATATTCGTACGTTCGGCTGGATGGTCTCAGACAGACCTCTTTCTATTTCCCTTGGCAACTTATGCGCCAATTTAGCTAGGAGAAGATCGTGCCACCTCGAACACTAGACTTCTTTTCGGTAGGGGATTTGACTGAGCGTTTGCGCATGCGGCTTGGCTCTTTATGGGAGAGTCTGTGACCGTCGACCTGTCCCTCTCAGTCTGTTGGGAGAGTTTGGCATATCCCTGGGGATTATATGAAGTGGTTGTGGAGGAGAGTAGTTAGCAAGATGTTGGTAGTGGAGACGGGACAAAGGTGGCTAGTCTTCTTTAATACCATGGAAGGAGGTGTTGTGGTTTTTTCGAGTCTGGTTCGAGCTTATCGATCTATAAAGCGTCTGCAGCACTCTATTCACGCAGAGGAAGCTTGGGGACCCCATGATGTAGATGATGATGACGGAGGAGTCTCCTCTGGTAGTTGTGGATAGGACTCTTGGAGAGTTTATTTTGTGATAAAAAATAAGTGTGGGGATTTTATTTGGCTTTGAAGGTAGGGGGAGGGAATTATCCGTTCCTTTTCTTATTTAATTGTACCGATATTTCTTATTAGTGAAATAAACAAGTTTTTGATCATCCAGTTGTGCCTTTTTGATGAGTTTTGTATTTTTGAATTATCTATACCGATCACTAAGGCATACATAATCCTTTTGTTCAAGTATATGTTAGAATGAACTGTCATTCTCGGAGATAAGAAAATAATAGTTTTTTTTGTGAAAAAGAAAGGGTCGTGCTTATTTTGCTTGAAAATGGTTTTTGCAGAGGATCAGTCCCACGTAGTTCTTGTTAGAGGAAAATTAAGTTTTTTTTATAGAATATAAGGGAGATGAGAAGAGTCGTAGCTCGCCGAGATTTTGGACTAGGGTTAGAATTTCTTGAGACGTTCCAGGTTGACTAGATGAGCCATATCTTCTCCATTTAAGTCTATGAGCATGGAGGAACCGCCAGATAAGATCTTCATGATAATGTATGGGCCGCTCCAATTGTGCTTGAATTTCCCTCTGGGTCCCAGATGGGTTCTATTATTTCTTTGAGGGATAAATCCCCCTCTAAGACATTGCGGTACTTGACTCTCTTATTGAATGATCGGGCTATTCGGCAATGGTACCCTTATATGTGGTATAAATATTTAAATCTCCTTTCATCTAGGAGGGTTAGTTCGTCAAGACGGTTTTGTCACCATTCTTCTTCGGTGACCTTGCTTTTAAGCATAATGTGTAACGAGGGTATTTATAGCTCCACAGGTAGGACTTATTCCATGACGTAGACTAGAGAGTAAGGGGTAGCCCCAATAAAGGTTCGGATTGAGGTCCAGTAGCCTCAGAGGGCATAAGGGATTCGATCGGCCCAATCTGGGTAATTTTCGATCATCTTACTGATGATGGATTTGAGGTTCTTATTGGCGGCTTCGACTGCACCATTTGTTTGAGGTCGGTAGGGAGAAGATTTATGTCTCTGGATCCCATACTCGTTGACCACTTCTGTGACTTCTGCCTCGAAATGCAACCCATTATCTAATACTAACTCGTGTGGGACCCCATATTGACAAATGATGTTTTTCTTGATGAATTTGACCACTTTCTTGGCGTTCAGCACTGCATATGACTCAGCTTCGACCCATTTGGTGAAGTAATCGATGGAAACCAGGATGAACTCATTTTCGTTAGAGGCCTTGGGTGTAACCTTCCCTATGATGTTGATACCCCAGGTGGAGAATGGTCAGGGATAAGTCATGTTGTACAATTCACAGGGAGGCAGATGTTGAAGGTTAGAGAAATGTTGGCATTTGACGCATCTCTGAAGATATGAGGTGAAATCCTGGATCATGGTGGTCCAGTAGCAACCTTATCGGACGATCTTCTTGGCAAGCATGTGACCGTTTATGTGGGGTCCTCATTCCCCGCTGTGGATTCTTTGCATCACCTCTTCAATATCAGCCCCTGCGATGCAGTGTAGATGGGTCCCATTGAAGTTTCTCTTAAATAGTACTTTATGACAGATGATGTACTACGTGGATAGTCTTCGCAGGGTTTCCCGGTCTTTCTTGTTGGAACCCTCGAGATACTTACCATGCTTGAGGAGGTTTCAGATATCATAGTACCAGTAATTGGCTAGCTCGGGATCTTCTGCGGTGATGACCTCAATGTGGTAGCAGTGGGTAAGTTTATCTTTCTTTTGGACTAGGAAGGGGGCCATTGTTATTCCTTCAGGCATATCGACCATGGAGTCCAAGGTAGCAAGGGCATCAGCTAGGTTATTCTTTACTCAAGGTAGCTAATGGAATATAATATCTTGGAATTGAGAGGCTAGTTCTTCGAAGTGGGCATGGAAGGGTTGGAGCTTCTTGTCATTGACTTTCCACTTTTTGATCACTTAACCGATGATGAGGGCAAAATTCTCATAGACATCTACGTGTTGGTTACCTTTTTTAAGATCTACTTTGAGGCCTACCGTGCATGCCTCGTATTTAGTCACGTTATTGGTGCAAGGGAAATCCAATCTGATGTCGATGGGAGTGTGGGAGTCATCTAGGGCAATCAGAAGTATCCCAATGCTATATCCCTTTCTGTTGGCAGCTCCATCAAAGAACATTTGCCACCGGAGATTGTCCTGGGCAGTGCAGAGGATGTTTTCATTAGGGGATTCAGAGATCCAAACATCAGCTACATCCATGGGGTAATCAGCGAGGTAATCAGAGACGGCTCTTCCTTTCATGGTTTCTGCATGGCGTATATGATATCGAACTCGGCTAGGAGCATCAACCATTGGGCCATTCGACTGAATAAGGCGGGTTTCTCAAACAGGTATTTGATGGGGTCCATTCGGGATACAAGTTTGATGGGGAAGGAGATCATGTAGTGTCACAACTTTTAGGTGACTCAGGCAAGTATGACACATGCCTTTTCCAAAGCAGTGTAGTTTAATTCGTATTTGGCCAGTTTGTGACTGGCATAATAGATAGCTCTTTCTTTATGGGAATCTTCAAGGTATTGATCTAGCAAATCCCTAGCTGCAGTGTCGGTTATGGTTAGTTATAAGAGTAAGGAAAGACCAGGCTGTAGTGGTATGAGTACCGGAGGTTAATTCAGGTATTATTTGATTAGATTGAAGGCTTCTTAACAGGCCTCATTCCAAACCTTAGTTGAATCCTTTCGGAGTAGTTTGAAAATGGGTTCGTAGATGGAGGTTAACTGGCTGATGAACTGACAGATGTACTATAATTTCCCAAGGAAACCTCGGACTTCTTTCTCCATTTAGGGAGGTGGCATCTCAAGTATGGCTTTTATCTTGGTAGAATCTGCTTCTATCCCTTTCTCACTGACCATGAATCCTAAGAGTTTTCCCTTTATAACCACGAAGATGAATTTCTGTGGATTGAGTCTCATCTGAAATTGTCGAAGTCGTTCAAAGAACTTTCGGAGGGCGGATACATGTCCTTCTCTAGTCTTGGATTTGATAATCATATCATCCACATAGACCTCAACTTCTTGGTGAATCAGATCCTACAGGATGGTTGCAGAAGCCCTCTGGTAGGTAGCCCCAGCGTTCTTGAGACCAAATGGCATGATAGTGTAGCAAAAGGTTCCCCATAGGGTGATGAACGCGGTCTTTTCTTGGTGGTTTGGGTGCATTTTAATTTGGTTGTATTCGTAAAACTCATCAACGAATGACTTGAGAGCATGACTGGCTGTGTTATCCATGATCACGTCGATGTTGGGTAGCGGATAATCATCTTTTGGAGAGGCTTTGTTCAAATCTCGGTAGTCTACACACATCTGAACCTTCACTCTTGATTTCGGTACATGCACTATGTTGGCCAGCCATGTGGGATATTCGATCATAGGAAAGAAGCCTACGTTCAACTATTTGACCACCTCTTCTTTGACTTTGAGCCACCATTCGGTGAGGAGATTTCTCAACCTTTGTTTAACCGGCTTGTAATCTGGAAAAGTGGGGATCTCATGTTGAGCAATTTTAGGATCAATGCCGGGCATATCATCATAGTACAATGCGAAGACATCTACGAATTCCTTCAATGATTCTTAGAGTTTTGCACGCTCATGCTCATCAAGGGTAGCCCCTATCCTAATCTCGCGCAGTTGGCTACTAGAACAAGGTTAATAATAGCAGTCTCTTCTTCATTAACTTAAACGTGGTTATGTTGTTTATTATTAACCATATTTAGAGCAGTTAAGAATTGTTCATTTATAAAATCATTATTATCAAAAGTTTGATTAAATCTAAGCAATTAATGTAAGGCACTTCAACATACTCAAAATCTTCGTCTATTTCATTGATAGGAAAAAAACATTGAGAACCTCATCAAAGGAGGACTCGATTATATTTGAGCAATGATAGACAACAAAAGAATAAATAGGGTAAACATTGGGATTAGGGGGATTTCAATAGGTAGAACTGGCACAGCACACCAGTTGAGGAGAGGTGTATCAGCAACTTTAATCATGTGGGATGGATCCAGTGATGTAGTGCTTGAGTGAACCATGCAGAGTGTCAGCCCCAGTGTCTATAAGTTGAATGAGTCCTCGGAGTCACTTTCCTTAGTCTCTTCGGTATCTTTGATGAGCGGTTATACATGGTGTTGGGAACTTTCGGCCCATGGGTAGCTGTCTTGAAAAAATATCTCCATTCTGGGTTTCATCTTCTTGTTTTTATGGTCATACATGGTTCCGAAAAGCCACAAAAGGGGAAGTCCTCACCCTCTTTGATGAATCGTCCATTCAAGGAGTCACCTGGGATAGTCTGGATGCAGTCTAATCTTTTCTTTGGTCGATACGGGCGGATCATTTTGAGCTCTTGTTTCAATGGTTGATACCCTAAACCACATGGAAGGAAAGCTTTCTTCATTTCAATAGGATCAAGTATCCCTTACTGTCTTTGTCCTAGCCCCAGTCCGAGCATGAAGTGCATATTTTTGAACATCTGAATCACATTTACATTGCCATGAGGGTCGTATTCTGGACAAACCCTTTCTTTAAAATTGTCCCCTGCCAGGAGTAGAAGTGGATCAACTCGAAATCCTGATAGAAGCATATCATTTGACTCGTGTTGTATCTCAAGGATTGGATTGCTCGTGCTTGCACCCTCGGTATTATCATCATTGCCCAAGATGGTGATGACTCGTCCCTCGATGAAGAACTTCAATTTTTTATGGAGTGAGGAAGACACACCCTTGATGCTGTGGATCTAAGGTCATCCGAGCAACAGGATGAAACAAGCTGGGATGTCAATAACTTGGAATTCAATGACATGGTTTATAGGGCCAGCCCCTATTACAAGTTTTATGGATCCCATCACCTTTCGACGAGTATTATCGTAGGCACGTACAGCTGCAGAGGTTGGAGCGAGGTCACTTTCTCCAGTATTAAGCACCGAAAGGTCCTTAGTGGGTAAACATTCAAGGCAGACAAGAGGGAGTGGTATGACCTTCCCCATAACTTCGACGGAGATGTTGAGTGCATGATTGTGGTTTGGCCCAATTCTGGGGATTTCTTCTTCGAAAAAGGATAGCATTTGGGTAGAGGTCAAGGATCCAACCAAATTTTCCGCTTCTTCTGGTGTAGTAGATGGAGGAATTGTGGGTCCAGTGAGCAACTTGATCGAAGCATTTCTGTGTAGTTGAGAAGACATGAAAAACCCCTATACAGTGATGTTAGCTTGAGTTTTCTTTAGTTAATCGAGGATCTTTCTCTCCTCGAGGGTCATTTTTAGCATAGGAAGGTTTTTAACGCTCTTTCCCTTATCATTGGTTGGTAGTGATCTTGGGATCTAGTAGTGTCTCCCTAATCTAGTCATGTAATTTACTGAAGAAGGAAAGATCATGAACCTTATTTCTTCGTCAATCTTGGTTTGTTCTACCATTTTGTTTATTTCTCCGAGGAGCTCCTCAAACGATATCATTCCACACATGTCAACCATCGGGCCAGCCTTTTCGAAAGCTTGTTCTTCATTCGAATCTCTGAATTCTTCCCCCCATTCGATGGCAAAAATTCTGTCTTTCCATGTAAAGTTGATGCATTCCATAACTTCAATGGCTTCTTCATATAGGTCATCCCATTCTTTGGGGATATGTGAGGGTGAAGGGACCAGGCGCCCTTGTAGCTTCAGAGTATTAAGTAACTCGTCCATACTAAAGATGTTATTGGTTTCCTTGAATAATTCTGTCATGATCTGGACAACATCATCTAGGCTAACTTCATCGGTCAGTACTACCCAACGATCTGATTCTCGAGCCCATTTTCATGCTTCCAAGAATAGCGTACTGAGCCTCTGGCAATCAATGGTCATTTGTGAGGGAAATTTCAGCTCGAACTCCAAGACTTGGTTTAACACTTCTGATAATTCCATACTTCCATTTTCGGAACGGGTACGGATGCCGATGTATGCTCTAGTAAGGAGTGACAGTGCCTGATCAGCGAGTCTAGTAGGGTGTAGGAGGAAATATGGGTAGGTTTGGAGAGGTTTAGGAGAGTATATAGGTGTGATTTGGGTTTAGGGATCAAATCTAGGTTTTCTTCTAAGAAGATGGCATTCGCATGATTTGTGAGTGGGTTCTGAGTAGTGTTTGGCTTAGGATTAGCGGGTGGGGCAATGGTACCCTAGTCAATTAGACCTTAGATTATGTTTCGGAGGTGAAAGAATTTGTCGTTGGTATGACCAGTGGTTTGGTTAAAGGCGCAATGGGCATCTGCCTTGAAGTTTCTTGGGAGTGGATTTGGCAATAGACGAGGATCCAAGGGTTTGATAAGGTTTCGACTTAGCAGGGCTTGATAAACTTTGGAGAGGGGAACATGAAGCTCGGTGTATTCCTTTCGGATTGGGACAGGGCAGATTTTTGGTGCCCATGAAATGGTTGGTTGAGAGATGTTGTTGATGGTTGAAACTGTAGTACTGGCAGGTTTGTCACAATTTCTGGGAGTGAACTGTCCGGACACTTTATTTGGTTCAACCTCTATTTTAGAAAGACTTTCCTCGACTTTTACTCCTACTTCTCTTAGAGCTCGAAGTTCTTCTTCACTATGATGACTTGTTCTTCCTCGGAAGGCCGATTGGTCATGGTAGCTGCTTTTTCCCTTCATCGGGCTATGAAGTTACTGACTAATTTTCCAGAGTTCTATTTGAGTAGCTCTAAATCACGGCGGGTGTCTTCAATCTCTTCGTTGAACTTGTATTGCGACATGAATTCTCGGGCCACACCCTCCCAACTATGGATTCTGAACTCCTCAAGAGACAAAAACCATCGGAGAGCGCTATCTTTCAAGGTTTACTGAAATAATTGGTCCATCACCTCTTCAGAAGCCCCTAGGAGAGTCATGGAATGGTGATAACTGTAAAGGTGAACAATCGGTGGTCCACTTCCTCCGAATTTCTTGATATTCGGCATCTTGAACTTCTCGGGTAACCTTCCCTTAGGATAAGGATACATGTGGGTGTAGTCCATGTAATTTCCAGAGATTCAAACTTGGTCGAACATCTTAGTTAGCATCATGAGATCTTCTTTGACCTTATTCAACTCTTCCTCTTTCGGATCAATGGTCATAGGCAAGTTAGCCCCAGGCTGGGTAAGGTTTGGCATAGGAAGCTGGGCCGACGGCGACCCATTAACAGGAGGGGCATGTGGAGCGTGTTAATATTCTTTTTGGAATCCAGATAGGCTCGGGTGGACCCATAGTGCAAGTGAATAGGGCCTCGGGCTCTTGAGGAATAGAAACCTGGTTTCGTTGCATCTCCCGAATCTCAATCTGAAGGTTGTCAATCTTGGACACGAGCTGAGCGAGCACTGCTGTCAGATTTGAATGCACAACAGGTCCTTGGTCTGTGTTTTCCATGGGAAGTGGATGAATACTAGACTCGAAAGAGGTAGTAGGGCAACAGATAGAACTCCGAGGTGATTTGACTGAAGACCGAAGTCAATAAGGAGCTAGGCCAAGGGCGTACGATCGACGTGAGAAGGCGTATAATGGGATTTATTTTTGAGAAAAAGAATGGAAATATTTTTGACATTTTTTTAGATTTAAAGACAAAATATTTTTAAATTTTTAATAAAGAAGGGAGAAATGTTTTTGGATTTTTGATAAAGAAGGGAGAAATGTTTTTTTCATTATTATGATTATTATGTTCTCACTTGTATTAAATTCTCCTAAATGCAAATTGAAATGTCGGAAGGGACACGAGCCTAGAAAATTTCGGTTTGTAACATATGCAAAGCTATGGTTGGACTTGTAACCAGGCTCATAGGCAGGGTTCCGTTATATGCGAAAATTTGGGCGGCAGGCTGACTCGAAATTTTGACAGAGTTTCGGGTTGAAACCGACAATATAATTTGTGTGTCCTAGGATTGACACCTATACACTAATATGCAGCTTGGTTGGGTGAATTGGAAAGGGTTCCCACCTTTGTCATGGCTTCCATGATATACGTCTTGCTCTTGCAGGCAATCCATACATGTAGACAAGCCATTTGATATACCTGAGTGTACGGGAATTGCCTCACCATATACCTCGTGGGGAGGGTATGTGTGAGAGAGAATTTGATATACTCAGCATATGTGAAAGAGTTCCCTGCGATATACCTCCCTTCATGACTTCGATCAAGCGGTACGATGCGGGAGAACCGTTCGATATACGTCGAAGGTACTTAGCCAATGGAAGGTGAGAGTCATATCTCTTAGGCTAACTGCGCCCTGTCGGACCAGCGCCCATCATGAAGTGACCCTCCAGTTACTGGACAAAATTTGGTCAATAACTATGCTCTTTGGTGATATCGTGTGAATCAAGCATGATCCTCTTATTAGTATCTTATGATGAGAGTGTCTTTCTTGATCATGCCCAACGGGGAGCAAAGTATGAGTACCAATGGTATACCAAGTATGGGTGATGCGTGCAACGTGAGGATATATGTGATCCTAGGTGCACGTGGTGTGAGGTGTACATGGAGAATTTTCTACAAGTGTGTGAATAGAAGCATAAGCATGAGGTACACATGAATAGTAAAGGGGAACATGAAAATAGGGGGATATATAAGAAAATAAAACACCCATGGAAATAGAGTCTAGCCCTCAAAATAAAAAGTCCCCGGTGGAGTCGCCATTGTGGCCATCCCCGAATATATCCCCTCGTGGCGCTGCGGGAGAGGATCCCTCTAGGTCTCGCGCGTCCCTCTCGGGAGCGCTTTGGCCGGCGTCGTTGAATGAGGTGAAAAATGTAGAGAGATAGAGTCTCCAGTCTATTTTACTCAAAACACACAAAAGAAAAGGGAGACATCCCAAAGGATAGAATCCAAAGACATACTGATACATACGAAACCAAAAATGATTCGAAAAGGGTCCGGAGGCTAAGTTACAAAATGGGAAGGTGTTAGGAACCCATTCCTCCCTTACCGTCTCTCATGGGTTGTTGCTATTTTCCTTTATTTCCCCGTGATATGTGTGCATGTGTATACGTAGTGGATATAGGAATCATCGACTTGTATCATGGAAGAGATAAAGCGAGTCATCCATAGGAATGTTCCTAAAAGTCATATTAGAAAATAAGATTTATGCGATTATCCTAGCGTCGATCATTGCAAGGGAGTGATAGCGCATGTGGAATAATACACCATTAAGAACAAGTGTGTGTGTGTGTGTATATATATATATATATATATATATATATATATATGTAAATACATGGAATTTAAGAGAGTTAAGTCTAAAGAATATGGAAAAATGGGAAAAAGTAAAAAAAAAAAGGACTCGAGTCTCGGGTTTTACCTCGAGACGCCTACATATCCTATAGAGGCATTAAAGTCCACGCAGTTCATATGCAAAACAAGGGGTGGTATTTATCCCATAAATCCAATCGGGACTTCTATTGTATGTGCATGTGTGTAAAAAAGTGTTTCAGTTGTGAGAAAAGTGTGAGAATTCCCGTTTGGAATTTATGAGCAAATCCTCTTTTTCCTTTTTTTTTTGAGTTTTTATATATATGAAAATAAGAGATGTGAAATAATACTAAATAAAAAGTATATTAGGGTGTGTGAGATGAGAGAATAAAAGTACTAAGTAGTAAAACAAGTTAATGCGAATTTATGAGAATTTCAGGAGAGAATTGAGAAAATTGGACCTTCTTGAAGATCTTGAGCTTGATCTTGAAAGTTGGAGAGTAGCCCTTGCACTTAGATGATGATAGAGGGTAGTTAATTCACCACATTCGATGAACAGGATGATAAGAAGTGAAGGTTGGAAGGGGATTTGGATGTGAAAATCACGTTGACTTCGAGAGATGTTTTCTGGATTCGCTGAGAGTGATGTATTTCACATCTGGGCTCCCCTTGCAATGAGGTCAAACCCTCCTTTTTATAGGCCCAGGAAATTTCCGATCGACATAGCCCTGGTCCTGCCAATTGGCAGGTGCGTTTAGGCACACTGTCGATAGGTAGGGTCTGGGACCTCCTGCTTGGCAGTGTCTTTGAGGCTCCTTCAAAAAATTGGTCGCTGAGCACAAACAGTTGATTTGGATCATGCACGGGGTGAACCGTTGGAAAGGTAATTCAAATACCTTGGAAAGTCTTTTGGACGACTCCTGGTTCAGGAGTTGACTTTGGGTCAAATGTGGCTCGAAAGCGCTCGCCAGTTCATTGGACGGGAAAAATTCAGACGCAAACGGATCGTTCGTCCGCATAGTAAGTTAGAATCGCGCACAGGGCAGATCGTTGGAAAGGTGAGGAGATTTACTTTGAAATTCCAAAGATTTTGACATGGTTTGGGGAGTTGACCATATTTAATCGAGGCCTAGAAGCGCTCGGTGACCTTTCGGGGGAAAACGGGTCGTTCGTCCCCATGGTAAGTCAGAATCGCACACGGAACGGACCGTTAGAAAGGGGTTTTAATGCCCTTTAAAGATTCATTCAATCTCGATCGAGATAAAGAGTTAACTTTGGTTAAATAAAGAATGGGAGCGTTCGATGATTTCTAGATTAGGTTACGGGGGAAAATGAGTCGTTCGTCCGCATGGTAAGTCAGAATCGCGCACGGGATGGAATGTTGGAAAGGGGTTTTAGTACCCTTGGAAGATTCTTTCAGTCTCGATCGGGCTGAAGATTTTGATTTTTTGGTCAAATGGAGTCTGGGAGTGTTCGATGTCCTCTAGTCAGTACCCGGGGTATGACTTGGGTTTGAAATGATGAAGGGAGGTGCTAGGGACTTTAGGAGAAGTTAGGGGGTATTATAATGGGGTGTCTACACACCGACCAATGCTTTCACCTTTGAAACATAATCCAAGGTCTAATTGATCGGGGTACCATTGCCCCACCAGCCAATCCTAAGCCAAACATGACTCACAAGCCACTCCCAAATCATGCCATTGCTATCTTCCTAGAAGAGAACCCAGAATTTGATCCATCCACACAAATCACACCCATATAATCTCCCGAAACTCTCTAAACTTGCCCATATTTCCTCATAAACCCTGTTAGCCTCGCTGATCAGGCACTGTCACTCCTTACCAGAGCATGCATTGTTGTGCGTACCCGTTATAAAAATGGAAGTATTGAATTATCAAAAGTATTAAACCAACTCCTAGAGTTCGGGCTGAAATGTCCCTCACTGATAACCATTGATTACCAGAGGTTCAGTACGCTATTCTTAGAAGCACGGAAGTGGGGCTGATAGTCAGACAATTGGGTAGTACCAACCGATGGAGTCATCCTAGATGATTCTGTCCAGATCATGGCAGAGTTATTCAGATAAACCAATAATATTTGTAGCATGGCCGAGTTACTTGATACTCTAAAGTTACAAAATCTCCTGGTCCCTTCACCCTTACACCTCCCCGCAGAATGGGAGGACACGTACGAAGAAGCCATTAAAGTTATGGAATGCTTTGAATTTACATGGAAAGCCAGAATTATTGCCATCGAATGGGGGGAAGAATTTGGAGATTCAAACGAAGAGCATGCTCCAAAGAAAACTGTCCCGATAGCCGACATGTGTGGGATGATATCATTTAAAGAGCTCCTTGGAGAAATAAATAAGGTAACAGAACAACCCGAGATTAATGAGGAAATGGGATTCATGTTCTTCCTTTCTTTAGTAAATCACATGACCAGATCGGGAAGGCATTACCAGATCCCAAGCTTACCACCAACCAATGACAAAGGGAAGGGCATTAAAAACCTTCTTATGCCAGAGATGACTCTCGAGAAAAGCAAGATCCTCAATCAACAGAAGAAAACTTAAGCTAACATCACTCTATGGGGACTTTTCATGTATTCCCAGCTACATAGAAATGCTTTGATCAAGTTGATCACTGAACCCACGATTCCTCCTTCCACCACACCATAAGAAGCTATAAATTTAGTCAGTTCCCTGACCTCTTCCCAATTGCTATCCTTTTCCGAAGAAGAAATCCCCAGAATTAGGCCAAACCACAATCATGCACTCAACATCTCTGTCGTAGTTATGGGGAAGATCATACCACGCTCTCTTGTCGATAATGGGTCCACCTTGAATGTATGCCCATTAAGGACCTCCACATTCTTAGGACTGAAGTAAAGTGATCTAGCTCCAACCTCTGATGCGGGGCGTGCCTACGATAATACCCGTCAGGAGGTGATGGGATCCCTAAAACTTATAATAGGGGTTGGCCGTATAAACCCTGTCGTTGAATCCCAAGTTATTGACATCCCAACTTATTTCAACCTGTTGCTCGGACGACCTTGGATCCACATTATCAAGGGTGTGTCTTCCTCGCTCCATCAAAAATTGAAGTTCTTCGTCGATGGATGAGTCATCACCATTTTAGGCGACGATGACAATGCCGAGGGTACAAGTACTAGCAATCTAATCCTTGAGATATAGCACAGATCAAATGATATTCTCTCATCAGGATTTCGATTTGAGCCACTTCTACTCCCGATAGGGGACAATTTCAATGAAAGGGTTTATCCGGAATAGGATCCTCATGGCAACGTCAATGTGATTCAAATGTTCAGAAACATGCACTTCATGACCAGACTAGGGCTAGGATAAAGACAGTAAGGTATAATTGAAACCATTGAACTAAAAAAGTCTTTACCTCCTTGTGGTTTGGGGTATCAACCATCATAACAAGAGATTAGAATGATCCGCTTGTCTCGACCAAAGAGAAAATTTGATTGCATCCAAACTATCCCATGTGATTCCTTGAATGGGCGATTCATTAAAGAGGGTGAGGAATTCCCCTTTTGTGGCTTTTTGGAACCATGGTATTACCATACAGTTAAGAAGATGAAGCCTGGAATGGAGATCTTTTTCCAAGACAGCAACCCATGGGCAGAAAATTCCCAACACCATATACAACCACTCATAAAAGATACTGAAGATTCAGAGGGAAGTGACTCCTAGGATTCGTTTGACTTACAAATATGGGGGCTGGCACTCTTCATGGTTCATTCAGACACTACATCAATGGATCCATCCTACCTAATTAAAGTTGTTGATACACCTCTCCTCAACTGGCATGCTGCGTCAGTTCTACCTGTTGAAATCCCACCTAACCCCAATGTTTACCCGATCTCTTCTTATATTGTCTATCCTTGCTCAAATGTAATTGAGACCTCCTTTGATGAGGTTCTCAATGCTATTTTTCCTATCAATTAAATAAATGAAGATTTTGAGTATCTTGTTGTGCCTTACATTAATTATTTAGATTCTAATCAAACTTTTGATGATGATATTTTGCAAATGAACAATTCTTAACTGATCTAAATAAGGTTAATATCAAAAAAAATAATCGCATTCAAGTTAATAAAGAAGAAACTGTTATTATTAACCTCGATTCTAGTAGCCAACTACGTGAGATTAGGATAGGGGCTACCCTTGAAGAGTATGAGCGCGCACAACTCGAAGAATTACTGAAGTAATTCATGGATGTCTTCGCATGGTCCTATGATGATATGCCTGGCATTGATCCTGAAATAGCTCAACATGATATCCTCACTCTTCCAGATTATAAGCCGGTTAAACAAAAGTTGAGAAATCTCTGCACCGAATGGTCACTCAAAGTCAAAGAAAAAGTGGTAAAAGAACTAAACGTGGGCTTCATTCGCATGATTGAATATCCTATATGGCTAGCCAACATAGTGACTGTACCGAAATCGGGAGGGAAAGTTTGGATGTGTGTAGACTACCGGGACTTGAATAAAGCCTCTCCAAAGGATGATTACCCGTTACCCAGTATCGACATGATCGTGGACAACACAACCAATCATGCCCTTAAGTCATTCGTCGATGAGTTTGCCGAATATAACCAAATTAAAATGCACCCAGATTATCAAGAAAATATCGCATTCATCACCCCATGGGGAAACTTTTGCTACACCGTTATGCCATTTGGTCTCAAGAATGATGGGGCTACCTACCAGGGGGTTTTCACAACCATCCTACATGATCTGATTTAACAAAGAGGTCGAGGTTTATGTGGATGATATGATTATCAAATCAAAAACTAGAAAAGCTCATGTTCTCGCCCTCCGAAAGTTCTTCGAATGACTGCGACGGTATCAGATGAGACTCAATCAATAGAAATGTGTATTCGGCATTATAAAGGGAAAACTCTTGGGATTCAAGGTCAGTGAGAAGGGGATAGAAGCAGATACTGCCAAGATGAAATCCATACTTGATATGTCACCTCCCCGAATGAAGAAAGAAGTCCGGGGTTTCCTTGGAAAATTATAATACATCAGCCGGTTCATCAGCCACCTAACCTCCATCTGCGAACCTATTTTCAAACTCCTCTGAAAGGATTCAACCAAAGTTTGGAATGAGGCCTGCAAAAAATCTTTTGATCGAATCAAATAATATATGACCCAACTTTCAGTACTCATGCCACCATAACCTGGTCTCCCCTTGCTCCTATACGTAACCATAATCGACACTACAGTTGGGGCCTTTCTAGTCCAATACCTTAAAGATTACCACAAAAAAAGGGCCATCTATTATGCCAATTGCAGATTGACCGAGTACGAAGTCAATTACACTTCTCTGGAGAAGGCATGTGTCAGGTTTGTTTGGGTCATCCAAAAGCTACGGCACTACATGCTCGCCTTCCCCATCAAACTTGTATCTCGAATGGACCCCATCAAGTACCTACTTGAGAAACCCACCTTATCCAGATGAATGGCTTGATGGTTGATGCTCCTAGCCGAGTTTGATATCGTGTACATCACACAGAAAGCCATGAAACGAAGATCCCTCTCTGACTACCTCGCTGACTACACTATAGAAGAAGCTGATGTTTGGATCTCTGAATTCTCAGATGAAAACATCCTCTACACTTTTCAAGACGAGCTTGTGACACCCCGCCTAATTAAACATCGGGTGATCAGGCCTTTATTAAATTAAAACAGGTTTCTCAAATGGTTCATTCTTAGCATCACTGTCGAAAACTTTTAATTACTAATCCCCTAAGTAAAATTAGACCGGTGCCAAATTTTATCTTTCTTAAAACAGATAAATCAACCATGTAGAACAAAGTACAAATAATCATGTACTATAATTCAAACAACAAAGTAAAAGTACAACAGAACCAAAGTATTACCGAATAAACCATCGGCTAAAAATCCCAAACAACAATAGAATAACCACTAGTCTGAAACTAACGTCTGAGACTAATACCGGACCACAAGTCCATACATATAATAATATGAGATCCTGTACTAGATCTGAATGAGGGATATCGTCTAGTCAAAATCCTGTAAGCATCCACTGTGCTACAGCTCCGAGTCTCTGGAATGGAATCATCATACATGGCGTCCTTGTGGCTGGACACCTAAAAGGTTTTGAAAATATTTTATAGCAAGAGTTAGTACTCAAAACATTTTGAAAATATTTAACAAGCTTTTATCACAATATAAAATGCGGTTATTGATTACACATGTTAATTTCTCGTACACTCTCTTGAGTTAACTCACCCCTCATCTTTTGTGCACACCTAACGTTCTACACTTAGTTTATCTAGCCATACCTCCCAAGCTAACTAAACAAAAGTAATCAACTGAACTTATCTGTACCCAAGTTCCAGTACCTCCCATACAGTACAACCGTTTACTAACATCTCGTGTATGTTAATTAATTCTCAAGTAACATTTCATCTATGTTATTTTTCAAGACTTCTCATTTAGTTCCACTACTAAAAATTACTACAATTCTCACAATTGTTAACTTCCCACTTGTGTAATTAAGTTTCGCTACTTGAATTACAAAATAGATTTTCTCTATCTAAAGGTGCATTTCGTAATTAAGTTTCACTACTTAACTTACCAATTCAGTATGCATCTTTAAATACACAATATATATCAATCTACTAATACACAGAAGTAGAATATCATCAAGTATATATATTTCACACACAATATATACTAAATATCAGTCATTACTATCTTGCCCTTTTTATACACGTAAAGGACTCTTGGTTCGGAATGATACATCGACCCCAATTATTTATATACACACGTAAATGATTCTTGGTTCGGAATAATACATCGACCCCAAGTGAGAGTTGGTTCGGAATTATCCATCGACCCCAACTATTTTCAAAATATATATATATACACATATTCCGGTTCGAGACTCTTCCATCGCGAAACCAGTTCAACGTTTGGTTCGGCATTTCTCATCGACCCCAAACATATAATAACTTTATGTTAGTTCGGAATGTCTCATCGACCCTAACATAATTAATTTAGGTATAAATCTCTTTACCTAAAAGATCACATAATTTAGTAGGTACACGCCCGACTTATTAATTATATACGTACATAATATTTTAATCTCATATATTTGTCGTACAACATTCGCTTTACGATTGATCTCATTAATCGCATTTATTTGAGTATTCACATAACTCTAAGGGTCCTAGTTACCCCTTACATATAATTTCAGTAGTTATTGCTTACCCTACTGGTCTATTACTTAAATTGAATTTACTTCACCCCGTAACTCAATTTCCGAAGTCCCCGATACTCTACTAAATCGGATTATTCTCCTCGGTCCGTAATCCAAGCCCTACATCCAATGGCCTTATCGGACCTCAACAATATACCTATTGGTCTTATTCTCACTCCCATATCAGTATAATGTAAATCCTAAAATACTCATTCATTCCCGAACTCAACGAAGAATTAAACACAAAATTTTCGGGAAACAGCTTGCGTCGATCGATCGATCGACATAGTCGATCGATCAATAGTTCGAGATCGATCGATCGATCGAACAGGGACAGACGCAGTCTTTTTCTTCGTTAAGATTTTTCCTCCATTAACAAATCTTCAAAATCCATTATAGTCCACGAAACTTTGACCCAATGATCCTAACATATTTTCACATATACTAGGACAATTTCTAACGTGTCAAATACCTCAAAACTCCAATTCCTTTAAAGAAATAGTGCATTAAACCCAGAATTTCTTGAAACCCTAGTTATGGTGTTCTTCCCTTATTATCATTCAAAATCCAGATTTTAATCCGAAAAATTATCAAGTCTAATCTGAATCTTAATCCTCTACATAAGGTAAATCATTCTACATGCGATTCCTATCCCAGCATGTATAAATATCATCTTTCTCCAATCAAAATAATGATTTAAACAAAACTATTCAAAAACCCTACACATGGGTATTATAACTTTATAATTTTTGCAATAAACAACTTGCCTTATGATCAGTAGGGTCTGATTTTGTGGTTGTTGTTGATGATTGATGATCTTCATCCTTCAATCCTTCTTCCCGAACAAGTTGATAGTGAAAATCTCTTTTGAATCCTTCCCAATTCTTCCTTTTGCCTTGAGAATGGTTTCTCTCTTATCTCTAATGGCTATGGTGTGTTTTCATGGGTTTTCTAACCCTAACCCTTCTATCATACGGCTGATATAAAGCTCTCATTTTCGTAGGTCTCTATACCCTCTCATGTTAAAAGACCAAAACGCCCCCGAATGGTCTCGGTTTAGTCCAAAATTACCCCGGGACTCAACTAGTATCCCCGGGTATACTATTTTGACTAATTTGACCCTTCCGGACTCATCTGTGACCTCTAAATTATCATTTGAGTCACTTAAAAAATATTACTCGTTCTCACCCCAACACGGTCTACACGCATTAAGTAACTATTTACCACTCGCACTAAGTAAATATAACGAGGCAATATAAATCGGTAACTATCTCCTGATTGATATTCCAAAATTAGAATTTTTAATACTTCCCATTAAATTACTCCTCTTACGTAATTTAAATTAAGTTGTATTTTCTCATTTAATTCTCCAATTTAATTAAATAAAATTTTCAGAAATACGGGGTATTACAGAGCTTTGATGGCAAATGTTCTTCGACGACGCTGCCAATAAAAAGGGATATGGCATTGGGATACTTCCGATCGCCCCAGATGACTCTCACACTCCGATCGCTATCAAATTGGGTTTTCCCTGCACTAACAACATGACTGAATACGAGGAGTGTACGGTAGGACTCAAAGCTGCTCTTAAGAAAGGAATTCAATGCATAGATGTCTACGGGGATTCTGCCCTCATCATTGGTCAAGTGCTCTGAAAATGGAAAGTTAAGGACGAGAAGCTCCAACCCTTCCATGTCCACTTAGAAGAACTAGCCTCCCAATTCCAAGATATCACCTTCCACTACTTACCTCGAGCAAAGAATAACCTAGGTGATGCCCTTGCTACCTTAGCCTCCATGGTTGACATGCCCGAAGGAATAACAATGGCCCCCTTCCTAGTTCAAAAGAAAGATAAACCAACCCATTGTTACCACATTGAGATCATCACCAAAAAAGATCCCGAGCTAGCCAATTGTTGGTACTATGATATCTGGCACCTCCTCAAGCATGGTAGGTATCCCGAAGGTTCCAACAAGAAAGACCGATAAATCCTCCAAAGACTGGATGCCCAGTACATCATATGTCACAAAGCACTGTTCAAGAGAAACTTCGATGGAGCCCATATATACTGCATCGTAGGGGCTGACATTGAAGAGATAATGCAGAAAATCCATAGCGAGGAATGCGGGCCCCATATGAACGGTCACATGCTTTCCAAGAAGATCATCCGATAAGGCTACTACTAGACCACTATGACCCAGGATTGCACTGCCTATGTTCGGAGATGCCTCAAATGCTAATAGTTTTCTAACCTTTAACACATGCCTCCACAAGAATTATGCAACATGACTTCTCCCTGGCCGTTCTCCACCTGGGTATCGACATCATAGGAAAAGCTACACCCAAGGCCTCCAACGGGCATGAATTCATCCTAGTTTCCAATGATTACTTCACCAAATGGGTCAAAGCTGAGTCATACGCAGTTTTAAACGCCAAAAAAGTGGATAAATTCATTAAGAAGAGCATCATCTGCCGATATGAGGTCCCGCGCGAGCTAGTGACAGATAATGAGTTGCATTTTGAGGCATAAGTCACAGAAGTGGTAAATAAGTACGACATTCAGAGACACAAATCTTCTCCCTACCGATCTCAGACCAACGGTGTAGTAAAGGCAGCAAAAAAAAAACCCTCAAAGCCATCATCAGCAAGATGACTGAAAATAATCGAGATTGGGCCGAATGAATATCTTTAGACCTCTGGGGATACCTAACCTCTACTGGGGCTACCCCTTACTCTCTAGTCTACATCATGGAAACGGTCCTACCCGTGGAGCTAGAAATCCCTTCACTTCGTGTCATGCTCAAAAGACAAGTCAGTGAGAAGGGCTGGCATCAAAGCCATCTCGATGAGCTATCACTCTTAGACGAAGAAAAAGACTAAAAGCGTTGTATCACATACAAGGGTACCATCGCCGAATAGCACATTCATTTAATAAGAGAGTCAAGGATCGTTGTATCCAAGAAGGGTATTTAGCAGAGCCCATATGGGACCCCAGAGGGAAATTCAAGCCCAATTAAAGCGACCCATACATTGTGAAGAATATCTTGTCCGGCGGTGCCGCTATGCTCGCTGACCTAGATGGAGAAGAGATGGCTCGTCCAGTCAACCTGGACCATATCAAGAAGTTCTACCCCTAGTCCAAAATCTCAGTGCGCTATGACTCTTCTCATCTCCCTTCTTTTCTATAAAAAAAAATTCATTTCCCTCTACCCAGAACTACGTGGGCCCGATCCTCTGCAAAAAACCATTTTCAGAAAAATTAAAACCTTTCAAAAAACAGAGGTACGTAGGCAGCTCATACATCTTTCATGAGCACGGCCCTTTCTTTTTCACAAAAAATTATTCTTTTCTTATCTTCGACAACGACAGTTCATTCTAACATATACTTGAACAAAAGGATTATGCATGCCTTAGAGATCAAGGTGGTAAAGCGAAGGGAACAAAATTGTATTCACTTTCTATTTCTTTTCGTGCTTTTTCACTTTTCTAATTTTTTCAGCCCTTTCAATATTAAAACAATAGGGTGAGGTTAGGTGAAATAAGACTAAACTAAACTAAATGTGATATGATAAAAACTATTTATAAAACGACTAAAATGGAAAATAAAGTCTAACACTAAAATAAGAGATAAAGTGAGGTAAAGAATTGTGAGAACAATCAAGGAGTGGGATTACACCACAAATTTTAGCTATTCTAATTAATTAATTTAATTAATTGAATTCTCCCAAATTAATATTAAAATTACAAACCAACTCTCGTTGCAAGTGTAATTATAATAGTAATCTTTTAGAAAATTAAGTTTAACACCCCACAACTCTAGAAAAATAGATCTACACTACTTTTAATTAATCACCCGCTAGGATCGATCGATTAAAATTTATGTAAATCTTAGAAAATAAATTTAGAGTTGAAATTCAAGTTATAATACCCCACTTAAGAAACCCCTATCTCTATTTCGAATTTAAAATGGGTATTATAACTAGAATTTCGATTTTATCTCGAAAATCATTTACCCTCTTTCGAGGCGAAAATTTAAGGGTGAGGGATCAAAATTAACATTCAAAGGGAGTTTTCAAGTAATCAAACTAATAAAAATAAAATAACATCAAATAAGGGTTTTACCCCACCCCTTGAAAGGGGATTTAGCCTAACATGATATGAAATATGACAAATTAATAATCGAAGGCATAAAATAAATGAGATGAGAAAAGAACAATGAAACCCCAATCTCTTGATGCTTAATTGATCTTCAATCCATGAGTTGAAATTCATAATCCATCAACTTGAGTGATCCAAACAATATTACATAAAAATTTAATTCAAATTAATCCTCACACATTTATCACTCAATAATCTCAAAAAAAGAAAAATAAAAACTATTTACAAAATGAAATTTATCCTAATTTATTTCTAAACTAAAATTTGTCTCTCTACAATTCTCTCTACCAAGCTTAATTTCTCTCTTTGAATGAGCATGGTCTTCTTATATAGTAGGCACATGGAGCAAAGGGGTATATTGGGTATTTGGCTAGGGGTTCATGTGGATATGGTGTGAGGTCATGTGAATGAGGGGTGAGGGAATAAAAAATCTGATATGGTTAATGGGGGTGTTTTGGGAAGTCGGGTTTAGTAGGTAGTTGGGGGTAAAATGGGTATTGGGAAAAAATAGGTTATTAGGCACATATGGCATTTTAGTTTTGGCTTTTTATTTGGTGACTGTAGAAGGAAGAAGTAATTCGTGGTTTTGAAGAAGAGGGGAAATGGGTTGGTTTTCAAATGGGTTTGGATTTTTGAAAATAAGAAATGGTTGAAATTGGGTATGGAGACAGTGGGGTTTCGCGCAGGCCTAGGATGACGCCGGAGCAGGGGAGAGGTGCAGAGGGTTCACGGACCGGAGAGAGGGGGTGAGGCAGGTGGGTAGTGGCCCGGCGACGGGCTAGAGGTGAAGAGGTAGGGGTTGTGCCGCCGGTTTTGTTGGGCTCGCCGACAGTGAGGTGTCGCGATTGGAGGGGCTGGGGTCAGGCATCGGTGGTGGGGGGCGGGCGCCGACGATATTAGGGTTGGTTATGGGGTAGGGTCTTTGGTGTTTTAGGATAGAGAGAGATGGAGGTTTGTTTATGTGGGTTAATGGAGGTTGGCAGGAGAGAGAGTATTGGGAGGTTGAAGAAGGGTAGTTTTGATTTGGTGTGGTGAGGTTTAGGTAAGTTAGTGTGGGGTTGGGGGGTTTGTGTGTATGTAAGGTGTAGGATAGGGTGTGTGTGAGTGGGTTTAGGATAAGTGTAGGCGTGTTTAATTTGGACCCTTAAAATAGTAAACACTCAACTAAAATTAATAATACTAAAAAAACTAAAAATCATAAAATTAAATTCCTATTATAAAAACAAAATAAAGACTCATTAAAAATAAAAACAAAAAGTAATAAAAATAAAAATAAAATTCTATTAAACTATAAACTAAAATCCTAAAATAAAATATAATAAAACTAAAAAAATAAATGAAATCCAAAAAAATAACTAATTCTACTAAAATAAAACTAATAACTAATAAAAATGAAAATAAAATAAAATAGAAAAATAGAAAATAAAACCTAGAAAATACTAAATAAATCTAAAATAAATCCAAAAATAAAAATGACTCAAATTAAAAATCTAAAAAATAATAAAAAGGGACAAGCAAAACACACACATGGTTTGCGATAGGTTTAGGCTAGGTTAAGGCTTGGGTGAGGTTACGGGATTGGTTATTAGCTCCATTTTAATGCAAATTGCCTTGAAATATAGCTTTTGACACCGCAACTGCAATTAAGCCTGCATATTGAACAATTAAGCGCATAAGACCCATATTACCGAGAATTAGCAACTAAAGTACATTTATTCGGGGTATAAATTGTACAGTTTTGGGTGCTTATCACACCACCCCCAAACAGAGCGTTGCTAGTCCTCGAGCAATAGGATAGAGATAAAGAGAAAGAGAAAGATAAGAAACCAAAAGTGTACCACTTTCGCGGGTACTTGCGATTTCACTTAGCATGTGCAACAAGCCTTTAAACCTATAGGTTGCCCTATAGGACGAGTTGTGTCTCATGAGGGTTTGCAGGGAATATACCCACAAAATTCTTATTTGAAAAGATTTATTGAAAGTTAGTCAATCTCTTATTAGACGTAGAATAATCGTACAATTGATCACAAGAAATATTTTCAGAAATACAAGCTAGAATGTGTAAAAAGATTAAGCTAAGTTAATACTCAAGGCACATCCTTCCTAGAACTCAACGTGTGTAGTGTGAATCGATCAAAAGGGGTCGAGAATCATAAGAGTAATTCCTAGATTGCCTTATCGTAATCAACGCTTCAACTTCAAATCTCACGAATATAACTCTCTCAAACGAACTCACGAGATATGGGTTAGTGTATCGCTCTTGTGTGTGAGGAGGTGAGTAAATGTAAGCAAGTTCAAACGTCTCACACACATATAAGAAAGAACGAACAATTTGCAAGAAAAAGATCTCATGAAAGAATGTTAATCACTATAGTGAGAACGTCGAGTTATTCACCACGTCGACTTTCATTTACCCGAACACTTAGGGGAATATATGGATGATTATGGGTGAGGGGGAAATGAAATGAGGTAGGATGGGATGAGATGAGGTAATGATGGATAGTGATATGATGGATAATGGATGAGTGATGGATGCGAAAGAAGAGTGTATACACTTTAGGCACAAATGTCTTTATTACATAAAAATTAACAACGACTCTCTTTTTCTTTTCTTTTCTTTTTTTTTCTTTTCTTTTTTTTCTATTTTTTTTTATTTTTCAATATTTTCTGTTTTTGCTATTTTTTTTTTGTCTCTTTTCAAACCAACAATGAAGACATTTAACATTTTGAAATCACACTCTTTTATTTGAAAATGAAGAGATGATACGGAGATGATAGGTGATGGTGTGGGGAATATATGATGTGGGAATATGGAAGAACATGGATATATAATGGGTGAAGTGAGTGGAAATGTGATATGGGGGGAAAGTGGTAGGTGTATGGATGAAAATCTAGTATTCAGGATAAATTCCAAGACACGCGTTTCTTACAACTCGAAAAAGATGTTATTCTTAGTGATCAAGTCAAAAATTTAGTGAAGAATAATGAGATCATACAACTATTAAAGTGCGGGACCAAAGGAAGTTGAATTAACTTGTGACTCGGAGATTGCGTAAAACACTCTGAAAGGGTGAAAGGCATGAATCCCACAAGTTAAAGTCTCTACTAGTGATCCTTAAGGTTCTATTTAGAATTGTAGTACTCCTCAACTCTAAACGTAATGACGTGATAAGTGCGCAAATTTTGTTGAGTCTAGAAATTCATGGTGCAACATGCCTTGTTACGTATTACATAAGCATTTAGAAAAAATATTCTCTAGCTTGATTCCTATACTTACAAAGATGGATGATTGAAAATTCACATCAATGAATGAGATGAAAGAAACCGCACCAAATTTTAAAAATCAAATTCAAAAATCAAAATTTTTCAAAAGAGGCACGATTTTGATAAAATTCCCCACCCCCAAACAAAAAGGAACATCATCCTCGATGTTAAGTAAAATGATTTATAAAATTGAGAGTATAAGGTGGAAAGATATTACCAGAATGAGCCGCTAATGAATTGGATAGATATCGCCAAAAATAAACCTGAATAAATGATAAGAGAAAAAAAGTGTACAAGTCTATAAATATGATAAAGCATTGGGTGAAGTGAAACACCATCCCCAAACAGGATGAGACTAGTACAAGAAATGCGAGCTGCCTCCCGGTAGCGCTAAGTTTAATATCTTCAGCCAGACCGAACCATTCTCACCCTAAAGATAGGAACTAGGAAAGTTCGGGGCGGCAGAAAAATTGGGGTGATGAGAATCACCCCCAAACAAGACTGAAGCGTCAGTCTTGCTGGATAAAGGCTAAAACGGGTCAATGCACTTGTATGGAAAAGTGCATCACGCGATGCAAAGCATCGGTTGACCATGGATGGGTGGGTATTATGGTAAAAGTGAGAAAGGCATGGGTGATGAAGCATCGATCACGGGCCTTGTTAAGTCGGAAGGTGAGGTAAACTAGGGCCCTATAAGCATGGAGCTTTAATTGGCGAGGGAGGCAAAATGGTTTGTTAATTTGAATCGAATGGGCCTCAAAAAAATCACACGACCATTCTATAAATGGGCGATGATAATGGTCGTGCCATGACACACCAGGGAGCTGTCTCGGGAAAAAATCAACACCACAAGAGAGTGGCATGCATGGAGGAACAAGCTCGGTGTCACGGAAGTGGAGAGTAGCAGAAAAAATACTCTCATAGAAGGTGGATGGTTTCAGGTGAGGATCTAAAAATGTATATGGAAACTTGAAATGTGTAAAATCAAGATCCAAACCAAGTGGTGAATTGGAAGGGACAATGGGTGGGTCGGGTGGGATAAATGGTAAATCGGGTGGGATAAATGGTGGAGGAAGATGATACAACTCAAGAGTGGGAGACACACACTCCTTGGGAGGAGTAAAGGAATACTCACAAGGGAGTGTGGTTTCTAAAGATGGAGTTGTCAACTTCTCCACAAGAGTAGCATCGGGGAGTGTGGTGGGTGGGTAAGACGAAGCATTAAGATCCGAGATAGATGAATCAACATCAATATTCGGCTCAAGGGGAGCCAAATATGATGGGGTAGGATCAATATGAAGAGAGGTGGGAACCATCTCTGACGCTATCTTGGTACAATGGTGAGCACTCGTAGCTGGAGCTAACCTAGAATGAAGTTGTTCCTCGGGAACACAAAGGTGAAGCTCGATAGGTATAGACTCGGGCTTTTTTTTGGATTCAACGAAAGTGGGAATGTGAACCTTAAGTGGGGGTTCATATGAATTTGGCGGAAGCATATCCGTCTCACTACTGAAAGGTAAGTCAACACAATTGTCGACTCGGGGTCCGGACCATGGAATGGTCTCAACTTCGAGATTCTCGGGGTGGTAGGGTTAGTCACACTCAAAATTCGTGTCACAATAGGACACATCATCATCACACTCAGTTGCAATGATGGGTGGATGCATGCCTGACTCTCTCGCACACTCCAATTCATTTAACCTTTGTTCAAGCCTTTGGAGAGTTTGAATTTGAGTGTCTTTCTCTTGATCAAGTATGAACTTTTGCAAGAGGGTTTAGAGAGAGGATGTGGATGAAGGTGTTGGTGGAATGATGGGTGGTGGTGGTGGTTGAGATGGACACAACTCGCTATAATCGGGACTATATGGAGAATACTCATATGAAGTGTGTGGGGTGGGGCCAAGTTCATCATACACGAAAGAATCCCTTTCGTGATGGACAAATGGCTGATACTCATGGGGTGCGTAGTGAGGTAAATTATCAGAATTGGGTGCACATGGTTTCCATGACAACTGTTGGAACGTGTGAGGATCCACAACATCGGGTTGGGATTCGTATTGCGTGGAAGGGTGATCAAGCCTCCACGAATAGCTCGGGTACTCACACAACTCGGGATTAGGTATATCGGGATAATGTGCCGAGGTGGGTTCCGAAACAATGTCATATGGATAAACATGTTCCATAGTGGGTTTGGATGGATATGTAAAGTAAGGTCACTCATGGGACATGTGATCGGCATAATAACAGTGAGTGCACAAAAAAGGAGGAGACACGTCGACACTTAACACCGAGGGTGATGGAATATGAGGTGTGTGAATGGACAGGTCAAGAGTATCAACAGGACTCGTGAGAGAGGTGAAACCACTAAGTATCTCATAAGGGGACGGCTTGGGATCACTCTCACACGTGTCGCGTGTCAATGGAAAATGTCCAAAGTAGTCATGTAAAGGACGCTCTTCGGCCATGAGGAGAGAAGTATTTTTTTTTGAAGTTTTAAATTTTTTCAAAAGGAAAGAAAATATTTTTGAATTTTTCTAAAAATGTGAAAAAGGAAATATTTTTGGATTTTTTTCGAAAAAGGAAAGAAAGAAAATATTTTTGAATTTTTTTATAAAAATAATAGAAGAAAATATTTTTGGATTTTTTGTAAAAATAATAGAAGAAAATATTTTGTGATTTTTTTGGAAGAAAAGGTGGGAAAAAATAGGTGGACTCTTGCTTTTGACGAACCAACTAAAACCGACTACCAAAAAAATGAATTGGACACACACACAAATCAAGAAAATTTCCTAACTAGCACATAGCCAATTTTTATCTATAAATTTAGTGAAAGGGGTAGTCAAATTTTAATTAAGTCCGCGGGCGACAAAAATCACGAAAATATTTTAGTGATCGCCTTTGCAAAATATTCTCCTTGTGGGCTACCTAGTTGATTGAATTTAAATTTAGCGATGGCTAGGGTAGCACACAATTGGTAAGCGAGTGAGTCGGGTGATAAATCCCTTCTCGTGAGTGACCGGGTGTAGGTCTTAGTAATTTAATTCATCACACCATTCAAAAAATAAATGCGAGAATAAAATCACACAAGAGCACACAAGAGCACACAAAAGAATTGACTCGCTAACAGGAGAGGCGCGAGGGTTTAGAAAATATACCTCCCATGGTTTTTATGCAGTGGGGTGCTGAAAAATTTGAGTCAACCGGAGGGAGAATACGCCAATATCAGTCATCCTCGGGAGTCCTACCGACCCAAGGTAGAGAGGCTTCGCTTCCTCGCCTTTGGACGCCCTCTCTCTACCTTGTCCAATTTTCCAATCACGCTTGTCTTCGCAATTAATTATTACAAATTTAAATGGAAAATAAATGGTGTCTCTATGCACCGCAATACAAGCCAAATAATAAAGTCCTAATACAATCCTTCAAAATAAAGAAAAATGGTACTAAAATGGAACAAAATATTGGAATTAAATGAACTACAAAATTGAATCCGCTCCGAGCTTCACTATCCCAAGAATGGCAACGACGCCATTTGATAACTATGTTTTTTGCGTGTCGTTGGAGCCAGCCAAGTTAGTCAAAACCTTAACATACCTACAAAATGTAACAACTCAAGTGTAGAGGTAAGTAAGGGTATCAATCCACTTTCAAGGTAGTAAAGCGAAGGGAACAAAATTGTATTTCACTTTCTACTTCTTTTCGTGCTTTTTCACTTTTCTAATTTTTTTAGCCCTTTCAATATTAAAACAATAGGGTGAGGTGAGGTGAAATAGGACTAAACTAAACTAAATGTGATATGATAAAAACTATTTATAAAATGACTAAAATGGAAAATAAAGTCTAACACTAAAATAAGAGATAAAGTGAGGTAAAGAATTGTGAGAACAATCAAGGAATGGGATTACACCACAAATTTTAGCTATTCTAATTAATTAATTAATTTAATTAATTGAATTCTCCCAAATTAATATCAAAATTACAAACCAACTCTCGTTGCAAGTGTAATTATAAGAGTAATCTTTTAGAAAATTAAGTTTAACACCCCACAACTCTAGAAAAATAGATCTACACTCCTTTTAATTAATCACCCGCTAGGATCGATCGATTAAAATTTATGTAGATCTTAGAAAATATATTTAGAGTTGAAATTCAAGTTATAATACCCCACTTAAGAAACCCCTATCTCTAGTTCGAATCTAAAATGGGTATTATAACTAGAATTTCGATTTTCTCTCGAAAATCATTTACCCTCTTTCGAGGCAAAAATTTAAGGGTGAGGGGTCAAAATTAACATTCAAAGGGAGTTTTCAAGTAATCAAACTAATAAAAATAAAATAACATCAAATAAGGGTTTTACCCCACCCCTTGAAAGGGGATTTAGCCTAACATGATATGTAACATGACAAATTAATAATCAAAGGCATAAAATAAATGAGATGAGAAAAGAACAATCAAACCCCAATCTCTTGATGCTTGATTGATCTTCAATCCATGAGTTGAAATTCATAATCCATCAACTTGAGTGATCCAAACAATATTACATAAAAATTTCATTCAAATTAATCCTCACACATTTATCACTCAATAATCTCAAAAAAAGAAAAATAAAAACTATTTACAAAATGAAATTTACCCTAATTTATTTCTAAACTAAAATTTGTCTCTCTACAATTCTCTCTACCAAGCTTAATTTCTCTCTTTGAATGAGCATGGTCTTCTTATATAGTAGGCACATGGAGCAAAGGGGTATATTGGGTATTTGACTAGGGGTGCATGTGGATATGGTGTGAGGTCATGTGAATGAGGGGTGAGGGAATAAAAAATCTGATATGGTTAATGGGGGTGTTTTGGGAAGTCGGGGTTAGTAGGTAGTTGGGGGTAAAATGGGTATTGGGACAAAATAGGTTATTAGGCACATGTGGCATTTTAGTTTTGGCTTTTTATTTGGTGACTTTGGCAGGAAGAAGTAATTCGTGGTGTTGGTTTTCAAATGGGTTTGGATTGTTGAAAATAGGAAATGGTTGAAATTGGGTATGGAGACAGTGGGGTTTCGCGCAGGCCTGGGATGACGCCGGAGCAGGGGAGAGGTGCAGAGGGTTCACGGACCGGAGAGAGGGGGTGAGGCAGGTGGGTAGTGGTCCGGCGACGGGTTAGAGGTGAAGAGGTAGGGGTTGTGCCTCCGGTTTCGTTGGGCTCACCGGCAGTGAGGTGTCGCGATTGGAGGGGCTGGGGTCAGGCGCCGGTGGTGGGGGGCGGGCACCGGCGATATTAGGGTTGGTTATGTGGTAGGGTCTTTGGTGTTATAGGATAGAGAGAGATGGAGGTTTGTTTATGTGGGTTAATGGAGGTTGGCAGGAGAGAGAGTATTGGGAGGTTGAAGAAGGGTAGTTTTCATTTGGTGTGGTGAGGTTTAGGTAAGTTAGTGTGGGGTTGGGGGGTTTGTGTGTATGTGAGGTATAGGATAGGGTGTGTGTGAGTGGGTTTAGGATAAGTGTAGGTGTGTTTAATTTGGACCCTTAAAATAGTAAACACTCAACTAAAATTAATAACACTAAAAAAAACTAAAAATCATAAAATTAAATTCCTATTATAAAAATAAAATAAAGACTCGATAAAAATAAAAATTAAAAGTAATAAAAAATAAAAATAAAATTCTATTAAACTAAAAACTAAAATCCTAAAATAAAATCTATTAAAACTAAAAACAATAAATGAAATCTTAAAAAATAACTAATTCTAATAAAATAAAACTAATTACTAATAAAAATAAAAATAAAATAAAATAGAAAAATTGAAAATAAAACCTAGAAAATACTAAATAAATCTAAAATAAATCCTAAAAATAAAAATGACTCAAACTAAAAATGTAAAAAATAATAAAAAGGGAGAGGCAAAACACACACATGGTTTGGGGTAGGATTAGGCTAGGTTAAGGCTCGTGTGAGGTTACGGGATTGGGTATTAGTCCCATTTTAATGCAAATTGCCTTGAAATATAGCTTTTGACACCGCAACTGCAATTAAACCTGCATATTGAATGATTAAGCGCATAAGACCCATATTACCAAGAATTAGCAACTAAAGTATGTCTATTCGGGGTATAAATTGTATAGTTTTGGGTGCTTATCAGTCATCCCAATACCTTCCAAGGCAACTAGTGTAGTAACATAAAATCCCAGAAAATATGTATTGGGTTCCATAAAATAAATCACACAAAAGTAATCGGGATTTATGAATTGTGAAACAAAAGCTTTGAACCCTCAAAATGGTTGGAGAAGAAAACAAACACTCAAAAATGTGTTTTGTTAAAAAAAGTGTTTCTTCACGAATTAAACCAATATCCTAACACCCTTTTTTATAGAAGCATTTAAGGCGGTGATGTGTCAAACTAAAAGTCCTGTCATTCGTACGACATACGCTGTTGTGTGAACGAAATAACATCTCGTTCGAACGAGATATGCTATCATTTGAACGACAGTGACACTGATACCGTAAAGTCTTTAGACTTTGAAAATAGTTGGAAACCTCAGAAAGCAAAACTGGTACGGGATTAGAAAATGATTTATAAAAAACTTTTATAAAAAAATCTTTTATAATAAAATGTTTTTATAAAAAATTCAAAAGATATCCCAACACTTTTAAAGTGAATTGTAAATGGAACTCTAACAAAATTTTACCAAAATTTATCTTATTGGGCATGAATGTTGAAGTCCTCTTGAAATTCGGATCGTTTTTTGTAGATGTTAGCTTCCTTAATTCTTCGACGACCTGTAACGGTATACGACATAATTAATTATGACGAGCAATGTCCTTACAAGAGAAGATAGTGAAGCATGATCACATATCAATTGTGTTGTTATCATGCAAAATCATTTTCTTAAAATACTTTATGTTTTATAATCTCTCCTTTTTTATGATGACAATACACTTGATATGGTTTGAGAAAAATGGTTTCATTATATAAGGAAACCCCCTTTTTTTTAAACTCCCCCTTAATTATAGCTTTATTCTTTTTCTCAAAAGTATCTTTTCCCTCCTCCTTGTCATTATCTAAAAGATCGGGTTTGGGAAGGTGTAGTTTGGATATACATCATGTGCATAAGCGTGCCTTCTGTAAAGGTGGTTAGTACATTGGATGAATAAAGCATATGTTATGGATAAAACATTGATATATTCAAGCCAACCAATTTTATGTAGATTTTTCATGCCAAGTTCATGATGAATGGTACAAAATGTATCTTATGGGAGAGGTATGGTGAAAATATTAGAAACTTGTTTTTGATAGAGATAAATTGGAGTTATACATCTCCCTTTTGTGCGTGGTCTCATAAAAAGTGTTGTTTGAAGTAATATATTTGGTTCTAGAGTGTTGTACTAGGTTTTTTATGATGTAAATAACACTTGTGTTATCACAGAGAATAGGAATTTTGGTGATGGATATTTGAAAATGCCCTAATTGCTGTTTAATATATAGTGTTTGGGCATAAAAATTCCCTGCGGCAAGATATTCAACTATTGATAGTGAGACTGATATTTGTTTCCTACTTGCCTATGAAACTAGTGAGTGTCCAAGGAAGTGACAAGTGACACTAGTGCATTTTATTAACTTGTAACATCAAAACTTGAATATTCAGGATAACAAAAGACCTAATTCTTTGGTTCCTATAAGGTATAGAAAAGTTCTTTTAACTTTAACAACAATTAGATGGTATTCCTTTGGTTGAGTTTGAAAGCGGGTACAAAGGCAGACTAAATATTATATCGGGTCGGCTTGTTATTATGTGTAATAAAATTCATATACTTCCTCTATATATTTTTATATCAACTCTCTTTCCATTCTCATCAACATCTATTTTTATAGAATTGCTAATAGGTGTGATAATAGGTTTTGAGGTAGATAATCCAAATTTAGGGGCTAGCTCATTAATGTATTTGAATAGGTTGAGAAAAATTATATTTTTCTTTTATTTGACTTGGAGAACCCAAAAAAAGTTTAATTGCCCCATGATACTCATTTAAAATATGATTTTCATACATTTTGAAAATTCTTAAAACATTTTGTCATTGGTGTATCCAAAGATGATATCATCTACATACACTTGAATAAGAAGTATATCTTGGTTTTTAATTTTGATAAAAAAAGGTTTGTATCCACCAATATATACAAAAAGTTGTTAGTGATGAGAAAACCACGTAGTCTTTCATACCATGCTTGCGGGGCTTATTTGAATCCATATAAGGATGTTGTGTGTTTGAAAACATGATTTGAATTTGGGTGATTCTTAAAATCGGAGTTTTATCGTACATACACTTACTCATTTATGAATTTTTTTAGAAAATTTCTTTCAACATCCATTTGAAAAGGTTTAAATCCTTTAATACAAGTGAAAGCTAGTAACATACGTATAAGTTATAGCCTTGCTACATCGGTGAAAGTTCATTTGTAATTAATTCCTTCCTCTTTCTTGTATCCTTGAGCTATAAGACGAGCTTTGTTTTGGATGACTTTCCCGGTCTAATTTTTCTTATTTTTGAAGAACTATATGGTTCCTGTAATGGATTTTTTCTTTAATGACGGGACAACATTCCACACTTGGTTTCTTTTAAATTATACGATCTCCTCTTGCATAATAAGTAGCCCTGATTCATCTATTTCGATTTCATCAATAGTTCAATTTGGAACACGAATGAAAAGTTATTACATACATCTCTTAGTTTGGATCTGGTGGTCACTCCTTTTGATGTTTCTCCAATAATTTGATCTTTCAGATGGATGTTAATAAACTTCCAACTCCAAGGTAGGTCTTGGTGGGTTTATTTTTCAACTAGGGTTTCTTCCTCGAGTGAAATTTTGGTTGGTTTATGGGGAGGGTTTTTGTTTTTTGGGTTGAATTCCCCATCACCATCATCGGGTTAATGGGGAAGAATATGGATTGTTTTCATCAAATGTAACATGCATGGATTCTTGGACATCATGGGGTTTTTTTGTAAAAAATTGTATAGGCTTGCTATACGTCGAATAACCTAAAAAGATTCCTTCATCAGATTTTGGATCAAATTTGCTTCAATTTTCACTATCATTTAAAATAAAAAATTTGCACACAAATACTTTGAAGTACCTAATATTGTGTTTCTTACCTTTCCAAATTTTATAAGGGGTTCGGTTGATTTCCTTCTAGATTTTAACTCTGTTGATTATACGGCATGAGGTTCTTATGAATTCAGCCTAACAGTATTTCGGTAACTTATGTTAATTAAGCATCATATGGGACATCTATTGAAGTGATTTGTTCTTCGTTTCTAGTACTCCATTTTCTTGTGGTGTTTGAGAAGCCGAGAAGTTGTGCCTGTACCCTTCATTATCACAATAATCTTCCATATCTTTATGTGGGGGAATTATTCGGACTATATTATTTGTTCGGATTGGGTGATATCTGCCCAAAAACACATATAAAGGTCATGGCTTAAGAGATAAGGACAAATCAAAGTCCGATCAGTGAAAGTCTCGGAAGAAAGATTAGCTCGATCAAGATGTAGTCGCATCTTAAGCTTTTACAGTCCTACACGGCTCATCCACCTTATGTTCTCTTCATATCTAACCCACACCCTTGGGAAAAGGGGCATGTCATTCTTGTTATTCCAAGTTGATTAATAATAAAAAGAGAAAAACTCGTGGGCATAGGCTCATTATCGAACCACGTATATTATTATGCCGTGTGATTGTGTGACTTACTTTCTTTGTTTGGTTTAATTATGAGAATTATTTTTTATAGGATTTCAACACTTAAGATTGGCGCCGTCTGTGGGAAATGAATTTATTTTTCAAAGAAAATTAGAACCAATAATATGCCACATCTCACCCACACAGTGCACCTCTTTTGCACAACAACAATCACTATAATGGCCCTCAGGTGCCCAGGGTAAGATCATAAATCCATCCAAATGGGAGTCGTAATGCACCTAATGGATGGTATCACCCCAGGAGTAATACTCCAAGCAGAGTAACGAACAACCTAGATCTATCCAAATCTTACGAATGGTCAACGCATACGAGTAGAGGCTCCACCAATAAGGGGAGGCCGCATGCCTCCAAGAGGAAGAAAATGCGCGTCTATAGCATCATTTAGAGATTATGGAGCACGAGCTCTATATAAACATGTTTAAGCGCCAAGGTTGAACCCCTAGCCCTTAGGCAAGTAAAACTCATAGTCGAGGAAGGAGTTTGGGCCATAATCAGGAGCATTCTGCTCACAGGAGTCTTCCCACCAGACGAGATCAGGAAGCAGGACTTCACAAACACGACATCTGCAACCTTATTAGGAATGATATGGATCAACACTCTGCTAATTATGGTACTAGATCCCCTTTTTCAATGGCGATTGAACAACCATAACCTCACAATAAGTTTTCAATTCCTAGGTTCAAATTTATGATGGGAAGATCAATCCCATTGATAGTGTCTGTCTGTATAGGAAGGTTATGACCTTATGGGATAATAATGAAGCTCTCATGTGCCAAATATTCCCTTCCAGTCTGAGGAATTTTTCATATAAATGGTTTGAAAATCTCCCACACAGGTCGATCAATAACATCAAGCAGCTTGTAGAGGCCTTTACTGCTCGATTAATTACTAGTAGTGGCCATCCTAAGAGAATGGATTCTCTCCTCATCATAAGGAAAAAAGTCCCAAGAAGACATGCATGAATGTGCCAGGCGAACTGCGAAACTTACAATAAAGTTAAAGATTTCTCAAAATAAGTCTTTATGGCCTCATTCAAGATTGGATTACCCATCATATCTATGTTACATCACTCTCTCATCGCGAAGGAGGAGAATAACATTGACGATTTCGTGTCATGTATTAAGAAATATGAAAAGTGAAAGACATGATCACAATGGTCATTTAAAGGACACCAATAATGATGATAAGGAGAATACCCCTAAGAGGGAGATAAGAAGCAGAACAGAGGATCGAATAGTGGAGATAAGGTAGATCCTGTCAAAGATTTATAGGGCTCAACACATTTTTTAAAGAACTAATCTATAAGATTTTGAGTAAAATTAATGATCAATAATTCTTAAAGTGGCCAAAGAAGATATGGGATACCTGTTAATAAGAAACAACGCATTTAGGTACGCGTATCAAAAAGAGCATGGGCACAAAATGGAGAACTGCAAGGCCCTTAAGTCCCATCTAGAAAAGTAGGCCCAAACCAGACACTTGAGCAAGTATATGGATAAAAATGGTACCAAAGTCATCATGAAAATCGACCAGAAACTTGATAATGTCTTAGAGGATGATGAGATAGGACACTAGTTCATAGTTGTTTATTCTGGTTCAAGCACTGATGTAAGTAGTTTGACCGATAATGTCGTGAAATATGAGGAAGTAAGGAAAAAGTTTGCAGTCATCCACGATGCCTCAAATCCAAAGCAGATTCATGGAAATATTGTTCGGATGGAATTGAAGAAAGTGACAATAGTGACGGAAGCCTTCTATGTTGTCCCATAAATATACGCAAGAGGGAGGGTGAATTGGGTATATGCATTCAATGGAAAATTTAAAACTTTATTAACTTTGTTGTAGAGATTAATTACAATGTTGTAAATCAACTTAATAGTAAGCAGTTAATCAACAATATTTATAAGCAGCTTAGAGAGAAAGATTAATGAAATATCAAAAAGTTTTCTATGACGGTCTTTTTTTTTAAAAAAATTAGAAAGCTTCGAAAGGTATTTTGTAAAGAGATCCATCATCTCATTTGTGGAGAAATATCCCATTTTCTTGATTTCCAAATAGGCCCGAACTTTTCTTTTGATCATGTATGTTAATTTCTTCTCTATCATTGATCTCCATTTTATAAGTGACAATAGATCCAATGAGTTTTTCTAAAGATATGTCTCCCACAATGAATTTTAGATTAGAGTACTAGCTTCTTGGAATCCAACTTTTTTGGCATGGATCTTAGGAGATTTCTAGCCTTTTCATTGTTAGAAAAATTTCTAGCAAGATTATGAAGTTTACTTATAATTGTGCTAAATCTATCATACTTTTCAATTGTTTATTCTTCCTCTTTTATTTTAAATAATTCATAACTATGTATGGGTGTAATAATTTTATTTTCTCTAACAATTAATGTACCTTTGTGTGAAATTTCAGGAGTGTCCCATATATGTTTAGCGGATGTTCAACAAGATACTCTATTATTTTCGTTCATACAAAGTGAACAAATAAGAATGTTTACGAATTTAGAGTTAATTTGAATTTTTCTAAAATCATCTTTTATAAATTACATGGAGTCTTTAAGGATGGAAATATTATACATAATATTCATAGGTATGTATGGACCATTAATTATATCTCTTCATATTTCATAATCGTGGGCTTGAATAAATCATTGCATTCTATTTTTCCAAAAAACATAGTTAGTTCCAAAAAAATGAGGGTCGATTTATTAAAAACATCATTTTTCCAAGAACGTTCATAAGTCGAGAAAAAAAGGTTTTGTTTTTTGTTTCTTTTTGAAGTTTTTAATGTTCTAAGTGTATCGACTTTTGTTTTGTACGATGCACAAATAGTTCAGGTAAATTTTGAATCACGTAGATTTCATTTGGTGGAGGGCATGTGGGATTAATTTTGTATTGTGCTTCCAATGTGTATGGGGATATGATGATAATTTGTCATAAACTCTTTTATTGTGATGAGATCAAGTGAGTTCCATTTTACTCTTTGTTACATGTATAGGATATCTTTGAGTGTTATTTATCATCATAACTTGTGAATGTATTCAAAGTTTTTTGGGGAACCAGGGTTGTATAAATTTATGTGAGTTTAAATGTGGAGGTGTAGGTGTAAGAGCTCATCTTTAATTATAAGAGTAAGTTCTGTTTTAAATGGTCAAGGATTTTCGTGTTTTCCATTCATCTTTTTCTTTCTATAAGATAGTTTTATATTTTTATCCGTAAGTCTTTGAGAGTCTATATGTTTAATAAGATACGATATTTCTTCCTAGTTGTTTGTTCCATTTTTCTTCTTTTAAGTTAATTTATTCATAAAGAATGAACAAAATAGTTTTTTTTTGTATTCGTGAAATGTTGGGTCCATAGAGGTTATCGTGTGGTGATAGACAAATTGAATCCCAAGAGGATATTCTGGTGGGAATGGTGTGGCTTAGATCTTATCTTTTTATGATACATATGCTTAAGTCTCATTTTGTTTTGGAAGTAGGTCTTTGTTTTTTAAAAGGAATATTGAACTTTAAATTGATTGAAGAGGCCTTTAATGATTTCATTTCCTCTTTTAGTTTCTTAATTCCCTTTTCAAGAAGAAATATCTTATGTTCCATTACATTTTCAACATATTTGAGTTTTCTTTCAAGTAGGTCATTTTCTCTTTTCATTATATCTAGATCCTTTCATACCATTTTATGTTTGAGAAACGAGTTATGATGTTCTTTTTGACACTGCTTGTATTTGTTTCCAATGGTTTGTAATCTTTTATGAAGTGATGTAAAAAGATTATGAGAACTGTAATAAGATTTTTTATAATCACAAGAATGTAACTCATCGTCTAGTCCCATAAGACATAAGTTTTCTTCATCGGATCCGCTAGATACACTACTCGAGTGAGAATATACTGAGTCATTGCACGATGCTTTCATATCTTTCTTAGGACGCTCTATTCTTTCTTTTCTTATTTGCATTCTTCTTTTTGGTCAATCCGCAATAAAGTGGTCATAATCATTACATCCAAAATATTTGGATGATTGATGTTGATCAACGAGAGTTGGTTCTCTATGACCGTCTTTTATTTTTTTAAAACCTCTTCTAGTTTTTTGTAAAGAGATCCATCATATAATCTATGGAGAAATGTCTTTTTCTTGATTTCCAAAGAGTGCTAAACTTTTATTTTGATCATGTATTTCTATTTCTTATCTCTCCTTGATCTCCATTTCATATGTGATAAGAGATCCAATGAGTTTTTCTAAACATACATCTACCATTTGAATTTGAGATTGGAGTACTATCTTCTTGGAATCCTACTTCTTTGGCATGGAACTGAGGAGATTTCTAACCTTTTCATTGTTAGAATTTTTTTAGCAACATTAGGAAGTTTGTTTACAATTGTGCCAAATTTGTCATACCTTTTAGTTTTTAATTCAGTCTCTTTCATTTGAAATAATTCATAACTATGTATGATTGTACTAATTTTATCTTTTGTAATAATTGATGTAACTTCATGTGTAATTTCAAGAGCATCCCACATATGTTTAGCCGATGTTCAACAAGATACTATATTATATTCATTCAGATAAAGTGATCATTCAAGAGTGTTTATGACTTTAGAGTTAATTTGAATTTGTCTAAAATCATCCTTCGTAAATTTCTTATCATATTTAGGGATGTAAACATCATCTATAATTTTCATGGGTATTCTTGATGTCTAAAAATGGACTAACTCAAAATTTATAATCACATATAAAATAATAGAAATAACTCAGACCACACATATAAGAGATAAAGATTTTAGAGTGGTTCGGCTATAAAATAGCATACGTCCACTGTTATTGTTATTCAGTAGGGATTACAATAACTTAGGTGTGCAGATGTGTGATTCGAGTTATCTCTTGAGATAAGGGATTAGTTTGTACTTATACGGGTGCAAAACCCTAAAGATGGAACGCCTTTATATTGTGTGCGTTTACATCTGTGTACAATAAGTAAAACTCTTGGAATTCAGAGTTGGTTGGCATCCCACCCGAGTAACTGTTGATATTATTGTTGGTTGTTCTTGTAGTGTTTGTCGGCCTTCTACCCGACTAATCATCTTTAATGCCGATTAAGTAGACTGGTCGGCCACATTTGATGACATCTGTGCATTCATTATTGGTCCACGTGGGAGTACGATTTTTACATACAACAAAAGCCCCCAATGATTGATGCTTGATGCTTGATGCTTGATGCTTGCATGAAGGTATAGACTATTTAGCTCAGGAAGTTGCTCGGCATATCATTTTAGTGTTTGGTCGGTAGCCGACCTCCCATATTTATAAAAATTTATGCCTGCACGGTTTGATGATGGCATTTTTGTAAATAATTCGAACATTTTTTAACCGCCAAAGGACACAGTCGTCTTTTGACACTTCGAAAAGTGTGAAACCAATGGTAGCTATGTGGTTTATTTAGTTAATCATTTATTTTCCCATTTCTCGAGTCAACCTATAAATAGGTACGAAATTTCCCTCATTTCTGTTCACCTCAAACCTTTTGAACTTTAGTTATCTCTTTACTTTTGAGTTTTTCTCTATGCGATTGTTTGCTACCATTTTTCTACAATTCTTGTTGAATCCTTAGATCTATGTAAGATTTCCTTCCTTTTCCTTTGTTTTGTCATATTTTATTCTTTTTCACCATGGATCACATCGTTGATGAGAACCCTTTAGATGAATTTAGAGAAAAATGGAAAATTCTTCTTGTGTGGATTTAAAAATATCCAGGGGTCCCATTGACGTTTATTCCCTTTCCGAGGGCCATTGGATCTCAACTTTATTGATAGCAAACTGTGGTATTACCTTTCCACCAAATCCTCTTTTTCTTTTATTTTGTCAATATTTTGATGTAGTTCTTTCTAGAGTATCCCCAAACACTTAGAGAGTTGTAAATGAGGTACATAGGTTAAACAAACTATACAAGAACCATATTGGAGTATTAAAGTTGATGTATTGTTATTAGTGGGTCACTGTTGGAGAGAGAACTTACTACCTATGTACTAGGTAAGATAATCGGGCTTTAGTAGTGAATCTACCAGACTGTAATAAGAATTATTGGGAGTATGGTCATATTATCAAGCACTAGAAATATACCCCCTCCTAATTAGTGTAGCTTATACTAGTCCCAGATGTCCTCAATCAGAACATGCCATAGGTTGGACTTTATCAATGATTTTTCCTCTTTTGATTTACATTTCTGATGTATACTCACTAACATTATTGTTGTTTTTTATGCATAGAAAAGTAAGAAATAGTGCCCCAAGGAAGGAGAAATTAACCTCAGCGACCTCAAATTTCTGTGGGGTTTGAACCAGAAGTTTGGGGAAGAACATCCCAGGACTGCATCATCATTATTGGAATATAAAAGTTCAATCACATCTTTTGTGGCCCGACTTACAGTTGCTCTACCCTCAATTTCCATTAACATTGAGGAAGATCATGTGCCCACCATTTTAGATACTGACTCTACATGTGCTGAAGTTATTCCAGGAGAAACTTCTTCCTCTTTTGAATCGTTGGACATTTATGAAACTCCTCTTTCTCTTTATGTAGACATGAAGAAGAGGAAGATGACCAACTTGATGGGTGGTACCCTATGTCCTCCTACCAAAGCTCTTGATGTTGGAAAGAAGAAGTTTAAGTCCAGTGATAAGAGGCCTATTGGTGTTGATGAGACTCAAGCCGAGGAGCATCAGTTGAAGATAATAAAAAGAAGTTTTCCTGATCCTTCAAAATAGGTCCAACAATCACAAGCCAAGCAGCAAGCATTAACTGCCAAGAAAACCACCAGTCAATAAGAGCTGGTGAAGAAAATTCAAGCTGACCTGGACATTGGGTCAGCTTCTGTTGTTGTTAACCCTGGTTTAGGAAGGGTTTTGATCAAAACTAGAACCCTTCTAGATGATTGGGTTGCTTCATCCTCTATGCTGAGATTCAGGCTCACTGAGAGAGCTTGCCATAATTTGGCTTTGGTAATTTTTTTCTTTTTTCTTCTTCCTGTTTTCCTTTTTCTTTATGATGGTGAATTCATTTGATCCCTTGCCTCTATTTGAATCCTAGTTTATTTCAACCAGATGATAAAGAAGGATGACCAACTGCTTTCTTTTTTGAGAGATATGGAAGAGGCCTTTGAAGGTTTGAATAATTCTCTGGTAGAGTCCCATGGAGCTTTAGAGTCAAAGAAAAAGTCTTGGGAAGAAGAGTTAATGAAAGACAATGATAGAGCCAATGTTGCTCAAGGCAAAATAAAGGTTTCTGAGGAGAAGGGTTAAGAAGCTAAAGGCAAGGACAAAAATACTGAGGAAAAGCTGCTAGAAGTCACCACCAAGGCCAAAAATGCTGAAGACAAAATGACTAGCCTAATTTTTGAGGTGGTTACTTTGAAGGCCAAAGGCAAAACTGCTTTTGATAAAGACTGGAAAAAAGGCCATTTTTTTGCCATTGATCAAATTGAATATACCAAAAAGTTATCCTTTAAGGAAGGGTGTACCTTTAGTTTAAAATTGATTGGAACTAAAGATAGCTATGAAATCTTCTCAAGACATGATCCTGGTAGCCCTCCCAACCTAGATGAGGAATTTAACTATGAGGAAGGATTGGGGGAATCTTCTATTGTGCCTTCTAAGTCTCCAGTGCTTCTAGGACCAAGCCAAGGAAAAAGAGAAGGTCTAGCTAGTTTAATTTTTTCTTCTTTTTGGTGATGTAATAACTTTTGTATTGGAACTATTAATTAATGAAAAAAAAACTTTTTATCTCCATTTTTTGTGCTCTTGAATGATCTGGATTTCTTATTGGACTACATTATTTAATTCTTATGTTGTATGGTGTCCTGGATTTGTTCCATTAACTTATATATGTGTACGATTTTCCAGTTTGATGCAATAAAGCTATAATACCTATTGAATCTGATCTGCTCAGAAAAAGTAGGAGTCTCTTGGAAGCTGGTCATGTTCTCCTGACTAAAGAACACTTAATTGGGTTGCTCGGCCCAGTTTTATTCGACCAAGTCAAGGAGTTATATATTCACCTCCATTGCCTAATAGACAAGGTTGTTATTAATAATTCTTCATACTATGAGATGATTGAGTAGCTAAAAGAAGATCACAATCAGTCCAAAGCCCTTGTCCATGTTAACTATGAAACCAAGTATAAGACTTTAAGTGAAAATTGGGGGTTTGACAAGAAGTTGAATGAATTACTTATGCTCTAAACAAGAAAGAGATTTACTTGAAGCAATGTGTAGAGAGTGATAAGTCCATTATTTCTATGCTAGAAAAAGAAAATAATTCCTTGAGGGGTGAACTTGACTGTTTGGAGAAATCAACCATTGGTTCTGATGAAGGTACTTCATTTTTGGAGAGCAAAAATGCAAGCTTTTGGAAGAATTGGAGGCATTTCAGAAGAAAAAGGATAATCTAGAAAAACTTATAGACAGAGAATAGTTTTTCAACCAACTAATGATGAAGAAAGAACCAAGAAAACTCTTACCGACCAAGTCGCCCAGTTACAAGCCGAAGACAAGGCCATTGCTAACCAATCTGCTCAATTGAAGGCCAAAGATAGTGTTCTCAATAAGCTTCAAAACCAGGGTGAAATACATATCTTTCCATTTCACAAATAACCCTAGCAAGTTTGGATGGAAGGCTATAATGAGGATTTAGTTTGTATGGATGATCATCTTGCTCAGAGTAATCGTGAAGGATATAAGTGGGGGTGGACCAACATGTTGATTTTGATAAAGTTTGATCAAAATAGTGATTGATGGCATTGGAATGACCCAAGTTTCTTGGATTGTGACAAGAAACCATTCAAATTAGATACCAAGTGGATTCCTCCTAATTCGATTCCCCAACGTCTGATAACCAAATATTTAGGAGATTATGGCCTTCATGATGAGCTTGAGATTGTTCATAAGAAATAGTAACAGACAAATGTTAAAGGACTTTAACAAAATTAATCCTCCTGTAGCAATGAATAAGGCACAAGGAAAGCATCTAGCAGAATGCATATGCCTTTCGTGTACTGCTTTTTGTTTATTTATGGCCATTGTAGTGAACTTTCATCAATGAAATGGATTTATTTTTGATAGATTTCATGTTATTTATGATTATGGTTGTGATAAATCTTTTTTCCCACTAGGTAAACTATACGGATATTAGTTAATCGGCTTATAGACTAAATAACCTACTCAAACGTTTAATATACAACCTTAGATTTGATTAATGCACTTAGTTAAAGCTAAAAATATGTTCATTGTACTAAGTTTCATAATTAGTTATCATTATCGACCAAATGTATTGGGAATATATATTTACTCCAGTATTTTAACATGGTCAAGTAAAACCCCTAATTAAGAAGTTTTACTGACTTCTTGTTCATGACTTGTCGAAGACAAATCATACATGAAGTTTTGAACCTTTTTGAAGTTAAAAAATCTTGGAAAAGTTTGAACCATGTTATTTGGCGAAAAACTTTTCGAGAACTTTTTTGAAGTTGGAAAAGTTTGAATCTGGCCTTTTTCGGCGAGGAACTTTGCCTATCCATTTTAAATTAAAATTTCTTAAAATTTTTGTTCTCTCATAGTGTATTTAGGTGTATAGCTACCATACTCCGAAAAACAAAACAAAAAGTATTGAGAAAGGAGAAGAACTGAGATTTCATTAAATTAAATAAGAAATTAAATTTAGGCTAAGATTTTTAAAGCAAATTACTGATAGTATTTGCACATATGATCTGCATTCTAGGGGTTTTTGAATTCTCCCCCCTCCGAAGTCTCAAATCTATAGGTTCCTGGTCAGATAATCGTCGAGATATGGTATAGACCATGCCAATTAGGCTCCATCTTATTACTCTTTTGGATTACTTTATTAAGTACCAGGTCTTCTTGCTTCATGTTGGTCGACTTGACCCTTCGATTATAGAAGCTTGTTGTCCTTTGTTGATTGGCAATCATTCGAATGGAAGCATCTTCTTGAACTTCTTCTGTTATGTTAGAATCTAATCTCCTCATAAGATCACTCTTTGGAAAATTAAAATTTAAGACCCTATGAGGTCGAAAACCTATTTCCACCGGAATCACTGCTTCAGTGTCAAAAGTTAACCTGTATGGAGTTTTTCTTATTGATGTTCTAGGAGTAGTCCTGTATGCCCAAAGGACACTGTGAAATTCATTAATCACATTGCCTTTAGCTTCGCTAACCTTTTCTTTAAGCCATCTAGCAAGGTTTTATTGGTGATCTCAGTTTGTCCATTGCATTGTGGATGACCAGGTGATAAATGAAGTTTCTCGATGCCTGACCAAATGCAATACTCTTCAAATTCTTCATTATCAAACTGAGCACCATGGTCAGTGATGAAATCATAAGGCATGCCATAACTGCAAATGATCTGCTTCCATATGAATTGGAACACTCTCTGATAGGGCATATCAACTAGGGGTTCTGCCTCCATCAACAACCATAAAAAGGTTCTTGAATCTTACTTTCGTGGTCGGTAGTGGTCCGACTAAGCTAATTCCTCATATAGTAAAAGGTGTAGAAGTGAGGGGTGTTAGGCTTGCACCTGGTCTCCTGTGTATGGTAGCAAATTTTTGGCATTTAACTCACTTCTTAGTGAAAAAAATACAATCTTCTTTCATTGTTGTCCAGTAGTAACCTTTCATTGCTATTCTTTATCTCAGATATCTTTCGGCTGCTTGTGCTCCACATGAACCCTCATGTACCTATTTTATCGAATCATTTACCTCATTTGGATGAACACAATGAACTGAGGAGATTGTGTATCCTCGCCTGTACATGATACCTTTGTCAAGAACATAATTAGCTACTTTATACCTCATTTTCTTGTCTTCCCTTTGGTTGGAGGGAAGTATACCTCTTTCGATGTATCCTCAGATCGGGTCCATCCAGAAAGGACCTAACTTCACAATTATGACACTGATTTCCATCCCATCAATGCTTCTGTGAGTAACAATCTCCATTGGGACTTTTTTGTCTAAGCTCTATTGGAGGTGCTGAAGTAAGGTGAGAACGATCATCTTCTCGGGCATTCTCAAGTCTTAGAATTCTCCCTATTTTAACTAAAGTGATAATAGAGATAATTTCCATTACTGTTTTATGGTATCTCGTCAAGGTTTATCCTCTTACGCCATAAATCTGTTGCATTTGATTAATGATTAACTGGGAATCACTGTATACCCATACCTGGTCGGCTCCCAGTGAAGAAGCTAATTCGAATCCTATGATTAGAGCTTCATCTTCAGCCTCATTATTAGAATCATTGAATTGAAATCTCAGAGAATATTCCACATCCAGATTATTCGGTGTGCTGATGATGAGGCATGCTCTACTTTAAGTATCATATGAGGATCTATCCACAAATAAATGCCAAGTTGGAATGTCAACGAAAAACTCCTCTTCCACTAATACTCCTTTCCTGAATATCTTCTGGCTTTGTCATAATTTTTCTTGAGCACCCGACGACTCAGGTTGATCGCCCACAATGTCTATTTTTTTAGCTAAAATCTCTTCCGTAGAAGTCTGCTTGATAGGAAAACGTGTATTATGTTATTCCTTTTTATAGGTAAATTTAGCAATAAAGTCTGCCACTGATTGGCCTTTTATTACAATTATAAATTCGTAAACAATTTTATATTTCCTAACTCCACTGCCCAAGACATTAATCTTCCAGACTTCTCTAGTTTGTGTAGTGCTTGTCTCAGAGGAAAATTTGTATAAACTACAATAGTATGATCTTGGAAGTATGGCCTCATTCTCCTAGATGCCTCATTCTCCTAGATCCTCCTGAAATAGGCAAATATAAATATATTTTTTCTCCCAGAACTAGTCAGGAAAGGAGTGGAAAATACTTTTTTCATCTCCAAGAAAGTTTTTTACATTCATCATTCCATTCAAAAGTCTTTTTAAGAATTTTAAAGAATAAAAGGCTCGTATCAGTTTATCGGGGGAAAAAACGGTTCAAAGAAGCGACCCTCCCTATCAGCTTTTAAACTTCCTTTTTATTGGTCGGGATTGCATGTAATGAAAAACTTTGATCTTGCCAGGGTTTTCTTTTATTTCCCTCTGATTTACTATGTACCCTAGGAACATCCCTTCTTGTACTCTGAAGACACATTTAGTTGGATTAAGATTCATCTAGTTCTTTTCCAATTGATCAAAGGTTTGAGCCAAGTCTGCTATGTGGTGGACAACATGTTTGCTCTTAGTGAGCATATCATCTACGTAGACCTCCATGTTTTTACTGATTTGGTCTTCAAAAACCTTATTTACTAGTCCCTGATAGGTAGCTATATCATTTTTCAGCCCAAAAGGCATGACATTATAACAATATGTTCCTCAACTGGTAATGAAGGAAGTTCTTTCCTTATCTTTGGGATTCATCTTAATCTGGTTGTAACAAAAGTAGGCATCCATAAAGCTGAGCAACTCATGACCTACTATAGCATCAACCAATTAATCAACCCTTGGGAAGGAAAATGATCTTTTGGACATGCCTTATTAAGATCTGTAAAGTCCACACACATGTGCCACTATTCATTTATCTTCTTATCCATTACTACATAAGCTAGCCAAGTAGGATACATGACATTTTCAATGAACTATGCTCGCCGTTTCTTCTCTACTTCCTAATAGATTGGTACATTCTTCTTGGGACTAAAGACCCTTCTCCTTTTCTTGATCGGCATAGAACCTAAATAGGTATTTAGTTCATGGCACATAAAATTTGAATCAATTCCTGGCATATCTTCATAACTCCAAGTGAAGACATTTTCCCTTTCTTTAAGGAAAGTGATTAATTCCTATTTCAGAGAAGGAGATAATTTAGAACGATTTGAGTGTTGTTTTGGCTTCTTATTGTCCAACACCACCACTTTTTTTTCCTCCATAACTTTTCCCTTTACCAGATTCTTTTCATCTCAACGATCTAGAGTATCGATGTGAAAAGTCGTTGTGCTCTTCATTTGCATCTTTTGTTGTTCGACAAATGTATAATAACACTCCATGGCATCTTTCTGACTGCCATTTACTATGCCGACTCCATAGTTTGTTGGTAACTTCATACATTGGTGAACTTTAGATGGAACTATCCAACTGTTTGATTCCCACTCTTCCTAGGATGATGTTGTAAGATTATGGGACATTTTTGTCTAACACAAATAAGTGAATTCTTTCTCTCCTGCTAGCTAGCTAGGTGCCTACCAAGACTTCCAGCTTAACGGTCCCTAGTGGGTATACCTTTTCTCATGTAAATTCGATGAGTGGTCGATGGTATGTTTATATCTTATTGATCTTAAGCCTTGGGCTATCAAATAAGTTTAGAACATTACATCGGTTGAACCCCCATTATCAACTAAGATTCTTGCAACTCCACCACGATGAACTCTTCATGTGGTAACCAATAGATCGTCATGGGGATAGAAGAACCCACTCAGCTCATTTTTGGCTAACCCAACTACTAGCCTATCTCTATTAACTTTCCTTGGCCGACTATCACTAGATTCAACCATATCAATTTGTCCGATAGTTGGGATAGCTTTGACTTCATTTAGATAAAATTTCCTTTCGTCTATGGCACCTCTTCCTCTGGTATCACCACCTATAATAAAATGGCATCTAAAGGATATCATGCAGACCTCAACTTCTGGTTCATCAGGCTTCTTCAGAAAATCTAGATCTTTTTCAAAATTATCATTCCTTTCTCTTTTATTATCATCTCTTGCTCGAGCTGGAGATTCTGACCTATTCCAATCATTTATATTGCCATTGCAATCAACAAACTTTCTTAACTTTACACGCTGAATAATATTTTCGATCTCATTCTTTAGTTCAATGCAACTATTGGTGTTGTGCCCATGTTCCATATGAAAGTTGTAGTACTCGGACTTATCCCTCTTGTTAATGGTAGTTTTTAGCTTTCCAAACCAATTTAGGTCTCTATTCCCCATGATTTCTTCCAGGATATGGTGAAAACCTTGGTTGAGCGGGGTATATTCATAATACTTCTTGATTCGATCAAGCTTTTTATCTTTCTGATCCTTTTTGAAGGAATTGGAGTTATTTTTCTGACCTGCACCTTTGGTCTCAAGAGTTTCCTATGCTGTCATAGCTTCCTCGACATTCATTATTTTCCAACTTTAGCCATTAATTCTGTCATGGTTTTGGGTGAATTTTTTGCCAACGCATAGTAAAGATCTTTGGCAAGTAATCCACTCATAAGTGCTTCTATGGTTGTTTTGTCCTCATAATCTACCACCTCTAGGTTTCCATTATTAAAACAAGTAATATATTCTATAGTGATTTCTCTAGGCTTTTGTCGCACAGTCAAGAGATGAGTGACACTCTTGATCGGCTTAGACCCAAAATAAAAGTTATCGATGAATAGTTTAGTTAACTGGTGAAAATTAGAGATCTTACCTATGGGGAGATTATTATACAAAATTTGAGCTTTCCCAGTGATAGAACTAGAGAAATATCCACATCTTATCTCGTCGGGCACTAAATAGATGTCGACAGCAGCTTGATATTGCTCTATATATAGGACTGGATCATTTTCTCATCATACTTGGGAGTAATCAGTGGTGGTTTGAATTTGAAAGGTGTCGAATATTGCATAATTTCTTGAATGAAAGTTGATCCTTTATTGAAACTCCTTTGCAATGGATTCTTTGTTTTGGCCATTTATCCTAGCCTATCTTTCAACCATTTCATAGAGCCCTTCCACGAATGCTCTTCTGGTTTAGACCTAGTCGAGGTATATTTAGCATATTTTCTATGATTGTGTGCTTAACTCTCCTCCTGAGAGGTCTGCTTGGCATGCACAGAGCCCCTCATACTAGCCCTTGATCTTATAGATCTTTCTCTATATTCAAGACGACGATATTGCTCCCTATGATGTCTTCTGGTTACTTGGGGGCCTATACAATCAAAGGCAGACTACATACTGAGCCTTTTCGGGACACTTGGTAATTATTTTGAAAAAGATCTACCATTATAGTAATCCGTTAAGAGGAATGAAGAAGTTGCACCAAAATGGTAGGACTTATCTTGAGAAGAACGATAATGGTAACTTGTTTCGTGCCTAACTACTAGTGGTGTTGGAATGTACCTTTTGGATTTAGAGGATTTAGATTTCATGGTGTGAGCCAACTGTTTAATAGTATCCTACATGGCTTCTTAACCTTTAGCAAGGTTGAGAAGAATGAGTTGTAAATCCGCAACACTTAGAGGAGCAGATGGAATGATGGTGTTGCCTTCATTTCGAGAGTTATTTTCAGGATCAATCATTTCTTTAAAGATAAAATAAACAAAGAAAGTGGTAGAGAACGATGACAAATAAACATTCCCATAAACGGTATCAATCTGTTGAAGACTAAAAATGTACTAACTCCAAATTTATAATCACATATAAAAATAATAGAAATAACTCAAACCACATAAATAAAAGATCAAGATTTTGCAGTGGTTCGGTTGTAAAATAGTATATGTCCACTATTATTGTTATTCTGTAGGGTTTACAATACCTCAGGTGTGTATATGAGTGATTCGAGTTGCCTCTTGAGCTAAGGGATTAGTTTGTATTTATAGGGGTGTAAAACCTTAAAGATGGAATGCCTTTATATTACCAGGCGTTTACATCTGTGTACAATAAGTAAAACTCTTTGAACTCAGACCTGGTTGTCATCCTATCCTACTAACTGTTGATATTTTGTTGGTTGGACTTCTAGTGTTGGCTAGCCTTCTAGCCGGCTAAGTGTCTCTGACGCCGATAAAGTGTGACACCCTACCTATTTTAATCATGGGTGAAAATTTCTTTATCAAAATAACCAAGAAACTCATTCAGTTCATTCTTAGCATCACTGTCGAAAAACTTTTTAGTTACTAACCACCTATGTTAAATTCAGTCGGTGCCAATTCTTTTTTTTGATTATATAACAACATGTGAAAATAAAATAAATAATCCAAACCATACACATGATAATAGTCTGAACAATTCCACGACAGATATATAAATAAATAAGACCGAATAAACCATAAGTTCCCACAACAAATCAGAATGCAAGTCTGAAATAATAAATCAGAATCTGAATAATGTCTGATAAATAACTAAATAACTAAATAGTATGAAGGAACAACACGCCCAAATGAAATACTACGAGAGGTCCTATCTAGAATGAATAAGATGAAGCATGTAAAACAACTCCTACAAGCCTCAACAAGTGTTGCAGCTACGCATTCCTGGATAGAATTATTAAGACTAGTGTCCCTATGGCTGGACACCCAAAAGGTTTTGAAAATATTTTGACACAGGTCAGAGCCCAAGAAAACAGTTCAAAAATATTTTTCAAGTTTTTAAATCACATTTAAATAAGTTATTTGTTACAAATATAAATTTCCACGTACAGTCTCTAGATATCCTCACCTCTCAACTAATGTGCACATCTAACGTATCCTACTTGGCTATGCTACCCATCCCAACTAGATAACATATCTAGATATCCTTGATAAGTCTATCTCCCGTGTATTACACATACGACACGGTACCATAGTCTCAATAATTAATTTTATCCACGTTTTATTCTTGAGTCAATTAATTAAGTTTCTCTACTTAATTATTTTTAGATATAGATATTCTATCAGTTCTAGTATTCATATGTCAATAGATATATCTCACTTGTATATATTTAACACGCATCTAATATATACAACTATAACATCCCCGGAATGGCCCCTTGTGATGATGGCATACTCTGCTATCAAATCCATGTACCCTTCATACTAAATAAAGGATTACTGGTTCGGCATGTCTCCTCGAACCCAAAAAACAATCAACACACATTAGAGGCGAACATGGTTCTAAGCCTTTAGGATAAGAACATACCTAGCGTACCCAAACGACACGCTGGTCCCACTAATACACGACTCATAATGAGCCGTCCTAAGTTTCATGTTCATGGGCACCCAAATCCAGACCTCACTGGAATCGTCAAGGTGGGATCGCCCTCTACGTGGAAACTTTCTAATAGCAGGCAACATAGGTATGTTCACACACAAAATTAAATCACTACCATAGGTATTCACACAATCTATATATGCATATAATTTAGTAGGTATACATATAACCCGTCATAATAACTCGTGTGTAGTATATAACTCTCGAATACTCAACATAGTAATTATAATTTCTTTTTATATAAATCGAGTATTTCTCGCTACCCAAAGGTACGTTACCTCTTAATCAATGTCATTAGTTAACACTTTTCTATCCTAATGGTATTTATTTGTCATTACTGCTTACCCTTATCGTAACCCGGTTTATAATTTCCCAATACGTGACACAGTTGGTGGACTCTCGTCGGCCTAAGCCTCAAACCTTATGCTCATTAAGACAAAGTCACTCTTAACTACGTGTCTACTGACCTTTCCTAAGTCCCCATATAGTCAAAAGATCATCACTAAGATGACGAGCAATTTGGGTTAGAGAAAACTTAACAAATATCACAAGTACCCAATTTCAGCAGCCATCGATCGATCGATTGAACCTCGGTCGATAACTTCATCCCAATTATGTTTTTTCTCACTATTTGACATCTCCAATCCTCATATATCCATCCCAAAATCACAACCAATGTAACCAAACATCATATATGTATGTGGGGATGATTTCTAACATAAATTATGCATCATATCCATACAAATTTAATCCAACATTATATTAAACTCCATATTCACCAAAAACCCAAGTTTTAATGTTCCTCGTGCAAGATCATCTATTTTCCCATATGTCTCCCATTTTAATTGTCATATATTATCTGATTTTGTGTCCTATACATATGTGCATTCATTCTACATGCAATCCTACCCCAAATTATAAACTTTATTCATCAATTCTCAAGAAAATCATTAAATGTCTTCAAGACAAGAACCGTACAATACATGGGTATTATAACTCATTAGGAGAATGCAAGTTTAAACACTTGACTTTAATTCTTAGGTCTGATTTAGTTTCTAATGTGATGAAAGTTCTCCTTCCTTGCTTCCGATCATGACTCCGGAAACAACTGAGGTTGATCAAGACTTTGCACCTCCAACCTCTCATTTCTTACTCTCTAATGGCCTCTCCTCCCATCTCCCTTGATTCTTAGGGTTTGGGATCTATTATGCTGCTTCCTCAAATGACTAAATTTATGCTTTAAATCCCAATTCCCGAAATTAGGCTAATCGGCCAACCGAAGTGACCCAAACACTCCTGTATGGGCTCAGTTATGACTAAAAAGGCCCCGAAACCCAATTACAACCCCTAAGTGCACTATTCCGACTATCTCAAACCATTAGGAGTCAACCATGACCTAGAAATTTCCATCTGATTCACTCCATAATAAAGTCCTATCCCGACTCCAATTAGTCTACACATGATTACCAGTTGGGATATAATGTTGCCACGTTGTTAACCTCCTGCAAGGATGTAAAATAATTACATACTATTCACTTAGTAGTCTTATTCAACAAATATTAACCATTATCTCTCTCGATTAATATTTTTAATCCACACTTAATAATTAATTCAATTAAATTACGGCACACGTGTAACTTAAAAATTCCTAAATTAATTTAAAAATAAATGCTCAGAAATACGGGGTGTTACATACTTCCCCCCTTACAAAGGAATTTCATCCTCGAAATTAGGACATAACTGTGATGAATAACTCAAAATACTGCTCTTGCATGTCATCCTCCCGCTCCCACATCGACTCATGAACATTGTGTTGCCCCTACTAAACTCTAACCAAGGGTACCACCTTAGACAATAGCTTACGCTCACTACGATCAAGTATCGCCACCAGTTTTTCCTGATATGAGATGTCTGGATACAAGTAAATCTCAGCTAATGGAACATGCCAAAAAGCTCTTTCACTCCTCCCATACCTCTTCAGTGATGATACGTGGAACACATACTGAATCTGCTGCAAGTTCTTCGATAGTCCGATACTATATGCCACTGGTTCCACCCTCTTGTTGATTTAAAAAGATCCCATATATCTCGATGCTAGCTTCTCAACTAAGTCTTGGCAGTGGTGTCCTTGATCATCTATGGCCCCAATAACTTGTTATCCCCTACCTCTAACGGCAAGCGGGCAAATTCTAAGACCGACCATGCAATGCCTCAAATGGTTCCATGATGATAGTGAACTAGTAGGAGTAATTATACGTAAACTCCACTAAAGGAAGATACTACTCCCATCCTCCCTAAAGTCAAGTAGGCACATTCACAGCATATCCTCAAGCATCTGATTAACTCTCTCTGTCTGCCCATATGTGTGTGGGTAAATGTTGTACTCGACCATTAATTCATGCCCATGGCCTCTTAAAAACTCTGCCAAAAATGGGATACAAAGATCTTATCCCGATCTGACAAAATATTAATCCGAACACCATGCAGTCATTCAATCTTAGCAATAAACAACTATACATACTGTCTTATCTCAAAATCCACGTGAACCGATAGAAAGTGGGAAACCTTAGTCAACCGATCCACTACCACTCAAATAGAGTCTTGACCTCACTAGGATAACGGCAACCGGGTAATGAAATCTATGGATATGCTCCCCCACTTCCACACTAGAATCTCAAGTGGATGCCAAATCCCCATCGGTCACTGGTGGTCTACCTTCACTAGATGGAAGGTAGCACACTTCAAGACAAACTCCGCTACGTCTTAATTCATCCCTAACCACTAATATTTCCTGTGCATATCCTGGTACATCTTATTCCCACCAGGATGCACTGCAGATCTGGACCCGTGAGACTCTGGCATCACTATATGTCTCAAATCCTCATCCTCTGGAACCGCAAGTGTCCCATTAAAATGAAAACCACCCTCTGAACTGATCGAGTACGACTCTACCCCATCAGCTAACAACTGGCGAACTCTGTCCTGGAAATACCGATCCCCTGCCTGTGCTCTCACTACTCTCATAACAATCTCGGGTGTTATAGCTAATACGTACATGCAAGATATGTCCACCTCATCATCATGTTGAAGCTCTCTCCACTTTGCCTTCCAAACCTCCGCTATCTCCCCAGTAGGTCATCGTCTCAGTGTGTCTGCCACCATATTATCCATCTCAGGCTGTTACCAAATATCAAATTGGTAATCCTTCATGAACTCCAACCACCCCCTCTACCTCATGTTCAGATCCTTCTATGTGAAAAGATACTAAAAATATTTTTAGTCTGTAAAGAAGGTAAACTTCTCCCCCAATAAATAGTGCTTCCAAATCCTTAAGGCAAAAATAACTGCGACTAAATTCAAGTCATGCGTGGGGTAATTCCTCTCATGGGGCTTAATCTGATGAGATGCATAAGCTATATCCCTCTCCTCTTACTATAATACACCCTAAGTCCTTGCAAAAAATGCATCGATAGAGACAAGGAACTCTACTCCTCCACTAGGCAGTGTAAGTATAGGTCAAAGGTCAATTTATCTTTAAGCTCATCAATGGCTAACTGACAATGGTTGTCCCAAACAAACGGCGCCCCCTTGTGAGTCAAATTCATCAGCGGACCGCAATATTTGAGAAACTCCGTATGAATCGTCTATAGTATTCGGCCAACCACATAAAATTATGAAGCTTGTTCGGTGTCATGGGTTGTCCCCATTCCCTAACTACCGATACGTTACTCGGATCGACTACTATACCCCTGCCAGACACCATATGGATTAAAAACCACACCTCTCGTAGCCAAAACCCACATTTCTCAAACTTGTCATACAACTGGTGATCTAGTAGTGTTTATAACACCATTTATAGATGCTCGACATGCTCATCCTCAGAGAGAGAGTAAACTGGAATATCATCGATGAACACAATCACAAACTGGTTAAGGAACTCTTAAAAAACCCGATTCGTTAGATCCATGAATATTGTTGCACATTGGTGAGCCCAAATGGCATCACCCTAAAATCGTACGACCCATACCATGTATAAAAAGAAGTTTTAGGAACGTCCTCCTCTCTGATGCGCAACTCATGATAACCAGATCTCAAATCTATCTTATAGAAATAAGTTTCTCCCCTCAGTTGGTCGAACAGACCATCGATCCGAGGTAATGAGTACTTATTTTGGATCGTGACCTTATTCAGCTCCCTGTAACCAATACACAATCAAAGTGATCCATCCATGTTCTTGACGAACAATGCCAGCACACCCCACGATTAAGTATTCCGTCTGATGAAAACCTTATTTATGATCTGATAAATCTACTCCCTCATCTCAAATAGGGTCATGCGATAAGGATCTTGGGCTATATGCCTCGTACCCGATTCTAGGTTATTAAAAAGCTTAATTTCTAGCTAGGCGATAGTTCGAGTATATCCTGGAATACGTCCTCAAACTCCCTCACTAATGGAATCGAGTCTAACGAGCCACTACCTCCTATGAGGTCTCTTCCTCAATATATTACAAATGTGTGCTTGACCCTCCCTTAGGAAGAGGCATCACCACTAAGAACATCTCTTTCCTTAGAATCGAGAACATAATGGTCCTCTCAAAATAATCTACCATTGCTCGGTATCTAGCTAACCAATCCATACCCAAAATGATATTGTATCCCTTCATATCTAGCACAAGAAGGTCGGTTGCTAGGCATAATCCCCACACCGATATCCACACCCTTATAAATTGAGTGTATAAGTGACCCATTACCCAATGGTGACTCCATACACATAAGACGACTACCAGCTATCTCTAATAGGCCGACAACTTATGTAAATCTAGTCATTGTGAAAGAGTGTGATGCCATACTATCAAATAGAATCCCACCCTCAAGACCGTGAATAGGAAATGTACCCTCTATTATCGTTGTTGCCTATGGGGCTTGTTGTGCAAAGGCATATCAAACATTATAAACAAGTTTGTACTGCAATTGTCTTTGCTACGGTGGGGTAGGTGCTGTAGGTGGCCTCTGTGCCTGCTTCTCCTATAAGGAACCTTGCTACTACAATACTCTACCCATCAGTGGACAAACCTTCCTCTTCTGGCTTGTCTGTCCATAAATAAAGCACTAGCCTAGGAACTCCTTATGTATTTGACCCTGATCGACTTGACGGTTCTAACCCTATTGTTAGCCCTGATGGCCTCCACCATTGTTCTGTTGGCCCTAACAACCCTAATGAGCCTGTTGGTGCTGAGAACCCTGCTGGCCCTGCCTATAACCTCTATTGGGTCAATATTTCCTAGATCCAAACCTCTTAGCATCTTCCCCCTGCTGAGCATAGTTCCCTTAATGTCTACCAGACAATTGTTGTTATTTTTGGCGTACTCTACTAGCACCGCTCCCTCGAGCCTTGCTCGACTGGATAGGCTCACCTCCTTTCTTGTTTCCCTTCACATGGAAGCGATGTCCCTGGCAATGTAAGAGTGCGACATTGACGACATCTGTATAAGTCACGTATGCAAGGTTTCTAATCAAGTGTTGCTTGATCCTCCGGGATAAACTATCCATAAAATTCACCTTCTTCCTTTCTTCATTGTTCACTTCATCTGGAACAAAATTATCCAAACTAGTGAATTCCTCCTTGTACTCGGCTATTGAGCGATCTCCGTGCGTCAACTTACTGAACCTCCTCCGCATCTCTATCTCAACTTCTAATAATAAGTATTTACAGTCAAACCACACCCAGAACTCGGTGATGGACATCGTGTTTCTCTCCTCTACGATGGTGACTAACTCCCACCACTCTAAGTCTGCCTCGATCAATTTGAATGTGGCTACCATTTACATTTGCACGTAGTTGTAGTCGATCATGAATGGGTGGCACTGTATATCTTTTTAACCACTGGCATGCCGTTATCATGTTTGAGCTCCCTTGAAACTCTAGTGGGTGGCCCTTCTGAAAAGTCTCCCTAAGCCTCTGCTACTCTAACAGCTCTGGGTGGACGTGGACAATTGGCACCACTAGCTGTGGTAGTTACTGGGCCTGTAGAAAATGGAGAGCCATGGCAGTCATCACTGCATTAACTACCTGTGCCACTATCACTGCCCCCTCTGCTACTGACATTGCCCCCGTGGTGGTTGTGGCTGCGATGCCTGTGACTCCTGTTGAGCCTTCCTCACATTATCCTTAACCTATCTCTCTCTCTCATGGGTGGTATATAAACACATATCAAATTGTATGAGTTCACGGTCAATACAAATATAACAATAGAGGACAGTAATCTCAAATGAATAATAATAAATGCAAAAGTCTTAATAATAGGGCTCTATGTCAAGAAACGCTACACTGAAATCACAGTAAGCCGTACATATCCTATGGACACTAGAACCTTATGCTCTGATACCATCTGTGACACCCCGCCTATTTTAATCACGGTTGATCAGTCCTTTATCAAAAAGACCAGAAATCTCATTTGGTTCATTCTTAGCATCACTGTCAAAAAACTTTTTAATTACTAACCACCTATGAAAAATTAAGCCCGTTCCAATTTTATATTTCGAATATATAACAACATGCAAAAATAAAATAAATAATCGAAACCATCCATACAATAATAGTCTGAATAATCCCAAATAAGACTGAGTAAACCATAGGTTCCCATAAACATCCAAATGCAAGTCTGAAATAATAAATCTGAATCTGAATAAAGTCTAATAAATAACTGAATAAATAAATAGTCTGAAGGGGAAATACGCCCAAATGAAATACTAAGAGAGGTCCTATCAACAATGAATAAGCTGAAGCGTCTAAAGTAACTCCTGCAAGCCTCCACAAGTTCTGTAGCTACGCATCCCTAGATAAAATCATTAAGCCTTGTGTCCCTATGGCTGGATACATAAAAGGTGTTGAAAATATTTTCACATGGGTCAGAGCCCAAGAAAACAGTTTGAAAATATTTTGCAGGTGTTTAAATCACATTTAAATTAGTTATTTGTTACACATGTAAATTTCCATGTTCACTCTCTTGAGATCCTCACATATCAACTAATGTGCCCGCCATACATATCCTACCTGGCTATGCTATCCATCCCAACTAGATAACATTTCTAAATATCCTTTATATGTCTAGCTCCCTCATATTACACATATGACATGCTACCACATTTTCAATAATTAATTTTATCCATGTATTATTATTGAGTCAATTAATTAAGTTTCTCTACTCAATTATTTTTAAAAATACACCATCGATAACCTAGAGTATTCACATATAAGTAGATATATCGCACTTGTATATATTTAACACACATCTAATATATACAACTATAGCATCCCTGAAATGGCCCATCATGACGATGGAAAACTCTGCCATCAAGTCTATATACCTCTCATACTAAATCAAGGATTATAGGTTCGGCATGTCTCCTATAACCCAAAAATCAACCAACACACACTAGAGGTGAACATTGTTCTAAGTCTTTGGGATATTCACATACCTAACGTACCCAAATGACACACCTATCCCACTAATACACGAGACATAGTGAGCTTCCCTAAGTTCCATATTCTGGGGCATAAATTCAGATCTCACTGGAATCGTCAAGGTGGGATTGCCCTCTGCATGGAAAACTCTTAATAGCAGGCAACGTAGGTATGTTCACACACAAAATGAAATCACAACCATAGGTATTCACACAATTTATGTATACATATTATTTAGTAGGTATACACATAACCCATCATAATAAGTCGTATGTAGTATATAACTCTAAAAAATTCAACATACTAATAATAGTTTTTTTGTATAAATCCCGAGTATCTATGGCTACCCGAAGGGTCCTAGTTACCTCTTAATTAATATCAGTAGTTAACACTCCTCTATCATACTGGTATTTATTTATGGTTACCGTTTATCGTTCTCAAAACCTGATTTATAATTTCTCGATATGTGACACAGTTGGTGGACTCTCGTTGGTCTAAGTCTTAAACCTTATTCTCATTAAGACTAAGCCGCCCACAACTACATGTCTACTAACCTTTCCTTAGTCCCCATATAGTCAAAAGATCATTACTAAGATTTCAGTAAATTCCAGATGTAGAAAACTTAACAAATAACGTAAGTGCCCAATTTCAGCACCCATCGATCGATCGAAGGATTTGGTCGATGGATCGATCCATCGATCGATCAACATTCATGAGTCGATCGATCGAACTTGGGTTGACAGCTTCGTCCCAGTTGGGTTTTTCTCACTGTCTGACATCTCCAATCCTCATATATCCATCCCAAACTCCCAGACAATGTAACCAAACATCATATACATATGTGGGGATGATTTTTAACATAAATTGTGTATCAAATCCATATAAATTTCATCCAAGTATAGATTAAAACTCCATATTCACCAAAAACCCTAGTTTTAATGTTCCTCATGCAAGATCATATATTTTCCTTGATTTATCCCATTTTAATTGTCACATATGATCTGATTTCATGTCCTCTACATATGTGGATTTATTCTACATGCAATCCTACCCCAAATCACAAACTTTATTCATCAATTCTCAAGATAATTATTAAATGTCATCAAATCAACAACCCTAAACTACATAGGCATTATAACTCATCAGGAGCATGCAAGTTTAAGAACTTGCCTTTAATTTTTAGGTCTAATTTTATTTCTAATATGATGGAAGTTCTCCTTCCTTGCTTTCGATCACGAATCTGGCAACAATTAAGGTTGAATCAAAACTTGGCACCTCCAACCTCTCTTTTCGTCCTCTCTAATGGCCTTTCCTACCTTATTCCTTAATTCTTAGGGTTGGGAATCTGTTATGATGTTGTCCCAAATGACTAACACTAGGTTTTAAATACCAATTCCCTAAATTAGGCTAACGGGCCAAGCCTAAGTGACCCGAACACTCTCTTGTGGGCACTATTATGACTAAAAATTCCCCGGAACCCAATTATAACCCCCGGGTACATTATTCCAACTATCTCGACCCATTCAGAGTTAATCGCTACCTCAAAATTTCCATCTGAGTCAATATACAATAAATTCCTATCCCGACCCCAATTAGTCTACACACAACTCCCGGTTGGGATATAATGCTGCCACGTTGCTATCCCTCACTAGGACATAAAATAATTACTTACTATTCACTTAGTAATCTTATTTCACAAATATTAACCATTATCTCTCTCGATTAATATTTTTAATTCACACATAATAATTAATTCAATTCAATTACAACACACTTGTAATTTAAAAAATACCTAAATTAATTCAAAAAAAAATTCTCAGAAATACGAAATGTTACATCAAGTAGACTGGTTGGTCACGTTGGATAACAAGTGTGCATTCGTCATTAGTCCACGTGTGAGTACAATTGTTACTTACAATAGGTATGTATGGACTATTAATTATAGCTCTCCTTATTTCATAGTCATGGGCTTGAATAAACCATTGCATTTTATTTTTCTAAAAATTATTATTAATTCCAAAAAAATAGGGGTCGGTTTGTTGATTGTTCTTATGCAATGGAGATATTGGATAAAAATTTCATTTTTATCGTTATACTAAAAAACATTCTTTAAAAAAAATAAGTATCTATGAGCTAGGATTTGATAGCAATTGTTGGCCCGAAATATACCTAAGAGGTGGGTGAATTAGGTATATAGGTTTAATGAACATTTAAACCTTTCTTAACTTTGTTGTAAAGATTAATTGCAATGTTATAAATCAACTTAATACTAAGCGATTAATCAACACTTATAAGCAATTAAGAGAGAGATATTGATGAAACTTTGTAAATCGAGATTTTAATTTGGTTTGACCTCTGCCTACGTCCACGTTCGAGACTGTACTCGAGAACTTCATTATCTCTAGGTTCACTTGCGATGGAACCAAAACCTTATAAGGAACACTACCTTGCAAATAAAAACCAACAATATGATTCCTTCGTCGTTGCCTAAGCGGTGCCTAAGGAAAAGCTCAAGTTCGTACCTTGACTATCCATAACAACGACATTATCGGTCGAAAAGATACAATGAAGTTTAAACGTTCGTCATAACAATGATATTCACAACTAAAATGTAAACAAAAGTAGCTTTACTAAAATAATGGAACAATAAGTTTACTTTCTCTCCCTAAAAAGATAAGTAAACAAGAATAATAAGTAATATGCCCAAATGGGCTTTTGGGTATAACTTTATCACAAGTGGGTATTGGGATTTTAACTTTGCTAAAGATGGTTTGGGATTGGAGATTTTAGTTCGAGTGGGTTTTAGTAAATCTTTAGAGGTTTGGGGTTTAAAACTCCAAATGAGTTTTTCTTGATTTCTCTATAGAAACCCAAAGAAGGGAATGACACAAACTTTGGATAATTGAATTTTAGTTGAGAGGATTGTTGTTGTAATTTTTGTGTTTTGGAATGGAATGGGAGGATATTATTTATAGTGTTAGAGGGGTTCAAAAGTTGATAATAGGGTTGGTAAAATAGCTGGTAGTTAGTTTGGAAAGGGTTGGGATATATGATTATAGTTTGAAGAGTTTTACCAAAGTTAATAGGTTAGTTTGGTTGATTGTCAAGTTTAGTTATCTGGTTTAGTTAACTCTTGGTCAATATACACTATTTTGGTGGGATGGTTTAGTTGGTTGTAAAGTTTAGTTGGTTATTTTAGTTGATTGAAAGTGGAATTTTAGCCGATGAAACTCTTTTATAGAGCTTTCAACTGGCTAAAAATAGTTTAGCTTGCTAAACTATTTTCTCGGATTTTTGGTCAACAAAACCTCAAATTTAGTTGATTAAAACTCTTCCAAAGGTTATTTGGTTTGGATCTACGGTATGGGGAATATTTATGGTAGTCTATGTTAAGTTTAGGTGAGTGGTATTTGAGATTATACATGATGAAACAAGTTAATTTACTTTTGTAAAATGATCTTAAAGAACAACAAAATAAACTAATAATCAATCGAGATTTTAATATTTCTTTGACTTGCTTAAATCATGAATTGTGGGCTTGTGATGTGATACTTACATGAGAGATCACCGTAGGTTATGTGATGAGGAATTAAGCTTGTTTCAATGATAGGTTTGGATGATTTTCTTTGTGTGACACACTAATGAGCTTTCTTGTTCACTTGGTTAATGATGAACTTTACTTGAGGTTTAAGAACTATGGTTGATGCAAGATTTAAGTCAACATATGATATACATTGTCTTTGGTTCATGATCATCATCATCTTGGTTAGGGAGGCTTCATTGTTCTGGATGGGAAAATTTCATGGTTTTCTTGGATGAAGTGTTCTAGTAATATGTCTCATAATGTATTGAGTGTTTGATTTATTCTTAAGTACCTTCGGAGACAAGATAGTGAAGTTGTGTTCTTATATCAATGTATTGTCATCATACAATGTTTTTGGTTCAAATACTAAGAATGCTATGTGATATCAATTATATGTGGATTTGTAAATTTCTAATTTTAAACTTATTTAACTATATGTTAATTTTTTATCCAAATTAATTAAACCCTAACACATGCACCTAAGTGTGTAAAATCAATTCATCACTAAATAAATATTGCTGACACACAAATTTTGGGAAAAAACTCATTTCAGGTAAAATCTTTTATTTCAGTATGAAGAAGTAAATCGTAACTTACATACACAATGAAACCTGCAATAAATATCCGTAAACACTCACAAGAACACGCAGATCTATCTTCAGTCAGGAACACCCTCAAGCACTCCCAATGACACGCAGTCGTCATCCGTAGATTTACCCTCTCTACAAGAGAAAACTTCAACAAGATTGTATCTTAGGTTTCAAAATAATTCAGTAAACTATTAGAACTTTTGTGAATTGAAAAAACAAAGTTTTAAATCTTAAATGAAGAAGGTAAAATAATTTTATAGTCTTCGTGTATCTGAAAAACACAGGTCTTCGTAAGAAAAACTGACTCATTTAACACGCTATTTATAAAAAAAAATTAAGTCTGTTACTTCACTCGAACTACTTATGATGTCGCTTGAAGCGACTTCGCACGACGTATCAAACGAAAAATTAAAACCAAAATAGTGTGTCTCGTTTGATGAAATACTTCAAGCGAACTTCAAACAAGACTTTGCGTGACATAGCATGTCGTTTGAAGGCTTCATTCAAACAACTTTGTCATGTCATTTAAACGACATCAACGGAAATTAATTTTTTTTAAAACTCCGCCTCAACACTTAGAAAAAATTCTTTTGATGAAAAATAATTCCTCGGATGTTTAAAAAAAGTTTAGAAAAATTATCCCAACACTTTAAATAAACTGTTAAGGGACTTAAACACAACCTTACCAAAATTTATCTCACAGAGGATTTTTTACTGAAGAATGTTGATATTCGGATCCGTTTGGATGCATGATTGAACTTGAACTTTTCTTCAACGGTTGTAGGGGTATACGACATAATCTAATATAAATCAAACAATATAAAATATGTACTTACAAATCTCCTCCTATGTCTATGTCGGTACAAACTAAAAACATCTGAATTATAAAATCAAATGTCTTATACAAATATAATACCCTCTTATGAACCCAAAACTGAAAAAGTGCTAAAAATATAAGGCTTAAATTTTCTGCAAAAACCTTCAACATCTTCAGATTGCAAACATTTCTTTGTCATCATTAGGGTGTGCAAAGTAATGATATTCAACTTTTGTACCTATACACATGAGACAAGAAACGAATAACTTCGTGATGTATTGAGTGTGAAATGAGATAAACATAAATAAAAACACATATCAAATCTCAAATCTCCCCCATAATTTAAAAACTCCCCCATTAAATCATAATTTGTTCTCCCCCTTTTTATTTGTACGAAATAGACAAGGAAAAGAATAAATAAAAATAAGCATGGAGTGTCATGACAAGAAACGCAAATCACTACGATTAACAAGGAAAAACTTGAAAGCATTCACCAACTCTTTTTTATTTTTCAACTAAATCAAATTTTACAAAATAAATCAAACACCATGAATTTACACTAAGATAACCAAATCATGAAAACGAAATGAATGGGTGTGAACATATTAAATAGGTAAATCAACTCAAACATACATAACAAATGTGCACGATGAATATAGATACTCCTAATGAGTGAACTTCACAATCATCCATAGGTATAAAATTGTTGAATTCAAATGACATCAACTTAATCAAATCAACAAATTAAAGTCTAAAATCATTTCCACACCAATAACATCTAAAACTATGTAATGCTTGTTCAAGATTTTGTCAGGACGTGCAAACTCGTTGATTTATTTCCAACCAAACTCCCACAAATATATATTTTTTTCAGGCTCTTTCGAGGTTTCTATTTATTTTCTCAATTTAGAGAAATCCTACTGGCCCCTTTTAGAATATGATTATTTTTATTGCCTTAATTTTTTCTCGGGCTCTTTTAAATAGTGGATTTCCTGACGTGATTATTATTCACTCGTAACCCTTTCCCGTCTTAATTCATCATTTTTTCATATTAAATAAATTCCTCCCTGGTAACGATTCTTACATGCACAAATTTCATTGTCTAGTTTTATCTCATATGGTTCATTTTAAAGACAGGATTGAGATGGAAACACTTTGACCAACATGTGATAGACAAGTACAATAATCAAACAAATCCGTGCAAGTGTGCATTAGAGGAAATCATGAGTTAAACATGTAGAAAGTAATCTCAAATTACATCTTAATGACTCCAAACATTATAGAGCACATGGATGAAAAGATGAATCGTCTCAAAACACTATTGAATAGTTATATGGATATGGAATGATGTTGTGACTTCGTCATCCTAAATGTCCATCCATAAACGGTGCAAACAAGATACAAAAATCATTTTATCTTTTTCAAAAAAAATTATCAAAATAAAATCTTTTTGGATTTTTCAATCAATCTGAGAAATATAGAAAATCTAATACAAACATTACACATGTCATAACACTAGCACAAATATATCAAATAACATAACTAGCGTATGAAAAACCAACCATGCAACCAATCAACGATATGAAATAGCAAGTGATGCATCATGTGCAAGCATGTGAGACTCAACCAATATAGCATTTGGTGTCTCCAAAAGTGATTTGCTAACCCAAACCAGTGTGTACCTAACTCAAGGGGTTAAGGGAACCGATGGGACACTATCCTTATACTTCTGAGGACCTTTTTCAATATCAAAACAAAAATATTGAACGTCACCTTTCCTACCATAATGTGAACATGTTAAAACTCGAGGAAAGTTACCTATGGGCTGACCTTTTCTAATGTCCATGGATTTTGTTGACCCTCTAAAACAAACAATGGTTTTGTCCTTGACAATAGAAGCATTGGAACATGACGAGCCATTACCATCACTACACAAACTACTCGAGACTTTTATATCATTTTTTACTTCAAAATTTTAGACTGAAGCAAAGAATTAGACTCTTCTAATTTTAGGGAAGCCTTTTTCAAATTTTCAACAATTCTCAAAAGAGTATCGCTCACCCCCTCTTTAAAAGAAAACTTTTCCCTAAGAGTTTTTTCACGTGCCACCAAATCATCGATTAAAATATTTTTATCCTCTTTCGCACAAACACAAACCTTAGAATTTTAAAAGTCCTCCAATTCTTTTCCTAAGAATAGGGATCTATCATCACTCTCCTTTTTGGACAATTCTAATCTTCTAAAGTCAGAGTTCATGTCCACAAATTTCTCACAAAAAAATCTCTTTGTTTTTGAATTGTTTACAAAAGATCCATAACGGATTTCAAACGAGAATTTTCTTTTTTCAAATATTTAATTCTTTTAGAAAACTTCAAATCCAAACGATTTAAACCGTCAAAACTAATATTTTCGTCAACAAAGACGCGAATAGAATTATATAAGTTCTCCATTGGAAAAATTGCAAAATTTTCAAAATCAGATTTTAAAAAAAAATCAATATCACAAAATTTTGCGAAAAAAAATATTAAACATAAAAAGTTAGTGCAAAAGGCTCTGATACCAATTTGAGAATGCTATGTGATATCGATTATATGTGGATCCATTAATTTCCAATTTTAAACTTATTTAACTATATGTCAAAATTTAATCCAAATTAATTAAACCCTCACACATGCATTTAGGTGGGTAAAGTCAAGTCATCATTAAATAAATATTGCTGACACACAGATTTCAGGAAAAAAAACCTTTCGGGTAAAACCTTTTATTTCAGTATGAAGAGGCCAATCACTACTTACATACACAATGAAATTTGTAATGAATATCCACATACATAAGCAGCCTAGAATCAGCAATGGATCAACGACAGTGAACCCACAAGAACACGCAACTCTATCTTCAGCTTAGAATGCCCTCAATCACTCCCAATGACATGCAGTCGTCAGCCATAGATTTACCCTTTCTATAAGAGAAAACTTAAGCTAGATCATATCCCGGGTTCCAAAATAATTCACTAAACTATTGGAATTTTTGTGAATTAAAAAAAATGTTTAAACCCTAAATGAATAAGAAAAAATAATTCTGCAGTTTGCAGTTTTCATATATCTGAAAATCTCAGGTTTTCTTAAGAAAAAGTGACTCATTTAACACCCTATTTACAAAAAAATTGAGTCAGTTACTTCGCTCGAACGAGATTGAGGTGTTGCTCGAACAACTTATGATATCCCCTTGAAGCGACTTCGCGCGACGTATCAAACGACGAATTAAAACAAAAATAATATGATGTCGTTTGATAAAATACTTCAAGCGAACTTCAAACGTGAATTCGCGTGATATTGTATGTCATTTCAAGGCTTCATTCGAACGACTTTGTCATGTCTTTTGAACGACATTGACATGTCGGTTGAAATACATTAGCGAAAAATAATTTTTGTTAAAACTCTACCTCATCACTTAGAAAAAATTCTTTTAACGCCTCAGATGTTTAAAAATAGTTTAGAAATATTATCCCAACACTTTAAATGAACCGTTAACGGACTTAAACACAACCTTACCAAAATCGATCTTGCAGAGGTTTTTTGTTAAAGAATGTTGATATTTTGATCCGTCGATGCATGATTGATGTGAACTTTTCTTTGGCGGCTGTAGAGGTATATGACATACTCTAATGTAAATCGAATAATATAAAATATTTCCTTACAAATATTTCGATTTCACATGATTGAGCCTTCCAAGATCCCATCAAGCAAACATCGATGTTTCGAACCAATCTATTTGAGTCATAGTCTATAAGTTTTTGACCTTTCAAGCCTACGACATTCGAGATGAAGTCGCAGCGGCCAAGTCAAAGAAGATCAGATCCTGTATTGTGTTTCGTGCCATGTGTTCGTCATCAACATTCCAAGGATCTCTCAGGTATAAATGCTTATATTATATTGAGGCATGACAATTTATTATTGGGTGTTAGAATTTTTTTCAATTTTTTTTTAATTCATATTATCTAAAGATTTCGCTCTCAGACACCATTCCGTAGAAAAATCATAACTAATTAAAAAAAATTAAAAAAATATGAAACTGGTGGCCACGCATTCGTATCAAAATTATCAAGATTGATGGCCTGAAGTCACATTCGAACAACCTCGTTCAAATGACTTCTAACGCAATTTTTTTTATGTGCACTAACATCTCTTTCGAATGTCGTTTAAATGAGATTGCGACTCGTTCAAACGATCGGGTAGTATTTTACGAAAAAATGTCAGTTTGTATCCATAACGTCCCATTACTTTCTCCACCCATTTATGTAGTGAGGGAGTTAAATTTTTCAACAGACTTTTTCCAAACTATAGAGAGAATACACTCATCCCAAAAATCCCTTGTGTTTTGTTATTCTTTACTGTTTTAACTTTCAAACAAAACACAAGTTGTCACCCAAATTGTTTTCATGATCCAAGCTTCAACATAATATATGTTTTGAGATTATAGTTTTGGCACGGTGTTTGTTCCGTACATTCCTATAGATTGTTTCTTGCGGTGGATTTTGTGTTCATGGTGTACATATGGTGGACTCCATGTGTTTGATGGTAGAAGTGCCCCATCGGTGGAATTTGAGACGTAGGTAGACTCCTAAGTTGTCACTATGCAGAGGTTGAAGGAACGAAAAGCGTCAAGACCTGTGAGGGCAACGAGTTATTGGGTAAGTATTTTGTCATATCCTTTTATAATTCCGTACTTAGTGGACTTATGGTTGGGTTGTCCGAGGTTTTCCCGCTATGGGTTTTCCTCCTACATCATGGGGTTGTGGTTGTGTTTATTTTATCTTGCAAATTCATCTAGATGCATATTTAGGTTTAACAAGTTAAAAATTGGTTTAGCCACAAAAAGTTGTTTAATTGGTGCTTAATTAAATTGGAAAATTTTAGTTTACTTTAATTCAAGTCAGAATCATTGATTTGGCAAAATTCATGTTTGGTTTTGATTTGAATAATTTAGAACTTAAATTGAAGTTTTTGTGTAATAAGAGAAAATTAATTTGAAGAAATTCAATTTTAAAATATTTCATGAACCATCCTTTTTGAAATTAAAGATTTGAATTTTTTGAGAACCTGCTTCCCTTATAAGTGGTATCATAGTTAGGACATAACATCACGATGAGCTAGTAATCACTCTCAGGATTGCAAACTGTATGTGGAAAAGTTTTTAGTTGACAACGGAAGATCCTCGAGGGTATTGTACCTGAATCTATTTAGCCAGCCTAATCTCAAAATAAAATATTTTAAGAAAGTGACCATGTCGCCAGGGAAGGTGGTCCTACCAGTCCGAACTGGGATATCTCGAAGTTAATCGAGTTCCAAGATGTGGACATTTATTCCACTTACAACACTATCTTTAGAAGAGGATGACTACACACTATCCAAGCCATCCCCTCCACTTTTCATCAAATAATCAAATTAATCACCGATTTAGGGATAATGGAGATAAGGGGAAATCAGGTTATTGCTCGGCAATACTTTATCGCCACAATCAAGCCCAAACAAGAGAAGAAAAAATAGAAAGAGGTGGACACTGAGCCGACTATTGATAAAACCACACCATCAACATAATAACGAAAGTATGGTACACCGGGGGTAGAAGAAATAAGGGCGGCCCCTGAAGACAGGTTCATAGAACCATTACAGGAGGTTAGTGTTCAACGATTCACACCCAAAAAGAAAATTCCTAATCAGAATCTCACTTATTCACTAGAAAATAGGGGAACTAGTTTATCTTTTGAAGGATAATAAAGATGTTTTTTCCTGGCAACCTTATGATATGCCCGGGATTGATCCTTAAGTCACGAGCCATTGACTTTATGTGGACACAATATTCCCTCCGATCACTTCAAAGGCTCGTCGAATAGCTCCGAAAAAGGAAAAGTTCATCGAGGAAGAAGTGGCGAAAACTTATGGAGGCAAGGTCCATTAAAGAAATTCAATATTCCAAATGGCTCTCAAACAAAGTACTCATGAAAAAAGTAACGGGAAGTCGAGAGTCGGGGAAGATTTAACCGATGTCAACAAACACTAAACCAAAATAAAAAAAATTCAAGTGTTTTAAACTCTTACAAATGGAATTTACAATGATTCAAAACACTTGCAAATTGGCGCATTGCAAAATTTTTGCAAGTGTTCAAAAACGTTGCAAATGATATTTGCAACGGTTTATTAGAAACTAATGTTCGTTATGGATAATCGTTATAAAAAAGTTGCAACACATTTGAACACTTTCAAATGAAATTTTTTGTTTTGCAACACATTTGTAACACATTCAATAAGCATTTTTATTTTGCAACGGTTATAAACACTTGCAAATGAGAAAAGATGTATTTGTTTGCTACGGTTCAAAACACTTACAGATAGTAATATGTAAAGAAAAATTGTTCCTTTTTCAAGTGTTATGAACCGTTGCATAAATTAAAATATTAAAAAAATTAAATTATCCACCACATGCCACCACCCTCACATATAGAAAATAATAAAAATGGCTAAGCACATAAAAATTATATCTAAAACTCTAAAGTTAACAATTTGATAAAAAGAAGTGGAATTCATTTACTTAGTAATTTCAAACTACATTATAACCCAAGAAAATATTTCATAAAATATTCAACAGCTAGGTGTAAGAGATACAAAGAGTTTTCATCGACATTTTTGTATACGTTAACAAAAATAGAAAAATAAACTGAAAACCCAAGACGAGTACTCAAATAAACAAGTAATCATATAATGTCTTTTCCTCCTATATCATAACTATATGTTTGTTAGCAGCAGAATACAAGTACCCAACAGTTGAACCAACATAAAATAACTCTGTAATGACTTCCAGAAGCATGCCCTTTTGTTTTGGGAACTTTAAGGAACACAAAAATCCATGAGATGGTCCACACGCTAGCATACATACCAAAAACTCTTTCTCATAACTAGATTATTATGCCACTTATGAGGAAAAATGAAGAATCTAAACCAATACCCATATTTGATAAAAGAAATCCTACACCTTATTATTAGAGAATCTAAGGGGTGTAGTAGGGAACTCCTTTTATGCTGGAAAATTGTAGAAGGGAAAACATAATCATAAAATAGTTAATAAAACAACAATTAATAATCAACTCTATTCAATCTTTTTCAAGAGCGAAATATAGGGAGTTTAATCAATCATATTGTGAGTGAGGCAAGAGAAAGAGGTCTGTATCTTTCTCCTATATGGGAAGATTTGATATGAGAACTAATATTACATCCAAATACTCAAACACGCAAACATCATATTAAGAGCCCAATTTAAACAAAATTTGACATTTTATTTAAACCTATACATCATCATAATTGAGTACCAAAACCCCCAAAAGTAAAAAAGAAAATTGGATACCTTAATTGGATCCGAAGATGAAGTTGTTGATGTAGATGAAGATGAGATTGACAAAGAATTATATGAATGCCACCACTACAAATATAATCGTTGTACGAATGGAAACCTTTGCGAATTATACAAACAAAACAATCAAATTCGAATATAATCACCACAATCAAATAATAAAATGAGATGGATGGATATTGTTATTTAATTAACCTTTATATCATAACATGAGGATTGAATTTTCCAAAATAAGAAAGAGCTGATTGTTTCAATATAGATAGCTTTCTTAAAGCCTAACACCTTATATTATTATCTAGCGGCCATATATCAAGGGACATAATTGAGAATGAAAAATAATTACAAAGGGTGATTTCAATAAAAATTGCAATATCCATTTTAAATGCGGAAGAGAATATTATATTGATTTTAACTTTTTATCCTACACATGCATCTATGGTGATAAAACAAATAAATCAAACCATGCAAATATGACAAGGCCAAGTTTCAGGAAAAAAACCCTTTCAAGTAAAACCTTTATTTCACTACATAACGTAAATCGCAACTTATAAATACAATGAAATATGCAATGTATGTTCCTTAAAAAACTCACATAGACCACAGCTTAAAATCATCAATGATTCCCTCGAGAACCACAATGTAAAGTATCCCTCTGTCAGCCTCAACCTTCGTCTTCAGCGGTGAATCCCCGCAGGTATCACAAGTCAGCAATGGAGTGCCTCTCCACCAAGGTGTATGAAAGAGATACAAAACTTTCTAGGGTTCCAAACTAATTCACAAGAACAATATTCAAGGATGTTTTCTTCTGAATTAAAATAGTGTTTTAACATATAAAACTTGAGGAAATTTTGCTGCTGATATACATAAACATATTTGGAAAAATTCTTAAACAAACCGATCCATGAAATAAGTATTTATAAAAAACTAAAGTCAACGTATCGTTCGAACGACTTCGGCATGTCGTTTGAACAACAACAACATGTCATTTGAACGAGTTACAATGTCGTTTGAACAACAATGTAATGTCGTTTGAACGACTAATAAATGTCGTCTGAATGAAAAAACTAAACTTTGTGTTTTCATAAAACTCCGCTTATAGGTCTTGTAAAAACATATTTTCGCAATGTAAAACAGTCATATTCGTCTTTTGATAAAAAATAAACATCCCAAATATGATTCTATGAATTAATTCAAACTCTAAATCATTTTATAACTTTTTGGGCGGTCGATAAATATTCAAACTTGGAGATGCTTGAGTTCGGTTTTTCTTGACGGTGTGTGACGATTTGTAATGGGATATGCCAAACTAGCTTAAAGTTATGCTATGAATAATCCTAGAAAAATTGTTCTTACAAATATCCCCCTTTTTCTATTTCGGTACAAAACAAACAAAATTACTGAACACCAAATTAAAATCAAAATCTCCTATTGGAAAGAAAATAATACCATTCCCAGCCCTAGAACGGAACGGCATAAGATTCTTTGTCTTCAAACTTTAACTTCTTCCCTTTTAAACTTTGTCTTTATCCGTGTGTCTTTAAATTCAGCTTTAAGTACCTGCACACATTAAACAAAAATTTATACCCTCGTGATGTATAATGTTTGAAACAAAATATAATTTATAAATACTCCCCCATAATTAAAACTCATTAAGAACTCCATTTTAATTTCCTATCCCCCTTTATTTTTATCAAAAAAGACAAATATACAAGGAAATAGAAACAATAAACATTAAGTGCTAAGCATCATGATGAAGAAACGATATCATCATAAAAGATGTAAATAAATCATGTGTAATGATCATCTCGAAGGCAAACACACCAACTACTTTTGAAATTTTCAATTTATTCAAATAAAAACAAATTTCATAATAAAACATGTAATACCATATATAATGTATGCAAAATATACCAAAAAAAATTCGACATATATATATATGTATAAATGACCACAAAACATATAAGATTTACACACTAGCATAATATCGATGTCTCCAAACAAGTGGAATAAAATGGATGAGTATGAACTAGAAACAAAAGAATTATAACCCAAACACTCAAATATGTTCAAGAAGTTCTAATTGATCGTAAAACTTAATCAAACTAAACTTTAGCCTTAAGTGACAAAAAAAATTGAACTTAATGAACAAAACATTAATGATTTTACAAATCAATAACGTCATGACAAAATAAGCCTAACTAGGATACATTGTCATTGTGCAAAACAGTTGATATTTCGATCCAAACTCCCTCAAAATATTTATTTTCTTAACTTTTGAATGAATATATCAATCTAAATAAATTTGGCTCCAATTTTTCATATTATTCTTTTTACTTCCTAAATTTTTTCACGGGCTATTTAAAACGTTGGCTTTCACGACGAGATTATTATTCTCTCGCATCCCTTTCCCGTGAACTCATCATTTTTTCAATATTATATAAATCCTCACGGGCAACGGTTCTTACATGCACATATCCTCCATAGTCAAATAAATATGTATATGACAAGATTTATAGGAGAACATCTCACAAAGATCAAATATACATGTGAAGTCAAAATCCAACAAGCTTGTGCATGTGTGTGTATAGGCATATACAAAGTCGAATTCACTAAGCAAATCAAGTTTGAAACAACTCCATAAACATTGTTAAGATCAATTCAAGCATATAAAGTCATAACTGAATGTCCTAGACACATGAAAATTGCGTAGTGAATTGGATTCAAACACACCAATATGCCACACCAAATGTGAAAAACTAAAATACACAAAGAACCGAAAATATTTTTGAATTTTTTTATAAATATTTTTCAAGAAACAATTTTTTTGTATTTTTCAAAAAATATATAAACACACAATATCTTTTTGAATTTTTCAAATATGACTCAATAAAGAAAAATATAATATAAAAAGTACACATGCCATAACACTAGAAAGATAATATCATGAAGTACAACTAAGGTATAAAAAATATGCAAACATAATCATCTATAAGATATAGAAAGATATGAATCATGTGCAAGCAAACAGGAATCAATTAGTCAACCATCTAGTGCCTCTAAAAATAATGTTATAACCCAAATAGAAGTGCAATGATGCATGGGGGTTTCGAGAACCAAAGGAACACTGGACTTAGACTTCCTAGGACCTCTTTGAAGATTAAAATAGGAATGCCTAAGATAATCTTTCCTACCACAATGCGAACATGTGTAGACACAGGGAATAGTTCTAATGGGTTGACCTTGTCTAACATCCTTGGATTTAGTTGACCCTCTAAAACAAACAATGGTTTTATTTTTAGCAACGAAAGCAAGAGAACAAGAAGATCCATTACCATTACTATCAATGTTACTCGAGTCTATTAAATTATCTTTTAAAATTAAAATTTTAGACTCAAGCAAAGAATTAGACTCTTCAAATTTTAGAGACTCATTCTTCATATTTTTTATCATTCCTAGAAGGTTATCTCGCTCTCCCTCAATAAAAGCAAACTTATCCCTAAGAGTCTTCTCTCGTGATTTAAAATCATTAATCAAAATATTTTTATCCCCTTTAGCACAAACACAAACCCTAGAATTTTTAAAGTCCTTCAATTATTTTTCTAAAAATACGACTCTATCATCACTCTCTTTCTTGGACAATTCTAATTTTCTAAATTCACGATCATATCTACAAGTCTCACACGAAATAAATCTATTTGATTTTGAACACTTTGCAAAAGTTCCAAAATGGCTTTAAAACGAGAATTCTCTTCTTCAAGAATTTAATTCTTTTAGCAAACTTCAAATTCAAACAATTTAAGTCTTCAAAATTATGAGAATCCATCTAGAGTAGAGAAATAAAACAACAACACCCAAAAAGCAGACTTTTTGAAAAATTAGGATCACGCGATAAATTAACGTAACCCGCTCTGATACCAATTTGTAGATGACATAAAATCCAAGCTAAAGCTTTGATACCAATTTGAGAATGCAAAATAATTGCAAAGGGTGATTTTGACAAAAAATGCAATACCAATTTGAAATGAGGAAGAAAATATTAAATTTATTTTATCTTTTTATCCTACACAGGCATCTATGGTGATAAAACAGATAAATCAAACCAAGCAAATACGACAAAGCCAAGTTTCAGGAAATAAACTTTTCGGGTAAAACCTTTATTTCACTATATAGCATAAACCACAACTTACAAATACAATGAAATCTACAATGAATATTCCTCAGAAAACTCACAAAGACCACAACCTTAAATCAATAATGATTCCCTCAAGAACCACAATGGACCGCAACCCTCCATTAGCCTCATCCTTCGTCTTCAGCAATGAATCCTCGCATGTATCACAAGTTACTAATGGAATGCCTCTCCACCAAGGTGTATGCAAGAGATACAAAAATTTCTGGGGGTTCTAAACTAATTCACAAGAACAATATTCAAGGATGCTTTGTGGTGAATTAAAACAGTATTTTGACACACAAACTTGAAGAAATTTTGCTTCTGATATACAGAAACATATTTGACAAAATTCTTAAACAAAATGATCCACGAAACAAGTATTTATAAAAAAACTTATGTCGAAAGATCGTTCAAACGACTTCTGCATGTCATTTGAACGACAACATCATGTTATTTGAACGACTTACAATTTCGTTTGAACGACAATGTAATGTCGTTTGAACAACTGGTAAATGTCGTTTGAACGAGAGAAACGAAACTTTGGTTTTTCATAAAACGCCACCTACAGGTTTTCTAAAAACATATTTTCTCAAAGTAAACAGTCTTGTTCATCTTTCCATAAAAATTAAACATCCAAAATATGATTCTATGATTTAATTCAACCTCTAAAACATTTTATACCTTTGTGTGATGTCGGTAGGTCTTTAAACTTGGATATGCTTGAGTTTGATTCTTCTTGATGGTGCATAGCGATTTGTAACGGGATACGTCAAACTAGCCTAAAGCTATGCTATGAACAATCCTAGAAAACAAACAAAATTACCAAACACTAAATTAAAATAAAAAATATCCTATATAAAGATATTAATACCATTCCCAACCCTAGAAGAGGATGTCATAAGATTCTTTGTCTTCAAACTTCAACGGCTTCCCTTTCAAACTTTGTCTTCATCCATGTGTCTTTAAATTCCTCTTTAAGTACCTACACCCACGAGACAAAAACATATACCCTCGTTATGTATCGAGTTTGAAACAAAATATAATTAATAAATACTCCCCCGTAATTCAAACTCATTAAAAACTCCATTTTAATTTGTCTCATGTATATAGGTACTTCAATTATGCAGCTTCGAAACTTAACTTCATTTTTTATGTGTGTGTGTTTTGTGTGGGGGTGGGGGGAGTTATTAATATATTATAGAAAAATTAAGGAATTTTCAAAGAAAAGATGACAAATGATGCTTTGGGGGAATTAAATCATGGAACATAGATAGTGGTTATGCAATATATTTCCAAAGGATTATCTTCCAAATTAGTTAAAGGAGTAAGAATTTTTATCATGCACATAATATGTATCCATACACATACATATATGTAAATAAACTATGAAAGGATGTTATTAAAAAAATAAATAAAAACTTTAATAGAAAATGGTTTACAATTTCATATAAGGTAAACATTTTCAAATATAAAAATGGACATACCAGGGCATGGGTGCTTAGGAAACATTCCTCGGCATATTTTTTGGTAACCATATCACCACAGACTTTACATAATTATAAATTTCGGGAGAAGTGAGCATAATGAAAATGAATATTTAAAGAAGGGATAACTATGTCACTGTGGAAGGGAAAAAACATAGCAATTTATGTTAAAACTTAAGCCCTTATATAAGATAACAAAAAATTAATCCACATTTGTGTGATATAATTAATCCAATTCAATCAAAAACACTCAAAGAGTCTTATTACTGACTGCATAAGTTTGTGGCCTCATCAGAATCTACCGTCATTAACTAATTTTATCGTGTACACACTGGTGAAGTTGAGGATATTGCTTTACATCCAAACTAATTGTGTTTGGATTGTATTTGATGTAAACTTATTGGTTTACATCATAATTTGGCCTTTTGTGTAATTAAATCCAACTCTTGGTTTTCCCATGATGAATTTGAGGACCATCGCATTCATGTTGTATTAGATTTTTCGATCGTGAAGCAACTTCCATATGTACTGCTATATATTTGAGCCTCGGTTGATCTATGTATTCTTTCAATGGATCTCCCTGTATCCAAATAACATGTTAGTAGTACCTCAGTAGCAATAAAGAACTCCAAACATGAAGAAGGATTTTTTTTGTAAAACAAAACAAATGAAAAAACATGTCATGATAAAAATCATTTACAGACTAGCACTCTAGACATTTTGTCAATATGCATATTTATGAATTTTGTGAGTGTTCAAGAAGACGTCCTCCACTCCCCCAACTCAGATGAGTTGATTTTAATTTTGCGATATATAATAAATGCACTAGAATCATTAATTGAAGAAAGCATGAACATGTTGAATTTTTCTATCAACTAGGAACATTTTAGATGTTAAAAAACTCCAATTATATGAGCCAGTTGTTAGCCCTTGAACCATATTCATGATACAAATGATAGTTCGGTAGTTTTCCATCCAAACATAGTAAAAGGAAACACAAGGAGAAATATTATCAAAGAAAATAGTAGATCATGTTAGTAAAATCAAACAAATTGGTTTGCTCATAAAATCAAACAAATCATTATGCTCATATATTCATATCAAAGTCAGTCAACCTAGAAACCATATCTTTTTGAATTATTTAACTGATCAAAAGTCATGGGCAAGCTCATAAACTGAATGAATCAAAAGCTCAAATTTTTTGTCTATCACTATGCATTCTAGACAGAATCGGAAGTTAAAACATCATTAAGATTTAATTTCATTTATCTAGAATATAAGTTAAATAAAAATTTAAAATGAGCTCGCCATCATCCAACACCAGTTGTAAAATGATAGCATTTAAAACATGCCACATTCAACTTAGCATATAAAATTGATATAATTAAGCACCAATTGTGTCAAAGAATTTAAAATTACCTGCATTTCATTCATGAAACCATGTCTTAAGGACCCAAGTTGAAGAGGAAATGATCTAGATGCATCTTCCAATAAGTATCATATGGTGAGGAAAATATTACAAGTTCTTCATTAGTAGTTTTTTTAGCATCTTGTCACTTTCAACATTTTTTCTCACTTCCTTCTTATGTTCTAGATTCTTGAATAAACATCAATCTTCTTTAAGACCTACCAGAAACCAATTTCCTCATCTGCCAGCATATGATTAACTAATATTGCAGTGGAAAAGCAGAGAGTGATGGATATAATAACTAAAATATGAGATGCATAGAAAATGCCACAGCGGTTTCGTAGGAAAAATACTGAAAATGGTGAGCAAATGTGATAACGGCCTTCTTATCCCTCCATAGGTTAATAATTACAATTGCATTTCCATTCAAATGGAACATGCCGACCTTAAATTCCAATAGAAAGTATAAAAACCTCTTCCCCTCTTCCTTTATTTGGGTTTGGGACTAGCCATTCAACGTAAATATTTGCATTAGCAGAGTTAAAAAAGGTTGTACCATAAAGCAAAAATCAACTCAAGTAATCAAAAAATGCAAAAAACATAACGAACACAATAAAGCCCATAGAAAAGTAATACATAAACATAATAGATCACAAGAAATAAAATCTTGTAAAGATGTCTAAAATTCTTTTACATAATAAGTGAAGCATTGAAGTAGTATACTAAATTACTACCATAAGTGTTTATCCAAAAGAAAAATTAGAAACGAGAATGGTGTTTTCCCAAAAATGTTTAATATTTTTTGTTTTTTGATCAATCACCTAAACTACTTTTACAAATTGTCCATGTTAAAGAAAATTTGAAGCAAACGAATAATGACACAATAAATACAAAGTCCTGAAAATAATAGGTTATATATATGTAAAAAATAATCCTTGTCGTGTCCTGTTTGTGTCAAAATAAGCCATCTCATGTATTGTCATTCGAAAATCAACCCAAAAACAAGAATTGTCACACCTAAGATAAACGTAACCCACATTTCTAAACTAATTGTGAATGATAAAAATCCAAATTAAGCATTCCTACACATATTACACTCACTTGACCCACATTATTTAACAATAAACGAAAACCCTTAAATTATCGCAACTAAAAAACCCTAAACCAAGAATTAGCTTAATACCAAATCGCAGAAAGATCTTAGTTAATTTGGGCTTAATATGGTAATTCCTAATAAAAAGATCGTAATTAAATTAGGTTTCATTCAAATGACTTTAGGATCTGCAATTCTAAACACGAATTTGGGCCTAACTACATGTTTACATAAACACATCCAACATTTGTACACACACACACACACACACACACACACACACACACACACACACATATATATATATATATATATATATATATATATATATATAGAGAGAGAGAGAGAGAGAGAGAGAGTTATACTTGTATAACTCTGAATCGAAGGTTTACGATCTTTAATAGAAGGTTCAGAGTCTTGGGATTTTTATTTGAGTCTTGCGATTTAGACGTGGGAAAACTTTGTGGTTTCGATTTGTGAGACAAGAGGGATGAAAATTTGGTTTTGTTGTTTCAGTTGATGACAGGGGCAAGAGGGCAAACTCTGAATCAAAGGTCTGTAGGGAAAACTTGGTACTGTTGTTTTAGCAGACGAGCGGGATGAAAATTTTGATGAGGGGGAATTTTAACAAAAAAATTGTGTCCCTACACTTTTGGGAGACTATGTAACCCTTTTAGTTTTTTGCCCTAATAATATCACAAATTTTATAACGATTTTGAATATTTACGAACTTTGTAAGTGTTCAAAACTGTTGTAAATTTGTAAGTGTTATAAACACTTACAAATGAAATAATCTATTAGTTGAAAATAGCCATTATGGTGAATGAAAGTTTGTCCTAAGGATAACTTCGAACATTGAGCAATTGGTTGATGCCGCAGCCAATTACGAACAAATGAGTTTTTTAGACGCATACTGAGCGTACCATTAAATTCTTTTCCCCGATCAAGAAAAAACCTCGCTCATTACCACTCTTGGATTATACTATTACGAATTCATGACATTTGGTCTCAAGAATGCAAAGTAAAGTATTAACGGTTGCTCACTAAGATGTTCAAGCATCAATTGGGTAACACCATGAAAGTCTCCATAAACAACATGGTTGTCAAAAGCAAGTATAAGGCTAACCACCTACAGGATTTGGATAAGGATGAATGCATCTAAGTGTTTTTTCGGAGTTAATTCTGAGAAGTTTTTGGGGTTTTGGTGAGAAAAAGGGGGATTGTGCCAACCCTGACCACATTAAGGCAAGCAAAAATGTTCAACCGCTAAAGATTCTTCATGATATTAAAAATCTAATAGGAATGATAGCATCACTTAACCTCTTTATTTCTAACTCTTTTGAGAGGTGCTAGATTTCTTTCAGTTATTAAAGAAATAGAATGGATTAGCCTATAATGAGAAATCATTGAAATCACTCGAAGGAATAAAAAACTAATTGAGTTGAGCACTTATACTCGCGATCCCAAATTAGGGAGATCCAATCTACATGTACCTTGGGGTATCTAATCATGTGATCAGTTTAGCCTTGATGTATGAGAAGGAAGGGCACCAGGATCCTATTTACTATGTCAACAAAATGCCCCCTGACATTGAGAAACGCTACCTTTCACTAAAAAGTTAGCTTACTCTCTGGTTATAGCTTCATGGAAATTAAAGAATTATTTTAAATCTCAATCAGTTCTAGTCATCATTTCTTCCCTCTTCAAGGCAGTCCTCGGAAAAGACGACCTGTCTGGACGGATGTCCAAATTATCGATGGAACTCAGAAGGTTTGACATCCACTATTAACTAAGAACTGCAATAAAAGTGAAGATACTAGAAGACTTCATCATTCAATTCATATGGGAGGAGAAGGCTAATGAAAAGGACTTCACCAGCTAGGCAACCAACCTGGACTTTGTGAAACACCCTATGCAGTTGACTTTATAAGATTGTTTTGAGTCTACATTGCATATGTCTTTAAAATAGTTTGGATATGTAGACAAAAGGATTATTTTTATGAGTCCCTTTTTATAGTTCGAGAAGATTCAAGACTGAACCTACTTCAACATTTCTTTAAAAACATCATCTAATTTTATCTCAAGTATGGTAAGAAGATAAAACACCACAATTAGGAGACATATTGCATTTAATGCATCTATAGTGATTCCAATTTTTTTTCAGCGTGTTAATTATTTAAAAAAATAGAATTTTTCTAAATTAAAAATCATTTTTTCCTTAATAAAACCTTTTAAATGTTTTTTAAAGGATTGGTGTTTTATTTAATTAAACATTATATTTAAAGTATAAGTCGGTTTAATTTAGGCGATTAGTGGGTTATAGTTGTCGTTATGTGGTTGGTGCATTTTGTGTTTCTTTTGTCTCACATTTGCATTCTCCTTTTTCAACCATTGGATTGAACTAATCAATGGCTTATGAGAGATCTTGGTTTGATCCATGTGATATCGTGTTTAACCAATCCCGCATTGACCTGCTACCTATTATAACCGATTAACTTCCTTAAGGCGATTCATTTATAGACGTTGGATTCATTCCATGTAGGTTAAATTCACCGTTGATTATGAGACTTGAATCACAAACCTACGTCACTGTGTATAAAATCCCCCATCATTTGTTGTTCTCATCCTTTTCTCAAGTCTAAAGAGAGAAATAAAAAAGAGAGAGCAAAGAGAATATATAGAAATAAAAATCGAGAGAAAAATAGAGAGATAAAGAGAGAAAAACTTAGTTCAATCTACGGTTTCTAAACACCAGTGAGTTGAGTGATTCTGAATTTAGAAGTTTAAACACCTAGATTTTTTTCTCCAACATAGAAATTGTTTTCTCTTCAACTTTATATCTTGATTTTATTCCATAAAATCAAGGTTTGAAAATATAAGATACATTTTTACACATACTTTTGCGTCCTATTTTTTCAAAATATATATTTTAAAATCATTTTTGAAAACTTTTGTTCGTTGCCTGATATTTCGAGTGGATCTTGTTTTGCATGCTCAGTTTCTTTAAAGAGCCATAAAATTTTCCTTCAAAACAAGATATATGAAAAGACTATTTAAGTATTTAGATCTTAAAATTTTTGAGAAATTGATTTTATATCTTTTGAAATCTTTTCTTCAAGAAAATATTCTTTTACGTCCATTTTTAGTGTTAATCTCAAAGGATCTGAATTGTCTTGAATAATTTTTTGTATAATTTGTTTAGATCCTTCTATATAGACACCTGTCGTACTTTGATCGATTTATTTATACTCTTAAGTGTGCGTGTATGACTTACATGTTCATATAAAATAAGTCACTTTGCACGAACACATTTTCACACACAATACTTAGTCTGTGTGGTGGTTATCGAAAGAATAAAATTTCTAGTCGACGTAAAGCTTGCTGGAATTATGGTTACATCAAACGGTTGGATCAGAAAGTACCTTAAGGTGTCTATCAATTTTAGGTATATTTATTTCCATTTTGATTCGTTTCATGTTAGCATTTGTAAACTCTATTTTTGTTTAGTGAATTTTGTTTTGTGGCGTAGAGGTCACCATGGATGTTTCCTATAGGTTTGGAGTTTTACCACGTTAAAACTTGTGTTGTTCTCTCCTTGCGTATTCTTAACTCTAACTTACTTCTCTGATTGAATCCGGTTTTATATAAATATTTTTATTTGATTTAATTCTTTTACCAATAATTTCAAACCTTAAGTTTATACAATTGTTTCTTGTTTTTACACATCTTGTGTTAATCAGTTTTATACAATAATAGTTTATTCCAAAAGTTGTTTCGGATTTTTAACTTTAGGCTTTTAACTTTTTGAAAAACATAAGGTTGATCTATTTCAACTGGTATCAGAAATGTTTTAAAATTATTTTAATCCTGAGCTACTAAGACTTTTTTTGTTTTCAAAAGGGGCAGAAAATTTGAAAAGCATAGTTATATGTCCCGACCTCCTATCTTCGATGGAAATAATTTCCCTTACTGGAAAGTACATATAATTGATTTTATCCAGGACACCTTATGGGATGAGGTATGGGAAACTATTGAAATTGATTACTCTTACCCTACTTGACCAATCAGTGAGGGAAGCATTATTAGAATTAAGAAAATATTGATTGACTCAATTAAAGAAGAGAAACAACTGTCTCTCTGTATAATAATAAGGGAAAAAATTGTATTTTCTTGTCTGTGAATGAGTATGAGTTCAAAAGAATATCTATATAAACTACTTCTAAAGAAGCTTGTGACACACTGGTCACTAGCCATGAAGGTGAAGAGCATGTCAAGGGACGAAAGACTCAAATGCTCATTCAACAATATAATACCCTGATGATGAATGATACTGAAACATTAGATGAGTTATACATTAAATTGACCGATATAATCACGAAGTTGCATGCAAATGTACTTATGTATGGTAGGAGGGACATACTTCAGAAAATTCTCAGGAATTTTCCCTAAGTCTGATAATAAATGTTGTGCCATTGAAGAAAGGGATGACCCCAATTTGACCCCTAACCTTTTGATTAATAAGTTGAGGACTGTAGAAATGGAATTAGAATATAAAAAACACATGACCTCAATTGCTAAGAGATCTAATGGGTCAAATCTAGTTTTCTCCTCTCAAATGACTAGGCCTAATTTAACTGTGCCAAACCTTGACATAGACTTAGGTGAAGACTATGATCTCAAAAGTCTTGATAAGAAAATGATCTTATTAGTAAACAATTTAAAAGGATAATCAAGTTTATAAATGATATGGCTACTAAATAGGGGAAAACTAGTTATCAAAACTTTCAAGGTTCTAAACCTCATGACCGAAATTTTGACAGATAGAATAACACTAATAATAATCAAAGGTCCAAGAAAGACCTTATTAACATTCAGTGTTATAAATTTAAAAATATGGGTCATTATGATAATAGGTGCAAGTCTAAAGTCAAAATTTTGTAAAACTTAGGATGACTCAAGTGAATCGAAAGATTATGAGTCAGGAACTTTAGAAATTAGTTAATCTTACATGTATTTCTATGCTAAAATTGTTTATAATGATGATAGATCATGTATGCCTCTTTATTCTAGGATTGATTCTTTACCTACTAGCATGTCCGTGATTGATACTTTACCTACTAGTATGCCTGTAATTGAAACCTTAACTTCTAGTATGCTGGTTGTGGCCATCCCCGATCCTGATCCATACGGGCGGGGGTGTAGAGGAAAGGATCCTTCGGGTCCCGTACGTCCCTCTCAGGAGCGCTTCGGTCGACGTCGTTTGAGATGTGGAAATGTAGAGAGATTCAGAGTCGCCAGTCTATTTTACTCAAAACAGAGAAAAGAAAAAGGGAAAGACACCCCGAAGGATAGCATCCAAAGACATACTGGTGCGTGCGAAACCAAATGATTCAAGAAGGGTTAGGAGGCTTAGTTACGAAATGGGAAGGTGTTAGGCACCCATTCCGCCCTTTCGATCTCTCATGGATATTTGCTATTTTCCCTTCGTTTCCCCCCGTGATATGTGTGCATGTGTATATATAGAATGGAGGTAGGAATCCTCGACTTGTATCATGAAAAAGATAAAGCGAGTCATCTATAGGAAGATATATGAATAATATTGGAAAATAGGATTTACGCGATTACCCTTACGTTGATCGTTATAATGGAACGATAATGCATATGGAGTAGTACGTTGCTAAGAACAATTATGTAATATAAGAAAATTGAATTTAGAGAAAATATAAAATAAGAGAAAAAAAAAGTGAGAAAAGGACTCGAGTCTCGGGATTTACCCCGAGACGCCAACGTAGACTATAAAGGCATCAAAGTCCACATAGTTCGCATACGAAACGAGGGGTGGGGTTTATCCCATAAATCCAAAAGGGGGATCTCTTTTTTTATTTTATTTTTGTGTGAGTGTGTAGAAAAAAGTGTTTTAGTTGTGAGAAAAGTGTGAGAATCCCTACTTGGAATTTAGGAGCAAACACTCTTTTTCTTATTTTTTGGGTTTTTTATTTATATGAAAATAAGAGATGTGCAATAATACTAAATAAAAAGTATATTAGGATGTGTGAGATGAGATAATAAAAGTGCTAAATAAGAAAACAAGTTATTGGGAATTTAAGAGAATTTAAGGGAGAGTTTGAGAAAGTTGGACCTTCTTGAAGATCTTGAGCTTGATCTTGAATGTTGGAGGGCAGACCTTGCACTTGGATGATGATGAAGAGTGGCTAATTCACCAAGTTTGATGAAAAGGGTGATGAAAAATGGAAGTAAAAAAGGGATTTGGAAGTTGAAACCACGCTGCCTTCGAGAGAGTTTTCTGGGATTCGTTCGTAGAGATTTTTATCAAATATGGGCTACCTTTGAAAATGAGGTGAAGGCCTCCTTTCATAGGCCCAAGTAAGTGTCGATCGGCATAGACATGTTCCTGCCTATCGACAGGGTCTGGAACCTGACAATTGGCAGTGCGCTTCAGGCTTTTTCGGGAAATCGGTCGCCGAGGGCAAACCGTTGGTCAGAATCATGCACGGGGCATACCGTTGGAAAGGTAATTCAGAGACCTTCAAAAGTCCTTCGAGCCGCTCCCGAGTTTGGGAGTTTACTTTGGGTCAAATATGGCTCGGAAACGTTTGTCGGTTTATTGGACGGGGAATCGTTCGGACGCAAACGGATCGTTCGGACGTATGGTAAGTCCGAATCGCACTCGGGGCATACCATTGGAAAGTTTAGGAGATGTACTTTGACATTAAAAAGAGTTTGACCCGATTTGGAGAGTTGACTTTGGTCAACGGGCCCGGGAAGCATTCTGTGACCTCCCAGAGTCAAACGGATCGTTCGTCCGCATGAAAACTCAAAATCGTGCACGGGATGGACCGTTGGAAAGGGTATTCAGTGCCCTTTGAATATTTATTTAGCCTCGATCGAGATGAAGAGTTAACATAGGTGAAACAGAGCCCAGGAAAGCCCGGGGGCCTTTCGGTCAAGTTTTGGACGCAAACGAATCGTTCGTCCGCATGGTAAGTCAGAATCGTGCACGGGGTGGGCTGTTGGAAAGGGTATTCAATGCCCTTCGAGGATTCATTGAGTCTCGATCGAGATGAAGAGTTTGACTTTTTGATCAAATTGAGCCGAGGAGTGCCCGATGGCTTTCAGGTCAGTACTCGGGACGTGTCCTGGGTTTACTGTGGTGAAGGGAGGTACTAGGGACCTAAGGGAGGTTAGGGGGTAACAGAATGAGGTGTCTATAGAGCCCCTTGATGGGTGAGTTTGGAATAAATGATGACCGTTGAATAGACACCACATGATGCATTTGAGGGAGTATGACCGATTCAAAGGGTCGAGGTCGATTCTGAGGACCTAAGGAGTGTGATGGGGATGATAGATAATCGAAGGTTTAGGTCGATTCTGAGGACTTGAAGTGGTGTTGGGGAGGGTGACCAATTATGCGGGTCAAAGACAAATCTGCGGGCTTAGGGTAAAGGTCTAATAACCGAGGTCAATTCTGACCTAAAGAGTGGTGACGATCGAGGATTGAGGTCAATTCTGACCTAACTCAGGTGACGATCCAAGACCGGGGACAATTCTGACCCAAGAGTGGTGACGACCGTGGACCGAGGTCAATTCTGACCTAACTCAGGTGACGATCCAAGACCGGGGCCAATTCTGACCAAAGAGTGGTGATGACCAAGGACGGAGGTCAATTCTGACCTAACTCAAGTGACGATCTAAGATAGAGGAAAATTTTGATCCAAGAGTGGTGACGACCGAGGACCGAGGTCAATTCTGACCTAACTCAGGTGACGATCCAAGACTGAGACCAATTCTGACCCAAGAGTGGTGACGATCGAGGACCGAGGTTAATTTTGACCTAACTCAGGTGACGATTTAAGACTGGGGCCAATTCTGACCCAAGAGTGGTGATGACCGAGGACCGAGGTCAATTTTGACCTAACTCAGGTGATGATCCAAGATCGGGGACACTTCTAACCCAAAAGTGATGACGATGGAGGACCGAGGTCAATTCTGACCTAACTCAGGTGACGGTCCAAGATCGGGGCCAATTCTGACCCAAGAGTGGTGATGACTGAGGACCGAGGTCAATTATGACCTAACTCAGGTGACGATCCAAGACCGGGTCCAATTCTGATCCAAAAGTGGTGACGATTGAGGATCGAGGTCAATTCTGACCTAACTCAAGTGACGATCCAAGATCGGGGCCAATTCTGACCCAAGAGGGGTGACGACCGAGGACTGAGGTCAATTCTGACCTAACTCAGGTGAAGATCCAAGACCGGGGCCAATTCTAACCCAAAAGTGGATAAAGATTGGATTTTGATTCTGTTGGAGAAAGAGATTTATTATTTTGATCTGAGCTGGGGAGCTGATAGCTGGGGAAGCTTTTAGGAGACCTTACAGGGGGAATAACCTATTTTGGGTGCTGTAAGATAATTCCACTGGGGAAGTGATCAGGTAAGCCTTAGGGATCCTCCGGAGCTTTGCCAGGAGGAGTTTTCACTTGGTTTTTGAGGATTCTGCTGGGGAAGAGGGGTTTCGCTCAAGGGAACGCGAAATTTTCTTGGTAAAAATGCTTTAAATCCTTCCTGGGATTTTTGGAGGCTTTCTGGTATTTTTGGGGAATTTTTGTACGAAATTAAAGGGGGGTGCCGGTCGGCATAGTATGAAGGGTGCCATTCGGAAGTGTCACGGACTTTTGGGCTACCTCGGGAAGGAAAGGGATCAGTGCCAATTGGTATGGTAGGGGTAGGTGCCGATCGGCATGGCGCTTGGCATCCTATATAAAGAGGGCGAATCTCCTCATTTTTTGACAGCTTCTTTTGCTTTCTCTCTCTCTGCGATTCTTTTGAGAATCGTTCTAGTGTTCCGATCTTCAAGAAATGACCGCTTTTGTGAGCACTGCAGTCCACCGGGAGTGGTTGACCATTGATGACTAGGCAAACGTGGAGTGGAGGGCTAGGGTGCCTCTTGCTTTGGGGAGTGAGAACTCCTTTGATGCGTTTGAGCCTGTTGCGGATGAGCGGACCCTACTGCGGGAGCCATCGCATCATAGCTCTTCGAGAGTGATCCCCGACGGTTATGTAAGTAACCCGACCTTTGGCATTCTTCTCTTTTTGGTGGTTTTTCTTTCTTTCTTGACCTTTGATGAGACTTTTCGTTTTGCCAGTCTGATATCTCTTTGAAGAACATGCGTGCCCGTGGAACAACGCGGCTCAAGGATGTATGGGAGCATCTCCCACCTATGGTGCACTGGATGGTATCATCAGCGGGTTTTGCGCGATTGGCATCGGCGCTGGATGAGACGCCTCGTTCAACAGCAGTCTTGTGCAATTTGGGAGAGAGGTGGTGGGACACTACCCACACCTTTCATTTTGGCTTCGGGGAGATGAATGTGACTCCCATAAACGTGCAGCAGCTACTGGGGATGGATTATGATGGAGAGCAGATAGAGGTGGATCGCTCTTTATGGGTGAGACCAGAGGCAGTGCGTGCGGCACTTGGTGATGTGGGGAGGATAGTTTCTGGGGATTCTATCCGGCTTTCCCTGCTGAATGATGTTCTGCTGGGTTGGGAGATCGATGTGGAGGACGGGCTGTAAGTGAGGTAGATGTCCCGATTATTCATTCTTCTGGTATTGGGAGGTTTTATGGTGACGTCAAGCGGCGACGTCGTTCATTTGTGGTTTCTTCCGTACTTGAGGATGTTTTCGAACATCCCTTTCTATGATTGGGGAAGTCTGACCTTGGCGACCCTTTACTTTTCTCTGGATGCATTCATCTAGTACAGCCGGAAGACTTTTACTGGGGCCACATACCTTCTTGAGGTATTCCTTAGTTTGCACATTTCTTTTCATGCATTCACATTTTCCTTTCATGCATTCTCATTTTTTTATGCGTCTCTTTTTTGCTTGTGAATTCAGACGTGGTTCTATGAGGTGATTGGGTGCAATACCCCGCTGATGACTTTAAAGGACGATATTATTGGGGATTTCCATCGCATGTACCGATGGCGTAAGGCCAATCGGCAGTCGAAGGGATCTCTCTCCCTGGAGGCGGTTCGTCAGGTCTTCAATGACCTGACCAGTGGTAGGGTAAGGCTCTTTCCATTTTAGTCTTAGCTTTTGCACCTTCTGATCTTGTATTGATTTATTCTCGCTTGGAGATTTTCAGGTGACCTTTCATCCCTAGGGGACAGCCATTCAGGATGTGGGGGCGACTGGGGTGAATGCACGGATGAGGCGTTTGTTAGCGCATGAGATTGGCCTTTCCTGGTACCTTGAGGAGAGGGTGGTTCGTCAGATTGCTGAGGAGGAGGTGGTGGTGCCACCCGTGCAGCCTCCTATGTATATGAGGCAGGAGAGACTGATGTTGGAGGATGAGAGGATCGCGATGATGATCGGTGAGCCCTACTTGCTATACACCGATACGGCTGCACCATATGACTATATTGATTTCGTGACGAGCTAGTTGATGGCACCCAACATATACGATGCACTGTCTGTCCCTTCGACGGGTTTGAGTCGGGCGGTGGGGTCTTCCCATAGCGGTGATGGTCCGTTGGCATCTGCAGTGGCGATGACCTCGGAGGTGCCTTTTGTACGGCTGTATACCCCTTCATACAACATTCAGCGGGCTGATGGAGGGATGGTACCTATGCTGCACCGTCCTCATGCGATGGATCCGGAGGAGTTGGGTTTGACATAGGAGGTCCTTCGACCTGCGATATACCTTTCTGTTCCTCTCTTTCTTTTTTTTTTCTATTTTGGTCATTTCTGCTTTGATACTGATTTGGCCTTTTCTTACAACAAGTCCGGGTGTCGACCACTTGGCTCAGGGACATCAGAGACTGGATATCTTCAGCGACTGCCCATATTTGGGATGCGATTCTCGTTCTTTCTTGCTTGGTGTTGTCTTCCTCGTCTGGAGAGGACTCTGGCTCGGGAAGTGGTGGTGCATCGTCTCGCCGTAGGGGGGAGAGAGCGCGTCGCATGGGGTGGAAGCTTTTGAGAGAGAGAGAGAGAGAGAATGAAATGTGGGTTCGGGCCGAGTCCCGTTGTTTTTTCCTTTTCTTTTTATTTTCTTGCAAAATTGATGTAACACAGAACACAAATATATGCAATGCAATGGAGTTTTTTATTATCTCTTATTAATGATGAATGAATGCATGCGCTTTTTACTTTGCTGCTGAGACCATAAAAAGGAATATTTTTGAAATGTTTTGAAAGAAAGTTTTTGATTAAAAAGCGAAAATTGAAAGGGATTTTGAAATTCTATTGAGAATATCAATTTATTTTTATATGAGTTTTCTGATTTGACAAAAGAGGAAAAATGGAAGTTTCTAAAAATAGGGGTTGCCGATCGACAAGCACCCTGAGCTGCCTATCGACAGTTCAGTTCAGTCCCATTAATTCAAAGCTTTGATTGATACCCTCTTCAGCCTTTGGTACTTTGTGGGATAGTATTCCCTCCGATTTCTGCAGGGATTATGTCCCTTGTGAGGATTTTCAAGTATAAAAAAGGGGAAGGGTGGAGTGTTTTCATCACACCTTTGCATGCTTACATACCTACCCATTATCTTTTAGTCTTGCAAGATGGCTCTCCCTAGTAGCATTGAGTTTGCCAATTACCTCAAAGCCTTGGAAGTTATGTGCTCTTATAATGTCGACTACGATGCTTTCAACATGCGTCGAGTCTCCTTGTGGTGCAATCGTCCTCTTGAGTGGAACATGCTGACAGCGGCGGTACAATTCTGGTACCCCGAAGACCATGTATTCCGCTTTAGGTTGGAAGAAGTTTGTCCTACCTAAGAGAAATTTTCTGCCATATTGGGTGTAAATCCCAGTGTTGCTGCGACTTTGCCAGAGTTTTCCCAATCTCCTAGGGATTTATTAGTCGGGCTTCTTCATATTTCGCCTTCGACGGCTAGATCATTTGTTGCTGGAGGTCTGATCTCTCTCCCTACAGTGCTGCAGTCCGTGCATTTGCAGGAAGTAGGTGACGCTGGCTATATTGGAGCCGTTGTTCTGGGTCTGGTTTCCAAATTGTTGCTTATGACTGGGGAATTACAGGTGGACCCACAACTTGCGGCCATTACATCATGGATGTCAAGGTCAATTCTGAGTACCTAAATTTTTTATGATGAATTCTGAGGGTCTGTGTCAATTCCGATTAACTAAAGTTATGACAAAAAAATTTGATGATCGAGGTCAATTCTGAGGACGTTTAAGTTGTAATGACCAATTATGAGGTTGAGGTCAATTCTAAGGACCTAAAGTTATGACGACCAATTTTGAGGGCCGAGGCCAATTTTGAGGACCTAAAGTTGCGACGACCAATTTTGAGGGTTGAGGTCAATTCTGAGGACCTGAAGTTATGACAACCAATTCTGAGGGCCAGGGTCAAGAGAACCTAAAGTTGTAATGACTAATTATGTGGATCGAGATTAATTTTGAGAATCTAAAGTGGTGACAACCAATTTTGAGAGCCGAGGTCAATTCTGAGGACCTTAAATTTGGACAACGAATTCTGTGGGTCGAGCTCAATTCTGAGGACCTCAAGTTATACTGCGGGGAATTTCTCTGCTAAGGAAATTTGAATTATCTTGAGGGTGAGAGTTCACTTGTGGTTCCGCTGAGGATTGTGTTGTTTTGAAACTCCAATGGGGGATGTTTTAGTTTTGGAATTATAGTTAGGGAATTGTAGTAGACTATGATCGGACGCATCATTGGTTCTCTTGTGTAGTATGCAAAGGATACGAGTGTAAGAATAATCCCGATTGGGATTTTTGGAATTTCTAAGGACTTAATTTCCAAAAATGGTTTTCTTGGGTAAAATGATATTCCATATATCTCATAATGTTTTGGGAATTTTCTGGGAAATTTATGGAATTTTTTGGCATTTTTTATACAAAATTTGAAAGGGGCTACTGATAATAAGGCTTAGGGGGTGCCAATTGGAAATATCACAGACTTTTGGGCTTCTTTAGAAAGAGGAAAAGGTGGTTGATGATCAGTATGGGTTGGGGCTTTAGAACTTTGCTTTTAGGTGGATACTGAATCTTTTTTGGGGACGTAGGTGACCTTTTGCCCCTGGGGGTGACTACGTGGGATACTAGGGTGACAGGCCTACATTTGAAGATACATTGGTTGATTGCATATGAGTTTGGGTATGTCTGGTACCAAGGGGAGAGCGTGGTGAGGCAGATTTTGGAGGAGGAGACGGTGGTTCCACCGTCGGCACTCCCTATGCACATAAGGCGGGTGAGAGAGATGTTCGACGTTGCTTGGACGGTAACGATGATCGATTATCCATATATGTTCTACAAGGATAGAGTGGCGAGCAAAGATTACGTGGATTTTGTGATGATTTGGCTATTGCCCTCCTGTATCTAAATCATGGAGGACATGCCTCCACCCGCAATGACTTCGAGCAAGGGTACTATCACGCCGGTGGGATCAGCCCACAGAATCACATCGGTGTCTGTAGAGGAGGCTCCAATCATTGAGGTTACTCCCCCTTCCTACAATTTAACACTGAGTAGTGGGGACTCACCGAGCGTGCCGCACCTTGCTTATGCATCGGTGTCTAGGTTGACGGGACTTTCGAATGAGGCCCTCCAACCTGAGGTATATTTTTTCTCTTTCTCTTTTTTATTGATTTTCTTTGCTTCTCTACCGACTGACTTGTCTCTTACTGTTAATTCTTTGCTTGCAGTATGTTCGGGTGTTGACTAACTGCTGAGGGATATCAAGGACTGGATGGCTTCCATGTTTGATTATTTTAAGAAGTCGACTCCTTCCTACTTTGTGTCGCCTTCCACCTCAGATGAGGGTTCGGGATCTGGGGGTGGAGGATCCACCGCTCATCATCGGAGAAAGCGCAATCGTCGCATGGGTTGAGGGTTAGGGTGGAGTCCCATTCATATTTTTTTGTTTATCTTTCTATCTTTAAAATGTAACCAAGTGAAGCAAAATATATATGCAAAATATTCCTTTTATTGTGGGAATTTTTCTTGATTTAGTGATTTATCTTATATGCGCTTTTAATTTTCTACTGAGATTGTTTATTTTACACAAAGGTAAAGATAACTATGGAAATTATAATGGAAGGCAAAATGTTTATTATTATTATTTTAGAAAAAAGGAGTAAAAGTAATTATCTCAGGGAAAATATTTTTGAGTAATAATTTATTTTGTTAATGAAACTGATTTTTTAAGGGGAAGATGAGTATTTGAAAAGGAATGGCTCGGGGGGATTTTTTTTCTAAATAAGGATTTTTTTGAAAATTGATTTTGGTTAAAGACGAAAGATGGTATTTTCTAAAATTAGGGGGGCACCAAACGGCATTCCCCTTATCGGAATGGGGGTCAAGTCAAATCAACCTTAGGCTTTGATTGCACTTTCCTGCACATCAGTGTAATCCTGTAGGGTTGAGAATTAATCGAGTTTCGAAAGTTGTGTTTTTTTTTGCCAAGGATTTCGAGTATAAAAGGATGGGTATTGAATGTGCTTTCTCCACCAGTACCCACATTTATCTTCTTTCTTCTCATTTCTTATTCCCAAATGACTCTTCGAATGTATTAATAATTCTCCTCTTACTTTGATGTTCTGGAGTCCATGTGCCTATATAATGTGGTATATAATGGTTTTAACCTGCATCATTTTCTCTGTGGTGTAATAAAGCCATAGATTGGAACTTGCTAGTAGCGACGGTACAATTCTGGTACCCTGAGGACCATCTCTTCCATTTTATCTTGGATGAGGTCCGTCCTGCCTACCATGAACTCTCGGTAATGTTAGGGGTCAGCCCTAGTGTGGTGGTGGCTATTCTCGATTTTTCTCATTCTCCCCGAGCATTTTTGGTGGAGTTTCTCTATATTTCTCCTTCGACAGCTCGACCGTTGGTCACTGGAGGAATTATTTCTGTTCAGATAGTTATGTATTCAATACATTTAAGGGGTTTTGAGGATGATGAATTTGCTGGAGTTTACGCCTTGGGCCTTACTTCGAGGATTTTTTTGATGACAAGGGACTTGACGGTCGATCCCCAAGTGGTTGCGATAACGGCGTGGATGCCTTACTACCATAATCTTGCGGGGGTGGTACTAGCTGAGACCTTGAATGATTTTCTATTTTTTAAGGGAGGGCACGATAATGGTGTTCATATGGCTTGCAAAGAGTTTTCATATAGCATCCCAACCTTTCTTGGCGGGTGTGCCGAATTTTTTTCCCAACTTTTCTTCTATTTTGGCCCATCGGTAAAGAACTGGGTCAACTGGTTGGTGGATCACGAAGTCTGGTATCTTCGTTGGATAGTGCCATAGTGGGAAGACTTGCAGCCTATTTTATAACTTGGAGAGTACCCATATATGCAGTTGGTTAGACTTTTCCAAGCTTCCTTCTATTTCCCCTGGCGTCTTCTGCACCAAGTCGGGTGGGAGAAAATTATACATCCTCACATAGCAAACTTCTTACCGATTGAGGATATGGCTGAGTCACTACGGATGATGCTGGCCTCCTTTTGACTGCACTGTTGATCGTCTACCCATTCGTCATAATCTGTAGGAGGGGCTTAACATGTGAATAGGGACTACCTGATGTGGTTATGGAAGCGAGTAGTAGAGAAGCTCACGGAAGAAGAGACTGATCAAAGGTGGTTTGTTATCTTTGACACCATGGAGGAAGGTGTTGTGGCTTTGTCCAGGCTTGTTAGGGCGTACCCCTCTATGGAGAACATAAAAAGTGTTAATCAAGAGTGGGAGACTTGAGAACCCCTTGGAGCAGGGAATAATGACAAAGTGGGATCGTCAGGCAATGTTTGTGAAGATTGGGTGTTTTTTTTTATACTAGGGAAACTTTGGGTGTTTTGGAATAATTTTTGTGTAGCTTGATTTAGGTTAGGTCTGTTTAACGATGATTTAGTCAGCGGAAAAGGTGGTTTATTTTACTCCCATCATTGATACTTCATGTGACAATAATGTATTCCTTAGCTAGAAATAAAAATTAATTTTGACCATATTTTGTTATGCCTTTTGAAGAGTTTTTCTTTTGAATTATCAAAACCAATCTCTAAGGCATGCATAATCCTTTTATTCATGTAAATGATAAGATGGACTTCCATTCTCAGAGGTTAGAAAAGAATAGCATTTTGTGAAAACAAAAGGGGATTGTATCCATGTATGGCGTATGGGCTACCTATGTACCTCTGCGATTCTAAAAATTTTCATGAGCCTCTTTTAGAAAAGAAAATATTTTTGAGAGGATCAGGTCCCATGTAGTTCTAGGTAGGGGAAATGAAGAATTTTTTTTAGAATAGAAGGGGAATTATAAGAGTCGTAGTGTGCCGAGGTTTCGGACTAAGGGTAAAATTTCCTTAGACGGTCCAGGTTGTTTGGACGCGCCATCCCTTTTTCATCGAGGTCTGTGTGCATAGCTGCACAGCATGAGAGAATTTTCTTCACAATGTAGGGGCATCTCCAATTTGGTTTGAATTTCTCTCCGGGGTCTTAGGTGGATTCTATTATCTCCTTAAAGGCAAGGTCACCTTATTGGACACCACTGCCCTTAACTTTTCAATTGAATGATTATGCTATCCAATAATGGTACCTCCATATGATATAGAGCCTTAAGTCTCTTTTCTTGCAAGAGTGACAGATTGTCAAAGAGGCTTTGATACTAGTATTTTTTTCTAACTTTGCTTTCTAGCATGATGTAAAGGGGAATAATATATATCTCAATGGGCAGGACCTCTTCCATGTCGTACACTAGAGAATTAAGGGTAAGACTAACAGGTATTTTGATTGAAGTGTGATAGCCCCAGAGGGCATAAGGGACCCGGTTGGCACAATCTCTCCAACTCTCAGTCATCTTATCGATTATGGTTTTAAGGCTTTTATTAGCGTCTTTAACAACACCATTGGTTTGGGGTGGGTAGGAAGAATATTTGAATTTTAGAATCTCATATTCGTCGACTAGTGTAGTGACCTCAGCATTGAAGTGGAGCCCATTATCTGATATTAGCTCAAGGGAACTCGGTATCGGCAGATTATATTCTTTCTGATGAATATGACCACTTTCTTAGCATTTAGCATTGCGTATGACTAAGATTCAACCTATTTTATGAAGTAGAAAATGGCTACTAAGATGAATTAGTGATCGTTTGAACCTTTGGGAGTAACCTTCCCTATGATGTCAATTCCCCAGGTGGAGAAAGGCCAGGGAGAGGTCATGTTGTATAGTTATCAAGGAGGCAAGTGCTGGAGGTTAGAAAATTGTTGGCATTTTAGGCATCTTTGAACATAGGTAGTGCAATCTTGAATCATGGTGTTCTGATAGTACCCTTAATGGATGATCTTCTTATCAAGCATATGACCCTTCATGTGGGGCTCGCATTCCACATTGTGGATCTACTTCTTTATTTCTTCAACATCATCCCCTGCAATGCAGTGCAAATGGGTTCCATCAAAAAATTTCTTGAATATTGCTTTGTCACAGATGATATACTGCGCAGCTAATTTGTAAAGGGTCGTATGGTCTTTCTTATCGATGTCTTGGATATGCCTACTATATTTAAGGAGGTGAAAAATATCATAGTACCATAATCCAACCATATCATAATCTTCCTCAGTGATGAGTCAAATGTGGTAGCATTGGGTGGGCATAGCTTGATTTGAACTAGGAAAGGATCATTGTTATTCCCTCAGCCATCTCGACCATGGAGGCCAGGGTAGTAAGGGCATCAGCTAGGCTATTTTTCCCACGAGGCAAGTAGTAAAAGGTGACATCTTTGAGCTGGGAGGCCATCTCTTCTAGGTGGGCATGGAAGGGTAGGAGCTTCTCGTCTCAAACTTTCTATTTATAAGAATTTGGTCAACGATAAGGGCATAGTCTCCATAGACGTCTAGGTGTCAGATTTCTTTCTTGAGGGAGATCTTGAGTCCTATAGCTCATGCCTCACACTTAGTCATGTTGTTGGTTCAATGGAGTCTAGTTTGATGGTGATAAGGTCATGAGAGTCATCAAGGGCGATCAAGAGTATCCCAATGTCGTATCCTTTTTTATTGGCAACTCTATCAAATAACATTTTCCATTTAAGGTCCTTCTGAGAGGTGGATAGAATTTTTTCATCCAGTCATTCAATGACCCAGACGTCGATTCCTTCCATGGGGTAATTAACAAGGTGGTCGTAGATGGTTCTCCTTTTCATAGCTTTCTGCGTGACATACACAATATCGAATTTGACTAACAACATCAACCAATGGGCCATTCAGTTGAACAAACTGGGCTTGTCTAGCAGGTACTTGATGACATCCATACGGAATACTAGTCTGATAGGGAAAGAAAGCATGTAATGTTGTAACTTTTGTGTGACCTAGACAAGGGCGAGACATGTTTTCTCTAAAGTAGTGTAGTTGTCTTCGTACCCGACCAATTTATGATCGGCGTAATATATGAGTCTTTCCATGCTGAAGTCTTCAATGTATTGACGTAGCAAAGCCCCAAATGTAGTATTTCTTATAGTCAAGTATAGGAGGAGGTGGAGACCTAGCTGTGGAGGCATCAACACTGGAGGTCAGGTGAGGTATCGTTTGATTCAATCAAATGCTTCTAAGAAGGCCTCATTCTGGACAAGAGTTAAGTACTTCTGAAGAATTTTGAAAATGTGTCCATAGATACTAGTCAGTTGGCTGATGAACCGATTGATCTACAACAGTTCACTCAGGAATCACCAGACTTCCTTCTCCATTCGTGGTGGTGGCATCTCAAGTATGGCTTACATCTTAGAAGGGTCTTCTTCAATTCCCTTCTCACTAACCATGAATCCCAAAAGTATTCTTTTATGATGCTGAAAATGAAATTTTGTGGATTTAATCGCATATGTTATTGTCGCAATCATTCAAAGAACTTTAAGAGGGAGGGAATGTGACCTTCTCGAGTGTCAAACTTAATGATCATGTCGTCTATATATACTTCGACCTCCTAGTGAATTAGGTTATGCAGGATGGTTGTGGTAGCCCTTTCGTAGGTAGCTCCAGCATTCTCTAGTCTGAATGGCATGAGAGTATATCAAACAGTTGATGAATGCATTTTTCTCCTAATGGTCAGGGTGCAATTTGATCTGGTTATATCCAACGAATCCATCGATAAATGACTTTAGGGATTGGCTATCCATATTGTCCTTGATCATATCGATATTGGGCAATGGGTAATCTTCTTTTAGGATGATTTATTCAAATCTTGATAGTCGATGCACATGTGGACTTTTCCTCCCGACTTCGGCATGAGGATGATATTGGTGAGTCACATGGGATATTCGACTATGTAAATGAAAACCACATTAAACTATTTGACCACTTCCTCTTTGACTTTGAGCGACCATTCGATGCTGAATTTTCTTAACTTCTATTTGATCGTCTTGCATTCTGGGAATATTAGGATCTCATGCTGAGCCATTTCTGGGTCAATGTCGATCATGTCATCATAGGATATGCTAAGACATCCAGAAATTCTTTGAGCAGTTCTTCAAATTACGCACGCTCACGCTCGCTAGGGGCAGACCCTATCCTAATCTCACACTGATGGCTATTAGAACTGAGATTAATAACAACAGTCTTATTATCATTAATTTGAACACAATTATGTTATTTGTTATTATCCTTATTCAGATCAGTTTAGAATTGTTCACTTGCAAAATCATCATCATAAAAGATTTGATTGAAATCAAGACCATTAATGTAAGGCACATCAAGATTCTCAAAATCCCCATTCATTTTGTTTTTGAGAAAAGTAACATTGAGAACCTCGTCAAAAGATGTCTTAGTTACATTGATATCAGGAAAAGGAAAAATAATATCAGGTGAAGAGACGTGGATAGGATAAAAAGAAGGGTCAGGTTGAATCTGAGTAATTAGATTGGTATATCATTCCAATTTAGGAGAGGCATGCAAGCAACATTTATTTGAGCAGACGAGTCTGACAGTACGACATTTGAGAAAATAATGCGGAGAATCAGCCCTAATGTCTGTAGGTTGAATGATTATTTGAAATCAGTTTCCTCAGAATTCCAGTCATGGAAGAAGATTTCTAGCCTCGTTTTCATCTTCTTGTCAACATGGTAATACGATAATTCACGTAAGCCACAAAAGGGTAAGTCTTCACCCTCCTTGATAATTCTTCCATTAAAACAGTCTCTTAATATAGTCTTTTCATCTTTTAGGACTCTTCTCGGTCTTAGTCGTTGGATCACTTTGAGTTCATCTGGTGAAGGCTGGAAACCCAGGCCACATGGGGGAAAGTCATCCTTTAGGAATATGGGTTCAAGGATCCCTTATTGGCGTCACCCTAGCCCCATTTCGAGCATAAAGTGCATGTTCTTGAACATCTGAATTACATTGATGTTGCCAAGAGGGGTTGTTTTGGATAAACTTGGTCTTTGAAATTATTTCTTGTTGGAAGTGGAAGTGGATCGATTCATGAGGAACATGTCATTCGTCCCATGCTAAATTTCCAATAATGGATTTCTATTACTTGCATTATCTATACTATCATCATCCCCCAAAATGGTGATAACCTAAACCTTGGCAAAGAACTTAAGTTTTTGATGAAGAGAATAAGATACTCCTCAAATGTTGTGGAGCCATGTGATAATAAGCAAATATTGCGTATTTCTTTCGTCGAACCTACGCATTTTAGCCCCCTTGGGTGCCTTAATCTCTATATTTAATCTCGTTAACCAGATAACCTCGGTTTATATTGTTAACATGTTATATGAGGTATAATTGGGCCTTTGTATGTATTTAGGTACTAAGTATGGAGTTCGGACGCATTCCGATCAAGTTCCATATGCATTCGAACGTTCAAGGGAAATTAAATCAATTCACAATTTGTCCACCTGGCTCGACATCTACATGGAAGTTGTATTCCTCCTCGTAAACTTCTCATGGCTGCGAACGGTGCACGATTCGGATCCCTAACGAAGAAGTTACGACACTTTTGGCGAAAGAGAAAAGCATTGAAACCAAAAGAGGGGAGAAGGGAAGAACAGGGAATGCAGTAGGGTGCCTTTATTCTTCCCTGCTTGATCGATCGATCCTTGTTGACATGGGATATTTTTTCCATGATCGATTGATCGACCAAAGGGGTCGATCGATCGATGCCCTGTTTTCTGCAAATATTTTCCTTTTCTTTTCTTTCTTCTTTTCTTTTATTCCAACTTACTATATAACCCAATTTTATTGTAATATAAGATATACTTAGTCTTAGAAGACATTTTAGGTTAGGGTTTGGTTTGTAGAGCTCATCTTCTTCTCTTCTTGGGGTTACATCCATTTGGTTTTGTAAGGTTGAACTTTCCATGTCATTTACCATTAATATAGTTTTGTTCTTCATTTTTCCTTGCAATGTAATTTAGTTTCCATGCTTTATAGTTAGTTTAATTTCTGTATTTCTTGCTTTCCTAGTTTAATTAGATGTAATTTAGTTTAATGCATGTATTGCCCTTAGATAAATAGGGTCCGGATTTTGTTCCGTCATTAACGAGTTTCGAGCTCCGAAAATTAGATTTTGTGCAAAATTATTTTTAATTGAATCCGCGCGTATTAAAGTCGGATTATTATGCGTTTAACTTTCTTTATCATGAAACTTTAGTGTTTATAGCGATAATCCGAATGTAATCCACGTGCGACCAATTTTCGATTAAATGTTTATTCTCGCAACTTTGGCTTAAATTCCTTATTGTGTGAAGTTTATGATTAACTGTTAATGCTTGATTAAATTTCTTTCGAGCCAGAATCTTGATTAGTAGTTGTTTCGAGATGTATGGTTGGATGATATCCCGATCCTCGCTTTACCTTTATTTAGACTTAACTTCTCTCTTTTCCTTTATTTACATTCATACATCACCCTTTTACACTTTTATTCTTGAATTAATAACCCAACTAAAATCTGTTGAACACTCCCTATGGATTCGATACCCGACTTACCGCTATACTTGTATTGCAAGTGTAGTTGTAACTTAGGTTTGTTTGTATTATCGCGGTTAAACTAAAACAAAGTCTGTGCACTTACAAACACACACTTTTCACTCGTCGATCAAAATGGCGCTGTTGTCGGGGAGTGTTTTGTTATAGATTGTAATTGTCTTATTAGTTCGTAGTATTATTTCTTTTGTATTTGTATTCTTTCTTTTAACCTTTTTTGCAGGACTTCTACATTTGAGCGCCCAGAACCACTTGAATTTTGTCGTGCGCGCATCATCTTTGTGGAAATAGCCATTTCGAGCCATCTTTGGGGTAAGCCTGTCTTATTCCAATCATTTCGGTAATCATTATGATAATTCTCAAAATCCCCGTACTCCTATGACTTTTGATCAATACTTAGAGTCCCAAAAAATTGCAACATCTAAAATGACTTTGGGCGAGTATTACAAAAGTCAAGCTTTGGTGTGCGTATATTTTGAGGATGATGATAATGATTTTGGGCATTTACCTCCTTATAATAGGAGTTTTGAAACAAATTGCAATAGTTTTCAAAACTCCTATAATAATGAGTTTAACTTTTGTGCCGATAATAATTTTCAAACTCCTCATTTTCAAGCATCCGCACCTCGGCCTATGACTTTCGGCGAGCGTTTGCTTATGCTTGAGAATGAGAGGTATGAAGAATGTTATCGGGAAGAATATCTTTGTTGGGAGCAAGATTTGGATTTATTATTCGAATTCGACGTTGATTTCTCTTTCGAGACTTTTGAAGTCAAGGAATGTCTCGAACCAAATGAGGACTTTCTGCCTACTTTGGAACAAACCACTCGTCACTTGGCCCATCTTGTAATTGAGAATGAAAGAGAGGATGAAATGGATGTAGTATCTATTTGCAATGAGATGATTTCTTCTTTGGATCCCAAAGAAGAAAGTTTCATTGAAAATGATCCTATCTCCTTTGAAATTCCAACTTTGAGTGATGATAACTCATCTCTTGAGTTTGAATTTCTTTCCTCCCCATTTTCATTCCCCATTATTACACCATTACAAGTACCCCAATGAATTGGTATCGAACTTTAAAACGTTCAATCCTTTCACCTACAAGGAGTACTTACTCGATTTGCTTTCCATTAAGGCATCTTTGCCCTCATGTGCGCCACCTCCCATTCCGCTTGCTAAATTTTTGGGAGGAAATTCAGTTTTTTTTGTCCCCTTGTGTATTTGTCACTTGTCCTATCCAAATCCCCCATCCTCCCTCCCAAATTTTTAATTGGGGATGGTTCACCTTTTCCACCACCCACATGGCTTCCGTCATTTGAACGAAATTCCTATTTTTCAAGAGGCATGCATGAGAGGGAAGGTCCACCATTGATCTTCCAAAGTCAAAATATTGTTTGGGTGGACCCTATAAAATTTAGACTTCTAGTGTATAGTTAGTTAGGAGTATAAATGGTAGGTTGTACATAGTTAGATTTTTCTTTCTTTCTTCCTTTTTATTTTAGTCTAATGTAAGTAGTTAACTTTTTGTTATTTGTTTTCACTATGCTTGTTACTAACTTGTTTTGTAGAATCATCGAACTCGCACTTTCCGGAGATCGCTCCATTTTGAGTAATATCGCTATTTTCCTTGTTTAACTTGGTTCTTAATTAACATTGAGGTCAACGTCAAGTTTTAAGTTGGGTGTGTGGAACATTCTATCCATTCATTGGTAATGTCCATGTTTTTGCTCACATGTTAGTTAATAAGTGTGCTTTTCTTAGAAAAATAAAATTTTCAAAAAGATTTTCTTTCTTTTTTCTCTTTTTTTGGGCGTTTTGCCTTTGTTTCCGATGATAAATTTCAATAATTACCCGATCCAATAGGCAATTCAATGATGCATGTTCTCGATTTTAAAATTTATTAGTCTTTAGTCCTCAAATCATTAATATTATGAATAACTTCATGCATTAAACTTTAATCCCATAAGCACATGCACTTTTATTGCTATATTGATTTGGTTTAAGATTTTTATAACTCGGTAATCTTTTGTTGCATTGTATAAACTTACACCGAGTAAGCTTTGTACCTTTCATCGTTTGTGATTGTATACACTATTCTTTTCTCATTGACAACGTTACAGTCATTGGTAATCTCTTTATTCTTTCATTTGATCGTTAATTAATTGAGTTCATACTTGAAATGTGTACTTGAGCATGATTTTTATGTATTGTTTTGACTCGAGAATTACGTAAACTGTTGGAAATGATCATAGGCATTCTTTCTTATATCACCCATATTATCCTTGACCTCACCCTTATATGTTTACCCTCGTTAACCCCTTTGAGCCTAAATATTAGCCTTTCATTTCATCCCATAATTCCATACCAACTCCGCATTGGAGTTTTGAGCCCATATATACACTTTCCATACCTTTGTTTGGAATGTTACTTGGGATTGAATGTTGTTGTTGTGATGTCAGTTGCAATTTAGGAATATGAGAGTTTGATAAGTAAAGAAAAGAAAGTAGTGAAAAAAGTGATGAAAAAGAGAAAGAAAAAAGCAAAAGAAAAATGAGAAAAAGAAGAAAATAAAAAGAAAGAGAAAGTTGTATATCTTGTGTATAGTGTTGAATAAACTTTGATTACTCTCCCAGTTGATATATCTAATGCTTTTTGGAACTTGTTTTTCCAATTTTGATATTGCTCGCATTTTCCCATTATCCCGAGTTTTCATTCCGAACACTTTGAATCCGTACATACATTCCTTCATTTCGCACCCTAACCTAACTTACATTACAACCCTATTAAAGTCCTATGTGATCTTAAGTAGATGTAATTCAAAGGTTTAAATAGTTTTGATAATCTGTGAAAATGCATTTCGTCGCTTTTATATGTGCGGTATCCTTTCACTGAGATTACAGTTTTTATTTTTTATACAGCGTTCTTCAATTGTGACATGTGTGCGGCCTAGTTTCCCTTTAAATTTACTCCTTATGCCCACATGTCCCGAATGTTACCTCCCTGTTTCAAGTGAATTCATTTAATGAGTGCATTGCCCGTGAGGATTGACTTTTATGCATGCTTTGATATTTAGTATCCGATTTATTTAAGTTTTTGCCAAATCATATCTTACATGTGCTCAATCCCCTCCCACATTTTAAAGTTTCAATTCGTTGAGGTGCATTCGATAATGTTAATAACTACGGACTTTTCACGTGAATTCGTTTGCTATGCTAATAACATGTTGAAATCTTGTTCGTATTGTTGGGTTTGTCACATGTGATTGGGCATATTTTGAGGAAACTTTATGATGTTTGTGGGATTCATCCCTGAAAACCCTCACGAGACTACACTCGTCCAGTAGGGTAACCTAGGGGTTTAACGACTTATTGCATACGTTAAATCCAATCGAATCGCCCGCGAAAGTGGCCTTATGCATTTATACCATATTTTTGTACTTATCCAGCTTTTGGTTTACTTGTTGTTGTTGTTGCAGCCTATTTCATTGCTAAGGACTAGCAATGTGTAACTTGGGGGTGTGATAATACGCAAATATTGCGTATTTCATCCATCGAACCTACGCATTTTAGCCTCCTCGGGTGCCTTAATCTCTATATTTAAGCCCGTTAACCAGACAACCTCAGTTTATATTGTTAACATGCTATATGAGGTATAATTGGGCCTTTGTAGGTATGTAGGTACTAAGTATGGAGTTAGGACACATTTCGTCAAGTTTCGTATGCATTCGCACGTTCAAGGGAAATTTCGTCAATTCACAATTTGGCCACCTGGCCCGACATCTATATGAAAGTTTTAGCCCTCCTCACAAGCTTCACGTGGCCATGAACGGTGCAAGATTCGGATCCCTAACGAAGAAGTTATGGCACTTTTGTCAAAAGAGAAAAACATTGAAACTAAAAGAGGGGAGAAGTGAAGAAAAGGGAATGCAGTAGGCTGCCTTGATTTTGCCCTGCTTGATCGATCAATCGATCAAAAGGATTGATCGATCGATCCTTGTCGACATGGGATATTTTTTTCATGATCGATTGATCGACCAAAGGGGTCAATCGATCGATGCCCTTTTTTGTAATTATTTTCCTTTTCTTTTCTTTTATTCCAACTTACTATATAACCCAATTTTGTGTAATATCAGATATACTTAGTTTTAGAAGACATTTTAGGTTAGGGTTTGGTTTGGAGAGATCATCTTCTTCTCTTCTTGGGGTGACATCCATTTGGTTCCGTAAGGTTGAACTTTCCATCTCATTTACCATTAATATACTTTTGTTCTTCATTTTTCCTTGCTTTGTAATTTAGTTCCCATGCTTTGTAGTTAGTTTAATTTCTTTATTTCTTGCTTTCCTAGTTTAATTAGTTGTAATTTAGTCTAATTCATGTATTGCCCTTAGATAAATAGGGTCGAGATTTCGTTCCGCCATTAACGGGTTTCAAGCTCCGAAAATTAGACTTTGTGCAAAATTACGTTTAATTGAACCCGCGTGTATTAAAGTCGGATTATTATGCGTTTAACTTTGTTTGTCATGCAACGTTAGTGTTTATAGCGATAATTTGAATTTAATCCGCGTGCTACTAATTTTCGGTTAAATGTTTATTCTCGCAACTTTGGCTTAAATTCCTTATTGTGTGAAGTTTATGATTAACTGTTAATGCTTGATTAAATTGCTTTCGAGCCAGAGTCTTGATTAGTAGTTGTTTCTAGCCGTATGGTTGGATGATATCATGATCCTTGCTTTACCTTTATTTAGACTTAACTTCTCTCTTTTCTTTTATTTACATTCATACATCACCGTTTTACACTTTTATTCTTGAATTAATAACCCAACTAAAATCTGTCGAACACTCCCTCTGGATTCGATACCCGACTTATCGCTATACTTGTATCGCAAGTGTAGTTGTAACTTAGGTTTGTTTGTATTACCGTGGTGAAACTAAAACAACGATTGTGCACTTACACGCGCACACTTTTCACGCGTCGATCACCATGGATGGCCATAAAGTAGATTGAAACATACAAGTATGTAAATTACTTTGATCTTGGTGATAAAATTGATAGGGCCAGCCCCTAGTGTGAGTTTTATGGACCCCATTACTTCTCGACATATATTTTCATAAGCACGCATGGTGACGAAAGTGGGAGTGAGATCACTGACTTTTAATCCCATCTAGTTGAAGGTTCTAAGAGGACAAACATTGAGGATAAATCTGTTATCAATAAGTGAAAATGGGGTTGTCTTTTCAAGAGTCAAATGGAGATGTTAAGGGAATAATTTTGATCAGAGCCAAACTTTGGTATCTTTTCTTCAAAAAATGAGAGGAGTTTAGAATAGTTCAAGAACCCAACCATACTTACGTCTTCTTCGGGATAATGAAAGGAGGTACTGCGGGTCCGGTGAGGTGTTTTATCAAAGCATTCTGGTGAAATTGTGAGGACATAAATAGTTCAGGTGATATTGGTGTAGACACCACATTCTAGGACCCTCTAAGTCTCTCCTTATGTCCCTATCACCTACCCCTTTCACTACAAACCCTAAGTCATACTCCGAGTACCGATTTAGAGTCCATCGGGCGCTCTTGGGCCCCGTTTGACTCTAGCCAAGTCTATCGTCAGTGAAAAATATTAAGAAGACTCTGAAGTGATCTGAATCCCCTTTTCAACAGTCCACCCCATGCATGAATCATCATTACATTTCAGATGAACGGACCATTTTACTACAAAGAGCTGATCTAGACGCCACCGGGCTCTCCCGAGTCCCAATTTGACCCTAATTAACTTCCTCATCAGAGAGAAAGCTCAATCAATCTTCAAAGGGTACTAAAACCCCTTGCCAAATGGTTCACCTGGGTTCAAAATGGCATAACGGTTCAGACGAATGATCCGTTTTCCCCTAAAAAATGATTCGGAGGTCACTGGACGATCCCAGGCTCCGTTTAACCACAGTCAACTCTTCATCTCGAACGAGACTAATGAACCTTCTAAGGGCACTGAATACCCTTTCCAATGGTCCATTTCGTGTATGAATCATCTTTACGGTATGGATGAACAAACTGTTTCACTCCAAAACGTCATCGAGCACCTCCGAGCCCCGTTTGATGAAAGTCAACTCTCCGAACCGAGCGAGGATCTTTGTCACATCAAAGTTCCTCGCATAACCTTTCCAACTGCACGCCCCGTGCGTGATTCTGACTTACAGTTTGGACTAACAATCCACTATCGTCCGACAATCTTCCATCCATAATATGACCCGAATACCTTTCTAATGATATTTACGTTTTTAAAAAAGGGTTACACCTATAAATTCCGACGTGATTCTTCATCACATTTTCTCAAAACTAAAAATATCTTTTCTACACACATACACACACACACACATATAATAAACTCTCATTTGAATCTATGGGATAAAACCCACCCTTGTTCCGTATGCAACTACATGGACTTTGATGCCTTTATAGTCTCTAAAGGCGCTTCGGGTTTAAACCCGAGACTCGGGTCCAATTTCCAATTTTCTAATTTTCCTATTCACATTTTTATCCTTTTTATTTTATCTATATATTATCAATATATGCCATACTTGTGATTCATATTTGCATTTTATTTAACAAATATTATCATTTCATTGTAACATATTTTTTAATTATTATTTTGGGAACATTCCTTTGGATAACCTCACTCTATATTTTCATGATATGAGTCGAACAATTCTGGTCTCCATTTATACATACATGCGAACACACTTCATGGAGAAATTAAGAAAAATAGTAACATAAGCCTATGAGAGAATGAAAGGGAGGGATGGGTTCCTAACACCTTCCCATTCCGTAACCTAGCCCTCGAACCTCTATACTATTGCTTTCATAAGCATCAGTTTGTCTTTGATGCCTCTCTCGCAAGTCGGCGACGTGTTCTTTATCCTGTTTTGTACAAATAGGCAGGCGACTCCATCTCTTTACATCACCCCACATCGACGACGATTGAAGTGCTCCTAGAAAAGGGAGCAAAACCTTCTTTACCTCTCTGAGTGTATGCGCGCAAGCGTTGAAACCCTGATACGGGAGAAAAAATCCAAGGAGGGATGGGCACAATGGTGAACCCACTGGGAAATTTCTTAAGAGGGATAGACTCTATTTTCATGGATGTTATCATTTTCTACTTATGTGCGTATGCACCTACCTATATGTTCCCTCTTTTCTCCTTTATTACTTCTTGTATATATCTACCTCATGCTTATATCACTCCTTACTCACACACTTGTAAATACTCCTCATGTACACTTCACACTACTTACACATAGGATCACTTATATCCACATGTTACACACACCACTTAAAATATCAATGATTAGGTGTGACTAATGCACAGCTCCACTTGTCACACTTGTATATATCTATGATCACTCACACTTAACACACAACTTGTAGTTGATTCAGGCTTAGGTTCACTACCATACACTCAGTTATATATACTCACACATAACTCACTCTCATATATCCATTCTTAGGGTAATCTTCATGATCCATGATATATTTACTTTTCATGATACTTGTACATTCTTCCTTATTAGTACAATGCTCATTATGCCAAATAAAAACACTCTCTCTATAATATACTAATCAATAATCATGCATTTTGCACACTACATCACAAAAGAACATGGCTATTGACCTGTAACACCCCGCATTTTTCATGGGAGGTTGATTGTGCCAAAGGATGCGGAATTGAGGCACGCTGTTATGACGGAGTCTCATGGGCCGAGATTCGCGGTACATCCAGGTGGGGATAAGATGTATCAAGATATGACAAGGCAGTATTGGTGGGCAGGGATGAAACGGGACATAGCAGAGTTTGTTTCGAAATGTGCCACGTGTCAGCTAATGAAAGTTGACCATCAGAGACCATCAGGGATGCTACAGCCACTTGAAATTCCTGTGTGGAAGTGGGAGAGCATCTCTATGGACTTCATTACAGGGTTACCGACATCACAAAAGGGTCACGATTCCATATGGGTTATTGTGGATCGGTTGACCAAAGTGGCCCACTTCCTACCAATTCGCACAGACTTTGAGATGATGCGTTATGCACAGCTATTCATAGCGGAGATTGTTAAAATGCACGGGGTGCCGATTAATATTGTGTCGGATAGGGACAAGATCTTTGTGGCCCATTTTCAGGAGGCCATTGGCACGAAGTTACGTTTGAGTACAGCCTATCACCCACAGAGTGACGGGCAGACCGAGAGAGTCAATCAGATGTAGGAAGATATGCTCCGAATGTGTATACTAGACTTTGGGGGAGGTTGGGAGAAATATCTTCCTCTGTTAGAGTTTGCGTATAATAACTCTTACCAATTCACGATCGGCATGGCACCATTCGAGGCATTATACGGGAGTCCTTGTCGTTCACCCGCTTGTTGGTTAGAGGTGGGGGACAACAAACTGTTGGGGACAGATATTGTTTAGGAGACATCTTCCAAGATAGATCTGATCCGAGGGAGTATTCAGATAGCTCAGGATAGGCAAAAAAGTTACGCTGATGTTTCACGGAGACATGTGGAGTTAGAGGTTGGGGATCAGGTATTGGTCAGGGTGTCCCCCATGAAAGGGGTGATGAGGTTCGGCAAGAAGGGTAAGCTAGCACCGAGATACGTGGGACCTTTCCCTGTTATCGAGAGGGTGGGGCCTATAGCCTACAGGCTGGGACTACTGGAGCATCTTCAGCGGATACACGATGTGTTCCATGTAGCATCGCTGAAGAAATATCGCAGGAGTGAGAGGGCCTTCTGGCACATTCCACTCGAAGAAATTGATTTACAACCAGACATCTCATATGAGGAGAGGCCGGTGGCTATCCTAGACCGTAGCGAGCGGAAATTACGTGGGGTCATCACAACATTGATGAGTCTACCTAGGAGCGGTAGGAGGATATGCGGGAGCAATATCCAGAGCTTTTCATCACAGGTATGACCTAATTTTGGGGACGAAATTCCTTTATAAGGGGGGAGTATGTAACACCCCGCATTTTTCATGCATTAAATATTTAATTAATTTGGGAATTGAAAATTACTTGTGAGTCGTAATTTAATTGAATTAAATAGGGAAATTTTATTTAAATATTAATCGAGGAGTAAATGGTTCATATTTACGAGAAGTTATTTACTAAATGAATAGTAATTATTTATTTAAGTCATTTCGAGTATTAATGACAGGGTATGCACTTATCTCAACCGGGAGTCGGTATAGACTAAAGGGGTGAGGGGATAAATATTTTTAGAAATTAATTCGGATGCCAATTCTGAGTGTACGGTTGAGTTCGAATGGGCCGAGATAGTCAAAAAAGTGTACCCGGGGGTAGTAAACGGATCACGGGGCGTTTTTAGACATAGTCGGGCCCACACGGGGGCATTTGGGTCACTTGGGCTTGGCCCATTAGGCAAAAAACGGGATTAGGTAAATTAAGGAATTGGGAGGAATAATAAAACGGCTGATAGAGTTTTAGAAAAGGCTAAATGTATTAAGGAACCCTAATAGCAGTTAAAGGCAGTTTTGGGATCACTAGAGAGCCAACAAGGATCGTCTTCAATCTTGAAAATTCATCTCTGAATCAGACACTACGAAACCTAAGGCAAGTGGATAACTTGCAACAGTATTGAATCTGTTTTGCAATTCATATTCATGTGATGTGTTGGATCAAAATTCATTTTGGGTGTTCATGGCATAAACATGAGGTTTTGAAAATAATAATCTGATTTACGAATTTGAATGAGGATTCTTGTAGAAATATGATATTATAAATTGATACATATCTAGTAGGGTGATATCTGGATAATTAGAAACGAATTTGGTGAAGGGATTTGGGATGTAAATGGGTAAGGAATTAAAGATGAATATTTCCCCAAATTCAGAAATTGAAGTTAATGGACGAATTAATAACGTTGGAGGGCATTTTGGAGGTCCCTAATAAGGTTCCTAACTTGTATTATGGTTAAGAAATCTTGAGATTGCTGGTAGAAGGAGTTAGGGTTTTATGAAACTCTTCCATGGCAGAATTCGTCTTCGCGAAGAAGACGAAGACATGCTCGATTGATCGATCGAAGGTCTGGGGTCGATCGATCGAAGGTCGGCATATTTTGACAGTTCGTCCAGTTTCATTTTATATAAAGAAAATTTAATTTAATCTTTTTCCATGAATTAATTTGGTGAGAAATTTATACATGGGTTTTAAATCTAATTAATGGCGAATAAAATTAATTAGAATTTGGAGACGACTTAGTGTGACATCAAAATTTAAATTCGTCGGGTTTTGAAGAAATTAGGTGATACACTAAGGTTAAATTTTTGGGAAGAGTTCGAAAGGATTAAACATAGTTAGAAAACAAGTACGGGGATAATGGTTGAGGAATACCAAGAGATAAACCTTATTTAGGTAAAGGCTAAATAATTTGAGAGCCGGGGATTTAGACTCGGGTGATGTTGATTAGGACTACAAGAGTAAGTCCAATTTTATGGTGGGGGCGACACCAAAGGTGACTTAATTAATTAATGTGTGAATTAATTAATGATTAGAGTTGGACCATAAACTCTTAATAAATTAACTAGGCTTATGTTACGGATTGTGCACATGGTGTAGCCGAGACATTTTATATTTATATATATGTACGGGGTTGACAGTATATATATATAGTGTGTGTGCATTAATATCAGTGGTTGGATATTATAAGTATATACTCTAGTGCTATAGGGGAAGGTTGCGCGTAGTGGATGAATCCCCTAGCTTGAGTAGTAGGGCGAGTACAATCCCAGGTCATAGAGTCCGTTATATGGGTGAGGGGCATATCACTTTCAGGGAAGGAATATGACCACCTCCAAATTCGTATGTTAAACTAAGTTAGTGAGCAAATCTAACTCGAATAACTAGGTTATGTGAATACACCTAGTGGGATAGCACTTGGGAAATTTATATTTTTGTGAGTATTTTTACTCGGTCAAAAGTTTGTATTAAATGTTATTTTAGTATGTTTGTGAATACTGTAAAATGATTTGATATATAATTAGGTAGATAATTATATATGGGATAATTAATACATAGTGAAAAATGTATTATGTGCATAACGGGTGTGAATGTTATATGAAATTAAAATGGGTAATGATTTAATTAAGTTTGATGTTTATAATAACTTAAAAATCATGAATTAAGGCATACTCATTTAGTGTAGAAAATGTCAAGGGTTAAAATAAGTATTGGGTCAAGAGCGCTGGACCTAGTAAATTAAATGGAAGCGTTAGTAGTGCACCTTAGAGGAGGGCTGAGGAAGTCCTCAAGAGAGTGCGGCACTAACTAAAATATAAAGAGCATGCATATTTATTTATTACTCCAAGTTAATCATTTGTTAAATATTTTCAAATGTTTTTGGGTACTAACCCTTGCTATAAATTTTTTTTTTAAAAACCTTTTAGGTGTCCAACCACAAGGGCGCCAAGCTTGACTCTGTTCCAGGTATCCTTTGCTGTAGCACATGTGGATGTTGCGGGGTTTTGATAGACGCCTCCTTCTTTCGTTCGTGTAGGAATTTTCTAGCAGTTATCTGAGCATGTCGCTCACAGTTCAAGTATTAGACTTGTTAAGATTTTTCTTCTTATCTTTACTTGTATTGGTTAATTGGACCGATGGTTTATTCGGTTAAGTATTTTAATTATGGATGGTTATTTTAGTTAATTGTGATTGTGGATTATTTTATGTTTCGCATGAGTTTTAATTAATTTAAAGATATAAAAATTGGCACTAGTCTACTTTTCTCACTTAGGTGGTTAGTAATTAAAAAGACGACGGTGATGCTAAGAATGGACCAACTAAGAAACCTTTTTTTACATGATTTAGGACTGATCACCTGGGATTAATTAGGCGGGGTGTCACAGATGGTATCAGAGCATCAGGTTCTAGTGTCCTTAGGATCTGTGCGGCTTTCTACGTTTTAGCGTAGCACTCATTCGTTGTAGAGCCCTATGATTAGGACTGTTGACTCATTTTCGCTTGTGAGATATAGTATTTTCTGCTGTGAATATTTTTGTGTAAACTGTGTACTTATGCGATTTAATCTATTTCAGATGCCACCGAGGAGACTGAGAGCGGAGAGGGCTGAGGCTAGGGATGAAATCAGGGAGGCTCATCAGGAGCCACAGGTACCGCTACCACCACCCCCACCCGAGTTGATTTCCACTACTCAGGTGGCAGTGATAGTGGCCCAGGTGGTCGAAATAGCAATGAGAGCTATGGCATCACACTTTCCACAGCCCCAGGCACTGCCTCCAGTGGCACCAGCAGTTCAGGCTCCAGTGGGGCCACCATCTTGGCAGAGAGTTAGGGAGACCTTTCAGAAGGGTCACCTACCTGAGTTCCGGGGTAGTACGGATGTGATAGAGGCTTGTGACTGGAAGAAGAACATTCAGCGCCATCTGCGCATGCTAGAGTGTACCGAGGTACAGAAGCAGATGCTTGCTACTTTTCGTCTATCAGGGGCAGCCTTACTGAGAAACCGAATAGGTTCGGTGCGTGATAATTGATTTAAATTAAATTAAATTCGCAAGATTCTAAGTAACCTTTATTTAATTCGAGTCTATTTAGAAACAACCCATAAATAAACAACTACGTGTGTGTGTGTGTGTGTGTCAAACCATAAATAAAGCATGTGACACAAAGTTAAGGAAAAATCCCCGCAGGGCAAAACCTTTTATTTCACTATAATAAGTAAATCGCAACTTACACATATTACAATGAAATACAGTGACACACGAATACCCGCAGGCGTCGGTCGGTGTCGTCAGCAATGAATCCACATGCAGCGAACCCACATGAACCTCAGTCCAATCAACAAAGGAAGAACCGCAGCACTCCTCAATGACACGCAGCCATAAAACTTTGTAGAGACTCCCTCAGCAATGACACGTAGCCCTCGGTTGCAAAGATCTCTCCACAAAGGTTTGAACAAACACAAGGTTGTGTTCTTGGGTTACCAAGAAGATTCACAAAGGTTTGGCAATTGTGTGAATCAAAACATGAGTCTTGGGACTCAAAAATATGAAGACTAGATGTATTTGGACTCTCAAATTCGTCTCCTAAAGTGTTGCAAAACAACTCTCCCGAAGTTGGTATTTATAGGGAAAACCATGAAGAGACCCACGATCTTAAAATGCTAAAATTCTATCCAGCATACAGGTACACCGAACCGATTCGGGTACCCCTGCGAACCGGTTCGCCCCCCCGAACCAGTTTGGGTCTGGGTTCGGGAAAGTGTGCTGAAAAAAGGCTTTAAACACTTAGAAAAATTTCCAGACTTTTCAATGAACATATCTCCATTTTCAACGGGCCATAACTTGTTCACCGTAGCTCGGATTGAGGTGTCGTTTCTTCCAGTATCTTTGTTGCGACAAGATCTTCAACTTTCCAGTTGACCAGTCCTCCGGACGGTGGCTGTAAAATTACCAATATGCCCTTGAACATCCCTACCATGCCTTGTTTCACTGATTTGACTTCTCTTGCGTTCCACTTGCATTACGAGCCTACAATCAAGGAACGTGAAGTCGTTGATGCAGATGAGGGATACATTAGTGGAGATAATTCATGCTTGATTCTCGGAATTCGGATAGAGGCCGTCATGTGAGATCGTGAGGAGACGTGCCAAATGTAGCGGCGTACGACATAAATAAATGAAACATTTCAGACATGAGAAAAATGTCCTTACACTTACAGTGGTGGGAGTCAGTTACCACCGCCGGGGAGCGAGACTTGATGCCGATAGCAGAGTTTTGGGTGCGGTTCGATCGCAAATACTTTCCACCAGCAGTAGAGACTAAGATGAGGAAGAAATTCAGTGATTTAGTTTAGGGTGACCTATCAGTGTCAGACTACGAGGAAGAGTTCACCCGTTTGACAAACTTTGTGCCAAATGAGGTGAGCGATGAGGAGCGGAAGAAATCGAGGTTTATGGACGGTTTAGCCTGGCGAATTAGGCAACACTTGATTCAAAACCCGGCGTTAGTAACGTATACAGACATCGTTACTGCCGCACTTGTACACTGCTAGGACCATCGCTTCCATGCGAAGGGGAGCAAGCGAACAGGGGAGTCGAGCCAACAGGGCAAGGCTGTTACTAGTAGTGACACAAGTGGTGCTCAGCAGCAGGCGGGTAGTCAGTAAGGGAATCAAGCTAATAAGTTTAAGCCTGGTGGTTTCCGAAAGGGAGGACAGGGGTTCAGGCAGGGGTAGCCGGGCCCGAATCAGCAGCAGCAGGTTCCTCAGGGCCGTCAGGGCCAAGGGAATAATGGGGGAGGCCAGCCGCGTCAGGGCCAACAGGGCCAATGATAGGGGGATGGTCAGAGACGCTATTTTATGTGTGGCCAGCCAGGACATTTCAAGAGGGAATGCCCACAGAGGGGCAGAGGTCAACAGGAGGAGGCCCAACAGGGGCAACGGGGGTAATTACCACCATCAGCACTAACTAAAATATGAAGAGCATGCATATTTATTTATTACTGCAAGTTAATCATTTGTTAAATGTTTTCAAATGTTTTTGGGTACTATAAATTTTTAAAAAAAAAAACCTTTTAGGTGTCCAACCACAAGGGCGCCAAGCTTGAATCTATTCCAGGTATCCTTTGCTGCAGCACATGTGGATGTTGCGGGGTTTTGATAGACGCCTCCTTCTTTCGTTCGTGTAGGAATTTTCTAGCAGTTATCTGAGCATGTCGCTCACAGTTCAAGTATTAGACTTGTTAAGATTTTTCTTCTTATCTTTACATGTATTGGTTAATTGGACTGATGGTTTATTCAGTTAAGTATTTTAATTGTGGATGGTTATTTTAGTTAATTGTGATTGTCTATTATTTTATGTTTCGCATGAGTTTTAATTAATTTAAAGATATAAAAATTGGCACCAGTATACTTTTCTCACTTAGGTGGTTAGTAATTAAAAAGACGACAGTGATGCTAAGAATGGACCAACTGAGAAACCTTTTCTAACATAATTTAGGACTGATCACCCGGGATTAATTAGGCGGGGTGTCACATGACCAAACTTTTGTACCGCACTGGGGGGTCACTTTATTATGAGCGCTTATTCGGCAGGTCGCAGTTAGCCTAAGAAATATGACTCTCAACTTTTATTGTCTAAGTACTTTTGATGTATATTGAATGGTTCCCCCTACATCATATCGCTTGACCGAAGTCATGATAGGAGGTATATAGTAGGGAACTCATTCATGTACGTAGAGTGTATTGAATTCACTCTCACATATACTGTCCCCATGAGGTATATAGTGAGGAAATTCACGTCATTTATCCCTCTACTTCCTCCGAGTCTAGAATCCACCTTCACCTTCTTTCCATAGAGAATGCTGACCAACTACCGAATGTGAAACCCAATTTGATGATGGTTCTATTCCAACTCACCTCCAAGATTGAGAACCTTCAAACTGAGGTCCATGAGATGCATTAAAATTGGGTCCCTATTCCCAAAGAGCCCGAGGTTCTCTTACCTCGCGTTATGGGATTGCCCGTACCTGATCCTATTTGTGTCCCGTAAGAATGTCATCATGCTCCATGTCCTCCTTCTTCTAATGGGCCACAACTAGCTTAGATCCTTATACCGAATCTTTCCTAGCCAGGGGCTAACTTGCTAGTAACTGTCGATCTGGAGGAAAGAGACTTGAATAAGGTCAATAAGGACCTTAAGATATTGACTAACTCTGAATATCCATGAACTATATGGATTACACCCATATGTCTCCCTACTATAAATCAAGGTTGTTAAAAAAGTTCAAAAAGCCCAACATTGAGAAGTTCATGGGTAGCGGGGCCCTAATTATCCATTGGCAAAGTTACCAACGAGCCATGAATCTCCTAGGTGCCTCCGATAAAATGATGGCTCGGATGTTCCAACAGAATTTAGATGAAAGCTCTCTACGTTGGTTCCTATCCCTCAAGGAATCCAGAATTCACAGTTAGGAGAATGTTGCCCGTGAATTCATGTCATAGTGTAAGCATAACAAGGAGTTGGAGGTTACACATCGTGATTTAGAACTTCTAAAAAAGAATCCCTAGGAAACTGTCATTAATTTCATAACAAGGTGGAAAGAGAAAGCGGCCACCATGACCAACTAACCATTTGAAAAAGACCAAGTCAGTATTATGAAGAAAAACTTCTTACATCATGTCCGAGCAATAATGGGAGGATAGTATTATCACCATTTCTAAGCCCTTCGATAAGTAGGGGAGGAGATTGAAGAAATTTTTTTTCTTAGACAGAAGTTGATCAAAAGAAGGCATCTGGACAGTTCTTTTCAAGAAAGAATGAGAAGCCTGCCAATACTACAGTTTCAACCATTAATAACATCTTTCAGCCTGCCACATCATGGGCACTGGAAAGTCTTGCTAACCCATTCATAAAAGAATACACCAAGCTTTATGATCCCATCTCCAAAGTCAACCAAGCCATTTTTAGCCAAAATATCATCAAGCCATTGGACCCTCGTCCATTGACAAACCCACTTCCCAAAAATTTCAAACCCGATGCCTATTGTGATTTTCATTAAAATGTCGGCTATACCACTGATCAGTGCTTTCAACTTGAGAATGTAATCCATGGTCTGATTGATCGGGGTATCATCGCCCACTAGTCAATCCTAAACTAAACACCACTCACAATCCACTCCCAAATCATGCGAATGCTATCTTCCTGGAAAGTGATCTAGAATTTAACCTGTCTACCCAGATTATTTCTAGTAAGTCATCCATTATACCCGTATATTCACCTAAACCCTTTAAGGTTTGCCCATATTTTCTCCTACAACCTACCTTTTTTGCAGGCTAAGCCTTGTAACTTCTTACAAGAGCATGAATTGTTGTCTGTACCCATTTGGAAGGAAAAAATATAAAATTTCTAGTAGTACTGAACTAGCTCCTAGAGTTTGGGCTGAAATTGACAGCTGAAATGACCATTGAATGCCAAAGGCTCAACACATTATATATGGAAGCCCATAAGTAGGCTCGAGAGTCACATAATTGGGTTGTACCTATCGACGAAGTCAGTTTAGATTATGTCATCCAGATTATGGCAGAATTTTTCTAACAGACTGTTGAAATTTACAGTATGCCCAAGCTACTTAATGCTTTGAAACTATAAGAGAGGTTGGTCCCTTCACTTATGCATCTCCCCGTTGAGTGGGAGGATCTACATGAAGAGGTCGCTGAGGGTGAAGAATGCACTGACTTCTTGTGGAAGGATGACATCATTATCACCATATGGGGGTGAAATTGGCAGTTAAAATGAAGAGACAAGTTATAAAAAGATTGGCCCCATGATTAATATATATGGGATGATATAGTTTGAAGATATGTTAGGGAAAATCAACAAAGTGGCCAAACAACCTGAGATAGATGAAGAAACATGGTTTTTATTTTCCCCCTCTTTTGTGAATCATATAACAAGATCCAGGAGGCACTAAAAGAGTCCAAACCCTTAGTCAGCAATGAAGGATAAAGGAAAAGGTTTTTTCGAAAAACTCCCCATGATAGAAATGATAATAGAGGAGAGTAAGATCCTTGACCAGTTGACGAAAACTCAAGCTAACATCACCTTATGGGGACTTTTTATGTCTTCCCAACTGTACAGAAATGCCTTGATTGAATTTATTATCGGACCCGTAGTCCCTCCTTTCACGACTCCAAAACAAGCCGTTAACTTGGTCAGGTCCTTAACTTCTACTAGAATGATCTCCTTCCCTGAGGAAGAAATACCTAAGTTTGAACTTAATCATAACTATGCTCTCAATATCTCTCTCGAGGTGATGAGGAAGATATTCCCGCTTTCACTCCTTGACAATGGATCAACACTTAATGTTTGCTCGTTAAGAACCCTCAACTGCCTAAGCTTGAAAGTAAGCGACCTTCCTCTAACTTCCTCTGCAGTGCATGCTTATGACAATACTTACCGAGAGGTGATGGGATCTATAAATCTTGCAATAGGGTCTGGCCCTATAAGTCTCGTTACTAAATTCCAAGTCATCGATATACCGACTTATTTTAACCTATTATTTAACCGACCATAGCTTCACAGCATTAAGGGGGTATCTTCATCTCTCCATCATAAATTGAAGTTCTTCTCTAAGGGTAAGTCATCACATCTTAGGTGATGATGATAATACTGAGAATGGGAGCACCAGTAACCCGATACTAAAGATACAACATGGGGAGAGTGATCCGCTTTTGTCTGGATTTCGAATCGAATCACTTCCACTCCTAGCAGGGGATAATTTGAAAGATAGTCTTTACAGAGCGCAACCCTCGTGGTATTGTCAACGTGATATATATATTAAAAAATATGCACTTCATACCCTGACTGGGGCTGGGACGAAGACAACATGGAATACTAGAACCCATAGTGTTAAATAAGGCCTTTATTCTATATGGCCTAGGTTATCAACCATCATCAGAGGAACTCAGAATGCTCCTCCAACCTTGGTTGAATATGAGGCTAGAAAGTACCAAAACTATTTCGATGTATTCCTAGAATAGGAGATTCGTCAAAGAGGGTGAAGATTTTCCTTTTGTGGCTTTCCCGAACCATGGTATGATCGTGTGGATAAGAATATAAATCCAGGAATGGAGATCGTCTTCCAAGATAGTTACTCTTGTGCCGGAGATTCCCATCATCATGTGCAACCTCTCATCGAGAAGACTAAAGATGTTACTGAGGTTTTCAAAGGAAGTGACTTCGACGACTCATTCAATTTGCAAACAGTGGGGCAAACACTCTACATGATCCACTCAGGCGCAATCCAATCAAAGTTACTGATACACCCCTTCTCAACTGGAATGTTGTACCAATATCACCTGCTGAAATGCAACCTAATCCATATGTTTATCCTATTTCTTTTACCTTTATTGTTCCTCCTTGTTCGAATCACAATGTAACTGAGACCTCCTTTGATGAGGTTCACAATGCTATTTTTCCAAAGAATGAGATAAACGAAGATTTTCAGTATCTTGTTGTGCCTTACATTAAGTGTTTTGATTCTAATCAAATTCTTGTTGATGATAATTTTGCAAATAAACAATTCTTATCTGATCTTAATAAGGTTAATAACAAATAACATAACCGCATTCAAATTAATGAAGATGAAAATGTGGTTATTAATCTCGGTTCTAGTAACTAACTGGATGATATTTGGATAGGGTCCACACTTGATTAGAATGAGTGCGCACAACTCGAAGAACTACTGAAGGAATTTGTGGATGTCTTTGCATGGTCCTACGATGACATGCCCAACATTGATCTCGAGATCGCTCGACACGAGATTTTAACTCTCCCAGAATGTAAACCAGTCAAACAAAAACTGCAAGAGCTCCACACCGAATGATCACTCGAGGTTAAAGAATAGGTGGTCAAACATTTGAATGTAGGCTTCATCTCGATGATCGAATACCCCACATGGTTAGCCAACATCGTACTTCTACTGAAATCATGAGCAAAGGTTCTCATGTTCGTTGATTATCAAGATTTGAACAAGGCCTCTTCGAAAGATGATTACCCACTCCCCAATATGGACATAAATGTGTACAACATGGTCAGTTATGCTCTCAAGTCATTCGTGGATGGGTTTTTCGGATACAATAAGATCAAGATGCACCCTGCTCATCCAGAAAAAATGCAATCACCACCCCCTGAGGAACCTTTTGTTACACAATTATGCCATTCGGTCTAAAAAATGTAGGGGATACCTACCAAAGGGTTTCCACAACCATATTGCATTATCTGGTAAAAAAAAGTAAAAGTCTACGTGGATGACATTATCATCAAGTCTAAGACTCGGGAAGGTCATGTTCTTTCTCTTTGGAAGTTCTTCGAATGACTGCGGTGATTCCAGATGCTACTTAACCCACAAAAATATGTTTTCAGTGTTACCAGAGGAAATATTTTGGGATTCATGGTTAGATAGAAGGGGTTTGAAGAAGATCCTGCCAAACTGAAAGCCATATTCTAGATTCCCCCACCCCGAACAGAGAAGGAAGTCTGAGGATTCTTAGGAAAATTACAGTATATCAGTCTGCTTATCAAACAGTTAACTTTTATTTGTGAACTCATCTTCAATCTCCTCCGAAAATATTCCACCAAAGTCTGGAACGAAGCTTGTTAGGAAGACTTTGACCTAATCAAGTAGTATCTAACCCGACCTCCGGTACTTATGCCATCGCAGCCTGGTCTCCCTCTACTCTAATACTCAACCTTAACAGACACTACAGTTGGCGATCTACTAGCCCAATACCTTAAAGAATCTCGAAACGAAAGGGACATCTACTAATCCAGACACAATTTGGTAGAGTATGAGGGGAGAAATCATGTGTCGGTCTTGTTTGGGACACTAAAAAATTACGGCATTACATGCTCACTTTTCCTATCAGACTTGTGTCCCGAATGGATCCTATCAAATACTTTCTCAAGAAACCTGTCATGTCTAATCGAATGCCCCGATGGTTAATGTTGCTAGTCGAGTTTGATATTGTGTATGCCATGCAGAAATCCATGAAAGGGACATTTATCTCTGACTACCTTGCTCACTGCCCTATAGAAGAAGTCGATGTGTAGATCTTTGAATTCGCAAATGAAGAATTCCTTTGAACCTCTCAAGAAGCTCTCCGATGGTAAATGTTCTTTGATGGCACTGCCAATAAGAAAGGATACGGCATTGGGAAACTCCTAATTTACCATGGTGACACTCACACTCCTATTTCCATCAAGCTAGATTTTCCATGCACCAATAATATGACCGAATACAAGGCATGCACTGTAGTCCTCAAAGTAGCTCTCAAGAAAGGATTCCAATTCCTAGATGTCTATGGGGACTCTACCCATTATCGATCAGGTCCTTAGAAGATAGAAAGTTAAGGACAAAAAGATCTTACCCTTCCACGCCCACCTAGAAGAGATAGCATCCCAGTTTCGAGGTATCACCTTCCACTACTTACCTCGAGCAAGTAATGGCTTAGCCGATGCGCTTGCTACGTCAGCCTTTATGGTCGACATGTCCGAGGGAATAAGGATGCCCCCCTTACTAGTCCAATAGTAAGATAAACTAACCCACTACAACCGCATTGAGCTCATCGCAATAGAGGATCCTGAAATGACCGAGTGTTGGTATTAAGATCTTTGGCGCCTCCTTAAGCACAATAGGTAACCCCAAGATTCTAACAAGAAAGACTGAGCAACCCTTCTCAAACTGGTTACCTAGGACATTGTCTACGATAAAGAACTCTTCAAAAGAAACTTTAATGGAACCCACTTACACTGCATTGCAGGGGCTGATATTAAAGAGATGATACAAAAAATCCACAGCGGGGAATGCGAACCCCAAATGAATTGAAATATGCTTTCCAACTCTAGTGATTAAAATAAGGATAATTAAAATTTTGTGCTCAGGAAAACCGAGCCAATTCCCTTGAAATCCGAACCGATTCACAGGTACATATTTCTAAAATTCCTTTTTTCCCCAGGATTTTCTTCTCAGCTTTGAATTCGCGTAACTTCTTCACCGTAGCTCAGATTAAGGCATTGTTTCTTTTAGTGTTCTTGAAATTTCATATTATTCAACTTTCTAGTTGGACCCGACTCTAGACTATGGTTTAAAAATTATGCAAATGCCCCATAACTTCCTTTCTTTTGATTCTTTCACTATTCCGGTTTCACTCCCGCATTTACTTGGATAAAATACCTGTCAAACACATGATAAATACTCAAAACAATAAATACTCACCAAAAAGAGGTTAGTAGCATAAATATAATATAAATCCAATCTATTTGTAATGCACAAGACCATAACAAAATTGAAATTAAGGGGATAATAAATATGGAATATTTATGCCAGATCTAATCCCCTTAACTTAGAACATTACGCATATCGAGTTGTGTAAAAGAAAACTAATATGAGTTAAAGAAAATTTCAAAAAATTTACTGGGATAGAAAACCTCTTTCGCAGGCAAGCGATTGCGTTTAGCGTATCCAACAAGTCATTAAATCCCTAGGTTACCCTAGTAGGACGAGTTGTGTCTCGTGAGAGTTTGCAGTGAATTTAACCACAAAATTCTTTTTTTGACTCAAAGAAAAAAAATATCATAATAACTAAAAACCAAGAAATTTAAATTTCTTAAAAATTATCACTTTAAATTTTCATTCGAGAATCTCAACTTATAGTGTTTGTGTGCGAAAAATCAAATCGCTAACTTCCACTGATTGATCATTACGTTACTTTTCAAAAATTTATTTTGATTCAAATTCTCACGAGATGCTGTCACAAACGAATCACTCAGAAAGTGGCTATTTCTATCGGTATACGTGGATAGTACAAATATAGCACCTTACCGCAAAAGGTATCCTGCACTGACTACATGCCGCGGCCCCTACTGAGCTCGGGATGCGGCATAATCGAATACAGGGCGAGCGACCCTCCTCATGATTTGCGCGGCCCTTGTCATCAGAGGGCACGGCCCCCTAATATGCCGCGGCTCCTATCAGTTCGGGGTGCAGCACCTTTACTTTACAGGATTCATCCCTCTCCATTGCTACTCCAGACGTGATATATGTCACGCACTCAGCACACGTGACACAACTCACATACCTCCTATAAATAAAGGTCCACACCTCGAGATGGGGAGATCCCAGACACACCCGAGGCAGGTTCCACATTACCAATTCACCCTACACAGCCTCAGCACACAACTTGGGGACTGTTCATCCGCATCACAGCCACCTCTCCAGCATCCCGAAATCATCAATCATCATGTACTCTCCTTTATTCTCATACTTGTACGGCTCTTTAAGCATGATTATATTGTACAATGTAATGCGTATAATGAGAACGGAGTAACACAGTGGACGTAGGCCTATTTTAGGGGCTGAACCACTCTATATATTGTCTTCTCTCTATTTACTCACTTTATTTACTTATTACACACTTTACTCTTGACTCGTTGGTATGAGAACATCTTATGGCCGATTTCTCGTATCATCAGTTTGGCGCCGTCTGTGGGAAATGAGATATTTCAATCTTGATTCTCTATATATATTCGAGTTCTTAAATGCCCTATTCGATCCCTGAGGATCCAATGGATCGTCATCTCACTGGTAAATGTTAGTTATTGAATTCTATTTTTATTTTACACCCTTAAATGGATCTTTCATGTACTCAGATCTATTCTCAGGTCACCATTTTATGACCTCGGATCTATTCTACATACCCATGTGATATCATTCCACCTAGATAGTGCTAAAAAGCATGTTGGGCTTTAAGCCCCTAAAAGGTGAATGATTAGGGAGGAATTACGGTTACTCCCTTTTTGCTATTCTTTTGCCTATGATCTGGGGTTTATCATCATAATGGTGACGATTAGTGCACTGAGAGACTATTATGCTCTAGATAGACCCTAGTAGGCATACTCCCCTCGTGTTTCAGGAGATGAACTCAGTTTCTGGGTTTCAACTTTGGGATTGCTCCCTCTGCCTAGCAAGGGACGCAACAGGTAGTTTAAATACCTTCATTTCATGGCCCATACGGGGGCAGGTGTTACAAAAGGTTCAAAGCATCAAGGACTCAAGTGGTTAACTCCACCTCGGTGTCATTATAAGGTTGCGGTGTTCTTTGCTGGTCGTGACCTCATCAGGGTAGCGACAACTCAAAAGCTGCCTCCCAACCTCATACTTGGTTAACCTCACACTTCTGAGATTACTCACTTCTGCTAGTTTTGTCTCAGATTATATATATTTGTAAATATTAACAAAAGAAGAAAATGGAAGGAGAGTCCAGCCAGAGCACGTAAATCAAAGATGAGATTGTGCAGCTGTACAATCACCTCAACCACCTCTACGATAGTCATGCCTCACTCCAGACCCAAGTCAACTATTTGACTCAGAGGGTGCTAATGCTAGAGATCACAGTCTCTACCAATGTGGGTGAGGCACCAAAGATCATAACTACAACAACCTTTGATGCTGCCTTTACTACCACGTAAGTCCAAGAGGATCAAGTCGCGGAATCATTCAGCAAGTGCCAAAAAAGGAGAGTGGAAAAGGAAGAGAAGATATCTGGGGCTTACGCTCCGTTGGCCTGCCCGATTGAAGAAATCTTTTAGTTCATCAAAGAAGACAAGCTGTTGAGGTGGCCAGAAAAGCTGAGAGCTCCACCCCATAAGAGAAACAAAGCTATGTGGTGCAAATTCCATCAGGACCATGGACATGACATTGAGCAATGCTATGCTCTGAAGGATGAGGTTGAAAGGTTAATTGGGCAAGGGATACTGCAGAGGTTCCTCAAAGATGTTTAGAGGATGCAGCCTTATCTCACCTGCCACATGCTCATTTTTCATGCTTATACCTTATATGCCATATGTCTCTACTTTATATTGACAACTCCTCTTATACTGTTTTAAACTAAACTTTGTGTTATCCTTACAAAGCCATATATATATGAATAGTTATATATTCAAGTTCACTTTTATGGTGTCATATTTTGATTCTCATTTCCATGAAATGTTAGCTTATAAAGACCATTTTTGTCTTAAACAGATCCCGATCCGAGGCAATATGTTATATCAAGAATGATAATATCTAAATGGGCAACTATGCCCGACAAAAATGCCTGATTGTCTGAAAGTTGATGATAATTGAAAGTGGCGATGAAAAATATTGGAAGAAGTTATACAAGTTGGATTGCAACATCACTCGCAAGGGCTTCCAATGCCCGCTCTTAGCTTTCGTAATGTGTCATTAGCTACAAGGGCTTACATTGCCCGCTCTTGGCTTTCAGGATGCGTCATTAAGTCGAGAGACTTGAATATCTAGCCACCGATGGCTTTATATATATCCATAGTTATGGGTGGCTTAATAACATAACCCAGCCTAAGGAGGCTTGAAAATACCCTATATGTAAGCTATGGGTGGCTTAATAACATAACTCAGCCTAAGGTGGCTTGAAAATATCCTATATGTTAGATGTGGGTGGCTTAGTAACATAACCCAGCCTGAGTATTCTTGAAAATATCCTATATGTTAGGTGTGGGTGGCTTAATAACATAACCCAACCTGAGGAGGCTTAAAAATATCCTATATGTTAGTTGTGGGTGGCTTAACAACATAACACAACCTGGGAAGGCTTGAAAATATCCCACTTACATACAGAAGGGCGATGCTAAGGAAGACGAAGGCCATATTCCGTGAAAGACGATTGAAGCACTAGAGGAAAGGCCTTAGCCTTGTCTATATTTTCCATATTGGTTATGTGTAGCCCCCATTCAGGAAGGGGCTACCACTTTCAAATATGGATGTGGCCATTAAGTAAATTCATTCAGAAACAGTAAAGGAAGGATTATCATACTGTCGTGGCTCTGATTGTAGGGCTGTAATTCTAGTCATTTCAAGACAGAAAGGGTCACGGCCCGTGAACATGAGCCATGCGAGTTACAACCGCAGCCTTTAACCCATACTTGTGAAGGTTCCTTGGCATTACTAGAGGGTTCTGCGGCAGTTCAATTATAGTGCCATAGACTTAATCTATTATTTCTACAAGTTCATTCAATCCATAAGGCATTTTAATTATGCAAGTAAGTTTTATTCAAGCCATCGGAGATATATAGAAAATGGGGATGCGAAAAGAATCAATGTAGAAAAAGTGCCCACAACCTTAATAATATTAGTTAAGATTACAGGAAAATAGGTCTCAGCCACTATAAAAAGTAAAGTAACAGAAGGGACGCAACCCTGTATCAATGATTAAAAAATAAAAGAGAAAAGAGATCATGAAGCTGCAACATCAGGATCATCTCCCTCCTCTCCATCCGTGGCAGTCTTCGTTTCCTCGTCCGTTGTCGCTACCTCAGCTGCTTCTCTATGCCTAACTTTCTCCTCCTCCGTGGCCTTGAGCTCAGCAATGCATTCTTGATGATCAGCATCACTTAGTCTCCAGGCAAGAATCTTATCCTTCATCTTGGGGAAGGTCTTTATTATTCTCTTCCTCAACTCCTGGTAGCCACGGAGATAGGCCCTATTATTAATAAGGAAGAAATCCCTGGAGCCCTTAAAGGACTCCATAGTATGGTCTATGGCCAGCTGAAGAGCATCGCCATGATTTGCTTCCATCTTCTTTATTATCGCGGCATGTTCTAGGTCATCTTGGGTGGACTTGGCCTCCATCTCTTCGTACATATTTTGTAGTAGTACGAGCTTATTACTTCAAATCTCTATGGCCCGTGCAGCTTCCGCAGTCTAAGCCTGGGAGGCCTTGAGGGATTCCGCAGCCTGTTTGAATTTTTCCTCCGCTTCCTCCCTGGAATTGTTTACAGAAACCAAGTCTATTTGGGTTTCCTGAAGAGCCGCGACAACAGATTTCTTCCAAGATTCAAATGATGAAGTTTATGCAGCCTCTAAGTCAGCGGCGTGCACCCTATCCGTGGCCTATTTTAGCTGGTAGAGAGACTCATACTTCCTCTTCTAGGACAGTATGACATCCTCGGCCTATAATTAAAAAGTTAGTACAAAATATGGAACGCAAAGTACAAAGGGAGAAAGCACTAGCACTCACCCTCAGAAGACTATGGACGCCGCAGTCCTCCAGATCGTCATGGTCTCCCCCACTAACCTGTCAATATCTGCGGCATCTAAAGCCCTCTTCATTATTCGTGCGGCTTTCGCGATAGTGTTCTATGATGACTCAGGGTCAGGTTGTCTTAATTGAGGCCACGGAAGACCTTCTAGACCAACTCCGCCGCGACACTGAGGGGGTGACAAGTTTGCATTTATTGCAATGATAGGTGGCAGAGACGGAGAAGATGTATTGAGGGGAGCATCATTATTTCACATCAAACCTACCACGGCCAGGTTGGCTCCGATATCATCATCGAATTCATCTTGTGATTGGGTCGTAGGAACGTCAGTTTTCTCTACGACAAGAGTTAAGGTAGCGACGAGAGTGTTCTGATCATTTGAAGGAGCCACGATAGGTGCCTTGGTCTTGTACCTCTTCCTCTTCCTGCTCCGCGTAGTATTATTGATAACGAGTGCATCCTCATCCATCTCTGCCAGCTGCGCGGCCAACAGTTCCCTGTCAACTTCCTCACCTGAAAAGGGAAAAGAAATAATAAATATTCAAAGTCAAGATAAAGTGCCGCGGATAAATACGAAATCAGATTATTAGCTCCCGCGGCCATGTCTTTTGGAATGGACTTGCCTGGAAAGAAACCTGCTTCAAATACAATTACTGATGTAACATGTGTGTTAAACCTCTTATGCTCGGCAGGAACGGTCGCGACATCAACAACTCTCTTTTCCTGCTGCTTCCTCAAGTGCAAGTTGTCAAGAACTACACAAAACATTTCAAAGGTTAGTACAGAGAATGAACAATTACAAAGAAAGAAAGGATGCGGATATTATCCAAATACCTAGTTTAGAGGGAGACCCCCACTGCCGCGACATTCTATACGACCTCTCCCTATCATTCTCCTCAGGGTTAATCTCCCATCCTTCGTCAGATATGTAGAAATACTTTCCCTTCCAGTTCTTTACACTAGTCGGTCTCCCAGAGTAAAGGGTCTCATCCCTGTCGCGGACGGAGAAGTAGTAGTACCCGGCGAACTTCACGGAGTTTTCCTTTGGGTGGTAGAAATGAAAGAACTCTGTGGGAGTAATGTCCTTCTTGAATTGGTTCTCCCAAAGAACGACCGCGGAAAGTATGGCCCTCCAGCCATTGGGATCTATCTGGGCTGGTGCCAGTTTCATTGTCTGAAAACTGCGATGGATAGTAACATGAATAGGCAGTCGCAGCCCATAAATAAATGCATGGAGTGGGAAGCAAACTCCATCATCAGTTAGAACTGTGCTAGGTTTTTGGTTCGCGATAGGTGCTGAGCACATCCAATTTTCTAGAACTTCGAAGGCCTTAACCACCTGGTCAACCCATTCTTGGGTCATGATGCTGCGAATATCAAGCGCAGCTAGGGGTCTCTCAAACCTCCCAGATGGACCATCTGGGTTATCACTAACTTCTGTGGCATCATCTCCTACGCCCAATGAATGATTATTTGAGTTGGCTTCCTCCTCCATTGTAGACTCAAAATACTTCTTGCAGGCAGCGTCCACGGAGTCTGAGTCTAGTATCACACAGTTGGGGAAATCCCTCAGCTGGCAAGGCCCTATTGATCTCAGAGGAGGCACGGAAGCCAGTTCAGGAGGAGAGGTTCCAAAATGCTTTGCCCAAAAGCCTCTCAAAAATTCATCTGGGTCAAAGCTCATATGGCTGCAGCAGTACCTAAAAAGAAGAGTCCGCAGTTAGGCATCGCAACCAGTATGGTTCAATAAAGACTTTAATAAGCCGCGACAAGATTGGTTATACGAATATGGGGTTTAAGCCCTGAAAGATAATTAATGCCGCGACATATCAATTTGAGGGATGTTATTTGTCAATTGGAGTTGCTAATGAGCTAAAACACTGCTGAATCAATTGATTGAACACAAGGGATTACCCTCTAACCCTATCGGCCGTAACCATCTCCTATATCAGCAAGGAACTTACACTACCGCGGCAATGCACTCAAATGGAATTAGAGATTACTAGCCGCAACCATCTCTAAAATTACTAAAGCTCAATTTAAGGAATTCTAGCAATAATTACAATTATTTATCATGGATGTATATTTGATTCTTAAAATTTTGAAGATTGTTCAAAATGCAAGGGTAAGGATTCAGATCTCTAAAAGACCCCCACTGCTGTGGTAGCATAAGTGGATATGCACCAAAGAGTCACGGAGGATAAATCTCAGAACTTAAGGGGCCGCAACCATCGCCCACTATATGCCGCGGATAGGGTCCAAAACAGAATATTCAAGGGACCCCTAGATTATTGATATTCTATCATGCCGCGGTCTCTATCTTAAACGGTTTGGTATCTAATGTTTAGTCGTTTTAAGATCGAATACACAGAATACAAAGAGTTTGCTTATGAACAGCAAGAATAGTTATATGATTTTCATGGCATCTCGAGGATCAGGGGTTCAGTTCAGCATACGAAGATTTACTCAAACAATTATAATGATTATTTTATCATTCATGTGTGTTCGATTCTAGGGTGATAGCAGATTATTCAATTGAACACCTAATTTTCTATCAAGAAACGCAGAAGCTCATGTGTTTGTGTATTTAAAGAGGAATTACGAGCTACAAAAACTATTTGAAAAGATGATTGGTTGAAGAACTACCTGGAAATGAAGAAACTTGCATAACTCAGCTTCAAAAAGCCTTGCGCCACCACACACAGCCCTAGAAGGTTGTCGAAAAATGCAAGAGAAAGGAAGAATAGAATTTTCTCTCGATTTTCTCTCAAAGTTTTGGAAACGTAATGAAGTCCATGGCATTATTGATAGTACAAATATAGCACCTTATCGCGGAAGGTATTCTGCATTGACTACATGTCGCGGCCCCTATCAACATAGGGCGCGACCCCTACTGAGCTCGGGGTGCGGCATAACCAAATACGGGGCGCGCGGCCCTCATCATGATTTGTGCGACCCTCGTCATCAGAGGGCGCGGCCTCCTAATATATCGCGGCTCCTATCAGTTCGGGGTGCGGCACCTTTACCTTACAGGCCGCATCCCTCTCCATTGCTACTCCAGACTGTATATATGTCGCGCACTCAGGGCACGTGACACAACTCACATACCTCCTATAAATAAAGGTCCTCACCTCGAGATGTGGAGATCCCCGACACACCTGAGGTAGGTTCCATAATACCAATTATCCCTACATAGCCTCAGCACACAACTTAGGGACTGTTCATCCGCATCACAGCCACCTCTTCGGCATCCCGAAATCATCAATCATCATGTACTCTCCTTTATTCTCATACTTGCACGTCTATTTAGGCATGATTATATTGTACAATGTAACGCATATAATGAGAACGGAGCAACACAATGGACGTAGGCCTATTTTAGGGGTGAACCACTATATATCTTGTCTTCTCTTAATTTACTCACTTTATTTAATTATTACACACTTTACTCTTGACTCTTTGGTATGAGAACGTCTTAAAAATTTGTGGCTATTTCTCTCGGTATACGTGGCATAAAGACTAAATATAATGGACACAAAGTCACGAATAAAATTACAAAGATGGAATATTTGAGGTGAATAGATCTCATCACCGTAATACGATTGTTGGAAAATAGGAAAAATCAACTCTTATCCACACCAATTAATATCTCTTATTATATCTTTATGTCTTATCTCTCCACGCAAAAATTAATTTCATTATTCGAACTGATTTAGGACTCTCTAGGGTTATAAAGTGTATTGGGTATGTGGTCATCCCGGGCGACGGCGGCGGGGGGAGGGATCCCTTGAGAAGACTCTGCCGCATTCTCGCACCCCTTTTTGAAAGGATCTTCAATCGTCTTCGGTGTGGGGGTAAATGTTAAGACATGGAGTCGCCAACCTATTTTGCACAAAACAGGCAAAAGAGCATGTTGCCACTTTGAGAGAGCGGCATCAAGGATAAACTAATGCGTACAAAACTAATAGTTCGAAGGTTCGGGAACTAAGTTACGGAATGGAGAGGTGTTAGGCACCCATCCCACCCTTTCGATCTCTCATGGGCTAGTGCTATTATTTTCCTTTATATCCCCGTGAAGTGTGTGTGCATGTTTATATAGTGGAGATCAGAATCATTCAACTCATACTATGGACAAGGTAGAGTGAGTTCATCCAAGTGAATGTTACTAAAATCTCCCATTTTCAAATATATATATTTATATATCTATATAATAAGTTAGGGAAGTTTTTGAATTGTCTACACATTTTAACGGTCTAGATCGATGCCACCTCCTTATATATTTTTACACATTTTAATGGTTTAGATCACACCCATTTCCTTTTTACAAATCTACCCCTCACTATTTTGGTTTCCCCCTTTTTTTTACTCATCAAAGTTATCCCTTAATTTGAAATTTGGGGCATTATTGGAAGACACAATCAATTTACACACGTAGCCACATATCTCTCTCTCTCCCTCTCTCGAGCTCATTCATCTGCTTGCTCCTCCATGTGTATCTACCTAATTCTCTCCCTCTCACTTACACGCCTGCTCCTCTGCCTTTGCCTCCGCCGCAACCTCTTTCTTTCAAACATACGATTACAGGTAACCTCCTCCTTCACCCTCTTACACACGTGTGTGCACACACAAATTAATCTTAAATCCTTTTATGAGTTTTGTGCAGTTTGTTCCAGATCTTAGAACTTTATGCAAAATAGTTGGTTCCAGATCAAAGATTGATTTAATAGTTGGGTAATTATTTTTTTTGCAGATCAAATGTTATTCCAGGGCTTACGAGGAACCAAACATGTATGTTTTTTTTAATTTGATCATCTTATTATACAAACCAGTGTTTTACTTCAATGACTCTTTGTTATTTATGATTTGTTTTAATGGGTATGTTGATAAGAGGATCGTAATTTCAAAACCAAATCCGTTTTGATCTACAAGATTTTATTGTTTTTTGTTTGCTTTGATGGGTTATTTCATATGTTGCAGATCGCATAAATAAAGAACCGAACTTTGCAATCTTTTATTCCCAACTTTAGTTACAAGGAAGTTGTTTGATGAAATAACCCTAAAAACCTGGACTACACATTAAAGACTTTTTGTTTGTTACCAAAGAGAGATAATGGATCTTATGGTGTACAATATTAAACAACAAAGAAATCCAGTGTTACAGATTTATGTTTTTTTATTTCTTCTCTTAAAGGAGTTCCAGTTATTGCATATTTTAAATTTCTGTTTTGGTTTGGGATTTTTATGATGTTGCTGAATTAAGTGTTTGCTTGAGTTGTGTTAATAACAGTCGAGCGTTGCAAAAAAGTGATATAGAATCAACTAATATGGATCTGAATTTTTATCAAGGTTCTGGTACAAATTTGCTTGAGGTGTGTTCTAAATCTGAAGATTTTGTTTATTATGTTTACCCAAATTGATAGTTTATTAGTATTTATTATGGGGGTAGAAGGCGCACTGAGACTTATGGTATGTTACATTTTGCTGTAGAGAAGTGAGCAGAACATATGGTTCATATAGTTTTTGGTTTGTAACCTACATGTTTTTTTCTCTAAAGAAATTGATTGGAACCTACTAAATTAATAAGCACCGCGACTCGTAGGCCATTAGACTAAGCTACGGGTTTCATGTATTATTTCTTTAGTCGGGTTTCATTCATTTGTGACACTAAGACTTGAAAGAAAATATACTTTGTTGCATATTTCTTATGCACATAAGCATTATGTGTGGGAGCTAATATTTCACTTTGGTTTTTAGTGCTTTCTCAAGAACGTATGTGTTGATACCAAATTTAGTCTACTGACATGGATCGATAAAGTAAAGACACGTGGCAATCTACGTGGCAACAACAAACACTTCCGAGGAACTCACATGCTCTGAGGAACCATACTACAACGAGGAACACTGATTCCTCGAGGAACTCACATGCTCCGAGGAACCATACTACAACGAGGAACATTGATTCCCCGAGGAACTCATACGCTCCGAGGAACGAGAACTCTCCGAGGAACTCTTGAGTACCGAGAAGCTTAGGCGGTCCGAGCTGCACCTCGAACAAAGCATTAATAGCAGGATAACCAACAGTTTGACTGTTCATTAAACGCTTATCATTCAGACGCATACGCATAAGGGGCATTGAATGTATTACCTTTTCATATGTACATCATTTAATGTATTACCCTTTCACATTATAGCCTCAGGGCTATAAATACATTGTACAATCCTCATTGTAAGGGGACCGGAATTTTTGAGATAACTTGTAATCAATAATTCCCATACAATCAGCAATATCATAACAGTGGACGTAGGCCATTCTTATAAGGCTGAACCACTTTAAAAATTCTTTGTCTCATTTATTTATCTGTGATTGAATAATTAGATATGATCTAATTTTTTACATCAACAGATTGGCGTCGTCTGTGGGAACGACTGGTAATATCGTTTTCCATCAAAAATAATCCATCACAAATGGCTGATATTCTAGAATCTAGCAATCGAAACACTGGAAGCCCTCCAAATCCATCTGCTCCGCCAAATATTCCAGATCTGGCTGGAATAATGACAAATCTAGCTCAGGGCCAGACCGTCATGCAAGAAACTAAGCGACAACTCATACAAACCCTCCATGGCGGTGCACCAACTCATTCAAGACCGGGAAGTATTCAAAGAAACACCCGTGCATCTTCTTCGCATACTAGGCGTACCAATTCATATCGCAATGAGGATTCTGAAGATTTTTCTTATCAACCTGGACGAACTTCGTCAGTGCGAGCCACAGATACTGAACAACGTATCACTCTCTCCCCAGAGAGGACCAGTGCGTTAGAAAGATTAAGCAGAATATCTCCTTTCGATTGATTAGGTTCTAGGAGGAGCAAAATTCCTCCTAGAGCCCCATCGAGGAGTTTTCAACGACCATCAGATTTAAGGGAAGGATATGCCCAGTCGCGACCAGCTGCTCGTCAAGATAGATCCCAGGAAGCCACCTCAACGCAATCAGTTGCTCGAACCAACAGGCCCGAGGAAGGAAATGAGGCATGGAAAGGCTCTATTCAAAGGCTAGAGGATATATTGGGGGAAATGGTTAAAGCTAAGAACCCTCTACAACGAACCTTTGTTCGAGGAACACCTTTTATCCAGGCCATTATAGATTTCCCAACACCATCAAAGTTCAAAGCACCTATTGTGACCCCCAAATATGATGGAAAGACAGACCCTGTCCTTCATATAGAACAATACCAAGCTGCAGCCGACATCTATGCTGTTCCAGATCAGATGAGATGTAGAGCAATCTCGGAAACTCTTACCGGATCTTCTCAAATATGGTATAATAATCTTCCTCGGGGTAAGGTCTCAACTTTTCTTCAACTGGCTGAGTTATTCATTGGGAATTTCTATTTTGGGGCAAAGCCAGTTAAACGAGTAGCACATTTGTTAAGTGAGAGCACCAGAGATTATATAACTCGTTTTAATAACGAGAAACTTTAAGTCATTGATTATGAAGAGAAGACAACGATTACCGCCTTGATGAGTGGACTACTTCCCAACAAGTTGTACTACACTTTGGCCAAAGATCCACCTAGAACCATGTCATACCTGATGGGAAAAGCATCCAAGATTATGAATGACGAGGAGGCTATGGCTGCGAAGAAGAACATGGATGCCAAAGAAACCAAGGTGGAAGGTGATAAAGCTAAGAGGAAAGAGCATAAGAACAATGGTAATGATAAACATTCAAGAACAAGGTCGGTATGGGATGCAATGAAGAAATTCGATAATTATACTCCTTTAAAGAAGGATATCAACCATGTTCTAGAAGAAATCAAGAGCAACGAGGAATTAAACTGGCCAAAAAAAATAAAGGCAGACCCTGACAAGAGGAATAAGGCAAAGTATTGCGAGTTTCATAAAGATCATGGCCATATGACAAAAAATTGCATAGCTCTTCAGAATGAAATTGAAACACTCATCAGACGAGGAAAGCTGGCAAAGTATGTTAATTGTGGAAGCGGAAGAAGAAACAACGACCGAACAAGAGAGAGGTCTATATCTCCTCGTCGAGCAGAGGAGAACAAGAAAAGAAATCATGAAGTTGATCCTGAAGACGACCCCGATCTTCCCAAGAGACCAAGGCAGCCAGAACGAGAGGTATTTTCAATACGCTTTGAGTCATTTGACTGTAATGTTTTAACAGGTGGAGATGCAGGAGGAGGAGACCTTACTGCCGAGAGAAAAACTTACCTCTGTGAGACTCAAGCTTGCTCGTACATTTAACGAATAAATCTAGCTGAGGAGGATCGTCCGAGAAAGGTGAACAAAGAGAAATTGGTCATTGGTTTCTCAAAGAATGACCTCGCAGGTATTTTGTATCCTCATGATGACCCATTGGTGATCAAAATGAGGATGAAGGAAGTAATAATTTCAAGAGTACTGGTCGACAATGGTAGCTTGGAAGACATCATGTTCTACTCGTGCTTAGATAGTTTAAATCTAAAGATATCTCAACTGGAGCCTTATCATAGACCCCTCCTCGGCTTTGCTGGCGAGAAAGTATTTCCACTTGGGACAATCAAGTTGGATATATTCATTGGTACGTGGCCTGCTTGTCGGACATAAAGAATACGCTTTTTCATGATGGATAAGAATGTTCAATCATCATACAATATCATCATGGGAAGAGTGGGATTGAAGAAGTTCGAGGCTGTACCATCTACGGTGCATCAGTGCTTGAAATTTCCAATAAATTTTGGAGTAGTAGTTGTTAAAGGTGATCAGAAAGTATCTCAGGAATGCTATTATTCATCCGTCGATCAAGAGGAACTGGAGGAATCAAGGAAAAAGACTACTACTTATCAAGTGAAGGAAGGGGCAGAAATTGAAACATTGGATCCTAGAGATGAGTCGCAACTCGTGAAGGGTCAAGTGGTGGAAGCTACTAAAAACATCATTCTAGACGACGAGCATCCTGAACGAACTACTCAAGTAGGTTCGTCGTTGGAAGCCTCACTAAAACAGGAATTGATAACTTTCCTTAGAAGCAGAAAGCAAACTTTTGCGTGGAGTCATGAGGATATTCCCGGAATAGATCCAAATTTCTTATGTCACGAACTCAATGTGAATAAGGAAATCAAGCCAGTGAATCAGAGAAGAAGAGTGTTCAGCCCCGAGAAGAATCAAGCTATACAGGAGGAAGTCGAGAAGCTCCAGAAAGCTTGCTTCATTGAAGATGTTAAATATCCAGACTGGTTAGCAATTGTGGTGATGGTGAAAAAAAAGAACAACAAATGGAGGATGTGTGTAGACTTCACCGACCTCAATAAAGCATGTCCAAAGGATCATTTTCTGTTACCCCAAATTGATCAACTAGTGGATGCTACCTCGGGACACGAGCTGCTGAGCTTCATGGATGCTTATTCTGGCTACAATCAGAATAAAATGAAACCTGAAGACAGGGAGAGTACTTCTTTTACTACCCCTAGGGGAACTTATTGTTATAATGTTATGCCTTTTGGTTTGAAAAATGCAGGTGCGACATATCAGAGGCTGATGAATAAAGCCTTTGTTGAACAAATCAGTTGCAATATGGAAGTCTATGTTGATGATATGCTGACAAAGGGCAAGAAAGCTGTCGATCATCCAGTTAACTTAAGTCAGACTTTTGATCAACTAGATAAATATCAAATGAATCTGAACCCAACAAAGTGCATATTTGGAGTACGAGAAGGCATGTTTCTCGGATACATTGTCAACCAACGAGGCATTGAAGCAAATCCTGAAAAGATCAAAGCTCTATTAGGGCTGCGATCTCCAACGACGAAGAAAGAGGTGCAAAGTCTTACAAGACGAGTAGCAGCACTCAATAGATTTGTATCGCGAGCAACTGATCGATGTCTCCCATTCTGGACACTCCGAAAGACTTTCGAGTGGAATGATGAATGTGAGAAGGCTTTTCAAGACTTGAAGAAATACTTGGGAGCACCTCCACTGTTGTCCAGGTCGGTGATGGGAGAAAAATTATACTTGTATCTAGCAGTATCGGAGAATGTAGTTAGCTCGGCGTTGATATGAGTGGAGAATGGAGTACAAAAACCTATCTATTACACAAGTAAGGCCTTCCGAGGAGCAGAGATCAGATATCCAAGGCTGGAAAAGTTAGCACTGGTGCTGATTGAGGCTAATAGGAGAATGAGGCCATACTTCCAAGCTCATACTATAATCGTATATACTGATATACCGTTGAGGCAAGCCTTTCATAAACCAGAAAAATCAGGGATATTGATGTAATGGGCTATAAAGCTCGGTGAATACGATATAGTCTATGAACCCAGATCATCGCTTAAAGGGCAAGCTGTAGCGGATTTTATAGCAGAGTTCACCTATCCTGATACCCCCGAGGAGCAAAAGTTGCTCGTTGATCAACCTGTGGATGTTACAGGATCAACAAACACAAGCTCAGACCAACTCCGGTTGGTAAAAGGGCAAGAAAAGATGATCGACGATGTGCGAGAAATTTTAGGAGAAGATGAAAGGAGGAAACAAATATTTCACCGAGGAACTCTGTCAAATCAGAAGTTTGAAGACGAGTTACCTATATGGAGGCTATATGTAGTTGGCTCATCTTGCACAACAGACAGTGGGGCAAGGATAGTTTTGAGCACTCCGGACGAGGTCGACATGGAATACGCCCTACGTTTCCAATTCAAAGATTCCAATAATGAGGCTGAGTATGAGGCTATGATTGCAGGTCTTAATTTGGCAAAAATTATGGAGGCGCAACAGATTATTGTCTTCAGTGATTCTCAATTAATCGTAAATCAAATATTGGGAATATATGCAGCCAAAGGAGAATTAATGATCAAATACCATGCAAAGGTGATGGAGATGGTATCAGAATTTGCTGCTATTCAGCTAGTCAGAATACCAAGAATGGAGAATGCAAGAGCAGATGTCCTAGCTCGATTAGCATTAACTACTCGTACCGTGCTACGAAGAACAATCCCCATTGAAGTTTCAGCTGGTCGGAGTATAGATGAAGATTTGGCGATGAACTTTATCACCCTTGATTTAGGACCATCTTGGATGGATCCCATCAGGGCATATATTGAAGAAGGAGAATTACCAATTGACAAGCTCGCAGCCAAGAAATTGAAGTTTAAAGCTGCTCGGTATGTATTAACTAACGATATTTTATATAGACGATGAATTATGGCAGGTTTGCAAAGATGTGTACATCCCTCCGAGGTGAAAGAATTGATTGAAGAGATCCATGGAGGGTCCTGTGGAGCCCATGTAGCAGGTCGGACGCTTTTGCCAAGGATGATGACGCGGGGATATTATTGGCCGACGATGAGGGCTGATTGTGTAGCCTATGCCAAGAAATGTGACAAGTGCCAGCGCTTTTCCTCCATCCGAAGAACTCCACAAGTATTGTTGACACCCATCACTTCCCATTGGCCATTTGCCATGTGGAGAATAGATTTAGTCGGACCACTACCAACGACTAGAGGAAGGTTCAAATACCTTGTCGTCGCAGTGGATTATTTTACTAAGTGGGTAGAAGTTGAGCCTCTCATTGATATGACGTACGAGAAGGTGTACCAATTTATTTGGAAGAACATCATTTGTCGATATGGTCTTCCTCATGCTTTCATCACAGACCATGGAACACAATTTGATAACGAGGAGTTCGTTGCCTATTATCATCAATTAAATGTTTTGAAGATCCACTCAGCACCAGGCCATCCTTAAAGCAATGGACAAACTGAAGTGACAAACAGAATTGCTGAATGGTTTGAAGAAAATATTGGACGATGCGAAAGTAAATTGGATCAATGAGTTACAGTTAGTACTGTGGGCTTACCGAACTACTCCCCGAGTAGCAACTGGAGAATCTCCATATATGCTGGCGTTTGGAAGTGAAGCTGTTATACCTACCGAGTTGGGCCTCCCAACACACAGGGTACTGAATTTCAATTCCCCTGTCAGCGACTTAATGAGAAGATTGGATTTAGATATGCTCGAGGAAGTTAGAGAAGAAGCAGCCATCAGAAATGTTGCATACCAACAACGAACAGCTCTATTCTACAATAAGAGGGTGAAGAAGTGCGACCTGAAAGAAGGAGAATATGTGCTGAAGAAAGTAATTCAAAAGCACAATAAACTGGAGGCAAACTGGTATGGACCATACCGAGTTACAGAAGTTGTTCGACCAGGAACTTACCGAATAGCAACTTTAGAAGGGGAGGAGTTTAAAAATGCATGGAACGCAGAGCACCTGCGCAAGTATTATCAGTAATGGATAATTTCTCTTTTTATTGAAAGTTTTTTGGGGAATACTAGTGTTACACACTACTCGGCGAAACTCGACAAAACTCAGGCTACTCAAATTTTTTTTCGAAAACACCAGCTAAGGTTGGTCGAGAAACAAATGTATTCCTCAGGGAAGTAAAACCTATATTCCTCCGGGAAGTAAAACCTATATTCCTCTGGGAAGTAAAGCTACCTATATTCCTCTGGGAAGTAAAGCTACCTGTATTCCTCCGGGAAATAAAGCTACCTGTATTCCTCCGGGAAGTAAAACTTGTATTCCTACGGGAAATAAAATTATATGTTCTTCGGGAAGTAAAAGTTTTCCTAAAAATGCCAACTTATGTCGGTTAGGAAGTAAATATATTCTCGAAAAGGCTAACTTGAGTTGGTCGGAAGGTAAAATTATTTCAAAAAGTGCTAAAATTTGCTCGCAGAGGAAAAATCCACTAACTATGGCTGGTCGGGGATAAAAACCCACTAACTGTAGTTGGTCGGAAACATTTTATGAATATGAGAAAATGATCAAGAAAAATTATTGATACTCGTGACTTTTTAAAATTATTAGTAAGATGGTCGAGGAATAACTTAGTAATTTTTTATGACTACCACAAATTCAAGCTAGTCAACAATAAGTTGATCGACAAACAACACAACACAATATTGTTATCTTTTTAACAGACATACATGCACAAATGTAAAGTATTTTACAAGACAATAGCGATTAAGATTGCGAACAAAAATAAAAGTCTTTCATTAAATCAAAGAATAGATTACATTGATAATGAAATGTATACTAACTATTACATCAAAATTCCTACTCTATTGGTTTCTTCCCCTCTGCTTTTGAGACAGGTTCCTCGCCAGCAGGCGCATCATTTAAAGCAAGAGGAGAGTTTATGAAGTTCAAATCTTTTAACATCCTGATATTCATCAAGGATGGTCGATCTAGAAGGTGCTCGGGATGAGATATCTCAACACTTGAATAGAGATTGTAGTCATCGAGATACTTTGAAATTAAGCATCGAGGAATGGCCCGAGCAGGGATCCAACTCATATCAAGTTTGAATAGTGGCACGGGTAGGTCGAGCAGCCCAGGATCATGATAGTCCCACAGGTTATGACCCTGTTCGAGTTGCAGCACACCTAAGGCATTCAACCAGCCTTGCTTGTAGCCCTCATTATTGGCATTCTGAATACGATCGTCCAAATGGTAAAGAGCCTCGTACCCATCCATCCAAAACTCCCTGGGGTGTTTGTGGAATTGATATGTCAGTCTTTCCAACTGCTCGTGGAGACTTTTGATGAAGAGTTCCTTATTCTCCAAGACTGACTTCTGCACAGAAAGCTACTCTTCCAGGTCCCTGATCTTCTTTGACATTTCAGCCAACGCCTGGTTCTTTGCCATTAATTGGAAGGCTTGGTTCTCTAAGGCAGATTGAGTCCTCTGTTCCTCGACAGGAATTCGAGCGGCTCTTGCTCATCCCCGAGGAGCTCTTGCTCGTCCATAAGAAGATGTAGAGGGACCATCTCTCTTCAAGGTCTCCAATTTGTCCCTCAAGTTGGCGTTCTCGACCTCTAAGAACGAGAATCCCTCATCATTCACTGGGATCAAGGTGTTTGAAGTGGAAGCTGCAGACTTCAACTGAGACAACTCTTTTTGCAGGTTGTTATTTTCTTGCTCTAATAGTTCAGCTATTTGTCTGCACTCCTCGACTTCACCCCTCAGAGTTCTCTCCCTCACATCATGTCCAGCAAAACGCTTCTCGTACCCCTTATCAGCATTGAGTTGCTGATACTTCTTCTCATACCCCTCGTGCAAAATGGCAGTGGATTCTTTGTATTGTTGCTGAAGGTCTTCAAGAATGCCTTGGAGATCCTCGATCATATCATAATAAGCCACATTGTTGGCCACTGCATGATCAAGCAGGGTCTTCAAGTATTGGTAGGCCTCAACCGCCTGTTCCGAAGCATCTTGGCCGAGGATGTCGACAATCTGTGCTGCACTCATATCTGTGTGACTAGCCTTAAAATAATCATTGCATTGCCTCAACAGCTTGGTATCATGAGCAGATAATAATTCCATCCTGGACAGAAACTAGTAGAGAAAGAAGAAGCAGTAATCAATAAAAGTACCAACTAAGCATGAAGAAGAGATAACAGTATGCAAGAATAAAAGTTCAAGTTTTATTATATCAAGATTCAGAGTTACATGTTCATAGTTACATTTGACAAAATAAAAATATAAAGAGAAAGCCGAATAACTCTACACCTTTTCCTTGTCTCCCAAAACCTTCTCGGGAGGCTGGGACGAGGAAGTAGGTTGCTCGGAAGGAATAGATAGTAGCTGGAGAAGTGATGGAGGTTGCTCGGAGGAAGTAGCTAGCTGCTGAAGTTCCTCGGTAGCAGGATGGATGGTTGGGCGATGATCTCCCATCACTATAGAAGACTCTTCGGAGGCAGCTTCGTCCTCTTCTTCTTCTTCAGGAGTTGGAGGGGGACCAGGGATGTGTCGCTGAAAGAGTTCAGAATTTTCATCCACTTTCATCTCCTATAGAGCAGCGACCCATCCATCCCTAAAGTACTTGAGGCTTGGATATTCTACTTGATACATCATGGCAGCCAAGCCCTTGTTCCACCCCTTGTCCCAGCCAGCACTGAAAGACTTCTTCACAGCCAGTTTTCTCTTCAACTTCTCCGAGGAAAGTTTCTCTGACAGAAGGTTTTCAGCAGTCGTCAATTTATTTTCATCATCCTCCTTCTGTCGACTTACTTCCCGATGTTGGATTAATTCTTCCTCGGCAGCCTTGAGTTTATTCTCAAACTCTCCAGCATCTTTGAGCTTCTTGTCGAGCTCTTTATTTTTCTCCTCCAAGTCCTTTATTTTCTTCTCCAACCCCTTGGAGACTTCAACAACTCGAGCCTTATCTTGCTCGATGGAGGCAAGCTTCTTCTCCCAAACAGCCTTGTCAGCATCGTACTTCAGATGAGAATCTTCCAAAGACTGCCTCACGCCCATCAAAGCTTCCTCCACACCAGACGAGGAGCTCGAAGCTTTAATAGCTTTATCTTTCTTCAAAATTATGTTAAAGCAGCTCACCAACTAAAAAAAGAAAATGAAAGCAAGTAAGAGACAGATATAACAAGGGAAAGATGAAAAGTTCAAAGTAAAAGGACTTACAGAAGCAATGTGGTGAGCTGCCAAAGAGGTAACCATATCCCGAGAAAGGTTTTCTTCGATACCATGGATCTCGGGAATGATCCAAGTCTTCACCGAGCTCATGGCAGAGCTCGAGGGAACAAAAGTGGGAACTCCACTAGTCGGGGGCTGAGAGATGGTGTCAGCCAAATTGACCGAGGAGCTCTTCTTAAGCTTCCTCGAGGGGGGAGCAGGAATAGATTCAACCAAGGAGGAACTCTTGGTCGGTGATATTACAATCACTTCTCCTGGAGCAGCAGCCTTGCTCGGGGCCACTGGGGGCTTCTCGACAACCTTCACAACAGGGGCAGCCGAGGAAGGTGCATCAATTTTCTTTATCCCCTCCCCTGGGACGTCAATCTTACTTATTTTTGCCTCTCCAGCACCAGAGGCAGGTTTCTCGAACAAAGTGGGAGATCTTCTTTTCTTCATCCTTTCACTTAAAGGAATATGTGATTCAGGCGAAGAACTAGTAGAAGCTGGTACTGGCTCTGCATCACTTATCACCGGACGAGCAGTGAAAGAAGTGGTGTAGCTCTTGTACTGCAGCAGATACGAGGCTGACCTAATGTGCTCGTCGGCAACACTCTGATGCAAACTCCAGATAAGTTTTAAGTGCCTTATATTCACGTCTGCTTCTTTTGGACACTTTCTTTTGCTATCAACTGCAAATAAAAAAAACATTGAAATATCAGTGGCACATTTTTTCAAACACAGAAGAAGCATGATTTCAAAATAAGTAAAATGAAATAAAAATAACCTTTCCCATTGCCATAGGGAGGGCATCTGGGACCCTGATACACTTCATCCCCAGATAAAGGAGCATGTTGCCAATTTTTTATAATAACTCCATGCTCAAAATAGTCCCTAATGGCATTCGGGAGATTGACTACTAAGGCCCTTTTTAAAAATCTAGTTTTTAAATAAAAGGTGTTATCACCAACTGCCCATCTATAACAAAACATGATTTCTGGAATTCCTATGTGAGTTCCATGGATTTGATTTAATCTATGAACCCCATTAACTATTCTCCATGTATTGGGGGCTATTCTTGTAGGAACAATGTCAAAGTATTGACAAAATTCCAGACATGAGGGATTTGGTGGAAAAGAAAATCCACACTCAACTACAAAGAGACTGGGGAACCAATGTCCCTTAGCAAAACGGAAATAATCATAAGGCTCAGAAAGATCTTCCAGAACAACCCAGAAGGGAATAGAAAAATCAAAGTGAAACTTATCAAGAGATTCAACAGGGTAAACCATGATGAATAAAGGAAATGAAGAAGAAGGAAGAAGATCTTACAGAAAAAAAGTTGATCTATTGACAACGAACGATGGAAGAGATGAATACACAAGAGAGTAAGACAATGGAAAATTCGAAGATGCAAATTTGAAAAAGTATAAGAATATGGGATTATCTATGACGCTTAAATACTCTGCCTTGGGAAACGGTAAAGTAATGATTACAAAAAGAAATGATTACGCTACCGGCGGCTAGAAGGACAAAAAGAGTGCGGCAATCGAAGCGAGAAGAAACGATTACTCTACCGGCGGCTAGAAGGACAAAAAGGGCGCGGCAATCGAAGCGAGTATAAAAATTCAAAAAATTTTGATTTTATGAATTTGGAAGGAAAAATAAATACAAGATAAAACACTCCTAAAAATCACGAGGACCATTTAAAGCTACCATATTCCGAGAAAGAATGTTCCACACTCGTCAAATTTCGAACTATGAAACATTGGGGGCTTCTGTTGATACCAAATTTAGTCTGCTGACATGGCTCGATAAAGTAAAGACACGTGGAAATCTACGTGGCAACAACAAACACTTCCGAGGAACTCACATGTTCCGAGGAACCATACTACAACGAGGAACACTGATTCCCCGAGGAACTCACATGCTCTGAGGAACCATACTACAACGGGGAACACTGATTCCCCGAGGAACTCATACGCTCCGAGGAACGAGAACTCTCCGAGGAACTCTTGAGCACCGAGAAGCTTAGGCAGTCTGAGCAACTCAGGCGGTCCGAGCTGCACCTCGAACAAAGCATTAATAGAAGGATAACCAACAGTTTGACTTTTCATTAAATGCTTATCATTCAGACGCATACGCATAAGGGGCATTGAATGTATTACCTTTTCATATGTACATCATTTAATGTATTACCCTTTCACATTACAGCCTCAGGGCTATAAATACATTGTACAATCCTCATTATAAGGGAACCGGAATTTCTTGAGATAACTTGTAATCGATAATTCCCATACAATCAGCAATACCATAACAGTGGACGTAGGCCATTCTTATAAGGCTGAACCACTTTAAAAATTCTTTGTCTCATTTATTTATCTGTAATTGAATAATTAGATATGATCTAATTTTTTACATCAACAGTATGGTTGCTAATAATGAAGTTCGTTGGATTCATAAGGTAATAATAATTATGTCGTATGGATTATTGATTCCAATTCGTAGTTCTATTTCATGATAATTTGTATTTTTTGATGTTGGCTTAAGGTGATTATAGCCATTTAAAGAACACACTTAAATTGAAAATGATTGCTCCCTCTTTTCTCAAACTTGGGAATATTGTCTTATATGGTTTGTAACCATTATTGTGATGGTGAAAACACCATTTTACTTGGATTGACCATATTACTTGGCAAATCAGGTCTACTATTTGTTTTTTTTCTTTTGTTTAATTTACGATCTGGAAAAAACTACTTACCAAGTCTCCAAGAACTAATGGTATTCGTTTGTTTCAATCACTTTTTAGTAAATGTAGAACTCATATTTTAACGATTCTACTTATCTATTTCAGGTGGACTTTAGCCATGTTCTAAGCTTGATGCCTTCGTGTTTGTATGGAGGGGGAGGGACTTTTAATAAAGAAGAAAGAAGTGGGGTATCGGTATGAAATAAGACAGGGGTGAAAAAGAGCAAAAGAATACAAATAACTCGGTTTTCTCTCATTTCTACTTCATCTGCTCTATTTTGAGGTTATAAGTTTGTGTTCATTTTTGTTCATTTCAGCTTTATTGCTAACTGTTATCTATAATAACAGATGTATGCTTAAAACGAAACCAGAATCAGTAGAACAACATAAAATTAAATCTACAGAATGCAGTAGCAGGTATGAGTGTGATGCCAAAAGACTCCTGGGCATATTAGTGATCGTTTTACCGAATTCCCTTATTTGGTCACAAAGACTCCTAGGCGCCAATGGATGCAGTGCCGATGCAGCTGATCTGGGAAGACCCAATGGTTCCAACAGATTATGATTGTGGTACTGATCACTTCTCTTCTATTGAATTGCTCAGCATGTAAGACAAAATCGAGGTCTATCTCATCATAATTATATTTATCTCATCATATATGCAACCCCTCCCCCGCCCCTGGTAAAGTCCCTACCCCCTTCCCCACACACACACATGCGCGCACACAACTCTCCCTCATCTTCTCCTCCTCCACCGCCCCCTGCCCCTTCCCCTCCCCCTTCCCCCCTCACACATGCACACACGCGCACACAAACACACACACACACACACAAAGATCTCCCTCATCTTCTCCCCCTCCTCCGCCCCGCACCCTCCCCCCTTCCCCACTCACACACGCAGAGCATTTATGCGATGCGTATATGCAATCTGCATGTATGCATATTGCATATATGCAGCCCCCTCCCCCGCCCCCTCCGCAGCCCCTTCCCGCCCCTGATAAAATCCATCCCCACTCACACACACACACACACAACTCTCCCACATCCCCTCCCCCTCCGCCGCCCCCTGTACTGTCCCCTCCCCCCTTCCCCACTCACACGCGCAGACACGCGGACATAAACAAAGACACAAACATGCACACACGCACACTTGCGTCTCCTGCCCCGTCCCCTCCCCCACTTCCCCACTCACACGCGCCCCCTGCCCGTCCCCTCCCCCCTTTCCCACTCACACACGCGCACACAAACACACACACGCACACACAAACACACTTGCACTACATATCTGCATATGCATATATGCACTGCATATATGCATATATGCAGTAGATTGCATATATGCACTGCATATATGCATACCTTCCCCGTCCCCTCCCCCTTCCCCACTCACACACGCACACATGCTCCCCCTTCCTATCCCGTCCCCCCTTCCCCACACAAACACACACACACAAACACGCACACACGCGCCCCCTGCCCGTCCCCTCCCACCTTTCCCACTCACACACGAGCACACAAACACACGCACGCACACATGTACACACTCGCACTACATATATGCATATGCATGTAGCTACTGATATGGGGATGACCCTCTTTTAGTAGTATAATGCTTCGTGCCATTGCTTACATTGTACAAACACACGAACACGCACACACGCGCCACCTGTCCCCTCCCCTCTTCCCCACTCACACACAAACACACACATAAAGACGCGCACATGCACACATGCGCCCCCTTCCCCACTCACACGCGCACACAAACACACACGCACGCACACACACACGCATACGCATTGTATTCACTGGCATATATGCTCCAATATGCATATAAGCAAAGGCATATATGTTGCAAACACGCACACAAACACGCTCACACACGCACACACACAAACACGCACACACACTCCCCCTGCCCGTCCCCTCCCCCCTTTCCCCACTCACACACAGGCACACAAACACACGCACACACACACTTGCACTGCATATATGCATACAAATCCAGTTTTCAAACATGAAATTCAACAATTTTTTGGGGATTTCAATTTGGTCCATATTTAATTAGATTAGAAGTCATTGAGTTTTTAAATGACACGATTCGCTTGATATTTAACTTTTTTTATCTAATTGTAATATTTTTCTTTTGATATTTAGGTGCTCAATGCTGCAATAAAGGACCACGCAACGCTTCATCTCATCGCCACTAAGCGCTTCAGCTCACAGCCACACACCCCTCGCCTCAGCCATTGCGAGGGTGTAACGCTTCAGCTCACTATTGCACTGCACTACTGTTTATGCACGCTTATGCACTGCACTACTTCTTCAGCTACTTATGCACTACTTATTATGCACTGCACTACTGCTTCAGCTTCACTACTTGCACGCTTCAGCTTCATCTCACTACTGCATATGCAGCTGCACTACTTGCACTGCACTGAGCTTCAGCTCACTCCCAAGATAGAATCTTCAACACCACCCTCTACAACTGATGTTGCTAATGATTATGAGGGATTTAATATTCTTAGTCTACACTACCTACTACAACATAGAATTTCTTTCCCCAGACCCATGAACAACACCGCCTGCTACTTTTCAATGTCATACCCGCTAGCAAAAAACACCTGCTACAATCACCTTTTACCACTGACAAAAACCACCTTCGACCATTGGCAAAAACCACCTAAACCACCTTCTCCCCTAGCTAACATATAAGTTCTAAAGTTTGTTTATCACTTAACATATTGCTATCCATTGTCCCGGTAAAATCATAAACGAAAGCTATCCATTGTCTCGATAAAATCAGAAATGAAAGCTAACATATAAGTTCTAAAGTTTGTTTTTATCTCATTCTATTATTCAGTAGTGCCTACTAACATATAAATTCTAAAGTTTTTTTTGTCTCATTGTCCCCACAAGAACCAAATTCGCTGCAGCACAAGTTTAGGGCATGTTGATACCAAATTTGATCTGCTGACATGGACCAATCATATGAAGACACGTGGCTATCTACATGACTACAACAAGCACTTTCGAGATGATCACACGCTCTGAGGAACCATGTTACTCCGAGGAACTCATACACTCCGAGGAACAGACCTCTCCGAGGAACTCTTTAGCACCGAGAAGCTCAAGCGGTCCGAGCAACTCAGGCGGTCCGAGCTTCACCTCGAAGTAGGATACCAACAGTTTAACTGCTCATTAAATGCTTATCATTCAGACGCACACGCAAAAAGGGAATTAAATGTATTACCCTTTCATATGTATATCATTTAATGTATTACCCTTTCACATTACAACCTCAGGGCTATAAATACATTGTACAATCCTCATTGTAAAAGGACCCCAAAAATATATCGGAATTTCTTGATAGAACTTATAATCGAGAATTCCCAAAACACTCAGCAATAAAGCAACAGTGGACGTAGGCCATCCTTATAAGGCTGAACCACTTTAAAATTCTTTGTCTCATTTATTTATCTGTGATTGAATAATTAGAGTAATCTAATTTTTTACATCAACAGATTGGCGCCGTCTGTGGGAAACGACTGATAATATCGTTTTTCATAAAAAACAATCCATTACCAATGGCTGATATTCCTGAATCCAGCAATCGAAATGCTGGAACCCCTCCAAATCCATTTGCTCCACCAATTATTCCAGATCTGACTGGAATAATGGCAAATCTGACTCAGGGCCAGATTGTCATGCAAGAAACAATGCGACAACTCATCCAAACCCTCCATGGCGGTGCATCAGCCCATTCCGGACCACGAAGAATTCAAAGAAATACCCGTGCGCCTTCTTCGCGTACTAGGCGTACTAATTCATATCGCAATGAGGAATCTAAAGATTTTTCTTATCAACCTGGACGAACTTCGTCAGTGCGGGCCACAGATACTGAACAACGTGTCTCCCTCTCCCCAGAAAGGACCAGCGCATTGGAAAGATTAAGTAGCGTTTCTCCTTTCGACCGATTAGTCTATAGGAGGAACAAAAGTCCTCTTAATGCAGCGTCGAGGAGCCTTCGACAACCATCAGATTTAAGGGAAGGATCTGTCCAGTCGCGACCAGCTACTCGTCAAGATAGATCCTATGACCAACCAGCTTCTCGTCAAGATCAATCCCAGGAAGCCACTTCAACCCGATCAGTTGCTCGAACCAATAGGCCCGAGGAAGGAAATGATGCATGGAAAGGATCTATTCAGAGGCTGGAGGATAGATTAGGGGAAATGACTAAGTCCAAGAACCCTCTACAACGAACCTTTGTTCAAGGAACACCTTTTGTCCAGGACATTGTTGATTTTCCAACACCATCAAAGTTCAAAGAACCCATTGTGACTCCCAAGTATGATGGAAAGACTGACCCTGTCCTTCATATTAAATAATACCAAGCTGCAGTCGACACCTATGCTGTCCCAGATGAGATGATATGCAGAGCATTCTCGGGAACACTTACCGGATCTGCTCAAATATGGTACAATAATCTTCCTCGGGGTAAGATTTCAACTTTTCTTCAACTGGCCGAGTTATTCATGGGGGATTTCTGCTTTGGAGCAAATCCAGTTAAACGAGTAGCACATTTGTTAAATGTTAGACAAAAAGCTGGTGAGAGTACGAGAGATTATATAACTCGTTTTAATGACTAGAAACTCGAAGTCATTGATTATGAGGAGAAGACAGCGATTACCGCTTTGATGAGTGGACTACTGCCAAACAAGTTGTACTACACTTTGGCCAAAGATCCACCTCAAACCATGTCGAACCTGATGGGAAAAGCGTCCAAGATTATGAATGTCGAGGAGGCTATGTCTGCGAAGAAGAATATGGACTCCAAAGAAACCAAGGTGGAAGGTGATAAAGTTAAGAAGAAAGAACATAAGAGCAATGGTGGTGACAAAAAATCCAAAAATAGGTCGTCATGGGAGGTCTTGAGGAAATTTGATAAGTACACACCTTTGAAGGAAAATATCAACCACGTCCTGGAAGAAATTAAGAACAACGAGGAGTTAAACTGGCCAAAGAAAATGAAGGCAGACCCTGACACGAGGAATAGGGAAAAATATTGCGAGTTCCACAAGGATCATGGCCATATGACCAAAAATTGCATAGCTCTTCAGAATGAGATTGAGACACTTATTCGACGAGGAAAGCTAGCAAAGTATGTTGATCGGGGAGGCGAAAGAAGAAACAACGACCGAACTAGAGAGAGGTCTAGATCTCCTCGTCGAGCAGAGGAGAACAAGAAGAGAAACCATGAAGTTGATCCAGAGGATGACCCCTATCTTCCCAAGAAACCAATGCAGCCAGAACGAGAGGTATTTTCAATACGCTTTGGGTCATTTGATTGTAATGTTATTACAGGAGGAGATGAAGGAGGAGGAGACCATACTGCAGAAAGAAAAGATTACCTCGATGAGGCTCAAGCTTTCTCATACATTCAGCAAATAAATCTAGCTGAGGAAGATCGCCCGAGAAAGGTGAACAAGGAGAAATTGGTCATCGATTTTTCAAAAAATGACCTTGCAGGTGTTTTATATCCTCATGATGACCCGCTGGTGATCAAAATGAGAATGAAGGAGGTAATGATTTCAAGAGTACTGGTCGACAATGGTAGATCGGAAGACATCATGTTCTACTCGTGCTTCGATAGTTTAAATCTAAAGCTATCTCAACTGGAGCCTTACCACAGACCCCTCATTGGTTTTGCTGGCGAGAAAGTATTTCCACTTGGGACGATTAAGTTGGATATATTCATTGGTACGTGGCCTTCTTGTCGGACAGAAAGAATACGTTTCTTAGTGATGGATAAGAATGTCCAATCATCGTGCAATATCATCATGGGAAGAGTAGGATTGAAGAAGTTCAAGGATGTACCATCTACAGTGCATCAGTGCCTAAAATTTCCAACAAACTTTGGAGTAGGAGTTGTGAAAGGTGATCAGAAAGTAGCTCGGGAATGTTATTATTCATCCGCCGAGCAAGAAGAACTGGAAGAATCAAAGAAAAATACTACTACCTATCAAGTGGATGAAGGTACAGAAATTAAAACATTGGATCCTCGAGATGAGTTGCAACTCGTGAAGGGTCAAGTGGTGGAAACTATTAAAAACATCATTCTGGACGACGAGCACCCTGAGCGAACTACTCAAATAGGTTCATCGTTGGAAGCCTCATTAAAACAGGAATTGATAACTTTCCTTAGAAGCAGAAGACAAACTTTTGCATGGAGTCATGAAGATATGCCTGGGATAGACCCAAACTTCTTATGTCATGAGCTCAATGTGAATAAGTAGATCAAGCCTGTGAAGGAAAGAAGAAGAGTATTCAGTCCCGAGAAGAATCTAGCTATACAAGAGGAAGTCGAGAAGCTCCAGAAGGCTTGTTTCATTGAAGATGTTAAATATCCAGACTGGTTAGCCAATGTAGTGATGGTAAAGAAGAAAAACAACAAGTGGAGGATGTGTGTAGACTTCACCGACCTCAATAAAGCATGCCCAAAGGATCACTTTCCACTGCCCCGAATTGATCAACTGGTGGATGCTACCTCGGGGCACGAGTTGCTAAGCTTCATAGATGCTTATTCTGGCTACAATCAAATTAAAATGAAACCTGAAGACAGGGAGAGTACTTCTTTCATTACCCCTAGGGGAACTTATTGTTATAATGTTATGCCTTTTAGTTTGAAAAATGCAGGTGCGACATATCAGCGGCTGATGAACAAAGTCTTTGCTGAGCAAATCAGTTGCAATATGGAAGTCTATGTTGACGATATGCTGACGAAAAGTAAGAAAGTTGCCGATCATCTAGTTAATTAAAGTCAGACTTTTGATCAACTGGATAAATATCAAATGAAGCTGAACCCGACGAAGTGCATATTTGGAGTACGAGAAGGCATGTTTCTCGGATACATTGTCAATCAGCGAGGCATTGAGGCATATCCTGAAAAGATCAAAGCGCTATTAGGGCTGCGATCTCCAACGACGAAGAAGGAAGTACAGAGTCTCACAAGACGAGTAGCAGCACTCAACAGATTTGTGTCACGAGCAACTGATAGATGTCTCCCATTCTTCAAGACACTCAGAAAGACTTTTGAGTGGAATGATGAATGTGAGAAGGCTTTTCAAAACTTGAAAAAATACTTGGGAGCACCTCCACTATTGTCCAGGCCGGTGATGGGAGAAAAATTGTAATTGTACCTTGCAGTCTCCGAGAATGCAGTTAGATCGGTGTTGATCAGGGTGGAGAATGGAGTGCAAAAACCAATTTACTACACAAGTAAGGCCTTCCAAGGAGCAGAAATCAGATATCCAAGGCTGGAAAAGTTAGCACTGGCATTAATTGAAGCGAGTAGGAAAATGAGGCTATACTTCCAGGCTCATACCATAGTAGTATATACTGATATGCCATTGAGGCAAGCCCTGCATAAGCCAGAAAAATCAGGAAGATTGATGTACTGGGCAATAGAGCTCGGTGAATATGATATATTCTATGAACCCAGAACATCGATTAAAGGGCAGGCTGTAGCATATTTTATAGCGGAGTTCACCTATCCTGATAGCTCCGAGGAACAAGAGTTGCTTGCTGATCAACCTGTGGATGTTGCAGGATCAACAAACACTAGCTCAGACCAACTCCGATTGGTAAAAGGGAAAGTGGATGTTACAAGATCATTGAATTCGAGCTCAGACCAACTCCGGTTGGTAAAAGGTCAAGAAGAAATAATCGACGAAGAGCAAGAAAAATCCAAGGAGGAAAGGAAGAAGCAAATATTTCACCGAGGAATTCTGACTGATCAGAAATTTGAAGACGAGTTACCTATATGTAGACTATATGTAGATGGCTCATCTTGCACTGCAGGATGCGGTGCGGGGATAGTTTTGAGCACTCCAAATGAGGTCGATATGGAATACACCTTGTGTTTCCAATTTAAAGCTTCCAACAATGAGGCTGAGTATGAGGCCATGATTGCAGGACTTAGTTTGGCAAAAATTATGGAGGCGCAACAGGTCATTGTTTTCAGTGATTCTCAATTGATCATAAACCAAATGATGGGAGTATATGCAGTTAGAGGAGAATTAATGATCAGATATCATGCAAAGGCAACGGAGCTAGTGTCAGAATTTTTCGCTATTCAGTTGGTAAGAATACTAAGAATAGAGAATGCGAGAGCAGACGCCTTAGCTCGATTAGCATCAGCTACTCGTACCGAGCTACGATGAACAATCCCAATTGAAGTTTTAGCTGGTCGGAGTATAGATGAAGATATGGCGATGAACTTTATTACCCTTGATTTAGGACCATCTTGGATGGATCCCATCAGGGCATATATTGCGGAAGGAGAATTGCCAATTGACAAGTTCGCAGCCAAGAAATTAAAGTTTAAAGCTGTTCGGTATGTATTAACTAACGGTATTCTTTATAGACAAGGAATTATGGCAGGTTTGCAGAGATGTGTACATCCCTCCGAGGTAAAAGAATTAATCGAAGAGATCCCTGAAGGGTCCTGTGGAGCACATGTAGCAGGTCGTACGCTTTTACAAAGGGTGATGACGCAGGGATACTATTGGCCGATGATGAGGGCTGATTGTATAGCCTATGCCAAGAAATGTGACAAGTGCCAGCGCTTTTCCTCCATCCGAAGAACTCCACAAGCATTGTTGGCACCCATAACTTCCCCTTGGCCATTTGCCTTATGGGGAATTGATTTGGTTGGGCCACTTCCAACGACCCGAGGAAGATTCAAATACCTCATCATCGCAGTAGATTATTTTACTAAGTGGGTAGAAGCTGAGCCACTCATTGATATGACGTACGAGAAGGTGTACCAATTTGTTTGGAAGAGCATCATTTGTCGATATGGTCTTCCTCATGCTTTCATCACAGACCATGGAACACAATTTGATAACGAGGAGTTCGCTGCCTATTGCCATCAGTCAAACATTTTGAAGGTCCACTCAGCACCAGGCCATCCTCAAAGCAATGGATATTCTGCCAAAGTTCTTCCTTTTATTGAGAATTTTTCGGGGAATACTAGTGTTACACACTACTCGGCAAAATTCGACAAAGATCAGACTACTCAGCGAAATATTCCTAAAAATGCCAACCTCGGTTGGTTAGGAAACAAAATATTCCTAAAAATGCCAACCTGTTTGGCTAGGAAACAAAAATATTCCTAAAAATGCCAACCTGTTTGGCTAGGAAACAAAAATATTCCTAAAAATGCCAACCTATTTGGCTAGGAAACAAAAATATTCCTAAAAATGCCAACCTGTTGGGCTAGGAAACAAAATATTCCTAAAAATACCAACCTGTTTGTCTAGGAAACAAAAATATTCCTAAAAATGCCAACCTGTTTGGCTAGGAAACAAAAATATTCCTAAAAATGCCAACTTGTTTCGCTAGGAAACAAAATATTCCTAAAAATGCCAACCTTTTTGGCTAGGAAACAAATATATTCTCGAAAATGCCAACTTATGTTGATCGGGAGGTAAATATGTTCTCGAAAATGCCAACTTATGTTGGTCGGAAGGTAAATATATTGTCGAAAATACCAACTTATGTTGGTCGGGAGGTAAAATTATTCGAGAAAGCACCAAAGTCTACTAACTATGGTTGATTGGGGATAAAAACCCACCAACTATAGTTAGTCGACAAGGAAAACTTACCGACCTTGGTTGGTCGGATACATTTTATGGGTAAAATTATTTTAAAAAGACTAACTATAGCTGGTCGGGGATAAAAACCCACTAACTGTAGTTAGTCGACATGGAGAATCTAACAACCTTTGTTGGTTGGAAACATTTTAAACAACATTTTTATACTCATTACTTTATTATTATGTGATCGAGCAACAGTATTGATACTTGTAACTTTTTAATTGTTACTGAGTTGGTTGACAAACAACACAATATTGTTATCTTTTTAACAAATATGCACAAATATAAAGTGTTTGATAATTACAAGACAATAGCAATCAAGATTTGCAAACAAAAATGAAAGTCTTTCATTGAATTCAAAATAAATTACATTGATAATAAAATGAAAAGTACATTGATATTGAAATGCCAACTAACTATTACATCAAAAATTCCTATTCTACTGGTCTCTTCCCCTCTGCTTTTGACACAGGTTCCTCGCCAGCAGGCGGATCATTTAAAGACAGAGGAGAATTGATGAAGTTGAGATCCTTCAACATCCTGACATTCATCACGGATGGTCGATCTAAGAGATGCTCGGGCGAGATACCTCTGTTTGAGAATATAAATTGTAGTCACCGAGATACTTTGAAATTAATCTCCGAGGAATTGCCCGAGCAAGGATCCAACTCATGTCCAGTTTGTATGGTGGCATAGGCAAGTCGAGCAGCCCGGGATCATGGTAGTCCCATAGATAATGACCTTGTTCGAGCTTCAACACAACTAAGGCATTCAGCCAGCCTTGCTTATAGCCCTCATTGTTGGCATTCTGGATACGATCGTCCAAGTGGTATAGTGATTCATTGTATCCAGCCATCCAGAACTCCCTGGGCTGTTTGTGGAACTGATATGTTAGCCTCTCCATCTGCTCGTGGAGATTCTTGATGAAAAACTACTTATTCTCCAAGACTGACTTTTGTGCAGAGAGCTGTTTTTCTAGGTCCCTAATCCTCTTTGACATATCAGACAACGCCTGGTTCTTCGCCATTAATTGGAAAGCCCGGTTCTCTAAGGCAGACTGAGTCCTCTGTTCCTCGACAAGAACCCGAGTTGCTCTTGCTCGTCCCCGATGAGCTCTTGCTCGACCACGAGAAGATGAAGAGGTGCCAGAGCTCTTCAAAGTCTCCAACTCTTCCCTCAACTTGGCATTCTCAACCTCTAAGAACGAAAATCCCTCGTCGGTCACTGGGATCAAGGCACTAGAAGTGGAAGCTGCAGACTTCAATTGTGACAGATCCTTTTGCAGGTTGTTGTTTTCCTTTTCCAGCAACTCAGCAATCTGTCTGCATTCTTCGACCTCACCTCTCAAGGTTCTCTCCCTTACATCGTACCCAGTAAAAAGCTTCTCGTAGCCCTTGTCGGCAATGATCTGCTGGTACTTCTTCTCGTACCCCTCATGCAACAAGGCAGTGGATGCTTTGTATTGAAGCTGAAGGTCTTCGAGGGTGCTTTGAAGATCCTCGATAATTTCATAATAGGCAACGTTATTAGCCACTGCTCGATCGAGTAGACACTTCATATATTGATATGCTTCAACTGCTTGTTCTGAAACATCTTGGCTGAGGATGTCTACAACTTGTGCTGCACTCAAGTCTGTATGACCAGCCTTAAAGTATTCATTACTTTGTCGCAGCAACTTAGTATCATGGGCAGATAGTAATTCCATCCTGGCCAGAAACTAGTAGAGAAAGAAATAAAAATCATCAATAAGAAATATAAGCAGAGTATGAATAGAAAATAAACAACAGTATGCAAAAAGTTCAAGTTTATTAGATCATAGTTCAGAGTTACATATTCTGGGTTACATTTGATAAAGAGAAAGAAAATAAAGTTAAACACGAACAATTATACACCTTCTCCTTATCTCCCAAAATCTTCTCGGGAGGCTAGGATGAAGATGTAGGTTGCTCGGAGGGAATGGATAGTTGCTCGGGCAGCACTGGAAATTGCTCGGAGGAACTGACGATCTGCTGAAGTTCCTCGGCAGTAGGCTGAACGGCTGGGGGATGCTCTCCCATCACCATAGAATATTCTTCTGAGGCAGCTTCGTCCTCTTTAAGGTCTTCTGGGGTTGGAGGGGAACCAGGAATGTGTTGTTGGAAAAGCTCAGAAGATTCATCAACTTTCATTTCCTGGAGAGCTGCAACCCATCCATCTCTGAAATACTTCAGGCTGCCATAGTCCACTTGTGATACCATGGCAGCCAACCATTTGTTCCACCCCTTGTCCCAGCCAGCGCTGAAGGACTTCTTCACAGCCATCTTCCTCTTCAATTTCTCCGAGGAGAGCTGCTCAGACAGCAGGTTCTCAGCAGCCTTCAATTTATTTTCTGCCTCCTCTTTCCGCCGACCTACTTCCCGAAGTCGAGCCAACTCCTCCTCGGCAGCCTTGAGTTTATCTTCAAACTCTCTAGCAGTGTTGAGCTTCTCTTCAAGCTCATTATTAGCCTTCTTCAGGTCATTTATTCTCTTTTCCAACTCCTTGGAGGCATCAACAGCTCGAGCTTTTTCTTGCTAGATGGAGGCAAACTTCTTCTCCCAGACAACCTTATTAGTGGCATACTTCTGGCGAGAGTCTTCCAAAGACTTGATAGACTCTTTCAGAGCTCCCTCCACACTGGACGAAGAGTATAAAGCTTTAATTTCTTCATCCTTCTTCAGGATTATGTTAAAGCAGCTCGTCAACTGTGAACAGAAAAAGAAAGCAAGTTAGAAACAGAAATGACAAAGGAAATATGAAAAGTTGAAAGTAAGAAGACTTACAGAAGCAAGGTGATGAGCATCTAGTGAGGTGACCACGTCCTGAGTAAGGTTTTCTTTAGTACCTTGGACCTCGAGAATGATCCAGGACTTTACCTAGCTCATGGGAGAGCTCGGGGGAACAAAAGTTGGAACCCCAGTTCCAGTAACTGAGGACTGAGTGATGGTATCAGCCAAATTGATCGAGGAGCTTTTCTTCAGTCTCCTCGGAGGAACAGGAATGGATTCAACCAAGGAATAACCCTTGGTCGGTGATATCACAATCACCTCTCCAGGAGCAGCAGACCTGCTCGGAGCCACTGCGGGCTTCTCAGCAACCTTCACAACTGCAGCAGCTGAGGAAGGTGCATAATTTTTCTTCGTCCCCTCCCTTGGGACATCAATCCTACTCCTTTTTTACTCCCCAGAGCCGGAGGCAATTTTCTCAAACAGGGTAGGAGGTCTTCTCTTCTTCATCCTTTCACTTAAAGGAATATGGGATTCAGGCGATGAGCTGGTGGAAGCTGGTACTGGCTCTGATTCACTTATCACTGGACGAGCAGTGAAAGAAGTGGTGTAGATCTTGTACTGGAGCATATACGAAGCCGACCTAATGTGCTCATCGGCAACACTCTGATACAGACTCCAGATAAGTTTCAAATGTCTTATATTATCATCTGCTTCCTTTGGGCACTTTCTTTTGTTATCAACTGCAAATAAACAAACATTGAGATATCACTGGCACATTTTACCAAACATAAAAGAAACATGATTTCAAAATAAATAAAATGAAATAAAAATAACCTATCCCATTGCCATAAGGAGGGCATCTGGGACCCTGGTAAACCTCATCTCCAGTTAATGGAGGGTGTTGCCATTTTTTTATGACAACCCCGTGTTCAAAATAATCCCTATTGGCATCAAGGAGATTGACTACTAAGGCTCTATTTAAAAGTCTAGATTTTAAATACAAAATTATTATCATTAACTGCCCATCTATAGCAGTACATGATTTCTGGAATTCCTATGCGAGTTCCATGGACTTGATTTAATTTATGCACCCCATTAACTATTCTCCATGTGTTGGGGGCTATTCTTGCAGGAACGATGTCAAAATAATGACAGAATTCCAGACACAAGGGATTTGGTGGAAAAGAAAATCCACACTAAGCAATAAAAAGGCTGGGGAACCAATGTCCCTCAGCCAAATTGAAATAATCAGAAGGCTCAGAAAACTCTTCCAAGACAACCCAAGAGGGAATGGAAAAATCAGAGCGAAACTTTTCAAGAGACTCAACAGGGTAAACCATGATGATGAATAAAAGAAATGAAGAAGAAAGAAGAAGATCTTACAGAAAAAGAGTAGAGCTGTTGACAACAAACGATGGAAGAGATGAACACACAAGAGAGTAGAAGACAATGAAAAACTCAAAAACACAAATTTGAAAAGTAGAAGACGATGGGAGTATCTGTGAAGTTTAAATACCTAACATTGGGAAATGGTGAAGTAATGATTACAAAAAAGGTTGATTATGTAACCGGCGGCTAAAAAGATGAAAAGTGGCTCGGGAATCAAAGCGGGCAACAACGGCTAAAAAGACGAAAAGTGACGCGAGAATCGAAGCAGCAAGAAAAGTCCAAAAAAGCATGATTCTACGAATTGGGAAGGAGAAATAAATACAAGGGAAATGCTCCTAAAAATTAGGAAGACTATTTAAAGCTACCATATTCCGAGAAAGAATGTTCCATACTCCTCAAATTTCGAACTATGAAACATTGGGGGCTTCTGTTGATACCAAATTTAATCTGCTGACATGGACCAATCATATGAAGACACGTGGCTATCTACATGACTACAACAAGCACTTCTGAGATGATCACACGCTCCGAGGAACCATGTTACTCCGAGGAACTCATATGCTCCGAGGAACAGACCTCTCCGAGGAACTCTTTAGCACCAAGAAGGTCAAGCGGTCAGAGAAACTCAGGCGGTCCGAGCTGCACCTCGAAGCAGGATACCAACAGTTTAACTGCTCATTAAATGCTTATCATTCAGACGCACACGCAAAAAGGGCATTAAATGTATTACCCTTTCATATGTATATCATTTAATGTATTACCCTTTCACATTAAAACCTCAGGGCTATAAATACACTGTACGATCCTCATTGTAAAAGGACCCCAAAAATATATCGAAATTTCTTGATAGAACTTATAATCGAGAATTCCCAAACACTCAGCAATAAAGCAACCGTGGACATAGGCCATTCTTATAAGGCTGAACCACTTTAAAATTCTTTGTCTCATTTATTTATCTGTGATTGAATAATTAGAGTAATCTAATTTTTTACATCAATAGGGCACAACCACAATTGTGACCGGAAACCAATTTGGCTACAACGATGGATGATAGGTATGTCATTGATTTTTGAGTTACTTGATTTATTTTTTGTAAGTTCGATTCAAATGATTAGAAAATATTTATTCATATTGGTTGTTGTATTTATAATTAACTACTGTACTTGCTAATATTCAAAACTATTTTACACTATGCAGTTTTTATTTTTAATCTCTGTCATTATGTTTACTTGGATGATTCTTATAAGAACCATTAGTAGCACATTTACTTGGATGATTCTATTTTACACTAATTTTTGTACACTCTTTTATATATTCGAAGGGGTGCGGTCAATCATTAAAGCTGAATATTGGAGGTGAATATTCTAACGCAGAAAAACCAAACTACCACACCATCGAGAGGGAAATTCCATTTCTGGCACAACCCAATGAACAGTATATAAGGACCAAAATAGTCACCGAAAATGAATTAACACTGGCAATCAGTATCGCCACAAGACAAGGAGCACGCTGGAGCAAATCAAAAGCTATTTCATTTATCCTCAGTATCAGAGGGTTGTAAAAATCAAAGACCCCATACTCAAAAGGTAGTTTTTTCACTAACTCTTTCTAATTGTAGATGTAACATTTATTTTGCGTATATCTTCTCTCCCAAATTTGTTCCATAGGTTAGTTATCTCTACCTGTATTGCAAGGGTTCAAAATCCTCAATGATTCAAACTTCTTTTTTGTTTATTTTATATCATGGATTTTTTTATATCTAAGAATGATTGGGTTCCATAGTATTATATCACAGTTAATAGTTTGTCCCCTGAACTTTAGTTCTTGCCAATTACTTACTTTTAAAGGCACGGAGAAAGGGTGACATATTCCTCTTTGTATTACCCCCTGCTAGATATTAATGTCTTCAAACACACACGCACGCACACACACAAATACGCTACAATATGCATAATGTGTTGCATATATGCATACACGCACACACGTACACACGCGCCCCCTGCCACGTCCCCTCCCCCCTTCCCCACTCACACACGCGCACACAAACACACAACATATGTGCAATATGCATATATAAATAATCATACAATGTATTTGGGAACTCGAAAGTTGAATTGCTAACGTACAATGTTTTTGGGAACAAACTAATTTTTTTTCCTTTTCATTTCATGTTTTAATCCAAGACCAATCAAACATGGACTTAATCTTCCATTGACGCTGTAGCCCGCTGCCTAAATCTGCCTCAAACTTCCGTCGCTGTAGCCCGCTGCCTAAATCTTCCTAAATCTGCCGAATTTGGGATTTTTTTTAATTTGTTGTTACCCCTTAAATAGGGTGGATAGTCCAATAAGCAAAGGAGACTATGCCCAATTTTTTTTAAAAATTGTCACTTTATTTTTTTTAGAGACAGTTAATTTGATTGATGAATATTGTATATTTCATTTTATATTTGAATTTATTTGAAGAATTTAGACAATTTGGATGTTGGACTATTTGTTATTTGTTAAGTAGGGTGAATAGTTCCGTAAACCAAGGAGATTATACCAATTTTTTTTAAAAATTTGACACTTTGTTTTTTTGAGACACAATGTGAAGTCGATGGATGAATATTGAATATTTCGTATTATATGTGAATTTATTTGATGCTTCTTAGACTATTTGAATGTTATTGGACTATTTGATATTGTTTTAAAATTACACTTCAAAATTTTTGTGTTTCGCTAATATATACTTTGAAAAATTGTCGTCGTTTCGCAATTACGTATTTTGGAAAATTTCATCGTGCCTTCAGGCACGGGCATACGCTAGTGTGTGTATATATATATATATATATATATGGGAGATTTTAGAAAATTAGGGAATTTAGGAAATTGAGAAAATTGCAATCGAGTCTCGAATTTTAATCTGAGACGCTACGTAACCTATAAAGGCATCAAAGTCCACGTAGTTCGAATGTAGCATAGGGTGGGGTTTATACCATAGACTCGAATGGAATTTTATTATATATGTATGTGTAGAAAATGTGTTTTTTAGTTTTTTGAAAAAGTGTGATTGATACTTTCGTTAGAAATTTATGGGCGTAACCTTCTTTTTTTTTATAGAAAATAAAGTATATGCAATATACTAATAAAAGTGTAGATGTTAATGTGTATGAACTAAAGTAAGAACTAGATTTTGAATCTAATGTATATTATGCGAAAATAAGGAATTTAAAGAGAGAAGGAAGGAAATGGACCTTCTTTTGGAGCTTGATCTTTGATCGTGGATGAAATTCCTTGGATGTTGATGAATATTGATGAGAGAGAAAGATATTTTTCCAAATTGGATATGAAAAGGATGGGAATATAAGCTTTAATGGAACTTCACATGAGGAACTTCGGTGATTTCGAGGGAATGTTGTTGAGATCACTGATGTTGATGGATATGTTCTGTTTTCCCTAAAGTGAGGTCATGTCCTCCTTTTATAGGGTCAGGGGACTGCTGATCAACCTAACCCAGTGAGTGCATATCGACAGGTGATCCTTGACAATATCCGATAGGCAGAGACCTCGACCTGCCAATTGACAGTCTCGTGCAGGTTTTTCTGGAAAAATGGTCATAGAGCGCGAACCGTTGATCCTAATTGTGCACAAGGCATACAGTTAGAAAGGTACTTCAGAGACCTTCAAAAGTCCTTAGACTACTCCCGGGTCTAGGAGTTGACTTTTGGTAAAATGTGGCTCGAAAGAGCACGTCGATCTTTTGGACCAGAGATCATCGGACGGAAATAAATCGTTCGTTCACATGGTAAGTCAGAATTGTGCATGGGGTGGACCGCTGGAATGTTTAGGAGATGAAATCAGACGTTCCAAAGAGTTTCGCTCATTTTGAATGGTTGATCTTGGCAATCGGGGCCCGAAAGCTCCCAGGGACCTCTCGGAGTAAAATATATCATTTTTTCGTATCGGAGGTCAAAATTGCACATGAGTCAGACTGATGGAAAGGGTATTCATTGAACTTCAGAGATTCATTCAATATTAGTCGAGCTTAAGGGTTGACTTTGGTCAAACACAGCTCAGGAGCGCTAGGTTGCCTTCGAATTAATTTTTGAGGGAAAACTGATCGTTTGTCCTAACGGTTATGCCATTTCATACACGGGGTGGATTGTTGGAAAGGGGTTTCAGTGGCCTTTGAAGATTAAAATTTCTTTCGCTCTGACGGTGCAATTGATTGGGGTCAATTCGGTGCCCGGTGGCCTCCGAATCGATTTTTGGTAGTAAAATGGTTCGTTCGTCTGAACCGTTATTTTGATTCGCACACGGGATGGACCTTTAGAAAGGCTATTCAGAGCCCTTCAAATATTCAAAGATATTTTGCTCTGATAATAGAGTTTACCGAAGTCAAATAGGGCACGAGAGTGCCTGATGGGCTCTACATCGGTACTCGGAGTGGACCTAGGGTTTGTAGTGAGATAGGGAGGTGCTAGGGACATAAGCGGAGACTTAAGGCGCCCTATAATGCGGTGTCTACAAATCCCCTCAATGGGTGAGCTTGGAATAAGAGATAGCCTTTGAATAGACACTACATGTTAGATGTCAATTTTATGGACCTAAGGGATGAGGATGACCGATTCAGAGGTTCGAGCTCGATGCTGAGAACCTAAGGTGATATTGGGGCAACTAATTTTGAGGACCTAAAGGAGGTGATGAGTAGGTAGGTGACCAATTCTGCAGGTCAAAGCCAATTTTTCGGGCTTAAGTAGAAGCGACCAATTCTGAGGGTCGAAGCCAATTTTGCGGGCTTAAGTTAGGATGTCCAATTCTGAGGGTCAAGGACAATTCCGCGGGCTTAAGATAGAGGTGACCAATTCTGCGGCTCAAAGCCAATTCTACGAGCTTATGTTAGGCTGACTAATTTTGAGGGTCAAAGTCAATTCTATGGGATTAAGATAGAGGTGGCCAATTCTTCCGGTCAAAGCCAATTCTGCAGGCTTAAGGTAGAGGTGGCCAATTCTGCGGGTCTAAGCTAATTCCACGGGCTTAAGATAGAAATGACCAATTATTGGGGTCAGAGAAAATTCAGAGGGATTAAGATAGAAGTGACCAATTCTGAGGGTCAAAGCCAATTCTGAGGGCTTAAGATAGGGATGACCAATTCTATGGGTCAAAATCAATTATGTGGGCTTGTGTAGAAGTGACCAATTCTGAGGGTCGAAGATAATCCTATGGGCTTAAGTTAGGGTGACCAATTCTAAGGGTCAAAGCTAATTCTGCGCTCTTAAGATAGAGGTGACCAATTCTACGAGTCAAAGCCAATTCTACAGGCTTAAGTTGGAGATGATCAATTCTATAGGTCAAAGCCAATTCTGAGGGCTTAAGATAGAAGCGAGTAATTCTGAGGGTTGAAGGCGATTCTAAGGGATTAAGATAAGGGTGACCAATTCCGCGGGTCAAAGATAATTTTGAGGGATTATGTAGAAGAGACCAGTTTTACGGGTTGAAGCCAATTCTGTGAGCTTAAGTTAGGGTGACCAATTCTTCGGGTCGAAGCCAACTCTGAGCACTTAAGATAGGGGTGACCAATTCTATGGGTCAAAGACAATTCTGAGGGCTTATGTAGAAGAGACAAATTCGTAGGGTCGAAGCCAATTCTGCGAGCTTAAGTTAGGGTGACCAATTCTGAGGGTCAATGCCAATTCTACGGGTTTAAGAGAGAGGTTATCAATTCTGCGAGTCAAAGCCAATTCTGCGGGATTAAGGTAGAGATGACCAATTCTGTGGGTCAAAGCCAATTCCGAGGGCTTAAGATAAAAGTGACCAATTTTGAGGGATGTGGGCTTAAAATAAGGGTGACCAATTCTACGGGTCAATGCCAATTATGAGGGCTTATGCAGAAGTGACCAATTATGTGGGTCGAAGCCAATTCTGGGGGATTAAGTAGGGGTGACCAATTCTGAGGTCTCAAGATATGGGTGAGCAATTCTGCGGGTCAAAGCCAATTATGGGGGCTTAAGGTAGAGATGATTGATTATGTAGGTCAAAGCCAATTCTGAGGGCTTAAGATATAAGCGATCAATTCTGAGGGTCGAATCCAATTCTGAGGGCTTAAGATAGGGGGTCCAATTCGGTGGGCCAAAGCCAATTCTGAGCGCTTAAGTTTCCTTTGGGAAATTTGGGGACTCCACTAGGGATGTGTAATTCTTCTCTAGGGATTTAAGGAAGCATTTGATTTTGGATTCCGCTAGGGAAGAGGGAATGACCCGAGGATTTTTAGCTGGGGAATTTTTAGAATTTTGGAGTGTCCTCTTGAGACATTACTGGGGAGAATTATTTTTTGGAATTCCATTGGGGAGGTAAAAAAACATTTTTCTTGGTGAAAAAGGTTCTGAAATTAATCTGGTAATTTTAAGAAATTTTTGGGGATTTTTTGAGATTTTTGGGTATTTTTTTGGACTTTTTGTACGAAACTTTAAAGGGGGTGTTGACCGCCATAGACGGAGGGGTGCCAAAGGATAGTGACACGGTCTTTTGGGGTGCCTCGAGCAGGTGGAGGTTCAGTGCTGATCGGTGGGTGGTAGGGAGATGATGTTCGGCATGCCCTTTAGACTCCTATAAAAAGGGGGCAGATTCTCCTCATTTTTAATAATTTTCTGACTTCCCTTCTTTTGCAATTAACTTATGTAAATCGTTCTCACATCTGAAATGGCTGATTTCTCAAGCAGCATTACTCATATGGCATGGCTTAATGCCGAAGATTGGGCAGGGTTGGAGTGGAGGGCTAGGGTGCCCCTTGCACTGGGCAGCGATAAGTCATTCGACTCATTTGAGCAGGTGGTAGATGATCGAACTCTTCTGTGGGAGCCCTCGTATCATCGTTCTTTTAGGGTAGTGAACCCTAGAAGCTATGTAAGAATTGGTGACTTTTGGTATTCTTTTCCTTTTTCCTTAAGGATATTGCTTTACTTCTTGAATTTGACAATGGTTTTCTTTGTTTCTTCCAACAGTCTGACGTCTCCATGCAGACTATATGTGCTCGAGGGATGACGGGGCTTAGGGATGTTTGGGAGAACTTTCCACCTATGGTGCGTTAGATGGAGTCATCATCCGGCTTTGGGAGGTTGGCGTCTGTTCTGGATGAGACACCCCGTTCCACTACTATTCTGTGTGCTCTAAGGGAAAGGTGGTGGGACACTACCAATACCTTTCATTTTGGCTTCAGGGAGATGACAGTGACTTCCATTGATGTGAAGTATCTATTATGGCTGGACTACGATGGTTTGTAGATTGAGATGGATAGGATGCTAAGGGTGACGCTGGAGGCGGTGACGGTGGCATTCGGTGATGTGGAGAGGTTGGTTTTGGGGGACTCTCTTCATTTGTATCTTTTGAGGCAGCTGTTGTTGAGGATGAGGATCGATGAGAGCGACAGCTAGACTGTGCGTCTGATGGCCCGTCTGTTTATTCTATTGGTATTGGGAGGTTTTCTCGTGGTAACGAGTGGCCACGTCGTCCACTTGTGGTTTTTTCAATTTTTGGTGGTGTTTTTAAACATACGTCTTTATGATTAGTGGGGCCTGACTTTGGCGGCCCTTTATTATTCTTTTCATGCATTCAAGTGGTGCTACCGATAGTATTTTACTGGAGCCATGTATCTTCTGGAGGTATTCTTTATTTTTTTCATTTTTCCTTTATGCATTCGCCTTTTCCTTCATGCGCTTTATTCTTAATTTTTTTTAAATGTTGTCCTTTGCAGATGTGGTTTTATGAGGTGATTTGGTTAAACACCTAGCTGATATCTTTGAAGGATGACTCTGTCGGGGACTTCTTTCGGATGTACCTGTGGCAGAGGTCCAATCGACAGTCGAAGAAGTCTCTTTACCTGGAGACGGTGCGTCAGGTCTTGAATGGCCTGGTGAGCGAGCGATTAAGGATTCTTTTATCTTCATAATATCCTTTCCTTTGATGGTTTTTTTATTGATATTAATCTTTTGCTATTGCTAGGGATTTGCAGATGACCTTTTATCCTTGGGCGATGACCATTCATCACACTGGGTCGACTGGGATACATGCGCAAATGCGGTGTCTGCAGGTGTATGAGTTTGTCTACTCTTGGTACCTCGGGCAGAGGGTAGTCCAACAGATCGTAGAGGACGAGGTTGCAGTGCTACAAATAAAGGACCCTATGTTCATGAGGTGAGTGAGGGAGATGCGAGAGGATATCGAGTGGTGGCGATGATAGGACTTGTATTCATTGTATACTAACACAACAGTTATGTACGACTACATGGATTTAGTGTCGAGCTAGATGATGCCTCCCTATATATATGATGTGATGCCTCTTCCTCGCGTGGTTTGAGTCAGTAGGTGGGGTCCTCCCACAGTGCAGGCGGTGCGACGACATCAATGACGGCAACGCCTTCGGAGGTTCCCTTCGTACAGTTGTTCTCGCTTGGTTACAACATTCGGTGTGTAGATGGAGGGTCAGTGCGTATGTTGCATCATCCCAACATAATGTACCTGGAGTAGTTGGGCTTGATGGAGGAGGTCCTTCGACCTGCGATATACTTTTTTCCCCTTTGTCTTTTGATTTCCTGATTTCTTTCTTTACCTCTGATTGACTGATTTGCTCTTTTCTGTTTTCTTTTACAGCACAACCGGGTCTCCACAACTTTGCTAAGGCATATTAGGGATAGGATATCTGCAGTGACTACCCATATTAAAGATGCAATTTTGGCTCCTTCTTGTTTAGTTCCGTCTGCCTCATCCGAGGAAGGGCCAGGCTCTGGGAGTGGTGGCACATTGTCTCGCAGTAGGGAGGGAGGTTCTTAAAGAGAGAGAAGAGAGAGAAAGAAGAGAAAGGGAGTGAGTTTGTAGGTGGAGAGAGAGAGATAGAGAGAGAGAGAGAGAAGGAAAATTGGGTTCGGGTTGCGTCCCATTGTTTTTTGTTTTTTCTACAACATATTAATGTAATACAACAAAAATATTTGCAAATGAAGTACGCTTTTTTTTTTGTTAATTTCCTTCTTGTGATTAATGTGCATGCTCTTTTTACTTTATTGCTGAGTCTCTAAACAGAATTTGAAAATTGTTTTGAGAAGGATTTTATTTTAAGATGGGATAAGTAAAAGCATAAGAATAAGGAAATTCAAAATTCTCTTAAGATAAAAATTATTTTTACTAGATTTTTTGATTTTGACAAAAGGGGATTTACCAAAAATAGGTGGTTACCGATCGGCATGACCCCTGTCCTGCCTATCGACAGATCAGACCAGTCCAATCAACCCAAGGCTTTGATTGCACTTTCTTCAATTGCTTGGTACTTGGTGGCACAAGTTTTCCTCCTATTTCTATTGTGTTGATTGTCTTTGCTTGAGAGTTTTCAAGTATAAATAAGGGTGTGAATAGGGATTTTCTCCTCACACTTTTATTTCCTTTCTTTATCATATTCTTACTCACTTTTCATCTCTTTGTTTTGCAAGATGGCTCTCCCTGGTAGCATTGATTTCGTCAACTATCTCGAAGCCTTGGAGGCGATGTGCTCGTACAATGTTCATTATGACGCTTTCCACATGCGACGAGTATCTTTATGGCGTAATCGTCCCATTGAGTGGAATATATTGATGAAAGCCGAGGAATTCAGAGACATATATCTTCTCCATGCTGACCTCAAACTAATGGAGAAGTCGACGCAACCAATAAGAACCTTAAAGCCATTATCCGTAAGATGATCGAGAGTTGCACATTCAGATAAAAATCTATTTGAATCTTTAAAGGGATCTGAATACCCTTTCCAATGGTTTACCCCGTGTGCGAATCGGCATAACGGTTCTGATGAAAAGACCACTTTACTATCAAAAATTGATTCAGAGGCCATCGGGCACTCCCGGGCCCCGAGTTGACCCCAATAAACTTCACCATCAAAGCAAAAGCTTTTTTAAACTTCAAAGGGCACCAAAACCTCTTTCCAACAGTCGGCCCCATGCGTGAAATAGCATAACCATTTGGACGAACGATTATTTTTCCCCCAAAATCGATTCAGAGGACACCGGGCGCTCTTTGACCAAAGTTAACTCTTCATCTTAAATAAAACTGAATGAATCTCCGAAGGGCACGGAATACCCTTTCTAACGATTCGCCCCATGCGCGATTTTGACCTACGATACGGATGAACGATCCATTTCACTTTGAGAAGTCACTGGACACTTCGGAGCCCCGGATGACAAAGGTTAGCTTTCCGTATCGATAAAAACTCTTTAGAATGTAGAAGTAGATCTCCAAACCATTCCAACATTCCACCTCGTGTGCGATTCTGGCTTACCATACGAACAAAGTTTCCATTTTTGTCCGATGATCTCCCGTCCAAAATACTGACGTGCGCTTTCGAGCCACACTTGACCCAAAGTCAACTCCCAGACCCGGGAGCGGTCCACGGGACACTCGAAGGTCTATGAAATAACTTTCTAAAGGTATACCCCGTGCACTATTCGGATCAACAATTAGTGCGCTACAATCATTTTTACAGAAAATCCCGTACGAGACTGCCAATTGGCAGGTCTTGAACCCTGCCTATCGGCACAGAATCAAGGGTGACCTACCAATAGGAACACCCTGGGGTAGGTCTATCAGCACCCACCTTTTTCCCTATAAATAGGGGCCATGACCTCACTCCCAAGGGACAGAAAGAAATCCACCAGCATCAGTGATCTCAGCAACATTCTGTCGAAATCAACGAAGTTCCACATGAGAAATTCCATTCGAGCCTAAATACCCATCCTTTTCACACCCAATTTGGCAAAATATCCTTCTCCCTCATCAACATTCAACAACATTCAAAGGATTTCATCCAAGATCAAAGATCAAGCTCTAAGGAAGGTCTAATTCCTTCTCCCTCTCTTGTATTTACATAAGTTACTTTAGATTCATAATCTAGTTTCACTTTAGTTCATACATATTAACATCTACGCTTTTATTAGTATATTGCACATACTTTATTTTGCACAAAAATCCCAAAAACAAATAAAAGAGGGTTACACTCGTAAATTCCGAGCGAAATTATCCATCATACTTTTTCAAAACCAAAAACACATTTTATATACTAACACACACAATAAAATTCCGTTTGAATCTCTGGGATAAACCCCACCCCTATTATACATTCGAACTACGTGGACTTTGATGCCTTTAAAGGCTTTGTAGGTGTCTCGGATTAAAATTCGAGACTCGAGTCCAATTTTCCAATTTCTCTTATTTTCCAAATTTCTCAAAATGCCTCATTTTCATAATTATCATACATATACATATATCATGCTTATTTGCATTTCATCTAACACATATTAGCGTTCCCCAATAACGATCAATATCGCGATGAACGCTCCTATTCTATCTTCTATATTTATTATTACTTTGAGAACATTCATGTGGATGACCTCACCCTACTTTTTTCATGGTATCTGTCAAATGATTTCAATCTCCTTTATATAAACACATACATATACTTCACAAGGATAAATGAAAATATTAACATCTCCCCATTGACTCTCACCTTCGATTGGCCAAGTACCTTTGACGTATATCAAACGGTTCCCCCCGCATCGTACCGCTTGTCCGAAGTCATGACGGGAGGTATATCACAGGGAACTCGTTCACATACATCGAGTATATCAAATTCGCTCTCACAGGTGCCGTCCCCATGAGGTATATAGTGAGGCAATTCACTTACACTCAGGTATATTAAATGGCTTGTCCACACGTACCGATTGCCCTCAAAAGCAAGACGTATATCATGAAAGTAGCGCAAAAGGGGGGAACCCCTTCCAATTAACCCAACCAACGCATACCTGCATATAGGTGTCAATCCTAGAACACACATATTAGATTTCCAGTTTTTTACCCGAAACTCGGCCGAAATTTCGGGTTGGCCTACGGCCCAAATTTTTGTGCAATTTTAAAAATGGGACCCTGCCCGTGAGCCTGGTTACAAGTCCAACCATAGCTTTACATATGTTGCAAACCCAATTTTTCTAGGCTTAGGCCTCGTCTGGCATTTCATTTTGCATTTAGATAAACATGCTATAAGTGAGAACCTAATAAACATAATAATCATGCTAAGACCTGTCTCTCATCTTTTCCTCTCTTATTTTCTAAAAAGTGTCTAAAAAGCATCTTTCCTTTTTTTATCAAAAATATTTTTCCTCCTTTTCCCTAAAAAAATAAAACATTCTCATCCTCATCTTTTCCAAAAAATGTCAAAAATATTTTCCTCCTTTTCCAAAAATAACAAATTTCCCTTTTGCTTTTTTGAAAATAAATTCCAATTTTTCTCCTTCTCAGGTCTATCACATACCCTTGGACTGGCTCCCTATTGGATTCGGTCTTTAATCGAACCTCCTCGTAGTTCTATCAGTCCCCATACTTCATCCGAGTTTGAGAATCACCCGCCTTCCATGGAGAACACGGATCAAGGGCCAAATGTATAGCCTGATTTGTTGACGGTTCTGGCTCAGCTCATTGCCAAAATTGACAACCTTCAAAATGAGGTTCATGAGATGCAAAGAAATTGGGTCCCTGTCCCCAAAGATCCTGAGGTTATTTTCCCTCGCGCCATGGGTCTGCCTATACCCGAGCCTATTTGGATTACTAAAAAATATCAGCACGCTCCACGTGCTCCTCCTGCTAATGGGTTGCCATCAGCCCAGCTTCCTGGGCCAAACCATGCTCAGACAGGGGAAAATTTACCCATAATTGTTGATCCAAAAGAGGAATATTGGATCAAGGTCAAGGAAGACCTCAAGATATTGACCAAGAAATTCGACTAGGATAGAATTTCTGGGAACTACATGGACTATACACACATGTCTCCCTATCTTAAAGCCAGGTTACCAGAAAAATTCAATATGCGCAATATCGAGAAGTTTGGAGGTAGTGGATCCCCGATCGTTCATCTTCGTATCTATCACTGATCCATGACTCTCCTAGGAGATTTCGAAGAAATAATGGCTCAGATGTTCCAACAGACTTTGAAAAATAGAGCCCTCCGTTGGTTCCTATCCCTTGAAGAATCCAGAATCTACAGTTGGGAAGATGTTACCCATGAGTTCATGTCACAGTACAAGTACAACGAGGAGCTAGAGGTTACCCTTCGTGACTAAGAGCTACTTAAACAAAACCCTGGGGAATTAGTCAACAACACCATATCAAGATGGAGAGAAAAAGTAGCTACCATGACCAATCGTCCATCCAAAGAAGAACAAGTCAGCATTGTGAAGAAAAACCTCTTACCTCATGTCCGAGCAATAATGGGAGGACAATACTACCCTCACTTTCGAGCCCTCAGAGAAGAAGGAGTAGAAATCGAAGAAGGTCTTGCTAAGACAGAAGTTAAACTGAAGAAAACCACTAGATAGCGTGCTCCTAGAAAGTTTAAAAAGCCTCCCAGTACCACAGTTGCTACTATCAACAACATCTCGCAGCATGCCGCTTCGTGGGCACCGGAAAGTTGACCAAACCCAATCCAAAAAGAATATACCGAGATTCACACTCTTCTCTCCAAAGTTTACCAGGCTCTCTTGAACTGAAACCTGATAAAACCCTTGGACCCTCGTCCGTTACCAAATCCACTTTCGAGAAACATCAAACCTGATGTCCATTGTGACTTTCACCAAAATGCTGGCTATACCACCGACCAATGTTTCCATCTCTGAAACACAATCCAAAGCCTGATTTAACGGGTTATCATCGCCCCACCAGCTAATCCTAAACTAAACAATACCCGTAATCCACTCCCGAATCATGCAAACGCCATCTTCCTAGAAGAAGACTCAGAACTCGGCCCATCCACCCAAATCATGCCAATTAAATTACCAGTCATACCCATATACTCTCCTAAACCTCTCCAAGCATGCCTATATTTCCTCTTACACCCTACCAGCTTTGTCAATCAAACCTTACAACTCCTCACCAGATCATGCATCACTGTCCATACCCATTATGGAGGTAAAAATACAAAATTATCATAAGTGGTGAACCAACTCCCAAAGTTTGGGGTGAAATTTCCCTCCCGGATGACCATCGACTTTCATAGATTCAATGGGTTGTTCTTACAAGCTCAAAAATGGTCCCAAGAGTTAGACAGTTGGGTGGTGCCAGTCGACGAAGTCAGTCTAGATGACCTGGTCCAGATCATGGCAGATTTGTTTCGACAGACTGGTGACATTTGTAGCATATTCGAGTTGCTCGACGCTTTTAAATTACAATGTCGCCTGGTCCCTTCAGTCCTTCATTTCCCTACCGAATGGGAAGAATTATATGAAGAGTCCATAGAAGTTGTAGAGTGCATTGACATGGAAAGACAATATCTTTGTCACCGGATGGGGGGACGATTCCGAAGATTCAGATGAACATGAAGATTCAGGAAAGACTAGTCTGATAGCTAACCTCTATGAAATGATATCATTCGAGGAGCTACAAGGAGAGATCAACTAGGTATCTGAGCAACCCGATATCGATGAAGAAATGGGGTTTCTATTTTTCCCTCTTTCGTGAACCACGGGACCAGGTTGGGGAGACATTACCAGAACCTAAACTTAAAATTGTGGGGGGGGGGGGGGGGGGGCTTAAAGATAATCTCAGGATTAGAGTTAATTACCCCAGCTAACATAACAGAATCAAAGGATTAAGGCAGTGAAGGGGCTTAGCATTGTAACTCAAAACGACACAGCTCAGTAAGGTAGCGTTACAGCTCAAAATGACACACCTCAGTACGGCAGCGTTGCAGCTCAAAAGCGATGCAGCTCAGTAAGGCAGTGATGCAGCTCAAGCGATGTAGGTCAGCGTGGAAGCCCTGAGAGATCTCCCAGTGAAGAAGACGACCGAGAGAGTTGATCCTTTAGTTTTATTGTTCTACTTAGCCTTATTATATCTCTTTATTTATATTTACTATGATTTGTAACGATTATAATGATTTTTAGCGTGAGGCCAAACGGTACTCCTCGCGAGAGACCAGGCTTGGCAGGGCCTGGGAGAGCTTTCATGCTCTATCGAACGACCTCGTCGTGAGAACTTCAGAGGGACCTGGTTTGGAGGATTGATAAGTGAGTCACCATTGGGGATTGTCCTGACCATCTTTGATACACCTGGTAAAACACCAAAAGACTTTGATCGTGGAACCTTGGGCGAAGCAGCCTTGAGTTCCATCGGGCGTTGAGTGTGAACCAAACAAACCTCTGCTTAATTCCATGTCTACCTTATGTGATGTCACTATCAAGCGAGGCAATGTCAAATTTTCACTTGAGTAAACCAACGTGGTATTTGGGGCTATCACACAGTTGGTGAGCCACCTGAGGCATAGTGGTTAGGCAAAAGGCATGTTTTTGCATTTCATGTTTATGACGTGGAGCTGACTAGTCCATCAGGAATTTAATGTTTGTGCCATAAAGTATGAGGGATGTCTTTCATAGTCATTAATGACCGAGTCATCTCGAGAGTGGTGTGAGGGGGCTATTTATTGGCCTCAACCACTTCTAAGAAGAGAGAGTTCTTTCTTAGAGATTTTTGGCTATAGAGAGAGATTGGTCATCAGAGAGAAAGGAGTTATTACAAAAAATAAAGATTTTTCTCAACCACCATTGTCATTTATTACGAAGATTTTAATATTTGACAAGAAAATCTTTGAGAGTTGGTATGTTTAGATGCCTACCAGGGTGTATCTATGGTGCTTACTTCACTCTCCCTCTATATGAGTTACTTCTGAGTTCATGATACGTGCATTATTTTGTATGAATAATGCCCAAATCTAGACCTTGTTAGACCCATTTTATCATAAATAATGAGTTTTTAGAGTCATTTTCATAAAAGAAAAGAAAAATGCAAGTTTGAATAAAATTCAAGTTAAAAATGCAGTTTTAATAACTCTGGGGGGTGAAATCATAATTATCAAATTTTATGGGCCTAAAAATAATTTTAAATATTTATCTAGGCAAAATAAAGTTCTCTCTGAAATTTGGTTGAATTCTGAATTAAAACGAGCAATTAATGAATTTCAGGGGCTAAAATGCAAAGAGGGGTAATTTTTTAAATTTTAAATATTTGTGTCCCTAAATTTGAATTAATTATTTTTATTTTTTTATATTTTTATAGGTACCCTGGAAATTTGTACTACAAAGTAGTCGATGTGCAAAAAAATTGTCAGGATGCATCACGATACGGTTGACACAGTTGGACTAAATATTTTTTACAAAATCGCTCGAGTGTCCGTTGAGGCCGTGCCATAGCTTTTTGGAAAGTTCTTGACAAGACCCAGAACTTTGAAGTTTGGCTTAAAATGAAATTTTGAAATTTTGGAGGTCAAAAGTGCGATTAAAGTTGGTGTTGTGAATAGTGATATGAATAGTGACGAATTTGGGGATAATTATCTCCAACTTTTTCCAAGACTCCAAGAGATAATTATCAGCTCAAATACAACCAATCAGGGAGAGACCCATCTCATCCAAATACCCTAATCCTAAGCCTATAAATAGAACCCTTGGGTTCTTCATTTTTGACACGGGGAGTTGTAGAAGGAGTTGTAAAGAGAGTTTTAGAGACGGCCAATAATTATTTTGTGAGTGAAATTTTTGTCAAGATTATTTGTGACACATCAATTGTAAGTTTGTTTATTTAATGAAATTGAGTATTCATTCTTGCAATTTTATTATGTCTACAATTACGCTAGCTTAATTTCCTCACTAGGACTAGGTGAAATTTAACATGTGTGATTAATATTGTGTGTAATTTAATTTCGTCTTTATTTCCCGATGTGTGCTAAACGTTTTAAAAATTCGGTATTCATTTAAAACGACACAAAAGTGCGTTTTAAACCTTCGGCATTGTTTGAAAAAAATCATTTTTTTTATTTTTAAATATGAGTACTTTTTGATGGGTTATACTTTTATTAAATTGATTGATAGCCAATGCTTAAAGACTATATTTTGAAATTTAAAAGTGAAATTTTTAAGGGAATAGGGATTTTAGGCGTCTAAATTTAAAGACGTTAAATTTTATTTGGACTTCCAACGTGTTATTTTTCCGAATTAAATACGACGAGAGTCGGTTTAATTTGAGTTATAAAATCGGGAATGACGAATTTAAATTATTTCATAGTGTTAGTTTAACGTGATAAATGGATCCAACGTCCTAGTTTTCACGCTACCTTGATTATATCTATTGTACTCCTATTTCTTGTTTATGTTGCTTAGTTTAATATTGCATCTCATCTCCAACCCAATTTAGTCTAGTTGGACAGTCACAATTATTTTTAACAAAAGAAAAATTGATAAATCCTCGTGGGTTCGACCCGTACTTACACTCACTATTCTATAATATCACGTGCACTTGAGGTATTTTATAAAATTGACAACAGTTCATTATTATTATTTTTGAGTTATACAAGAGATATTTGTGAGTGCAAACTGGGTTTATCTTCACTAAGTTATGAGTGTGTGTCTTTGTAATTAATTAAGAGTGTCTCCGGTTAACTTATCATTATTATACTCAAAAGGGGTTACGCCTCCACCTAATCTAAACTACCCTCTTACATTTGGCGACTCCGCTGGGGAGGTATTCTTCTAAGAAAAGAGTATGGCCCAGGATAATGTTAATCGAAGACTCAACTTTGATGATATTCAAAGCAATGAAGAACAAGCGGCGAGAGAGCTGGAGGCTCCTAGATATGGAGCTCCTCGAATGGAGGTACCTCCAGTTCAAACGGTGATGGACGTTCCAGGCGTGACACAAGCTTCCACGAGCACCGAGTTGGGACCGGATCAAGTGGCACTCCTCATGAATAAATTTTAAAAGTTTTTGCAAACTCCTGTAGCTTCAACGGTGTTGGGGAGATTTTAGGCCAACTCCTTCGTAATGTCAGGGGTAGCCCCAACGGCCCCACCAAGAGAAGTTCCAACAAGAACTGCCCCAGCAAGCATACCCCCTGTTTCGATTCCAACAGTGAGAACCCTAGGTGCCAACTATGGTGCTTCATCTCAAATTCATCTTCAGTCAAGCTCGGTGAATGATTTTCCAAGAGAGTTAAAAGGTCTTCTAAACATGGATGCTTGGGGATTTCCAAACTTTAGATTTTACAAGTAGTCTCTTTTCCTTCTTTTGTAAAGGTGACTCTATTATAAAGTCATCCGATTTATTGGTTGTTTGAAAGATTTTCGTTATCAATAAATTGGGGCTAGTCCTCTTAAAAAAAAAAAAAAAAAAAAAAAAAAAAAAAAAAAAAAAAAAAAATAAGTGTTTTAATTCATCTACAACGCATGAAATACAACAAACGACAATTTTAATTGGTTAAAAAAAAAAAAAAAAAAAAAAAAAAAAAAAAAAAAAAAAAAAAAATAGGTGTAATGAGCATTCCAACTGTGGTGGTTACTCCAGGTTCAACGGGCGTCCCACCTATGGTCCCTCTGGCCGTTACTTCAACGGTATCGGCTATGGAGGAGATGAGAAAAGAGATGCAAACGGAGATGTTAAAGTTCATGCAAGCTTCCTCGCAATCTCTTAGCGAGGTAGCTTCATTTTATGACGACTTTCGAATGCCTTACCCTCAAGAATACAACAATGAGCCTTACCCAAAATATTATATCCCTCCTATCTTCGAAAAGTACACGGGAAAGGGGGAAACCCTAAGGAGCACATTAAACATTTCGTCGAACATCTAGGGGCTCACTACAACAATAAGAAGCTCCTATTGAGGGAGTTGTCAAAATCAATAACCGATAAAGCTTATACGTGGTACTCTCACTTGGAGCTCAAGAGTGTTTCAACGTGGGAGGAGATGCATGTGTTATTTCTCCAAAAGTTCTTTGTGGCAGAAGATGAGTTTACACTAACACAGTTGGGCAGGGGGTGGCAACGGTGGGGAGAGGATGTGGTGGCTTACGTTCAAAGATTCAGGGAAAGGTCCCTCGACATGAGAGAAGAAGTCAAAGAGTCCAAACTATTACAACTATGTGCTGAGGGTTTGATCCCAGAGTATATCTATCACCTAATTAATAAAACTCGTGAAAGAACTTTTGTAGCATTTCTAAAAGCAGCAAGGAACATATCGTTGGTAGTTCGACCGAGCTCGGTTGTGGTACCAATGATGTTCGGGTAACCCGGCCCACCCGTTACATCTCGCGGCCAGTCCCCATAGGTGGGATATGTCGATGGTAGTAAAGGAAGCAAACAGTAAAATAAGGATAATAAGAGAAAGTTTGGAAGAGATAGGGAGGACCCACCACCGTTACCTTGTATGATAAAGGAGGCTATTAGCTATTACAATGCCATGGTTCAAGGAGGAACAATGTATGAACCTAAGGGCATCCCCATCGTGGAACAAGATGCGGAGACCAGAGAGGATACCAAGTACTGCCAGATCCATTGCAAGATCCAACATCCAACGAAAAGTTATTTTATGCTAAGGAGAATTGTAAGGACACAAGTCTCCGATTGAGTCTTAATGTAGTGTTGGCTCAATTCCGGACAAAAACATTTGAGTCATAGGATAGTGTTCAAGTGTATCCATACAAGCCAATGACGTGTTAGTTGAAGACGTAGCGGCCAAGAGTATAAAGCTTCATCATATAGCGGGTTTAGTATGCCTCGTTTCTACGTCAACAACATTGGTTCCAATGCTCCTAAGGTATGAATGCATTTTATATATATAGGAGCTTTAAAAATTTATTAGGTGTATTTTATAAAAAATTTATAAATAGTTTTAAAATGAAGATTGCTTAAAATGAAGATTGCTTTTTCTGACATGTCATTCAAACGAACTAGAATATCGTTCAAACGAGATTCCCATGTCGTTCGAACGAACTGCAATCTCATTTGAACGATATTGTCAGGTCGTTCGAACGATACTTCTAACGAGATTGATTTTTTTTGCACTGGAACATTGTTAATAAAGTCGTTCGAACAAGTTTGGCGGGAACAGTTTTTTTGGCATTTTTTGGCAGTTTTCACCATGTTCCCACTACCTTTTCCCCACTAACTTTTAACAGAATTATCGAGTGCGGAAACCAAATTCTTAAAAGTAACTTTTTCACATTCTAAGAGACTTCAGAGAGATCAAATCTTCCAAGAAAAAGTTTCATGTTTTGTGTTTGATTTTTATGGATTAGTTTCACAAAAAACACATACACACCCAATAGTTTGTTTATTCTAAGTTCCTTAATATATATATCCTTGCTTGGAGTGTTTGGCACCGGGTTTTTCTCTACACCTCAATGAAGAGAAGTTTGGATTTACTTCTACATCCCACAAAGAAGAAGGGTGTTTGCTGTGACATACCCATTTGGAGAAAGGCTCCTCGTTCGGGTAGCGGTGACCATAAAAAGTCCGATCGGTGGAGTCCGGGACCGTGGTGGACCTCCGTGATTCTTCGCTAGGCAGAGGTATGTACAATAAGAAGCGTTGGGGCTTGGATGGAGTCAAGTTGAGTGTTGTAAGTCTTTTTGTCTTGTACTTGTAAAACCGTACTTAGTGGATTTGAGGCTAGAGTCGTCCGAAGTTTTTTCCCGTTGTGGGTTTTTCCTCGTACATCGTGGCGTAGTGGTTGTTTAATTATTTTATCTTTTGAAAATTCACATTATATGCATGCTTAGGTAAAAAGATAAAATTTGTTTATTTAATTTGGTGCAAATTTAATTTGGGTAAAAATTAATTTAATTGAAGTCATTACTTTAATTTGATAAAATTTGGTTTGGCCTAATTTGCAAATTGAATTAATTATTTGTTAGGCAAATTTTAGGACTTGGATTAAATTAACGTTGTTTTAGTGAAAATTAATTTGATGTTTAATTTAATGTCACTTTCAGTTTAGTTTAATTTTAATTTGAAAGAAATTAAAATTTGGTTTAAGTAATTGTTTAGTTGAACCATCTTTATTTAGCATCTAAAAGGAAATTACTTTTTGTAAAATTTAAAAATAATTGGTATGAGAATAAAAAAATCATATCTTGTAAAGCTACCAAGTCAAATCTCTTAACTCAAACTAACGAAGAATGATGCTCAAGGGGTTTATAAATCTTGGCTACCTTTGTTGCCTTATGTTTGGATTTTCTAGGACCTCGTTTAAGATCAAAACAAAATTTCCTAAGTTGACCTTTTTTACCACAATGTGAGCACCTAAAGACTCGGCGAAAAGACTTACCCAAGAAATGATCTATAACATTATTCCTAGAGGATTCTCCTAAAATATTGGTTTTGGCTTTAAGAGTTAACTCATTACAAGTATCGAAGCCTAAACCACAAGTGTAATTTTTAATTTCGATCGTTCCTAATATTTTATCTAATTTCTCCGAACGACGCTCTAAATCAAATTTGACTTTACTAGAGTCTTTTAATTTATTTTCTAAATCTAAAATGTTTGACTCTAATAAAACATTCCGCTCTTCAAACGCAAGAAGCTCCTTTTTTAAGGATTCCATTAAACCTTTAAGGCTATTTATCTCGCCTTCTACATATTCAAGCTTCTCACGAAGAGCTCTCTCACGTGTCCTAAGGTCTTCCACTAAAATAGTCTCATTAATAACCTCGACACGCTCTTTCAAACTAGCTTCTAACTTCAAATTTGTTCTTTTTAATTTAATATATTCTTCATATAATTCTTGAAAAGAAAATTGAAGTTCACTCACATCAACCTCCTCATCACTTTCACACTCTCTCTCTTCTCCACTCTCACTACCATCATCTTTTTGAGCTTCACAAACAAAAGCCTTGGAAGTGTCATGTTTTAAGGTGTCATCGTCGGATAATATCTCACACCCACTAACATGACTAGCCATGAACGCGGTAAAGTTGCGCTCAATGGGGGAAGCGGGTCCTTCTTCCTTATCACTATCACTAAGGGTAGCATTATATGAAATAGGTTGTTTACCCTCTTTCCTTAGTTTAGTGGGTCATTCAAAAGCCCTATGGCCATAACCCTCACAACCGTAACACCTATTTGACTCGTCCCTACTTAAATTTTTATTAAAAGATTTAGGGATCTTTTCGGCTTTGTCATGCTTAGAATTTTCAAATTTCTTAAAATCAGTTTTAAATTTATCTTTGTTAAATTTAAGAAATTTTTGAAACTTCCTAGCAAACATAGCCATATCTTCCGAGTCACTCTCACTTTCACTCTCTACTACTTATTTTCCCTCCTTTCGGGATTTCAAAGCAGCTCCCTTATCTTTTTTCTTTCCAGTTTTGGAGGGAAACATGTCTAGTTCATAGGTTTGTAAATCACCTACGAGCTCTTTTGATTTCGTAGAGGCTAAAGTGGGTAAAGAATTTAATACGGTCACCTTAGGAATAAATTTATCGGGTAGGGACCTTAAAATTTTCTTTACTACTCCGTTATCGGGTATTTTCTCTCCCAAATTAAAAGATGAATTGACTATATCGGAAATTCTAGCATAAAATTCATCTAAAGTTTCTTTTTCATTCATTTTGATGGTTTCAAATTGAGTGGTAAGGTTTTGGAGTTTAGAAGATTTTTTTACACTAGTTCCTTCATGAGTGAGTTGTAAAATATCCCAAGCTTCTTTAGTGGTTTCACAGGTCATAATGCGTCGAAATTCATCCAGTGTGACCGCGCTAAACAAGGCATTTAAACCACAGGAATTAAAATTTGCAAGTTTAAATTCATTCTCACTCCATCTATCGGTGGGTTTGGGGACACGTTCATTTTCAACTAAATATGTAGGTGGGGACCACCCGTTAATGACTGACAACCAAACCCTCTCATTTAGAGACCTAAGTGCTGAACGCATACGTGCTTTCCAATATGCGTAATTAGAACCATCAAAAATAAAAATAAAAAAATTGAAAATGGAGAAAATTCCATTTTAGTCAAAAATATTTAAAAGAATCTTAAACGTAATAATTTAGTGATCCTGCTCTGATACCAATTACTTTTAGATGCGGAATTATTTTTAAATTTTACCAATTATTTTTACTTTGTTGGTCAATTAATGTGTGTGTGTGTCTATGTGTCATTTTCACAAACATTAACATTTATTGTGTTGATATATATATATATATATATATTTAAAAAAAATACACATATTTTTAGTTTAACCTATTTAGTTGCTCAAACACCCATTTATCCAATATGCTCTTATTTTTAAAGGTCCGCGCTAATGTCAAATGCCACCCCTACTCACCCAAACCAAAGATCTCGTGGAGTGAAACTCAATTTATTCAATATTCTCTTATTTGTAAAGGTTCGTGCCAGCGGCAACCCATGTCAGCTCAACCCACCACAAACCGGAGCTCCTGTTTGGGGTGATTAGGGGTGGCATGGGGTGCCGCTGGAGCGGATCTTTAAAAATAAGAGATTATTGGATAAATGAGTGTTTGAGTGACTAAATGGCTTAAATTATAAATAGGTGTACATTAATTGACAAACACAATAAATTTTACTGTGTTAAAATAGTTTTATATATGTGTTGAAATCTTTTCGCCGAGATCTATCAAACAATATTCATAACGCCTATAAAATTTCGAAGATAAAAAATTACACAAACAGTACAGTTTACTGTATGCACTAGAATATGAAATAGTTTTATATCTATGACATTTTGTGTTAATATTACACAGACAATAAATTTTACTGGTTACATAAATGGGTCAAATAATCTCTCTCTCTCTCTCTCTCTCTCTATATATATATATATATATATATATATATATATATATATATATATATATTGTAAAAAAGACCCCTATTTATAATTTAATCCATTTAGTCACTCAAGCACTCATTGATCCAATATTCTCTTATTTCTAAAGGTCTGCGTCAGTGGCACTTCATGCCACCCCTACTCATCCCAAACAGGAGCTCCGATTTGTGGTGGGTAGATCTGACTTTGGTTGCCGCTGGCGCGGACCTTTTAAAATAAGCGAATATTGGATAAATTGGGTTTGGATCCACCAGATCTTCGGTCTGGGGTAACTACGGGTGGCATTGGCTGCCGCTTCGCGGACCTTTAAAAATAAGAGAATATTAGATAAATGTGTGTTTGAGCGACTAAATGGGTTAAACTAAAAATACGTGTATTTTTTTCAATATATATATATATATATATATATATGAGTTTATAGATTATTTGACTCATTTATTTAACTAGTAAATTTTACTGTCTACGTAATATTAACACAAAAAATGTCACTGTTTGTAAAAATGTCATAGATATAAAACTATTTCATATTTTAGTGCATACAGTAAACTTTACTATCTGCATAAATTTTTTTCTTCGAAATTTTATAGGCTTCATGGATCTTGTTTGATAGATCTCAGCGAGGAGATTTCAAAAATAATAATTTTGTGAAAAACGGATTTGTCAATCAAAAGTTAGGATCATTTGAAAATAAAATAAAAAAAATTCAACCACTTATGTAACTTCCCAAAAGAAGTTATGGGTGGTTGGTTTTAAAAGGGCATAATTGTAAAAAATAAGTCCCAAAAAATTCGGAATAGTACCTATATGTAGGGAGAAAATATGGTGGGACGAGAATGAGGAAATAAATGCCTAATAGGACTTATATATAATAAACCCAAAAATAAAGTTGGCGAAAAATTTACCCGCATTAGATTTTAGCAACAATTTATGAAATTCCTCTATAAAGCAACTTTTTGCAAGAAAGTAATTCGTTGCAAAATCTTTTTAAAGCTTTAGAGACAAAAATTTTATGTCCTAAAAAATAGTGTACTTTTAGCAACGAAATATATTTCCTTGTTAAATAATTCATTTCTAAAGTTATTTTTTGTAGTGGTTATTGAACAGTTCAAACAAAAATTCATTTCGTATTTTTCACCTTAAATTTTTTTAGCCTTTAGTTCAAAACTGATCCACAAAGTGGTTTTAAAAAATGTTTCCATCTTAACTTAATCCAAGGACCAAGCATAACCTATCCAAGGCAATATTTTGTTTAGTAATTAGTTGGGCATGTATTAGGGTGTATAACCCAAATTTAACCCCTTTGGTATTAAACATGATTGATTCAATCTAGTTGATTATTAACGATCCTAAGAAGATTTAAATACATAGTTGGTTAAGATTGTAGTTTCAGTTCCTAAAATTATAAGAATATTTTATAATTGAATCGGGCTTGATTATGGACATGAACGTTAACAATAACAAAAATGAAGAAAAAATAACTAGATTGAAAAGTACTTTAGCATATATTAAGAACACCATTTTGTATAGCCATGGTCTTCGATCTTTGGATATTATATTATCCATATCATCCTAAATAGGATGACAAATATATATATATATATAGATATATATATATATATATTTGGTCTAGATGTACCATATTAGCATATTTTATGTTATTAGTATATTTTTATACATAACACAATACTGGACATAATAATTGCCATAAATTTCTTTATAAAAAATATTTACCATTGGTTTGCAAAGCCTTAGACTAATATCAATCATACTATGTAATATTTTTATATCTAATAATCTATCTCTAGTTAATTATATACATGCAGGTTGTTTATGGGATCATCACAGGGAATAATCAAATCACTTATGACTTACCACAAACAACATTTGTTCATATTACTACCTATGAAGACAATGGTGTATGTATAACTCAAATTTAAAGAGACTCTATCGAGGAATATATCACGAATACATGTCAATTTTTTACATATATGAACTCCAAAATTGTTATGAAACTGATGTCAAATAGACATATAAAGTTACATTTTCATCCCTCGTCACCAAAGTCTTATAGAACTCGAGCTTGAGAAGAAAAATGAGATTAAAATGACAATCTACATAATATTTTCACCAAGTCATTTTCGAAAGAAGTATTATAGAAGTTTGTGTATGAGACTAATAAGCGTCGACTCAATCATCAAAGAAATGTCACAATGAGGGAAAGTATCCGATCAGGGGGAGCATCTTATGAGGAGGAGAACAAAAGAACACAATACTTTTGGACATACACATGTTATACTCTTTTTCCTTTAACTAGATTTTTTTCCATTGGGTTTTCCTGTTAAAGTTTTTAACGAGGTAGTACTAAGCGCATCCAATACCGATTCAATGATCATAAAAATTGTACTAATTTTCTTTCCCGTTGGTTTTGGTTTTTTCCCACTGGATTTTTTCTTAGTAAGGATACAACAATCATTTAATGGTGGACAGAGTGTACATCCAAGAGGAAGTATAATAAAATATGTATTTTGACCATTAAAGGGTCTCTTGGAATACCATGATTTGTACTATAAATAAACGTGATACCCCTTGAGTATATAATGCATAAAATAAAAAGTTTATACTACCGCTAAATTCTTTTTGTGTTACTTTATTTTACAACAAGTTTTGTATGAAAAGTGCCTCTAAAATACGTGATAAAATCACATGTGATATTTTCAACATATTCTTTCAATTTTAAAATGTCCTCAATATGAGATGATGTTGAATCTGAAAGTGGATGGAAGACGCACATCCTTAATTCCCTCTCTATAAGTCGTACTGTTACTAGAGTATCCAATAAAAACACATTTGTAAGTCCTATTTCCTAGTTTAGGTCTTTTAGGTTCGGGTTTTCTTACATAAGCAAGACATCCCCAAACTTTAAGACGTCTAAGATTAGGCTTACGATTAAACCATAATTCATATGGTGTAATATCCTTGTTTTTCAATGGAACTCTATTTAAAATATAACATGCGGATAAAACCGCTTCTCCCCACATCGACAAAGGTAAACCAGAACTGATTAACATTGAATTTATCATTTCAACTAAAGTCCTGTTTTTCCTTTCCGCCGTTCCATTTTGTTGTGGCGTATATGGCGCCGTAACTTGATGGATTATCCCATGAGTATTACAAAATTGTATAAACTCACTCGGGTAATATTCACCACCCCTATCGGATCGTAGGACTTTAATTTTTCGATTTTGTTGAGTTTCAACTTCCGCTTTAAAAATTAGGAATTTCTCGAAAACTTCATCTTTACTTTTAAGTAAATATGTATATGCATACTTAGAGTAATCATCAATGAAAGTTAAGAAATATTTATTTCCACCACGAGTCATATTACTCTTCATATCACATACATCACTATGAATAAGATCAAGCATTTCGGATTTCCTCTCAACAGATTTGAACGACTTTCTAGTTATCTTCGATTGAGCACAAATTTCACATTTAGAAAGGTTATCAAATTTACAATCCGAGATTAAGCCGAGATTAGTCATATTTTTTATACTTCTATAATTCACATGACCTAATCTACTATGCCATAAAGAAATAGACTCAACCATATAAGCAGAACTAATATCATTGATAACATTAATTTTAATCATGCCGTTACAAGAGTACCCTTTGCCAATAAATTGGCCATTCTTAGACAATACAAACTTATCAGACTCATACACTAGTTTGAAACCTCTCTTATTGAGAAGGTCCCCAGACACAAGATTTTTACACATATCAGGTACATGAAGTACATCAATTAGAGTAAGTGTCTTTCCAGAGGTTAGCTTCAATTCCACTGTGCCTTTTCCAACTACATTTGCGCGAAGATTATTTGCCATCTTCACTTCTTTTCCATCAATTTCTTGATATGTTTTGAATGAAGAGCGGTCTTTACATATGTGGACCGTTGCGCCGGTATCCAGCCACCATCCACTTTCATTATCAATTGAATTTGCTTCGCAAACAGTAGCAATAAGATCTTCAACATTGTTGGTTTCCTTCGACCCTTGTTTTTCTTTAAATGCCTTCTTTTTAAGACGACATTCTCGAGAATAATGGCCCGGTTTGTCACAGAAGAAACATTTTCCCTTCTTTTTCTTATTTGCACCTTGGTTCTTGAATTTGGAATCATTCTTTGCTTTAAATTTTGAGTCTTTGGTAATCTTGGATTTTTGATCCTCAACCATATTAGCTTTTGAATGACCCTCACTTTGTTCATCCTTCTTTTCTCGAATACGAGTATCATCTTCAATACGAAGGTGACGAAGAAGGGATTCCACAGTATAAGTCTTTTCATCATGATTAATTTTCTTCTTAAAGCCATTCCAAGAGGATGGAAGTTTTGAAACAATCACCCCTACTTGAAATTCATCTTGCAGATTAATACCAGCGGCTTTAAGGTCACCAACAATTTGTTGGAGTTCATGGGCTTGTGCAACGACAGATTTATCATTATTCATTCTAAAATTCATATAGTTTGAAATTAGAAACTTACGATTGCTCGCTTCCTCGTTTTGATACTTTATCTCCAAAGCCTTCCATAATTCCTTTGCCGTCGGAATCATTCTATGAGCGTTATAAACAGTTTGAGACAAAGCATTGAGGATGTGTCCTCGACACATAAATTCGTCTTCTTTCCTCTTCACACGTTTTTGCTTTATTCCTTCGGTGTCTTCGGGTGTGGGCTCGGGAATTTGTTCAAGGTTATCATCTAGAATGTATGAAAGTTTTAATGATGTGAGGAAGAACATAACTTTCTCTTGCCAACGGGTGAAATTTCCGCCATCAAAACGGTCGAGTCGAATTAAGTCTTGAGTCATGACTTGGATAGATTGTGCCACAGTTCCTTCCATTTGAGTGGAGTAATAAGAATATACAATTTTTTGCCTAAAACTGTTGGAAATTTCTTATGGAAAGAACGAAATATAATAATTAATTTCTGCAAGGCACGTTCTTGGAACGCTTTCTTTTAGGCAAAATTTCTCCCAATCCGGTTGAGACAGAACCAGAACCGCGAGTACACAATGGGTTTTGTAGAACCTGCCTTCAGGATACAATGCAGTATGAACAGTTGTTTGATTCAAACTATGTACTGTTTGATCAAACCCGAGAACACTCTGAATTTGTAACTTGATAATGCCAAAGTATAGAGGACGGAGAGAGGAGAAACTAGCAATTTTCGGTTTTCAAAACAGAGGTCTGGAACTCTTTTTATAGCCATTTCTGTGACTGTTCTTCAACAGTCACAACTCTTCATGGAGTGACTCAGCAACCGTTGGATCGTGCCTGTTTGGAACAGCTACGATCTAACGGTTCAGATTAGGCGTCCCATTGTAAGCGAATGGACATCCCCTACACGAAACGCTACGAGTTCATCTAACGGTTTAGATCAAGCCGTTTCGGATTTTAAACCCTTTGATCGGATCGTTTAATCACAACCGTTGATCTGTTTTACCTCATCAAAACTTTAGGCTCCCACGCTCCAAGCGACGATGCGAAGTGCCAAGTGCGCGTCAAAGCGCGCAATGCGCCCTAAGTCGCCCAATCGCCCTTTCGCGCGCCGCATGTCGCGCTTACGCGCTTACGCGTGTCGCGATTGGTGGTGCTTAAGCACCACCGCGATGCGTAGGATCATAGCCTCTTATTTGACTTGTCAACTAAGAATCTTAGTTGTCCTTTAGTTGATATACCACTACCTTTTGTAGTATTCTTCCAATGTGGGACAATATGGGATTTTGAGCATTCCCCATATCTTTCACACCCATTTGCTCATGTTTCTACTTTCTAAATTAAAACCCAAACTATGTTTAAAATAAAACACAAATAATATAATAAAATATTAACAACTAAAAATTAAACTCAATTAATATTGGAATTAATCCAACATTCTCCCACCAATTTCAATATACACAAGAGAGCAAAGCAAAAAAGACAATAAATAACTTTTGGCATTATCGCTAAAATCTAGTACATAAATGAGAAGTGTCTTTCGGACTTGAACTTTCATATAGTGAAAATAATTCAAAGCTTCATCAAGGTGCTGTGGTGAACGTATCTTGAACCAATGACCTTTTGAGACTAGCCGGAACTATCACACATACCGATTTCTGAGTTTATAAGTGTTCTTCTAGCATGCACTTTTATGGCCTTGTGCTAATCCTGATTTCACGAGCGCTTTAGGATCGGTCTTGATTTCATAGAAAGCGGCCACACTTTCGACACTCGAATAGGTAAATCAACTTTAGTGATTCTGCGAGTCACACTTATATGATTTATTAAGAAGTGAACTTCATCCTCTAACATGCAGAAAACCAACACTAGGCATATAGGAATGGAACTTTTTGTATAAATTCCTAGTGTTCCATAACTATAATTTAACTTGTTTGTACCACATTGAACTCTATCTATATTTTCAAGATATGAGTTGGGTTCCCATTAAATATAGTTGTGTTATTTAATAGACCTTAGTCCCATTCCTTTTGAGGTGATATATATCATCTCTCTTACAAGACCTTTAGTCAGAGGATCTGCTAAATTCTTGTTCGTTTTAATATAGTCGACTGTAATTACTCCTTCCTTGAGTAATTTTCTTATAATTTGATGTCTTAGACTAATGTGTCTAGATTTTCCGTTGTAAGTTTTGTTCGAAACTTTATAAATTGTGGCTTGGTTATCACAACTTATCATAATAGAAGGTGATGGCTTTTTCCATAAAGGAATATCATACAACACATTTCTAAGCCATTCTGCTTCTTTACATGCATCTGCTAGGGCTATAAATTCAGATTGCATTGTTGAATCTGATACACATGTTTGTTTCTTGGATCCCCAAGAGATAGCTGCTCCTCCTAGCGTAAAAATCCAACCAGTAGTTGACTTTGATTTTGATTCAAGATTATTCCAACTTGAATCACTATATCCTTCTAAAACAGATGGATATCCTACATAATGTAAGCCATAATCCAAAGTCCTCTTCAGATATCTAAGCACCCTAGAAATTGCATTCCAGTGCTCTTGTCCTGGATTACTTGTAAATCTACACAATATACTCACTGCATAAGCAATGTCTGGTCTAGTGCAATGCATGGCATACATTAGACTCCCAATAATACTAGCATATTTAAGTTGGTCCATAGCACGCCCAGTATTTTTTATTAATTTGATGCTAGGATCCACTGGTGTAGCAGCTGGCTTAAGTTCAAAATGATTATATCTTTTAAGAACTTTTTCTATATAATGAGATTGAGATAACGCTAAAGAATTATCCTTTCTCACAATTTTGATTCCTAAAATCACATCAGCTTCTCCAAGATCTTTCATATCAAATTTTGATGAAAGAAACCTTTTGGTTTCTTCAACATATTTGAGATTAGACCCAAATATTAACATGTCATCCACATATAAGCATATAATAACACCAACACCATTTTCAAATTTACTATATATACATTTGTCGGCATCATTAACTTTATATCCATGGGATATAACAATATTATTAAACTTCTCATGCCATTGCATAGGAGCTTGTTTAAGGCCATAAAGAGATTTAACCAATTTACACACTTTCTTTTCTTGGCCAGGCAATACAAACCCTTCGGGTTGTTCCATATAAATCTCTTCTTCTAAATCACCATTTAAAAATGCAGTTTTAACATCCATTTGATGAATAACTAAATTGTGAATAGAAGCAAGAGATATTAATATCCTAATGGAAGTGATTCGAGCAACAGGAGCATATGTATCAAAGTAATCAATTCCATATTTTTGCTTATAGCCTTTAGCAACTAGTCTTGCCTTAAATTTATTTATAGAACCATCCGGATTTAATTTTCTTTTAAATATCCATTTGCACCCAATAGGTTTAGACCCGGGGGGAAGATCGGAAATAACCCAAGTTTGATTTGACAAAATTGAGTTCATTTCATCATTTATTGCTTCTTTCCAAAAGACAGCATCCCTAGATGTTACCGCTTCATGAAATGTGGTCGGTTCATCTTCTACATTAAGAACAAATTTAGTTTTGTTCTTAGTCTCATTTAAATCCCCTTCAACTAAATAAATAACAAAGTCAGGCCCAAATGTTTTTTCAGTTCTTTGTCTTTTACTCCTTCGTGGTTCAATGTCATTCGTTGTTTCTGAAGAAGATATAGGTTGTGAATTTTCTTCTAAATTTGAGGAGTCAACAGTCGAATTATTATTTTCTAAACCTTGATTCAAAGTACTAAACTTTGTTAGATGTTCAAAAAATTGCACATCTACCGACTCAATGATTTCTTGAGTTTCAAGGTTTAAAAATCTATAAGTCGTACTGTTACTAGAGTATCCAATAAAAACACATTTGTAAGTCCTATTTCCTAGTTTAGGTCTTTTAGGTTCGGGTTTTCTTACATAAGCAAGACATCCCCAAACTTTAAGACGTCTAAGATTAGGCTTACGATTAAACCATAATTCATATGGTGTAATATCCTTGTTTTTCAATGGAACTCTATTTAAAATATAACATGCGGATAAAACCGCTTCTCCCCACATCGACAAAGGTAAACCAGAACTGATTAACATTGAATTTATCATTTCAACTAAAGTCCTATTTTTCCTTTCCGCCGTTCCATTTTGTTGTGGCGTATATGGCGCCGTAACTTGATGGATTATCCCATGAGTATTACAAAATTGTATAAACTCACTCGGGTAATATTCACCACCCCTATCGGATCGTAGGACTTTAATTTTTCGATTTTGTTGAGTTTCAACTTCCGCTTTAAAAATTAGGAATTTCTCGAAAACTTCATCTTTACTTTTAAGTAAATATGTATATGCATACTTAGAGTAATCATCAATGAAAGTTAAGAAATATTTATTTCCACCACGAGTCATATTACTCTTCATATCACATACATCACTATGAATAAGATCAAGCATTTCGGATTTCCTCTCAACAGATTTGAACGACTTTCTAGTTATCTTCGATTGAGCACAAATTTCACATTTAGAAAGGTTATCAAATTTACAATCCGAGATTAAGCCGAGATTAGTCATATTTTTTATACTTCTATAATTCACATGACCTAATCTACTATGCCATAAAGAAATAGACTCAACCATATAAGCAGAACTAATATCATTGATAACATTAATTTTAATCATGCCGTTACAAGAGTACCCTTTGCCAATAAATTGGCCATTCTTAGACAATACAAACTTATCAGACTCATACACTAGTTTGAAACCTCTCTTATTGAGAAGGTCCCCAGACACAAGATTTTTACACATATCAGGTACATGAAGTACATCAATTAGAGTAAGTGTCTTTCCAGAGGTTAGCTTCAATTCCACTGTGCCTTTTCCAACTACATTTGCGCGAAGATTATTTGCCATCTTCACTTCTTTTCCATCAATTTCTTGATATGTTTTGAATGAAGAGCGGTCTTTACATATGTGGACCGTTGCGCCGGTATCCAGCCACCATCCACTTTCATTATCAATTGAATTTGCTTCGCAAACAGTAGCAATAAGATCTTCAACATTGTTGGTTTCCTTCGACCCTTGTTTTTCTTTAAATGCCTTCTTTTTAAGACGACATTCTCGAGAATAATGGCCCGGTTTGTCACAGAAGAAACATTTTCCCTTCTTTTTCTTATTTGCACCTTGGTTCTTGAATTTGGAATCATTCTTTGCTTTAAATTTTGAGTCTTTGGTAATCTTGGATTTTTGATCCTCAACCATATTAGCTTTTGAATGACCCTCACTTTGTTCATCCTTCTTTTCTCGAATACGAGTATCATCTTCAATACGAAGGTGACGAAGAAGGGATTCCACAGTATAAGTCTTTTCATCATGATTAATTTTCTTCTTAAAGCCATTCCAAGAGGATGGAAGTTTTGAAACAATCACCCCTACTTGAAATTCATCTTGCAGATTAATACCAGCGGCTTTAAGGTCACCAACAATTTGTTGGAGTTCATGGGCTTGTGCAACGACAGATTTATCATTATTCATTCTAAAATTCATATAGTTTGAAATTAGAAACTTACGATTGCTCGCTTCCTCGTTTTGATACTTTATCTCCAAAGCCTTCCATAATTCCTTTGCCGTCGGAATCATTCTATGAGCGCTATAAACAGTTTGAGACAAAGCATTGAGGATGTGTCCTCGACACATAAATTCGTCTTCTTTCCTCTTCACACGTTTTTGCTTTATTCCTTCGGTGTCTTCGGGTGTGGGCTCGGGAATTTGTTCAAGGTTATCATCTAGAATGTATGAAAGTTTTAATGATGTGAGGAAGAACATAACTTTCTCTTGCCAACGGGTGAAATTTCCGCCATCAAAACGGTCGAGTCGAATTAAGTCTTGAGTCATGACTTGGATAGATTGTGCCACAGTTCCTTCCATTTGAGTGGAGTAATAAGAATATACAATTTTTTGCCTAAAACTGTTGGAAATTTCTTATGGAAAGAACGAAATATAATAATTAATTTCTGCAAGGCACGTTCTTGGAACGCTTTCTTTTAGGCAAAATTTCTCCCAATCCGGTTGAGACAGAACCAGAACCGCGAGTACACAATGGGTTTTGTAGAACCTGCCTTCAGGATACAATGCAGTATGAACAGTTGTTTGATTCAAACTATGTACTGTTTGATCAAACCCGAGAACACTCTGAATTTGTAACTTGATAATGCCAAAGTATAGAGGACGGAGAGAGGAGAAACTAGCAATTTTCGGTTTTCAAAACAGAGGTCTGGAACTCTTTTTATAGCCATTTCTGTGACTGTTCTTCAACAGTCACAACTCTTCATGGAGTGACTCAGCAACCGTTGGATCGTGCCTGTTTGGAACAGCTACGATCTAACGGTTCAGATTAGGCGTCCCATTGTAAGCGAATGGACATCCCCTACACGAAACGCTACGAGTTCATCTAACGGTTTAGATCAAGCCGTTTCGGATTTTAAACCCTTTGATCGGATCGTTTAATCACAACCGTTGATCTGTTTTACCTCATCAAAACTTTAGGCTCCCACGCTCCAAGCGAAGTGCCAAGTGCGCGTCAAAGCGCGCAATGCGCCCTAAGTCGCCCAATCGCCCTTTCGCGCGCCGCGTGTCGCGCTTACGCGCTTACGCGTGTCGCGATTGGTGGTGCTTAAGCACCACCGCAATGCGTAGGATCATAGCCTCTTATTTGACTTGTCAACTAAGAATCTTAGTTGTCCTTTAGTTGATATACCACTACCTTTTGTAGTATTCTTCCAATGTGGGACAATATGGGATTTTGAGCATTCCCCATATCTTTCACACCCATTTCCTCATGTTTCTACTTTCTAAATTAAAACCCAAACTATGTTTAAAATAAAACACAAATAATATAATAAAATATTAACAACTAAAAATTAAACTCAATTAATATTGGAATTAATCCAACAGGTTGATGATATATGCACACATTATAAAAAATAATTGAAAAGACTGATGAAATTAGAGAAGGCCGTAAATTTGGTGGCCAATGGGATTATAAATTTTGGTCATCTTTTTTTCAAGCTTATACAGATACACAATATGAAACAGGTAATGAACAGAGTAAAAAATATGATCTTAAGCTGATATAGTTTTTATTGGAAAATAAATTATAAGTATTTTTTATATCCATTTTTTCAAGAGAACACAATAGTGAATGGAAGTACTAAAAAAAATCTACTGTGCAATACCTAACTAAATAGACATTTTTGGCGATTAGGAGTTATTGTTAATGGTTGTAATGGAAAGTTTTGGCCATTTGAAAATGACCGCAACTTAAGTTGAATCCGGTAACCATATAACATGTTAAACTCATTGACTATAGTGATATTCATCATTGTTATCTTGTTATAAAATTCAAATGATCAATCAAAAAGCACAATAATTATAGAAAGACGTTTTCCTTGATAGTTGATTGTAAAATTGACGCTAACTCCCACGATAAAATATCTTTTGATATTATGTTGCTGATGTTTTTTATGTTAAAAAATGAATAGGGGGTGAAAATGAATATTTGAAATTTTGAATTCGTTCGGTATTCGTATTTTAATTTAACGAATATTTATTCGAATAAGTATTTAAAAGAGCGGATTTGGATACACGTTTTAAATATCCGGAAAAATGGATACGAACACGGATAATGCTGGTATTCATAATGAATAATTCGTATCCGAGGTGGACTATCCATATTGATAGATATCCGTTTTTGCGGATATCCGAAATCATAAAATAATTATATATTCGAGGTGGACTATCCATATTGACAGATATCCGTTTTTGCGGATATCCGAAATCGTAAAATAATTATATTCATTATTTATTTTAAATATTTTTTAATTAAATAATATAAATATTTTTGTAGTATATAATAATAGTAATATTAATATAATATAATAACATCTTGTATAATCTTGAGAGACATAATAACATTTAACATAATAACATTTAACACATAAACAAGTAATACACTAAATATACAAAGGATAATAGCGCCGAATTCTAACCATACCTTGGGCAGAAAAAAAAAAAACAAGTCACACCAAAATCATCCGACATTAAAAAAACAATCCACACCCCAAATCTTAAGACTCTCCCTCACCATATTCCATCACATCTCCCATCCCACTTAAAGTTGGTGAGTTTTTTTACTCATTTCATCAAATTTTCAAATGATTTTTTGGATTTTTTCTGGTTCCATAAAAAAATCAAATGACCTGTTCGATATGCTTTAGTTTTTTTTCTTGATTTCATCTAATCGATCTAAGGGTATGAGTCACTGTTCGATCTAATGTTTTTTTTTTATGTTCGATAATGGATTTGTTCGATTTCAAGTCCTCTTTGTATTGGCAGTAAAAGAGCATAGCTAATACTTGTTTGTATCCTTGTTATCAGGCTTTGCTCTAAGTTTATGAAGAGAATATCTTTTAGTTTAAAGTCTGTTAAAAATTTCTTTGGCTGATTTGGATGTACACTCTATTTGTCTCATTATTTGTCATTATGTATCGATCGAAGAAAAAAACAAAAAAAACTCTGGAGCGACACAGTTTTTTAATGTGGTTGACATGGTTAATGTGTTAGCGATGGTACTGATTAATATGTTAGATATGTTTGGATTTTATTAATGTGTTAGAGATGCATATATTATTGACATCAAACTGCGTTTAAATGTGTGAGAAATGTTTGGGTTTGTTCACCTACGAATACAAAACAAAAATTGAAGTCATGTTAATTAAACAACAAAAATTCTTGTTGTATTACAACATATTAGTCAAAATAATAAAAACGGATTAGGATATTATTTGAATCTGGGAAATTCGAAAGGATACATATAAGGATAGCTGAAATTATTATCCGAGAGGATATGGATACAAATACGGATAGCGTAGGGAGTTGATAGATACGGATATGGATACTATGGTATCCGCTCCGTATCCGTCCGTTTTACACCCGTAAAAATGAATTAAATACGGCGTTACCAAAGGACAATGACACAAGAGTAGAAACTTAAGATAAAAATTATACATAAAAAGGACACAATATTTAAGTGGTTCATTAATTTGGTTACGTCCACTGACATTCAGATCAATTTGCTATTGCAAATGAGTTATATTAAAAAAATAGAGGAAATGAAAACGATAGAGAAGAAAATTCTCATTACTCTAAAAGCAATGAAACAATACAAATATATATATGAGAGTCTATGTTGGTAACAAATACCTACCACCTCTTGTTGGTTTGAGAATAACAAACTGTGACGCCCCACCCAATAAAACACCGGGTGATCAGTCATATATCAAATTAAAACAAGAATCTCATCTGGTTCATTCTAAGCATCATTGTCGAAAACTATTTAAAACTTACTAACCACCTAGTATTCAAAAGCTGATGTCAAAATTTTAATCTTTTTATTTAACAACAACCATATAAATATCAATACGAACCATTCACACAAACCATGAATCTAAATCAATACTGATTAAATCAATAAATGACCGGCCGAATAAACCATCGGCAAAAAACCAACATCCACTAATATAATCCAACAAAGAATAGTAACCAGTACAAAGTCCGACTGAAATGAAAATAGCTGGGGAACATGCCCAAAAGAAATACCATGTTGCATCCTACTCTAGGAATGAAATAATTGAAGCGTCTATGTCCAAATCCTACACCATCCACACCTGTTGCAGCTACGCATCCCTGGAACAGATCTTCAAGTTTGGCATCCATGTGGCTGGATACCTAAAAGGTTTTGAAAATATTTTGCAAGTATGGGTGAGAGCCCAAAGTCCTTTTGAAAATATTTTGCAAGTGAATTAAAATGCAATAATTAAAATATATGAATGCTCTTCATATTTTAGTTAGTGTCGCACTCCCTTAAGATACATCTCACTCCTCCTCTAAAGTGCACACCTAACGCTTTCTTCCTGACCCTCCTAGTTACACCGCCCCGTCTAACTAGCCTTGCCATGAAACTCTTTGAACTCCACTCTAACCCGAGTAATTTGTATCTTTACTTCTTAAGTTATTTATCGCATTAACTTAATTAATCATTTCTTAAAAGTCATATAACATTCACTAGTTATATATGTAATACAAATTATCTTCATGTATTTAATTACTCGTATATAATTATCTACTCCATTATATATGTAGAACTATATTCCACAATTATACATATGTTGAATATAAATAAAACCGCTCTTAAAATCCATATAACATTCAGTAGTTATATAAGTAATACAGATTCTCTTCATGTATTTAATTACCCGTCTATAATTATCTACTCCATTATATACGTAGAACTATATTCCACAATCACACATATGTTGAATATAATTAAAACCATCCTTCCGAGTAATACCTTATCGGATGCATTCTCTAAAGTGTTATCTTCTCAGGTCTACTCAGTCCCACCTGGATTTCTGAGACAGCTAGCCACCGCTGAATCAGAACATATAAATATAAACGTATTAGAAGCGGTTATATTCTCCCGAGTGTGAAGACAATGATCTCAATGCCCACCTCTATTTGGACGTTATGACCTGGGAATATACTCGTCGTACTCCTCAAGCTAGGGGATTCACCCACATCGCGCAACCTCCCCCGATAGCACTAGAGCATATAATTCTAAATAAATATCTAGCCATCGGTATTTATGAGCACACAATATATATATACTATCACATTATCGTGTATATATATATATATATGTAAGGACATTTTTATCCATTATCAATTTGTATGTCGTACGTCGTTACACCGTTGAAGAAATTCAAGATCACATCTACATCAACGGATCCGAATATCAAAGCATCCTCAACATCGTAGCCTCCGCGAGCACGAACTTGGTAAAGATTTGTTTTTAAGTTCCTTAAACTTCATACTTAGTATTGGAAAATTTTCATAAAATATTTTTTATAAAAATTAGAAGTAAGTTTTTTCAAGCAAAATGAGGCTTTTAAAAGTTTTTTTATTTTTCTGGGAAGCCGGACCGGTCCGCCTCTATACCGGACCGATCCGCCTCCGGACCGGTCCGCTCTCTACCCGGATCGATCCGCTTGCTGAAAAGCCAGTACACCCCGGACTGCTTGCGAACTAATGATGCCATAATTTAAAAGAACCGATCCGAGGTCGGACCGATCCGCCTGGGATAGAATCGTTCAGTTCCGTGTGATTTTTATCCACCAGCTCATATTTCCTATAAATATTCCTACTTCGTTGGTGTATTTTTTCAAGTCTTCGAGAAAACGTTTCTAAGAGATAAAACACAACAAGACTTCGTTTTTTGATGTGCCAAACATCTTTTTGATTCACACACAAAAATCCCAATTACTTTTGTGAATCTTTTTGAACCCTAGAACACAATCCTTGTATTTGTTCAACCCTTGTGGAGAAGCAGTCTCTCTTCTTCATTGTTGTCCTCCTGGAAAGGGAAACTTCCAGCCGACGACAAAGGAACAGACACCTGCGGGTATTTCTGTGTCAATATTTCTAGCCGTTGCTTTGGAGGTTTGACAAAGACACCGTGCTGTACGCTTGTGGGAGATTATCAGGTTGTATGTAAGTCAATGGTCTTGTACATTCTTCAAAGTTCTAGAAATAAAAGGTTTTACCCTTCGGGGATTTTTTCTTAACTTTGTGTCGCTTGCTTTATTTGTTTATGGGTTGACACTTGCACTTTAGATGCATGATTAGGGGCTGAAATTAAATAAGTGTGCTTTATTAGAAAGTTGCGAAGTTAATCAATTATCACACGTAATTCTCACGTTCTCAATATATATATAATTTAATCCCGACTTTAGCGTGTACAAAGTTCATAACACTAGCCAACATATTCCTGAGTCTATGCACTACATCAAAATGGGTAAATTGTCACCCTTTCAGCGCTTAGCTTTGTCACGGTCAATGACCGTGACAACAAACACGCGTTTTGTGTCACGGTCATGGACCGTGATAAGTCTGTGACAATTCTATTTGTCATGAGCTTGTCACGGTCAATGGCCGTGACAATACTTATAATGTTGTCACGGTCAATGACCGTGATGCGACCATGACAAATGTCGCAGTAAAAAAGCTCTTTCCCCTTCTTTTTTCCCCGCCGTTCTTCCCTCCTTTTTTTCTCTCTCTCTACGCTCTCTCTCTCTCTCTCTCTCTCTCTCTCTCTCTCTCTCTCTCTCCCTTTCATATATATGTGTGTGTGTATATATATATAGGGAGAGGTTCACAAGTGGACCAAAAGAATGAACTTTTTAATGGACCTTAACAAAAAACACATTAATTTTAATTCCTATAGTGTAATTGGTCCGTGCCAGCGGCACCCTAGACTACACCTTCACCCCACTACCCCCCCCCACCCACCCCACCCCCCAACCACCCCCATCACCATAGCAGCCCTTGTGGAAGCTCTTATGACAGCAGGGCTGCCATGGGGGTGGGGTGGGAGGGTGGGGGGTGGGGTGGGGTAGGTGGGGGGCGTGTAGGGGGTGGAGGATCGATCGACACCCGTATTTGGTGCCGCTGGCGCGGACCAATTACACTATAGGAATTAAAATTAATGTGTTATTATGTATTTTTTGTTAAGATCCATTAAAAAGTCCATTCTTTTGGTCCACTTGTGAACCTCTCCCTATATATATATATATATATGCGTGTGTGCGTATGTGTGTGTGTGTATGTGTGGTGGGTGGTGGGTGGTGGGTGGGGGTGGGGGTGGGAGGCTCTGTGTGTGTGTATGTGTGTGTGCGCGTGTGTGGTGGGTGGGGTGGGGGTGGGGCAGTGGCAAATTTGTACTAATAGAGATCATGGGGGAGAGATAGAAAAATTATCTTAATTAATTTAAGAATTTTATCTTAATTAATTTATTATTAATGCAATAAATTAATTATATATATATATATATATATATATATATATATATATATATATATATATATATATATATATATATATATATATATATATATATATATATATATTATTGCAATTTTAAATGGTAATATAATTTTAAATGGTATTATAGCACCTACTTCGCAAATAATCGATACATTACACATCAGTTGTACACATAGAATTGTACTAATTTGCATTAAGTTTTTAACTGAAAGAAACCGCTGGTTAACAACCATGTTAAAAATTTAGGGTTAACATTGTAACTTTTGAAATGTTGAGTCTAAATTGAAATTAATCCCAAACTTCAAGGTTTAATTTGCATGTTTTCACAACAATAATAATAATAATAATAATAATAATAATAATAATAATAATAATAATAATAATAATAATAATAATAATGGTACTTTGTGTTTTTGGTTAAGATATAATTAACTTTTTCCCCTACTAGAGTTGAAAAAAAACCCATTTGGATTTATGAAATTATAGCTATTTTGGTGTTAATTTTTCAAATTACTTGCGCTGGTATAATTATTATGGTACTTGTAGTTATTGTGCGTGTGTGTGTGTTTGTGTGTGTGTGCGTGCGTGTGTGGTGGGTGGGGGTGGGGAGGGGGACAGGGTGGGGGTAGGGCAGGGTGGGGGGGGGTGGGGGGGGGGGAGGGGGCAGGGATGGGTGGGGGGCTGCGTGCGTGTGGGTGTGTGTATGTGTACGTGTGTGTATATGTGTGTGTAGTGTGCGTGTTTGTGCGTAATGTCCCTTGTAAACGAATTGATTGATTGTCCCTCATTGTAAATTAGTAAATTAATATATGATTAATTATGGAAGTAGTATTTCCCCTCATTGTAAATTAGTAAATTAATAATTGTATACTTTAATTGTTAGTTTAATTGATGAAAATAATTAATTGAGTAGATGAACTAGAAGAAGTACGCGATACACATTTGTTGTTGCCATTGCGATCGGATTATAGTGGATCGATGTTGGGTTGGTTAATTTTAAAAGTGGCATGCCCAATGGATTATTGTCCATATGGGGGTGGGATTTTTCTATTTTTTTGAAAATTACTTTATTTATACGCTTCGTACCTTTAATATACGCTTTGTACCTTTAAAAGTGGTATGACCACTGGATTATTGTCCATTGAGGTGTTTAACAGTAACAATTCATTTTTATTTGTAGTAATTGTACATATTTGTATGTCTTCTTTTAATTCATTTTGATATGTACTAATAACAATTTTTTACAGCAAATGTCTCCTTCAGGTATTAAGGCGAGGATGATGATGCTAGTTATGATGATGTCGTCGGGGCTCGGTGGTAGCGGAGGCGACAAGGGCTCCTCGGCCCCTAGTCTCCCCAAATATGGAAAATTAGGGATTCCTATCGAGAATAAATCGGGGCTATTACTGAGATCCCTCGAGCTGGTAAAGACGATCATCGACCCGGGATACATTAGTTGGAAGGAGGTGCCATATGAGCTCAAGTTAGTTGTTTGGGTGGCACTACATGTAATATATTTATATTTATATTTATATTTATATGAATATTTCAATTTCAATTTCGATTTCGATTTCGATTTCATTTTATATTTATATTTATTTGCAACTAATATTGTATTTGTTGGACAGGAACAATTCAACCTGGATCATAAGCTACACGATTCCGTCTTGAAGCATTTGAGGGAGCAACACATGACGTGGAAGAAAAATATGCGGATCCGGTACTTTGGGAAGACACAAGAGTCCATTATCCAATGGTGTTAATCCGTCCCGCCGAAGGAGCCGATCTCCTTGGCACAATGACAAATGTTCATTGACAATGAGATCGGGGAGCGACAATTGGCATCTCGCCAATCGGGAAGGGAAAATCGGGCAAAAAAGACGGACGTGCACTACTCCGACCGGGCGTCTTACGCCGAGGTGGAGCATAGGATGATGGTAAGATTTAATTTTTCTATAACTTCATAAAATATATTATTCTGCATTATTTTACTTTGCGAGGCCGATATTAATTTTACTTTATTTTATTTCAGGGGACAGGGAGTGGCCCTGGGGGTAGGCCACATAGGCTCGATACTTATGTGGCTCTTCGGACGAAGAAGGGGAAGGACAAGGAGGTGTACCCAAGCGTCGCAACCACGATTGTAAGTAATCCGATAGTTTACTTTTTGTTAATTACGTTATAATTTTTTAATTTACTTATTTTACTAATCATGTGATTTTTGTCGTTTCAGGCAAAGCTTAAGGAAGTGCATGAGTCGCAGTCTAATGCCGACAAGGCATCTTTGTCCACAGACGCACTTAGCCAAGTGCTTGGCTCTGATCGCAAGGGAAGGACAAGGGGGGTGATCTCGTGGGTGGCCAAATCTAGGATCATCGGATTGGAGACGAGCGACATCAGGTTGACTCGAACGGTGGATTCACATGACGCGAAGCTGTCCCGTTTGGAGGCGACGGTCCAGGATATATACTCATTCGTGAAGCGTTCATTGGGCGGAAACCGTAAGGGTAAAGGGAAGGAGAAGGCGGTTCGGGAGGAGGTGCGGGAGGAGGAGGTTTGGGAGGACGAGGACGAGGATGTGGACCTTGCTGCTTCATCGTCGACACGTGCGGACTTTGATGATCCACTTCCCTATTTGGCTCCCTTCAATAGACCGATGTCGACACTTGGTTGGCCGAGCGTGTTTATAATGGACATATTTGATGGCCAGCAGATAGGGCGGGGGTTGAAGGACCTGAATATCATCCAGGGTGCACTACTTCATGGACGTGAGCTTCAAGACATCGAGTCCCAGGTTCTCGTCACGCATGTGATGCTCGGGAAGGAGAACTTCCAATTGTGGTTGGGCGAACAATGCGGCACGACGTATATTAGTGGATGTGTTAATTCATATATCGTGTGGCCTTCTCACCTCCTCAGCGTTAACCATACGCCAGACATTTAGTGACATTGATTTAAGTTTGAATTGAATTGTTTTAAATTATTACATTTGAATTATATTTGGATTTTATGATGATGCATATTCTCTCTATTTTGAATGTATATTTGCACTATCTCTATTTTATCGGGATATATAATGTTTGAACAGGTATAACGTTGCTATAATAGGTACATATATACTGCTGGGCAGTGGCAGTGGCCATACTGCCCAGCAGATTTTTTTCCAATTCTACCCAGAATTATCATGGTCATTGACCGTGACAAGTCCTTGACAAACGAAATTGTCACGGACTTGTCATGGTCTGTGACCGTGGTAATTTTTTTAAACACTGTCACGGTTAAGGCCCGTGACATGACTGTGACAATTCTAACGAACTTGTCACGGTCAATGACCGTGACAAGTCCGTCATTGACCTTGACAAGTCCAACTTGTCAAGGTCAATGACCGTGACAATTCGACAGATTTGGTGTAGTGATGGTCCGACTCTAATTTAATTAATTTACCAATTAATTAAGTTAATATCTCCCCGAGTCTATGGTCAAACTCTAATTTAATTAATATGCCCATTAATTAACTTAATATATCCCCGAGTCTATGGTCCGACCCTAATTTAATTAATATACTCATTAATTAACTTATTATCTCCCCGAGTCTATGGTCCGACTCTAATTTAATTAATATACTCATTAATTAATTTAATATCTCCCTGGTGTCACACAACCAATGTACCCGGACTCGCTCACCCGGTGTCACTCCATCTCTTAGAACGTACTCCTCAAAATTCCATTATAAAGAGAACGCTCCTAATTAAATAATATTTAACAATTTATTATATCATCCTATAATAAATTATTCCAGCTATAAGCTTTAATTAATTAATCCCCCATTAATTAATATATTATCATGTCATCACTCAACCAAAATATCCGGACACCCCTTGGTCCATAATAAAATATCCCCAATTAATTATTCATAATTCTCCTCAATAAAGTTTGCACAATTATTAAATTGATTTACTCAACCTGTCCATATTTTTAAAATGCCGTTTTGGATAATTTTGGGGCCATTTTGGAAAAAGCGTATTAGAAAACGAAAGTTAGAAAAGGCCATTTTCTAGAGGGCAACGCGAACAGAATCGTCATTAACAGCTTGTGTGAAGCTTTTTACCCAGAATTATCCACTAAAATCCCTACGAATCAAAACCAATCCCAATAACTTGATTTGTAAGTTCCCCAAATCAAAACCCAATTTGTATTAACCCAATCCAAAAATCATTTGTATAACACCTGCTATGATATGAATTGAATATCACCAATTTATATTGAAGCAATTTAACCACTTGCCTTAAAAATTCATAGTGTCTGATTATCCTTTGGTGTAGAGATCGTTGTGTGATGAAGAACACCTTCCTTGTTCTTCCTCTTTGGCTCTCAAGAGTCCTCCCTCTTTGTCCCTTATGTTATCAAATTTCTCCCAAATGAGTTATAACCGACCACAACTCCAAAACTTAGGTTTTTATCTCCAAATTCCATTTTTAATCATATGGGCCTAATTAAAATGGCCCAAATACCCCCCCGAGTGGGCTCGGTTATGCCCAAAAATATTCCGTGACCCATTTACCACTCCTGGGTACACTTTTCTGACTATCTCGGCCCATTCGGACTCAATTATGCACTCAAAATTGACATCAGAATTAATTTATAAAAAATCTCGATAATTGAATCACCCTAAAAAATGAAATTAAATATCTTATTCATCAGGACAAGATGACCAAGTTTATGGATCAGACAAAAGATCGGGACGCCAAAAAAATATCAGAATCCACATGCAAAGGTAGAGATTACAAAAAAAGAGGTCGAGATGATGATTCAGAGGATGATCCAGACCCGCCGAAGAAACCCTAGGACCCAGAGCTTGATATAAAAATAATATCCTTTGATTGTCATTTTATTCCACGAGGAGACGGTGGCAGAGGAGATAAAATAGATGAAAGAAAAGCCTATTTGAATGAGGCCAAAGATTGTTCTTACATATGAGGTAGATGGTACCCAGAAAGATGAACAAAGAAAAGTTAGTCATTGTCTTTTACAATAAAGACCTATGAGGAGTACTCTACCCAAATGATGATCCTCTGGTCATCACCTTTAAAGTAAATAAAGTAAGGATTGCTAGGATCCTGGTATATAACGAAAAATCAGTTGATGATATGTTTTACAATTGTTTCCATAGTTTAAGAGTGAGAGACAACAAGCTGGAACCTTATCATATACCTATGATGGGTTTCTCAGAGGAAATGGTCTATTCTTTGGGAACTGTCAAGATAGAAGTTTTGATTGGCACTTGGCTAGCTAACAGAAGTGAAAAGATTCATTTCTTCATCCTTGATAAAAATAAATAGTCAGCCTATAACATGATCCTCGACAGACTCGGTCCGAAGAAATTTGAAGAAGTACCATCCACAATTCACTAATGCCTAAAATTCCCCATTCACTATGGTGTTGGCATAATAAAGGGGAATTAAGTGGAGGCCAGATAATGTTACTTAACATCAGCCAACCAAGAGGAATTGAAAAAAATTACCACCACTTACTAAATTGAGACCCTGAATCCCCTGGAGGAAGCTGATTTGGTTAAAGGGCAAGCCGTGAAAGTCAATGAGACAGTTATATTGGATGATAAACGACCTGAAAGTATCACACAAATTTGTTCAACCTTAGAAGCATCCCTTAAGAAGGAATAGATAACATTCCTTAAAGAGAGGAAAAATGTGTTCGCCTGGACTCATGAAAACATGCTAGGAATTAATTTAGAATTTATATGCCATGAGATGAACATCATTAAGGGTGCTAAGGCGATCAAGTAAAAACGACGAGTGCTTATTCTCAAGAAGAAGGTTGCCATCCAGGAGGTGGTGGACAAGCTGAAAAAGGAGAAAATAATTAAATACGTAAAATACCCAGAGTGGTTGGCTAATGTAGTGATGGTGAAGAAGAACAACAATAAGTGGCATATGTGTGTTGACTTCACCGACCTCGATAAAGCTTGTTCCAAAGATCACTTTCCTTTACCAGGGATCAATCAATTAGTGGATACCATAACATGGAATGAGTTACTAAGCTTCATAGATTCTCACTTAGGGTACAACTAGATCAAGATAAAGCCTGAGGGTAAGGAGAGTATCATTCATCTCCATCTGAGGTACTTATTGTTACAACATTATTCCTTTTGGGCGAGGCTAGGGAACAAAGTTTTTAAGGAGAAAATAGGTAAGAATATGGAAGTATATGCATATGACATGCTCACCAAGAGCAAAAAATATGCCGACCACATCAAAGATCAAAGATAAATATCTGACCAGCTTGAGAAACATCAGATGAAACTCAATCCGACTAAATGTGTGTTCGGAGTACATGAAGGCATGTTCTTGGGTTTCATCATAAATCAGAGAGGAATTGAAGCCAATAAAGATAATATCAAGGAGCTAATTGACATTCAATCTCCCTCATGCAAGAAAGATGTACAAATATTAACTGAAAGGGTAGTAACCCTCAATCAATTTATCTCCCGAGATACTGAAAAGTGCTTTTGATTCTTCAAAGTACTTAGAAAAACCTTTGAGTGGAACAAGGAATGTGAAAAAGACTTTCAATACCGAAAGAAGTACTTGGGATCTCCACCACTGCTCTCCCGACCACTTATGGGATAGAGATTGTACTTACACCTGGTTGTGTCCGAATCTGTCATCACCTTGACAATAGTTCGATTGGAAAGTGGGATACAAAATCCAGTGTATTACACCAACAAGGATTTTAGAGGAGTAGAAATCAAGTATCCTCACCTGGAGAAATTATCCTTGACCCTTATTGAAGCATAAAGAAGAATGAAACCCTACTTCCAAGCATATATAATAATGGTTTACACAGATTGCCTTTGTGCTAAGCAATCCACAAATTAGAAAAATCAGGGATATTGATGGCTTGGATAATAGAGTTGGGAGAATATGATATACTTTATGAGCCGAGAATGGCAGTAAAGGGCAAATATGTAGAAGATATCCTCGTTGAGTTCACTTATCAAGATGATAATTAGAATTTACCCGCCGAGCAGACTTCCTTAGAAGAGATCTCATCCCCAAAGCAAATTGAGCAAACTCCTCTGAAAGAAGGATCTACATTTGACAAAATTGAGGCATCCACTGTGCCAAAAATCACCCAGTGTATGAAGAACAAAGAAAAAAAATTATTCATGTAAGGAACCCTAGGTGAAGAAAATTTTACTAATGACATCTCTATTTTAGAAGTTGTATGTAAATAAATATTCCTATGCTATGAGAAGTGTAGCTAGGGTCATTATCAACATCCCTGATGACATACGTAGAATACGCACTTCGTTTCCAATTTCAAGACTCCAATAATGAAGAAAAATTTTAGGCACTGATCACCATCTTGGAATTAGCCTTATCATTGGGTGCTAAACAGGTCATAGCCCATAGTAACTCCCAATTAATTATTAATCAGGTGCTTCAAATATATGGGGTCAAGGGGGAGCTCATGGAAAAGTATCTTTCCAAATCTTTTGAGGTTATCTCCAAACTGTTAGCAGTTAAAATGGTTCTAATACCAAGAATTGGGAATGCCCGAGCGGATGCACTTACATGGCTGGCCTTGGCGACCAGGACAAAGCTCATAATGATTATTCTAGTGGAGATACTTTCTCACAGAAGCATAGATGAGGATACTGTCACCTCAATCTCCATGGAATTAGAACCCTCATGTATGGATCCTATTAAAGACTACATTGACAAGGTTATGTTACTTACTGACCCAAAAGAAGCGATAAAACTAAAGTACAAAGAAACTAGTTACGTGATGGAAAGGGAAGTCTTATATAAAAAGAGATACACTGTGTCTTTGCTCAAATGTGTACATCCCACTGAAGTTTAAGGTTTAAGAAAAAAAGTACATGAAGGATTTTATGGAGCTCACTCAGTAGGTCGATCACTGGTAAGACAAATAGCAATACAGGAGTATTACTGGCCAACTATGAAAGCTGGCTGCACTTTATTTGCTAGGAAATGTGACAAGTGCCAGAGATTCTCCACCATACATAGAGTACCTGGGGATACCCTAACTCCAATCACTTTTCACTAGACTTTTTCATTTGAGGAATTAATTTGGTCAGTCCATTGCCGAAGATAAAATGATAATTTAAATACTTGGTAGTCGTAGTGGATTACTTCACCAGGTGGGTGAAAGCAGAAACCTTGGTGGAAATGTCTGTGAAAGAGTCTTCGAATTTATATCGAAGCATATCATATGACTATATGGGATGTCGTATGCCTTCATCACTAATCATGGCACTCAATTTCATAATAATGAATTTAAGGATTATTGTGTCCAGTCCAAAATCTAGAACCTTCATTATTCCCTAGGACATCCTCAATGAAAAGATCAAATAAAGGTGACTAACAAAATGTTGCTCGACAGTTTGAAAAAAAAAACTTGATGATGCAAAGGGTAATTGGATTAATGAACTACAAAACATTCTCTGGGCATATAGAACCACACTGAGGATAATTATTGGCAAAACTCCCTACATGCTAGCCTTTATAACATAAGAAGTGGTGCCAACATAAGTGCGTCTACCAAGCTATCGAGTGATTAATTATGACTCAGAAAAAAGTTATCTCCTTAGAAGGTTAAACCTAGACTTGATTGAACATGTAAGAGAAGATGCAGCGCTCCGAATGGCTACTTATAAATAATGCACTACTTGATTTTATAATAGGACATTCAAGCCAAGAAACCTGAAGGAAGGAGATTATGTTCTAAAAAAAGTACTCCAAAAGGCCAACAACATGGAGGCTAGTTGACATGGCCCTTAACGTATCTTGACTGTTGTCTGACCATGAACTTATCTCTTGGAAACACTTGAAGGAGAAGAATTAAAGAACTCATAGAATGCTGAGCATATCAAAAAGTATTACCAGTAGTTATGAAGTGACACTTTATGTAACAGTTATGCTCATTTCAATAAGAAAGTACATGATTTGCTATCATTTAAACTTCCTTTTTATGTTTTTTTCGAGAATAGGAGATGATAATTATCTCAGACAATAGCCAAGAACAAGGTCAAAGTAAAAAAGAAACTCATGTATGGAAACTCATGACTCATATATGGCTTCATCTTTGACAAGTCACAAACAAGGAGTCCTAGTTCTCTAAAAAAACTTCCTTTATGACACCGAAAGCCAAGAACAAGGAGTTTTACCAAATCGAATTAAATTAAAAAAATATCCTAAAACATTTGGTCACCAATAGTAACTAATGCGAAACAGTTAGTATAATAATGATAAAGATCCGTTTTGAAAAACCTAAGTGCGTTAGTAGAACCTAAGTCCGGACAGCTCAAGTTTGTCCTAAAACATAAACCAAGTTAAGGAGATTAGTCGGCTAGAACAACCGACCAGCTTATCATAATGCTTAGCTATTAAATAAATTCCAAATACATAATTAACATGTGTTTAACAACAAAGACCTTTTATTCAAAGGGTACCAAAGGATCATTATAAATCAATAATAAATAGTACAAGACCAAGACAAGGGAAGAGAAAAACAATCCTTAATCGATAAGATGTTTTCCTTGAGCTTTATCCATCCCAGCAGGGGGAATATTAAGAGCAGAAGGTTCAGTGGTAGAACTCAAGTCTCTTAGCCTGTCATGACCACTTGAATTCAACGTGTTCATTAGATGTTGTTGACGAACATAAATGTCTTCAACATATAATCCAAAATCACCCAAATGTTTTCTAACCACGCTCCAAGGAATAGCATCAGTGGGGATCTAATTAACATTGATTTTGAAGGGAGGGTCAGGGTAATCCAACAAACCTAGATCATGCCAGTAGCATAATTGGTATATTTTAGGAACCTAATTGTTAATGCATTCAGCCAACCCCATTTATGACCTTTATGTCGGGCTTGCTCTAACTGATCCCCTAGATGTACCAAGGCTTCATCATAGCCATCCATCCAAACTGTCCTAGGTTGCTTATGCAAATGAAAAATGAGCTGATAAACCTTATTAGTGAGATTCTTAATATCCATATCCTTATTCTTAATTAGGTCTACCTGATCAGCTACGATCATTTTGGCCCTCTTCCTCAACGGTTGGCCGAGCAACCACCATTTATTTAGATAACTGGTCAAACTTGGTTTTCTTCAAAATTTCTAGTTCTTTCGATAACTTGGCATTCTCCTATTCTAAGAAGGGGACACATTCATCTTGAATAACCCCTAAAGAATTTTTAAGGCTCTCCGATCCATTCTTAAGGGCATTATTTTCCTTCTCTAACATATTAGACACCCCCCGAGAACTGTCCACTTCACGATTCAAAAGGAATTCTTTCTTTCGGAAGGTCAAAGAGATATTTTGGAGTTTATTAATCAAAACTATATTCAATGCTCAAAAAGTAATAAGTTTCTTTATAATCTACGTGAAGGCTATCAAGAGAAGCCTTATGATCCTCTTGTATTTACTCAATCATTTCATAATAAGAAATATTATTTGCTACTGTCTAGTTAAAGAGTCTGTGAAGATGACAGTAGGCCTCCATCACTTAATTTGAAGCGTCCAAGCTAAGTAACTCCTCCAACTCGTCTTTATTCAATTCCTCATGCCCAATGTTGAACAACTGAATAATTCTTCTATATAAATCGCTTTCGGTAGCTACAATGGAATTTCTCCTAGATTTAAACTGGAAAACAAGACTATAAGTGCAACAATTAATCAATAAGTTTAGAAGAAATAATATAAAAGTCCAATGCCAAGCTTTATTATTATTATTAAAAATAAAGGGTACATCTCATAGAATCTCATTTCGTATTACAAAAAGGGAGTCGGACATTACAAAAGTAAAGAAAAACATGGTATCCAACTAAGAAGTTAAACCTTATCCTTACCGTGGGACTCCTCCTATGCTGAAGGGATTATCATTAGAGAAGCTTCTTGCACCATTGAAGACTCACCAGTGCCTTCCTCATTCTCTATCTCTTCATTAATGTTTTGAGGAGTGCTAGAATTATACTGCTGGAGGAATTCGTAGTCAATAACAGTGTCGACCTTTTTTAAAGCCAAGTCCAGTCCTCCTTGAAGGCAACCTTATTCATCTATTCAATATGTAGGGCAGCAATAGAAAAATCTTTATACCATCCCCTGGTGAATGCATCTTCTTTTCCCTTCTCCATCGTGGCTTTCAGTTCCTGCAATTTCCTCTTTTCCCTAGAAATCTCCAATGGAGAATAAGCAGTATCCTTCTTAGCTTCCTTATTTTGTTTTTCGATAGTTTTTAGAGACCTTGCCATTTTTCCTGGTCCTTTTTATGGGTCTCCTTTGTGGAATCCAAAGAACCCTTCCAGCTTCTGAAGGCCTCTTCAACATCCACTGATAATTCCTTTAATTGATCATCCTTTTTCAGCAACTGGTGATAGTTGACCAAAACTGCAAACAATATCAAAATAGGGTAATCATCAATCATTAGGGAAATTAGAAATTAAAGAATTCAGGCTTGTGTATGCAACTACCAGAGTTAAATTTTAGTTGGCCCTCTCCAGTAGTCTGACCCTCGACATGGGGACATCCACCGACCTATCTGCGAGAAACACTTCGAAATGGACCAAATCCCTGGCCAAACTCGGGTATACTTATATAGAGGCAAATGCAGTAGATGCCTGGTCGACTTGGGTCTTATGTAACAATTCTTCCAAAATAATAGGACCTCTATTAAATGTCTTAAATTTATATTCACTGTTCTTAATATCTTTAGGGGTAATAACCACTGGCCTCTTGGATCCTTCATCGATAGTATTTTTCTTCTTAATGGGTGGGGGGACATGGCTCCAGACATTAAATTTTTGAATTTTCTTTTCACCATCTTACTAAGGGATGAAAAGGTCGTCGGGATTGTAGCTAAGTCGAAAGATTTAAAAGAGGAAAATGTTCTTTCGAGAATAATATCTCTTTCTTGAAAAGGAGACTCGGATGCAGTAATGGATGAGGCAGAGTCTTCTAAATCTATGGGGGCTAAGGGAATGTCCTTCATAGGCCGAGCTACAAAAGAGGTATTAGAGCTCTTTTACTCGAATAAAATAGAGGATGACCGGGGATGAGCTTCTCCAATTCTTTGCTAAATGGACCAAATAAACTTTAGCTCCTTAAAGTTCACCTCTGAATCAGGGGGACAATCTTTCTTCCCTTTCTCTGCAAAAAGGCACAATATATTAGTTGGCATATCAACAAACACCAAATAGGCATAAAAGAAACACAAGTAATTTGAGGCGCCGACCTATGCCAGGTCTTTTTGGAGGCATTTGGAACCGTTGTATTCTATCCCCTTAGGAAGAGGGGCATGTTTTCAGTTCTTTACAATGACACCATAATCCCAATAATCTTTATTGAAATCAGGCATATTAACTACTAAGGCACTATCAACCTAATGAGTCTTCAAGTAATAAGTATTGTCTCTAGTGGTTCTCCACTTACATGAGTACATTGATTCATTTATTCCTATATGGCTGTCATACAACTCATTAAGACGGTTGGTCCCATTTACTACCCTCCAACTATTGAGGTATAGCTTAGCAGGGACTACATCAAAATATTGATAAATTCCAAAAATAGGTTATTGGGGGGAAAGGTGATTCAACACTCACCTATAAAAATTATGGGCAAACAATGACCCTCATCTAAAGCACACATATCTACTGGCCCTGATACCCTTCCTAATGTTACCCAATCAGGAATCTTTTTTTTCTCCCTAAATTCCTCCAAAGACCCTTCATTAACCATTTAAACCATATTATGTAAAGGTATAAATTCCTGAATCTTTAAAGGCATCCCACCTCTTATCTTCCTACTTAATATATATGCCCCATTTCCCCTAGCTAAGGGGGAAAGTTTTGGCAACATAATTATACATTGTAATTTTATCCCGGAGATAGAAATACAAACCCTAACCAACTTTACTCGTAGATGTAGGCTTATTCCCAGAGTCGAACTACGTAAAATTTTTGTGTCTCTTGCACCTTCTCTATTATTTATTTATCCGTGATTATTAGTTTGGATAATTAAATCTAAGATCAACTTCTAAATACCTTCTCCAAATTTAGAAATCAACACTTAAATTTCCCAAGTCTTTTGTCTTGAATCTCTTATCTAATGAATCATTTAAACACTTCACAACTTCTTCATTATTTCTAGCAGGGATGATAACATCCACATAGATCAGTAAAATAATGAAAAAATCACCCTTACCCTTGTTGTCAATTTATAAAATACCTCAAGTGCACGGGCTATTAAAGAATAGTGAGTGTAAGTACGGGTTGAACCCACATAGATTTGTTAATTTTAATTTTTAAAAGAATTCCACCTATCCAACGAGAACAAATTAGGATAGAAAATAATTATGAATTACACTAAATAAAAGGAACTACTATAAATGAGAGTAACACAAGAGATTTATAAACAATTAGAATTCGGGGTCCATTTATCACGTAACTAATATTGCACACTAATTTAATATTGTTATTCCCTTTTTATAACTCAAATTAAACTAACGTTCGTCACGTTTAATTCGAAAAATATGAAAGTTATGTTCAAAATATTTGTAACGTCTCTAATAGACGGCCAAAATCCCTATTCCCTAAGAAATACAAATTTTAAAATTCGCAAATGTATTTAAGCATGGACTATCAAAACAATCAAAGTGCAAGCATAATCCATTAAAAAATAATATTTTTAAATCTCAGAACTTGATTGACAAAATAATCTTGAAGGTTTTAAAACACACTCTTGTGTTGTTTTAAAATGAATACCGAATCTTTGATAACAATTATAATGAGTAGGGAATAAACAACAATCAAATTAATGCGACAGTATTAGCTAACTATGATAAACTTTACCCTAATACTAATAGAAGAATCAAGCTATCATAATGAAAGAGAAATTGTGAGAATAAGAAGATATTTTCATTAATAAACCAAACTTACGATAATCTCTCTCACAATAATCTTCAATCCTCTAAAAAAATGTTAAAAACTTAGCCCTCAAATTGATTACAATCACTCAAAGTTGCTCTCCGAAATACTTCTAAAAAATTATGAGCCCAAGGGTCCTTTTTATAGGACAAGTGGTGAGGTATTTGAGCTTTGGTAGGACTCTCAGTGATTGGACGACCAGTGTTGGTTGCTATCTCTCCACCTCTTTAATATTTGGATCGGGATAAGTGATCGAATTTCCTCCCACTCGAAAACTCTTATCTTTTTCTTACTGAACATGCACACCGATAGCCTTTTTCGAACGATCATACAAATTAGCTTTTTCGTGACTTTTTCGAGTTGACCATCAATTTGCACCAAATTCCATCATTACCTGCAAAAATTTCACTAGGAAACTTTTTTAACAAATTAGCACAAGAATATTATAAAATTATCGAACTGCCCATTTTTCACTTAGAATTTCCATTTTGAATATGAATTCAATCATTCTTGCATTTTTTTCACTTTTTAATAAAATGGTCCTAATAACTTATTAAATAAAATAAAATGGGACTAAAAAAGTGTAAATTTGAGTATATATACAAAATATTTCACTCATCAATCCTTGATAAATAAACATGATCAAAGGCTGATTGATGATCAAAGAGCACTAGAGAACTTTGCATACCACTGTCTTGAGGCTTGTTTTAAATCGTATAAAGACTTATGCAACTTACAAACAGAGTTAATAGGTAAACACTCCCCTTCAGGTCGATATTCTTGTGGTATGGTCATATATACTTGCTCATGTAAGTCACCATGTAGAAATATATTGTTGACATAAAGTTATTGCAAGATCCAACCATGAAAAAAAGCTAAAACAAGCAAGACTTTGGTAGTAACAAGCTTTGTAGCAGGATAAAAAGTATCAGTGTAATCAACCCCGTCTTTTCAAGTATACCCCTTTGTAACCAAACGAGCTTTTATACCTCTCTATAGAGCCATTGGCCCAATGTTTATTATCTTCCGAAGCATTAAGCTCGATAAACATGGATTGCTCCCATTCTGATATACCAGAAGATTGAGAATAGAACTGAGGCCCAGGATGAGTAGAAATAGAAATCACAATAGCTTTAAAAGAAGGTGTTAAATTTTGATAACCCATGACTTAAGAAAGAGGATAAGTAACGGAAGAAGGAGAAATAAGTAAGTCTGGTGAATGAGATATGAGTGAGAAATGATAATCTTAAAGATAAGAAGGCATGTTAACAACATGAGAAGATTTGGTTTGAATAGGAATAGATGATATGGATTTGGAATGTCAAGTGAAGGCTCAACGACAGGCATAGAAAAAGAGGATGAAGATGGAACATAGTAAGGAATAAAAAAGGGAAGAACTTCATCATTGAAAATATTCGAAGGCTGTTTAGTCTGAGAAATGTTTAAAAAAGGGAAAGATATTCTCCTCAAAGAGAACATCTTGAGAAATGAAAATCTAGTTAAAATCTAGATCTAAAAGTTTATACCTTTGACACTAGGAGGATAATCAAGGAAAACACAAGCTCGAGACCTTGTAGAAGACTTATCTTGAGTATTAAAAGAGATGAACCATAGCATAAACAACCAAAGGCTTTAAGATGATTGTAAGAAGGTACTTTATAATGTAAAATTTCAAAAGTATACTTGTCATTCAATAGGGGAAAAGGTATACAATTAATCAAATATGTTGCTGTCAATACACAATCACCTTAGTATGCTAATGGAATGGAAGGCTGGAATAATAAAGCTCGAGCAACATTCAATAGATGCTCTTATTTCCTTTCCAATATTGAGTTTTGATAAGGCATTTCAACACATAAATGATAATGAACTTCTCCTCTAGATTGATAGAAGTCTTTGAAAGACAATTCTCTGGCATTATCTGATCAAATAGACTTAATAGAAACACCATAATGAGTTTGCACCATAGCAAAAAAATAGAAATTATCTGCTGGACAATTGACTTTGCATGTAGAAGATAGATCCAAGTAATATGAAAACAATCATTCACTACGGTTAGAAAATATTTCAATCCTTCAATAATCTTAGTATGAGATGGCCCCCCATATATCATAATGTATTAAGTCAAAAGGAAATTTAGACAAAGAATTATGAGAAACAAAGGGCACCCTTTTCAGCTTAGTAAAATGATAAACTGAACAATAGAAGTTTGAATCATTATTATAAGATATCTGCAATTCTTTATTCAATTGTTATAACCTTACATAAGAAGGATGGCCTAACCTATAATGCCAAATCTCATTATTGGAAAGAAAATAAGAGCTACATATGGGTTTTACAAGATTTGAAAGAATTAGAAAATCTTGCTGAACTCAGTAGTATAGATTTCCAAGTCTTTTACCCATCCCAATCTTGGTTCCCTGGGTGAGGTCTTGAATCATGCAAGAATTAGCAAAAAATATGAGAGAATACGAAAGGGATTTAGTAAGAGAAATGACAGATAGGAGATTATATTTGAACCTTGGCACAAGCAAAACATTATGCAATGTGATATGAGGTGATAATTGAATATTTCATATTCTTGCTATAGGAGCAGTCTGACCATTAGGCAAAGTAACATGAGAGATATAAGAATATACAAAAGACTCAAAAGAGTGCGAAGTGTCACAGAAATGATGATTACCACCAGTATCTAAATATAAGCATTGGTAGTGATTAAATAGTGTATACCAGTAAAATTAGAGACTATAGGTTGTTATTTAGAAAATAGAGATAAGGTCTGGTGAAGTTGAGAACTGAGAAAAGCAATAAGTTGCTGACATTGATCGGATGATAGACTAGACATAGAAGGAGAAGAGAAGTTATTTTTAGCATTGTCAAAAGATATACTAGCCTGATTTGCAACCAATTTTCTTTATAAGGATCGATTCTTGAATTTTTAGCTGGGGGATGGGGTAACCATGAAGTTTATAACATGTGTCCACAATGTGACCAGTAATACCACAGTTAGTTTACAAGGGCTTGTCATGATTAGTTTTGAAATTTCCAAAAGAAGTAACATTCATACCAAAAGCTATGGAGTCACTAAATGATTATGTAGAGGCTCCTATACGTCTCTGTCTCCATTATTGAACAATAAGAGAGAAAACCTTATTGATAGGATGAAGAGAATCTAACATAAGAACTTGAGCACATATCTGAGCATAGGACTCATTGAGGCCCATAAGAAACTCTAAACATTCTCTTGTTGTTGATAGTCCATCAAAGCCTTCATACCTCCACAATTATACATCGAAATATGCCTAAAAATTTTACGCTCATCCCAAAGAATTATAAGCTTAGTGTAGTAGGTAGTAACATCATTAAAACTTTGGGATAAACTATTCAAATGATGTTTGATCTCAAAAATCCTAGGACCATTACTCTGATGAATTCGACCATATAAATCGGACCAAATAACAATAGAAGTATCAATATATATGAGACTATTAGCAATTTCTTTAGTCACAACATTGAGAATCCATGATATAACCATGCTATTATAATGAGAACAATAATTGAATATAACATCATTAGAGTTTGGTTTATAAAGAGTGGCATCGACGAATTAAAGTTTATTCTTCGTATTAAGAGCCATGGACATTGCTCTGCTCCAAGTTTTGTAATTATTTCCCATCAATTAATGCAAAACAAAATTCAGACCTGGATGATCACCATTACTCAGAAAATAAGGATTATTCGAATACTCTGTCGGAGATCATTCGGGATTGAAAATCTCAAGATTCGCAAATCGATTTCCTCTATGGTTGACACTAGTGTTACTTCCACTGGTTATGCCTCCACGAGCCATGATCAGAAGGAAGGAGAAGTAATAACAGAGAAAAAATAATTACCTCATACCATATAACAAAAAAAATAGAGGAAATGAAAATGATAGAGAAGATAATTCTCATTACTATGAAATAAAATAAACAATACAAGTACATATATGAGAGGCTATGTTGGTTACAATCACTTTCCAACTCATCCTGGTTACAGAATAACAAATAAACTAATAATAACTGTAATAACAAAACTAAACAGCTTGTTATACATCAACTTATTATTTAATAAGTTAAAAAAGAGACTCCCACAAATACCACAACACCAAAATGCTAATTTTGTGACTCCCTTTTTGTGATTGTTAATGGGGGTGACAAACTTATCACTCTCGGGAGCAATTACAAAAATATTTGTAACTCCCATTAGGGGTGATAAAATAAATGGGGAATAAAAAAATTGTGTCAATTAGTTTGTCACCACTAATGAGAGTCACAATTGTTACCATATAATTAATTTGTGACTCCTATAAGCAGTCACAAATTTATAACTGTCACAAGCAGTCATAAATTTGTGAGTAGGCATAAGTTACGGCTCTTATGAGCAGTCACAAAATTATAACTTCTATGAAGAGTCACAAATTTTAGACTAATACTATATTTGTGACGGTCATAGACAGTCATAAATTTATAACTGCTAGTAGCAGTCACAAATTTTGGCCCAAGACTTAATTTACAACTTCTACTTATAGGCATAAATTTATAACTGCTCCCAACAGTCACAAATATTGGCCTAAGACTTAATCTGTGACTCCTATTAGGGGTCACCAAATTTTTGCCCTACTTTATTTTCCCTCTTCTCTCTCCTCTCTCTATTCTCACAACTCCCGACCCTCTCTCTTATATTCGTGAAGAACTATCTTTGGTTGTGAAGAACTCCCGCCCGATTTCGCAGTGAGTTTTCAATTTTGTGTTTTGTTATTTTGTGTTAGTTTGATTTGTGAAGTACTGTATTAGGTGTTGTGAAGAACCTATGTGATTTTATATTAGGTGCTTTATCGATTTTGGTTTAATGTCATTTAATGCAGTCATAAATGAGTCTAATGCCATTTTTTATTTCAATTTGGAAATGGTTTCTTAACTGATTTGGAAAAGAATGGAACAGAGTATACTTTAATACACTGAATATCAATTTCAGTTTGGATAAATAAATGTGGTGATTAAGTTAATGAATGGATTATATTATTTTCTACTCAACTATCTGTTGATTTATATAGATATATTTTATACATTAGGTTTAATCAACAAAGGTTGTTGATTCTTGTTGAGTAGGGACTGCTCCTAAACTTGGACAAAACTATTGTTGTCTCATTAAGAAACAAACTCCCAAATACTGAACAGTTAGCTCTTCTCCCTATTATCCCAACAACTAACACTCATATTTGGCCATTTAATCCTTGTATGACTCTGGATAACCTTGTATGACTATTTATGGTTTGTAAGACTTCTATAGTATGCTGCAAAACTGATAGTAGGTTTCATAACTGATTTGATCAAGGTGAAATATGAGTGTATTTCAATTTGGTACGATGATATCTTCTTTTCATGAATTATTTTTTTAGCAATTTAAGAAATCATTCATGAAATCATTTGGTCCACTTTTCCTGATTTGGATTCTGATTTTTGCATTGATTAACTCTACTATACAGGTTGGATAGAGATGTGTATGGAAATTGATACACTGAAGTAAGAAAAAATCCCCAAAGATTTGAAACTCCCCACATACATGTGCATTTCATGCATTAAACTGTGTAAATGGCTTTACTTGAGCTGCCTATTTTTTCTACTTCTAAAATTTCTCCAAAAAGCACAATATCCATGTTTGTAATGTGTGCATTACATTCAACCTGGTTGTAGGGTGTTAATGCTACTGAAATTCTTCACTACAAGCCTACAATAATGATATATTTATTATATTTTTGTAATGTTCATATGCTGAATTATCTTATCACTGTCAGATTATCTATTTAAATAGCCTTTGATTTCTTGAGCAATTATGCCTTTATGTTGCCTTGACCATTCTTTGGCAGTTCATTTCCTATTATTTTTGTGTTTGGTCCCTTTATAGAATATTTTTTTTTACAAATCTACACCACGAATCCTACTCCAACTGATTAATGTCCCTTTATTGAACAATATTTTTGTGTTTGTAATGTTTGGTCCCTTTGTGTTTGGTCCCTTTATATATGTATGTATGCCATTTTTCATTATAAAGGATATGTTCATTTAGTTTTATAATTATTTGAGTTTCTATTTGTTTGTATTGTAGAATTAATGGGGTTTCCACAATATAAAGAGTGGATGGGATAAAGTTGTAGAGTGGAGCAATTATACTTTAATGGGGTTAAAGACTTTGTGAATTATGCAACGAAGAATCTCAAAACTGATATAATCCCATGGCCGTGCAATCATTGTAAAAATGGTAAATGTTTGAAAGAGGTAGATATAAAAGTACATTTGTTTCATTGGGTATGCAAGCTAATTACACGTTTTGGAATTTCCACGGGGATAGGCATTTTAAGTATATTCCAGAAGAAATACTTGCCAATGAAATGATTCACACAAATGGTGACCCGTTAGTACATGCTAGGTTAAACGATCTCATAAATGATACATATAAAGTTCACGCAACATATGAAAAGCAAGATAGTAGAGGGAATGATTTGGGCTGTGAGGATCATGTTGACAACACTAGTGACCAAGATAGGGATTATATATGGTTAAAAGCAACAGTCGCAACACCATTATACCATAACTCCAACCCCGACCACACAATGTTATATTCCATGGTTGGGTTACATAACTTAAAGAGCCAATTTGGCTTGTCGGGGAGAAGTGTGAAAATAATACTCCTTTAGGCAAAAGATTTGCTCCCGATAGAAAATACATTGCCAATCAATTATCCAACAGTGAAGCATAATTTGAAAGGTTTGGGAACAAATCAATTCATTGTTGCAAGTATCACTGTGTTTTATACTATAAGGAGCATAAGGACAAACGAGCTTGTCCTCTATGTAAGGAACCTAGATATGAACAAAAGATGAGAGTACACACTAAATGCTTGTTGAAAGTAGATAAACAAATACCCAAGATGGTGTTAAAGTATTTCCCTTTAGATCCTCAATTGAATAGACTTTACACTATACCTTGGATAGCAGAGGCAATGACTTGGCATGGTTGATCGAAGGTGGGTGAGAATCTCATGCGACATCCGATTGATTCATCTATGTGGAAATCTACAAATCAGTGATACCCGAACTTTGCTAAAGAAATACTCAATGTTCGCCTAGAAATATCAACCGCTGGGTTTAACCCGTTTGGCAAATTGAGCACAGATAAGAGTATATGGTCAGTGTTCATTACGCCTTTAAATTTCCCCCCGTCGTTGTGCATGAGAAATGAGTTCTCAATTTTGACGTTGTTGATGCCAGGTCCAAAAGCATCGGGTAGTGACATTGATGGTTTCTTAGCGCCACTTATAAATGAATTGAATGAGTAATGGGTTGAAGGTGTGAGAGAGTTCGACTCATACAAACATGAGGAATTCACTTTGAGAGATATGTTGATATGAGAAATTCATGATTTTACTACTTATGGTAACTTATCTGAGTGAAATGTACATGGTTACTTGGGTTGTCCTATTTGTGGAGAGGAAACTGAAGCCAATTGGCTTAAGAAAAGCAGTAAAGTTTTTTTTAACATAATCATCGAAGTGTTTTGTCACAAAGTCTCAAATTCAGGTCAATACGAAGCAATTTTCTCCCAGAAGGCACCGAGATGAGGCCACCTCCACTAAGGCTTTATGGTTTGGAAATTAAAGAAAGGTCATTAAAGGATGATCAAAAGTTGTGGGGGAAACACCCTATAATTTTGGCCCAGAAGTGTAAAAGAAAGGATGTTAATGTGCAAATAGGGTGATCGAGGAGATCCATAATTTTTGATTTGCCATACTGGAAGGAACATCTTGTACGGCACATGATAGACGTTTTGCATGCTGAGAAGAATATTATTGAGCATCTGATAGGCACATGCATTAGTAATTCTCATTCCAAGGATTAAGAAAAAGCCCGTGAAGATCTTCATGAGTTGAGGATTAAAATATCATTATGGTTGAAAGAAGATCCGAACACTGGGAAAAAGCATATGCTAGTTGCATCTTAAACTTTAAGAATTGAAGAAAGAAATATTTTCTTAGAAACATTAAAGGGCTTGAAGGTCCCTTCTAATTTATCATCCAATTTATACAGGATTGTCTGCGATGGAACAGAAGATTTAAAAAGTACAAGTCTCACGATTGGCATGTGATGATGCAACTTGTCCCTTTGTTATTCGGACACTATTTTTTGGAACACAAGGATCTTGGGAGGGCCATTCTATAAATTAGCTTATGTTTCTCCCTATTGTGTGAGAAAGTTGTCAACATGAAGCACATAATGGTAATGAAAGAAACTTTGGCTGAGGCTACATGTGTTTTGGAGAAGTACTTCCCTCCACCATTCTTTGACATAAACATTCACCTTTGAGTGCATTTATGTGATGAAGCGCTTTTATGTGGACCAGTAAGGTACAGATGGATGTATCCTTTTCAAAAAATTAATGAAAACATTTAAAGATTACGTTAAGAATACACAGTATGTTGAGGGGTCCATTGCTGAGGAGTACATTATGGAAGAGCCTTCCTTGTATGCAAAGGAATATATTCCTAACCCAAACATTGGAGGTCGTGAACGGTTTATTGATGAATTATAAGAGTTTACAGATGAAGAGGCCCTAGGGAATGGTAAGGTAGTGAAGCTAACAAGCACACAATATAATTATGTGGCTCGATATGCATCGAGATGCAAGACGATATAGAGAAATGGAAAATGTGAGTTTATTAAAAATGTGATTTTAAGCACTTTTGAAAAGAATGGTCTCAAAATACCAAATCAAATCAACCTATTATCACCGCATCCAAGTCCCCACGATTATGATCCCATCCCACATCCAAGTTCTCAAGATTACACTCTTGTCCCGCATCCAAGTTCTCAAGATTACACCCCTATCCCTCCATCAACTGAGCCAAACTTTGAAGCTTCTGGTGATCCTCCACATGATCCATATGTCAATTTATTTGGTTTTTCAAGTCAAAGGAATATTTCAAGTGGACAAGTTATTCCTTAAGCTACTACTGGAACGGTGGTGCATGGTCATCAACTGTTGGTATTTAAATGTAAGGTTTACGTTAGTAGTGTTAAGGTAGGATAAGAGAATCGTCCTTGGTATCGATAAAGTCATGGGGCGTACAATATTAAGGATGTTGATAAATCTTGGGTGGTTTGGCCGTTGCTCTGTCTTTGACCTAAGTGATCCTGGATGCAACTCAATATGTTATTTTTCCATTTTTTTGTGCAACTGTTAGGCAAACTATTGGATTATGTAACTGTTCAGATTATATTTTGATTATGGAACTGTTTGGATTCTATTCAGATTTTGTTCGTTATTATATATGCCGAATAGAATTGGTTACATCTTTAGGATCAACATATGTTATGTGTCCTACTCAACAGATGTCGATTGACTGACGTTTAGGCTTCGAGGATTCGTTACATCTTTATAAAGTTTGTTTAATAGTTTGTTCATTTATATGGAGTTTATATGTTTGATACATGCAAAATATGCGACACTGTTAAACATTCCTAATTTCACTAGCTTTAATCATACTCCACAAGGCTGTCAAATAAGGCTATCAAACATTACTAACGATTAGTTTATAATACATTATAACTGTATATACTATGTAAGAACTTAATGTAAAGTAGTAAAGACCTCATTTTTCACTGTTAAATATACTCTTCATCCTAACTGTTCTATTGAATGTATTTAATAGAGAAAATTGACTGTAAAGAGGATTATTATACTGTATTATTTTATGTAAATTATTTTAAGTGCGTCCATTCTTTCGGCTTGGAATTTGTTATACCGTTTAAGTTCATCTATTATGTCTTTTTGGCTTCCTGTTAAGATTGATTGCTCATACCTCTCATTTATTGAATCATGTATATTTTTTTTTCATATTTAAATAGTGTATTTGTAACTTTTAACAAGTTTGTGTTACGTATATCCATATTGCTATTACCAATTTACATAATAACAATTCAACTTTTCAACACAAAACTTAAATAAAATACTAACTGTTAGTGTATAATGTACTAATTGCCACTTTTTTCATCAAAACACTTGTCATCAATTTCATGACCGATGCTTGCTACATTCTTGTAAGACTTCATTGTTAACTCGATTGGTTCACAATGTATTTATGTACCCGGTATGCATTTGACGTTGCTGGGATTTTCACACTTAGGTTAAAAGTGATTACATACCAGTTCAAATTGACCATAGATCAATCTAAATTAATATTGCTGGGATCTTTGAATAATTATATAAAACTGAATTACAGGCCATATTATGAACCATTCTATAAAATATTGAATATTTGAACATATTAAATCTTTGAACAGTTCTATAGAACTATTTTTAAGGTTGTATAAAACTGTTTTCAAGGTTGTATAAAATTGTTTTTAAAGTTGACCATATTGAATCTTTGAACAATTCTATGAAATTTTAATCTTTGAACAGATTACATACCATATTGTGAAATTATTGAATTACTACTGAATCGTGGTGTTTGTGTGGTTTTTTTTGGGGCATGCTCTGAATTTTTTTGGGCTTTAGTGTTAGATTGTTTGGGTTTGCTGATGATGCTCCTAATGTTTCTATTGAGCTTGATGGTGATGTTATTGCTACTCACTTAGCTCTAGATACTCATATTGATGATGACGATTAATAGTCATTTTATGATGATGAGGTTTCATATGATGCTCTAGCATCTTTTATAGCGAGAGATCAGATTACTTGGATTCATAACATGTTTCTTCAGTCTGATGTTAATAGGTGTTATCTGTTGTTGATACCAAAATAAGTATGCTGATGTGGATGAATAATAAGAAGACACGTGTCAATCTACGTGGAACAATAGCAACGAGGAAGATTGTTTCCCCGACCAACACACTCACTCCGAGCAACAAGTATACTCCGAGGAACACCAACCCTCCGAGGTACTCTTACCTTTCGAGGAACTCCAATGCTCCGAGGAACTCTTGGACGACGAGCACCTAAGGCGGTTCGAGCTGCACCTCGACCACAGCATTAATTGCCAGATAATCAACAGTTCAACTATTCATTGAATGCTTATCATCTTGACGCACACGTTTGAAGAACATTAAATGAATTACCCTTTCATATGTGTATCATTTAATGTAACACCCTTTCATGTACAGCTTAAGGGCTATAAATACCTTGTATCACCCTCATTCAAGGGGGACCGAAATTTCTTGAGAGAACATATACTCGAGAATTCTCAAACACTCAGCAATAACATAACAGTGGACGTAGGCCATTCATATAAGGCTGAACCACTTTAAAAATCTTTGTCTCATGTTATTTATCTGTGATTGAATAATTAGAGCGATCTAATTTTTTACATCAACATCTGTTATTTCATTTCTTGTGTTGATTTCTCATATCTCATTGGTAGATTAATGTAGGTTATAGGTCATGGACAAATGATAGATTATCCCGAGCTCATTTAAATCTGGGTTTTGTCTTTGCAGTTGTCCTACTAAAATTGGGCTAGCTTTCATCTTGATCGCTTCCACAAATTCACTGTAATTTTTCATGTAATTTTTCACTGTAGCCATGCTAAGTTGGGTTTTGTCGTTGCTTCAATAGGTAAACTTCATGTTGAAGTGTTTTTTCATGCAATTTTTCATTCTCTGCTTAGATAATCAAAACTAGTTACCATATAAGAATAATTTTTTTCATTGATCTGGTCATCGCACGAACTAAAACTAGGTCTGCTTTGTTAGTCAACTGAATAACAAGATTGCATTGTGGTTTCTAAGAAGGATTGCATTGTGATTTATTTACTGAATAACTGTATGATGTGAGCTTTACATGAACCTGGATTTCATTGTGATTTCTGCAGAACTGAAACTGGATGTGAGCTCTATAGAACTGAAACTGGATTGCATTGTGATTTCTAAGATAGATTGCATTGTGATTTATGTACCGAATAATTGTATGATGTGATTTATAAAGGTCATTTATGACCCACTGTTATATTTTTTTGTGACTCCTTTTCTATTTGAACTTCTCGTTGTAATATTTATTATACCTCTAAAACAGTAGTATAGAGGTATAAATTCCCTTAATGACTGTCATAGTTCATATTTTGAATAAGTTAGAGAGAGGGGTAAGTTACGATATTCAGTAGGTAATAAATATATAGTATATAAAGAAGATTAAGATATTGAATTTGAATTTAAAAAGTAAAATAACTTAGTCTTGAAAATTTAGGTGGAAACTTAAGAAAAGAGTAAATAAAAGAGATAAGAGCTGTAGAGAGGGGCATTGAATTAAACTGAAAATAATTGAAAGTGTCGTAACGAAAGCCGCTTGTGGGAGCTGATATTATCATCAGTAAACTGATGAACATATTAATTTTTTTTATGATTTTATAACAAACATATGCATCACCGACCATCCATATAGGTTTACGAATCCTTACAATTATGTCTGTTTAATAGTTTGTTCATTTATATGGAGTTTGAATTTATCTATTATTTGTTATGACTGTTTAATAGTTTAACAGTTATTTCTCTATTAACAGTTATGTCTGTTCATTTATATGGAGCTTGTTAATTTATCTTGAGATCATTACTCTGTCTTTTTATCAATTTAATTATAAGCTTTATTGAGGAAAATAATACCATTAATGTTATTGTAGCTGTATTTGAGACTGTTGAGAATCACCTGGCCCTTGGGAGCATAAAGTAGGCATTAGAAACACTTGTTTAGCAGAGGTATAATTTTTATTGAACTTTTGGTTTATTATTTACCATTGACTATGGTTACTTCTAGTGTAACTAACATAGTTACATTTTATTGTTTACAGGCATACACATGGCATATGTAGTATTCAAAGGCTTAAATCCAGGTGTTCACACTTCGTGACAAGCAACACAAACACAAGTCAATGGATATCGAGGCTTCGTATTCAAAAAATTTGAGTCCATTGAACTTGCTCAGCAGGCGTACTCCGAGTACATGAGGGAGGATGTAATCGCACCAATACCCCCCATGGTTGATTTACCTAGAGTTCAAGAAACCTATACACCGCGTGGTGACCCATGGTCTAGGTTTAAAATGATTTGTTACATGTTTATGACATTTCAAGTCATCGAAGTGTTGTGTCGTTATTTTTTTTAGTTTATTTTTTATTCTATGTTCATTTCGTACTTGGTGCCCAAAAAGGGTTTGTTTGATGTTAAATTAAGCTTAAACAAATTTTATAAGTACCAGATATTTATAATCTTGGGGTTATAAATAAAATGTTGTTGAATATTTTAGACTTATTACATGTTCATGGTATTTATTCTACTCTCATTATTTTATCATTTTGTGAAAATATAAAGATTTTCGTAATAGCTCTAATCACATTTAACAAATACTACTTTTGTAACTTCTAATAGCACTAACAAATATTAGATTCGTAACTGCTAATAACAGAGACAAATATTAAACTTGTCATTACTGTTAATTTTGTAACTGCTGACAGCGGTTATAAATATTAGATTCGTAACTGCTGACAACGGTTATAAGTATTAGATTCGTAACTGCTGACAACAGTTACAAATTGGGATCATCAGTCATAACCCCCATAGGGGTTATAAAATTTTGTGACTGCTGTTAAGGGTGATAATTATTATTTTATGACCCCCCAAATCGTGACCGCAAACAGAAGTTATTATTTTGTAACTGCTATTAGTAGTTATAAATCTATTTTTTTGCTGTAGTGTACACTCCAAATGGATAATACAAAGTGTATTTTTCTATACAAATGTATATACTCCAAATGAGTCTCATCTTTTTCTCTCAACTCTTTTCTTTTCTGCTATATTTATCTCTGCAGATTGATGTACACATACCATCTCAATGTCGCCCCTTATATACATGTTTAAGGTAGATAAGGAGAAGACATGGAGCAAAAGGTGGGGTAAAAACCAAATTAAAAGGAACTCCATGTTTTGAGGATTCTTTTTGACAAAACATGAGACAAAAGGAGGGAATTAAGGAGGCGAATATTTCATCCACTCCTAGATTCAACAATCTCCACCTTTGGCAAATATGATAAATTTTTGCCAGCAAGAATCTGACCGCTTCAACAAGCATTAAAATAGAAACAATCTCCATCTTGGCAAAATATATATAAAGTAACCCATACTATCCAAATAAGCGAACGATTTGAGTTTCCTCCAAATGCACTTGAAAGCTCCATACACCCGAAGGTGTTCAAATCCGAAGTATATTGATCAAGTTCAAACATTGTTCAAACTTGCATATCCATAGTATTGTCTGTAGTTCCTGTCTTCTTGAGGAGAACAATTCCCTCCTACAAAATTTCTCGAACGAAGTGTAAATGAACGTCGATGTTCTTTGTCCATGAATGATGGACTTGGTTCTTCGCTAAGTGGATGCCACTGTAACTATGATTCCGCGCTAAGTGGATAGCGCCTTGATTATCATAAAAATCATCCACATAATCCTGAACGATCCCCAAGTCTACAATTAACCCATTAACCCAAATGGATTCCTTTATAGCCCTCATCTTTGCCATGTACTCTGCCTCTGTAGTATACGAAGCAATTATGGACTGTAGTGCAAACCTCCAATATACCGGTCCTCTAGTAAGTGTAAACACATAACCTGTGGTGGAACGTTGTTCATCCAAATCATTGGCATAATGTGAATCCACATATCCAAACACATGCTAAAAAACACATGAATCCTTGTCAAACTTTAAACCAACATCTATGGTACCATAGGTGTAACGTAAGATCCATTTCATAGCTTGATAATGCATTTTTCCAGGATCGGGCATGTATCTACTCACCATACTAATAGGTTGTGAAATATCGAGCCTCATACACACCATTGCATACATTAAACTTCCCAATGCATTAACAAAGGGAACATGAGCCATATATGAACTTTCCTCATCAGTCGATGGAGATTCTATGGCACTTAGCATAAAGTGTGGGGACAACAGAGTACTTACATGTTTGGTTTTAGAATCCATACCAAAACTCTGTAATACCTTCTTCAAACACTGTTTAATGAAAAATAAACAATTCTCCTGGAGCGATCTTTATTAATCTCCATGCCAGGTAATTTCCTTGCCTCGTCTAAATCCTTCATCTCAAATTCACAACTTAGCTTGGCTTCCAATTTTCGATATCCACCCTTCTCTTAGAATCAATTAACATATCATCAACGTATAAGAGTAAATAAATAAAGGGTCCATCACATAATTAATGAAAATACACACAATGATCATAGTGGCTCCTTGTGTACTGTTGCCCAAACATAAACATATCAAATCATTTGTACCACTACCGTGGACTTTGTTTTAACCCATATAATGATTTTCTCATTTTTAAGCCCATTTCTCTTTATCAGTAACCTTGTACCCTTCTGGATGAGTCATATAAATTTCCTCAAAATCTTTATGTAAGAATGCAGTTTTCACATTAAGTTGTGCTAACTTGAGATCAAACTACACAACCAATGCTAGCAAAATATTAATGTAAGATGCTTCACAACCGAGAAAAATACCTCATTATAAATAATCCATTCCTTTTACGCATAGCCTTTTGCCACCAACATAGATTTGAATCTCACACTTTCTTTCTCTTAGGAGCCTTCCTTGTTTATGTATACCCACTTGCACCTAATGACTTTCTCCTCTATTAAAAGCTATACTACCTCTCAAGTCTGATTCATATAAAAAGACTGCATCTCCCCATCTATTTCCTCCTTACAATCTACACTTTTTGAGCTTCTTTTAGCTCAATAACTATATGGAATGTCATCTTTAACCCTGGGTTGTTCATATGACACCATGTCAATAGTAAGCCTTCCCGGTTTCCTTTATTGTATTTCTAGTCTACTAGCTATATCTGAATCTAGTAGTTGATGAGACTCATGGGTAAGAGCCTCCACCTTATCTATACTGGTCTCATCATCTTTTGAATCGTGATAAGTCTGGATAGAATAATTGGAGCCTCAAGCTCCCCCTGCTGCAAAACTTCTTTGGTTTTGTTCTTCTTAGGAGAACTCTTCAATATTGAAGATTCATCGAATGTAATGTCCCTACTATTTATGACCTTTTTTTGTCTTGGGACACCAAAATCTATACCCCTTCACTCTATCACTAAAGCTCAAGAATATGTCTTTCGTGGCTCTATGATCAAACTTTCTTTCCCTAATAAGAAAATATTCAAGGGAGTAAAAAATATGTAAAGAATCTTAATTTGTAGCAGGTTTTCTCAACCATACCTCCGTTGGGGTTTTTCTCTCATTCGCAGCTGCATGCAACTTATTAATGAGGTAACATGCATATGCAATAACTTTTGCCCCAAAGATCCTTGCCCAAACTAGAATTGGACAACACGCATCATACCTTTTTTCTAATAAACTGCGGTTCATACGTTTGACTAACCCATTTTATTACGGTGTGACTTTAACTGTGAAGTAACACAAGATCCTCTCATCCTGTCATATTTGAAAGAATGGGTCTAACTTGTATTCATCGCCATTATTTGACCTTAGTTTTCTAATTTTTCTGTCAGTCTAGATCTCTATCATATTCTTTCACTTTAAGAAATTTTTTAAGACTTCATCCTTATGTTGCATGGTGTACATCCAAACTCATATGGATAAGTCATCCAAAAAAGACATAAAATAATGCTTACATTCCAAATATTCAACTTTTGTTGGTCCCCAAACATCCATGAGAAAATAATTAAGAGTCCCCTTCATATGATGTACTTCTGTCCCAAACTTGATTCTTGTCTGCTTCCCAGAACACATTGTTCACAAAATACAAGCTTACATGTCTTCGCATCTTTCACTATGCAACTTCTTCTAGCACTCTGATTATTCCACTATGTAACTTCAATCGAATTTTCCTATCCCTTTTATTTGACCTGCATGATCACTGCCTATCAAAACAACTCCACCTTCTAGCTCCTTAAAGCTGGAAAACCACTCCCTATGGGGACACATATGATAGGAATAACCCAAATCCAAAATCCATTCCATGAAATTAGATGAATAGACAAAATAAATTTAGAGTCTTCATCGTCACTGGCCGCAACGTTTACAGTGGGATCCTTTGTGTCATTATTTAGTTTACGATAATCTTTCTTCCAATGCCCTTTCTAGTGACAAAAGGCACATTCATCTTTGGCAGGAATTTTCCTACTTGAAGTTGATTCTTCATCTCTCGATTTAAATCGAGATCTTCCACGGCTACCATAATTTCTTTCATTTTCTCTACCATGAACAGTTAAAGCTTCAGACATCGAATCTCTATATACCTCCTTATCCTTCTAATGAACCTCATTATTCATTAAGGTATTGGAGACGTCCACATATTTTATTTCCTCCTTTCCATACAATAGTGTGATAATGAGATGTTCAAACAAATCAAGCAGAGAATTTACCACATTGTATCATCAATTTCAACATCTAAAATTTTCAAACCAACAATAATTTTGTTCAAATTGTCCAAATTAGGGCTGTGTTTTTTTTTTCCGAACATTTTGATTTTTTCGATATTCGATCCGATATTTTCCGATTTTGGAACGTATATAAGTTTTCTGATTTTTGATTTCTGATTTTTCCAAAAAAAATCGGATCGAAAATTGGAAATAATTCTGAATTTACGATTTTCCGATTTTTCCGATCCCATTTTTTCAAAACTATGCCGATCCGATTTTTCAGAATTATTTCTGATTTGTTTCCGAAATTTCCAATTTTTCCATTTTTTAAAACATTCTCATGTGTCCCACAACGGCTAGGAGAGGAAGAGAGGCCCAAAAAAGTCCTCTATAAAAGGAGAATATCCCTTTATCCTCAACACAAATGAAAAAAATGATTAAATCCTTATATATTTACATGTTGGGTTAAATCTTTTTTTTGATTTCTTTAAAATGAGAATTTCGAGTAATCGAAGATCCTATATTAATTTTTTTGAAATTTTGGGATTTCCAAAATTTCTGAATTTTTAGTGTATTTTTGAATTTTTGATTTTTTTCGATTTTTTGATTTTTCCAAATTTGGATACTTTTTTGATTTTTCGAAAAAATTGGATAGGAAATCGGAACAAATACTTTATTTTCGAAAAAATCAGAATTTTTTTCGACGGGTCATTTTTCGATCCAATCCAACCGAAACACAGCCCTAGTCCAAATGCTCAGACATAGAAATACCTTCTACATACTGGATACGGAAGAGTTTCTTATTCAAATAGAGCTGATTTTTAACTCTCTTTATCATGTACATGTCCTCTAGTTATTTTAATAATTTCCGTGTCGATGTCTCGATGCATATAAGGATATGTTTTATCCTTGTCGAGATAAAGACGAATATGATTACAAGCCTTACGGGTGATTTTGTTCCAGTCACCCTCCTTCATGTCTTATGACATATCTCCAAGAGGAACTTCCATATCTTGTTGGACTAATACATCCATAATTTCAAATTGCCACGTGTTCAAGTTTCTTTGCCCAAAGAATTTTTCTACGTCAAATTTTGTGGTTGCAATTTTCAAATGATCACCATTATAAAAAGATGCAAACGAAAAATTCAGAATTTATAAATTTTTTCGAGCTGTGAATAATAATAGTGTGAATAGTATCGGATGAATAATACTGTAAGTATGGTTGTTTCTCCACTAAAAAATATTTAAATGCTTAGATCGGAGGACCTTGGCTCTGATATCAATTTATTATGCAGAAGCATGCCAACAAATGATAACACACAATGTATATAGGTAAAAAACATACACTGAAGAAGATACAATATTTAAGTGGTTCATCAATTTGGCTACATTCATTGACACTTGGATCAATTCACTATTGTAAAATGAGTTACAAAAGAGTCTCTCACAAATACACTCCAAATGAAAAATACAATGTGTATATTTATGTACAAATGTGTATACTCCAAATGGGTCTCACTTATTTTCTCTCTACTTTTTTCTTTTCTGTAATGTTTATCTCTACAGATTGGATTACACATACCATCTTAATGCCTCTCCTTAAGGAAGGCACGAAAAATAAGGTGGGGTAAAAATCGTATCAAAAGGAAGTCTATGTTTTGAGGATTTCTTTTGACAAAGCATGATACAATGATTTTTAAACCTTGAAACTCAAGAAATCATTGAGTCGGTAGATGTGCAATTTTTTGAACATCTAACAAAGTTTAGTACTTTGAATCAAGGTTTAGAAAATAATAATTCGACTGTTGACTCCTCAAATTTAGAAGAAAATTCACAACCTATATCTTCTTCAGAAACAACGAATGACATTGAACCACGAAGGAGTAAAAGACAAAGAACTGAAAAAACATTTGGGCCTGACTTTGTTATTTATTTAGTTGAAGGGGATTTAAATGAGACTAAGAACAAAACTAAATTTGTTCTTAATGTAGAAGATGAACCGACCACATTTCATGAAGCGGTAACATCTAGGGATGCTGTCTTTTGGAAAGAAGCAATAAATGATGAAATGAACTCAATTTTGTCAAATCAAACTTGGGTTATTTCCGATCTTCCCCCCGGGTCTAAACCTATTGGGTGCAAATGGATATTTAAAAGAAAATTAAATCCGGATGGTTCTATAAATAAATTTAAGGCAAGACTAGTTGCTAAAGGCTATAAGCAAAAATATGGAATTGATTACTTTGATACATATGCTCCTGTTGCTCGAATCACTTCCATTAGGATATTAATATCTCTTGCTTCTATTCACAATTTAGTTATTCATCAAATGGATGTTAAAACTGCATTTTTAAATGGTGATTTAGAAGAAGAGATTTATATGGAACAACCCGAAGGGTTTGTATTGCCTGGCCAAGAAAAGAAAGTGTGTAAATTGGTTAAATCTCTTTATGGCCTTAAACAAGCTCCTATGCAATGGCATGAGAAGTTTAATAATATTGTTATATCCCATGGATATAAAGTTAATGATGCCGACAAATGTATATATAGTAAATTTGAAAATGGTGTTGGTGTTATTATATGCTTATATGTGGATGACATGTTAATATTTGGGTCTAATCTCAAATATGTTGAAGAAACCAAAAGGTTTCTTTCATCAAAATTTGATATGAAAGATCTTGGAGAAGCTGATGTGATTTTAGGAATCAAAATTGTGAGAAAGGATAATTCTTTAGCGTTATCTCAATCTCATTATATGGAAAAAGTTCTTAAAAGATATAATCATTTTGAACTTAAGCCAGCTGCTACACCAGTGGATCCTAGCATCAAATTAATAAAAAATACTGGGCGTGCTATGGACCAACTTAAATATGCTAGTATTATTGGGAGTCTAATGTATGCCATGCATTGCACTAGACCAGACATTGCTTATGCAGTGAGTATATTGTGTAGATTTACAAGTAATCCAGGACAAGAGCACTGGAATGCAATTTCTAGGGTGCTTAGATATCTGAAGAGGACTTTGGATTATGGCTTACATTATGTAGGATATCCATCTGTTTTAGAAGGATATAGTGATTCAAGTTGGAATAATCTTGAATCAAAATCAAAGTCAACTACTGGTTGGATTTTTACGCTAGGAGGAGCAGCTATCTCTTGGGGATCCAAGAAACAAACATGTGTATCAGATTCAACAATGCAATCTGAATTTATAGCCCTAGCAGATGCATGTAAAGAAGCAGAATGGCTTAGAAATGTGTTGTATGATATTCCTTTATGGAAAAAGCCATCACCTTCTATTATGATAAGTTGTGATAACCAAGCCACAATTTATAAAGTTTCGAACAAAACTTACAACGGAAAATCTAGACACATTAGTCTAAGACATCAAATTATAAGAAAATTACTCAAGGAAGGAGTAATTACAGTCGACTATATTAAAACGAACAAGAATTTAGCAGATCCTCTGACTAAAGGTCTTGTAAGAGAGATGATATATATCACCTCAAAAGGAATGGGACTAAGGTCTATTAAATAACACAACTATATTTAATGGGAACCCAACTCATATCTTGAAAATATAGATAGAGTTCAATGTGGTACAAACAAGTTAAATTATAGTTATGGAACACTAGGAATTTATACAAAAAGTTCCATTCCTATATGCCTAGTGTTGGTTTTCTGCATGTTAGAGGATGAAGTTCACTTCTTAATAAATCATATAAGTGTGACTCGCAGAATCACTAAAGTTGATTTACCTATTCGAGTGTCGAAAGTGTGGCCGCTTTCTATGAAATCAAGACCGATCCTAAAGCGCTCGTGAAATCAGGATTAGCACAAGGCCATAAAAGTGCATGCTAGAAGAACACTTATAAACTCAGAAATCGGTATGTGTGATAGTTCCGGCTAGTCTCAAAAGGTCCTTGGTTCAAGATACGTTCACCACAGCACCTTGATGAAGCTTTGAATTATTTTCACTATATGAAAGTTCAAGTCCGAAAGACACTTCTCATTTATGTACTAGATTTTAGCGATAATGCCAAAAGTTATTTATTGTCTTTTTTGCTTTGCTCTCTTGTGTATATTGAAATTGGTGGGAGAATGTTGGATTAATTCCAATATTAATTGAGTTTAATTTTTAGTTGTTAATATTTTATTATATTATTTGTGTTTTATTTTAAACATAGTTTGGGTTTTAATTTAGAAAGTAGAAACATGAGCAAATGGGTGTGAAAGATATGGGGAATGCTCAAAATCCCATATTGTCCCACATTGGAAGAATACTACAAAAGGTAGTGGTATATCAACTAAAGGACAACTAAGATTCTTAGTTGACAAGTCAAATAAGAGGCTATGATCCTACGCATCGCGGTGGTGCTTAAGCACCACCAATCGCGACACGCGTAAGCGCGTAAGCGCGACACGCGGCGCGCGAAAGGGCGATTGGGCGACTTAGGGCGCATTGCGCGCTTTGACGCGCACTTGGCACTTCGCATCGTCGCTTGGAGCGTGGGAGCCTAAAGTTTTGATGAGGTAAAACAGATCAACGGTTGTGATTAAACGATCCGATCAAAGGGTTTAAAATCCGAAACGGCTTGATCTAAACCGTTAGATGAACTCGTAGCGTTTCGTGTAGGGGATGTCCATTCGCTTACAATGGGACGCCTAATCTGAACCGTTAGATCGTAGCTGTTCCAAACAGGCACGATCCAACGGTTGCTGAGTCACTCCATGAAGAGTTGTGACTGTTGAAGAACAGTCACAGAAATGGCTATAAAAAGAGTTCCAGACCTCTGTTTTGAAAACCGAAAATTGCTAGTTTCTCCTCTCTCCGTCCTCTATACTTTGGCATTATCAAGTTACAAATTCAGAGTGTTCTCGGGTTTGATCAAACAGTACATAGTTTGAATCAAACAACTGTTCATACTGCATTGTATCCTGAAGGCAGGTTCTACAAAACCCATTGTGTACTCGCGGTTCTGGTTCTGTCTCAACCGGATTGGGAGAAATTTTGCCTAAAAGAAAGCGTTCCAAGAACGTGCCTTGCAGAAATTAATTATTATATTTCGTTCTTTCCATAAGAAAACTCCAACACAACCTTGCAAACCTGGACCTTCCGCTTGGGACATAGTATTCAGATATCATGAAGGCATGTTCAAAGGATGCCATTGTACTGGTCCTGAAATTATTCAAGGTGCCATTCTAGCTATGAATTTTGGAATTTCTAATGGTTTAGAGCAATCTATGGCTTGAATTAGTAGTGGCAAAATTATGGGTGGAGTCTAATGTGGGCCAGCAAAATATGGATTGGACTAAATATGAGTTGTGCCTAATATGAACGGATCAAATATGGATTGGGTCAACCCATTTTTTTCGCTCCCAAATAAGTATTATAATTTCAAATATATGTAATAAAAAAACATAGCTTACTCTTTAACTTTTAAAATAGATTTTGTATTTAATTCCTCGCTTTTAAAAATAGACTTCATATGAACTCCATATTTGATTAATAACTTTCAAATATGTGATCCATATTTGACTTTAACTTTTAAATATAACACCCCCATATTTGATTCATAATTTTTAAAAATAAACCTCATATTTAAATGACAGAATTAATTTGAATTGTTTTATTTTTTAGAATCTATTTTACCACTACTAGCTGCTACGCATCCAGTGTGGTAGCTTGCTTCAAAGAGAAGAACGTTTCCCCTAGTTAGTCTCTCAATACTGTTTGGGGGTAATTGTGCCAAACAAATCTTTAAGCATATAAAGAGGGGAGTGGGCGCTGATTGTTTGGCTAATTTTGGGCTGGGCCTCAATACACTATGGGTAGATCGCACCTGCTATAAATTTTCTTTTGTCGATGACGTTGTATGGTTGTATCCATGTTAGATCTTTGTTTTGTTTAATTTTTATTTAAGTGTTAAGCTATTATATGTCTCGTGGCAATGTCATTCGTGGCAATGTTGTTATTGATAATTCACTCTATTTAACTTAGTATATATTTTTATCCTATCAATTTAGTTTACATTTGACTATCAACACATTATCAACTGGATAATATTTAGTCCCCACCAGTAAAGTGATGCTAATTGAACATATAATTTTTATTTTATAAAGTGCACTTAGATTTATTAATCTATTATTATGCCTGCTGAGAATGGCCAGTTAGTGGCTCCAACTAACCGAGGGACTCTGGTGGAATTCTATCTACCGATGTTGCATATGCAGCGACAACACATTCGGTACATAATCATTTGCCTGAAAAAAATTATGGGAATTTGTAAATTTAGAATCTACTGTCATACGTATTTTGTAAATAGAATAATAAATATTTTATTTATAATTTTAGTTTCTATTTTCTAATAAAATAATTGACGCAAACCTATTTTCATAAAACGTCAACCAATCACAGTATACCACTTCTCCCTTTATTTCAAAAATAGAGACTAAAAATGAAAACGAAATGTTTATTGTTCTATATCCATAATCAAAATTATTTTCAGTCCTAAAAATACATAATCTAAAAAAATATTATTAATTTTATGTATTATCATTGATATATGATTTCAAAAAAATTGATTACTCAAAATTACATCTCACATATTTAGAGCATCCATAGTTATAGATACTCTTGTAAAATATATTTACACAGTGAAATGGATTTATAGCTTTTTTCTGAGCTTAGGTTCAACAGTGGTGGAATAAAATAAATTTCTATCATAAGTTCCGTGGTTTGTTCGTAGGAACTCTTGCAGATTAAAGTTGTTCGTAAGAATCCAAATATATAATAAAAATGATTATTTATATTTTCTATTTCCTGGTAGGAATGAAGTTCATAGTAGGAATGAAGTTCATAAAAATCCTTTACAAATTCAGTAATCGTTTAACAAGATTAGAGAACCCTTAATAAATTGATATACAGAATTTGTCTTAACCTACCACTGTAATCATACGAGTTTGAAAAACAACAAATTACCTTGATAGTATCAGTACTACAATGCTCCTGAAAATTCTCAGCTCTAGAGAAATAATACTACATAAAGTCAATTAACTATGTATCTAATTATAATTAACAACACATAACTAGGTAACATTTAATTAGAGAGATTAATTTACAAGCAAAGTCTTCTTCCCTGCTGACCAACGAAAACCTTCCAAAAGAATTAATTTTCGTTTTGAAAGAGGGGGAAAGAAAAATTAGTAGTAGTCGCCCAAAATAAAGACCCGCACCAAACTATGTACCAACCGCCATATCTTACACCTCAGAGATATACATACGGTACGCTATCACACTTGCTCCCTACATACAAAAGGTCATCTGAAGTGACAAAAACACCCCCTCATCCTCAATGGTGGCGGTGTTGGAGTGGGGCGGCGGCCCATGGGTTGAACGTGATGGGGCGATGATGCGGGGTCCGAGGGTCGACCTGTGTTGCCGGAGTGGGTGGGACCCCAACACGCTCACATGAAGGGCACATGGTGAGGGTGGTGGGAGGGGTCATTTGCATGTAGAACTGTGGGGATAGTTTGAGTGCCCTCAATTCTTGCACCTCCTTTTGTAACCTTCTGTTCTCATCCGTTAGATTCTCACAACACCTCTTTAGGAACTCACAGTCCACCTCAGTTTGTTTCAGCTTCGTTCTGATATCAAATACAATTTCAATACACCGTTACTTCAAATAACCAAAAAAGACGCACCTTTTTATTGGAAAGTTAAAACTACTGTAACTTACATTGAAATATAATTTACAAAAAAGCCCTGGGAATGAAGAATAATATCTCACCTTGCCCTTCTGTTCTGAAACCAAACTTCCACCTGACGAGGTCTCAGCCCAAGCCGTTTTGCTAAAGCCAGCTTTTGCTTCTGTAAACAAACAAAAACCGTAAATTGCGAGGAAAATAACCAAAATACCAGCGAGTTTAATGAACAAGTGCAAATACACGTGTATAGTATACTTACAGGATTGAGAGTGTTGTGCTCTTTGAAGCTGTCTTCGAGAATGGCTGATTGATCCTTAGAGAGCCTGAGTTTTTTTCTAGAGTTGTCTCCATCCTCTTCATCACTGATTCCTCTAGAGGAAGCTCTTTCGATATCGAGCTCCTCGCTATTCGGCTCTCTCTCACTCCTCTTTCCGCTAACGCTCGAGATCGTGCTATTCGGAGATGACACACCAGCTTCATCTTCCATATCGATCGTCGACGGTAACCGATTCACGTCGATACCTTTCAGAAACGATCTCGTCTCGCCTCTGCATGTCTCCAACTTTCGATCTGTTTGTAACAAAAACCAAAATCTGTTACAAAATGGATTTCACGTGATTTGATTCCATCTGGTGAATTCATTTAATTATATAACTCAGATCTGGACATCTGGAGATTTGTTGGAATTGGAAAGCCTAGTTTCGGAAAGTTTAGATCTGTTCATAGGTGAAAAAGTAGTCAAATTCTTTATTAACTATTATTATTTTATTTTTTTGCGCAAACGAATATTCATCCACTTTATGTTTATGTACGTGTATGCACGAATAAAAAAGTCCGGTCAAATTACTAAGATACACAAAAAATGAAGAGAAAAACGAAGATTGTAAAAAGCTTGGGAAAAGAAATGAGAAAACAGAGAAAACTTTTGGTGTGAAACCAGATCTGAAAGTTGCAGATGAAAAAAACAAACCTGAAGAAGGAAAATGAAGAGACGGAGAAGATGAAGGTATGAGATTCACGTGAGGTGAAGTCCGAGTCTCCGGAAAGCTCAAGCTGAGAGTCAATCCCAAATCCTCCTTGTCAACCATTTTGTATTTTAGATATCCTGTTATATGAAAAGCAGGGAGTTTGTGAAATCTTAAAGTGTACGAGAGAGAGGGAGGTAATGGTGGGGGTTATATAACAAGAGACCACGAGTATGAGTAGGAGTAGGAGGGGGGTGGTGTAACTTCAATGATGACATGGTGTGTCAGGGTTTACCTTATTATCTCAATCATGGCTTTTGCCCACCATTTTTTATTACTCAACTCATGCTTTCTTTTGTCCCCTTTCTCTCTTACTTAACTAACCATGGTTGAAGCTTCAGCTAATATTTGTAAACGCTAATACTTGGCTTTAATAAGGTAAGGTAAGCCACCTTCATAGCATATGGCTTTCCAAAAGACACCGCTTCTCGTAAGAATTGACACCATCACGTAAATTAGGTGCTCATCAAAACACTAAATACCTCTCTTAATGATGAATATTTTTTTTCCTTTTTATCCGTTTGATGTTAATAAGTAAATTTTAAAATAAGCTAAATCATATATTTAAATAAGGAGCATATATCAAATAGTCCCTCGAATATTTTTTAATATACGTTTAGTCCAAACTTTTTTATTTTGTTCTAAAAAATCTTTCACCATGTCGCTGACACGGACCTTTAAAGATAAGAGAATAATGATTTTTTTTGTATAAAATAGAAGGCTTGAACTAAATGTGTATTAAAAAATGTTCGGGAAACTTTTTGATATTTGATTCCTTTAAATAATTGCAACACGAGTATTAAAAATAAATAAATAAATATTTTTTTACTTTAATACGTTACTAATTTTTTATTTTAGACTTGAATTGAATACAATTTTGTTTAAAAATTAGATTTTGTCATAAAACGTTAATAATTTTGTATGACTTAAGTAGCACCTAACTTGCACAAGGTCAACTAACGGGGAAATTGATGATTTAGCATATCCTCGATCTCCCGTTATTTGCTCCATTTTCCCAAATAGCTCTCCACGAAATGAATACTCAAAAACCATAGGTACCATTGAATCCATCGATTGAAGCTAACGATGAAAGACAACGATTGGAAGATGAAAGAGCGAGGATCAAACTTCTGAAGCTGAATGCAAAGGTAAGGTAGAGTGTAACTTTTGTTCAGTTGTATTTGTTCTTTATTCTCATCATGTCTTCATATGGGAAGGAAAAAGTAGTAAACTCATAGAGAAAATCCATGAGGATAAGAGAGTTAATGTGGAAAAAACCTATGAACAAGAGACCCCCATAACATGTTGATTTGAGTAATGATCTTTATAATGAAAGAAGTGGAACTAGGTATATTTTTGTTGATATCAAAGTGAAAATATATGACCCCCATAAAATTCATAAATAGATTCATCAAGTCTAATACAAAAATCATGAAAATAAAAAATATCTGGTAACATTCTCAGCATAACAAAATAAATAAATTGAAATATGTAAACGTAATACAAGAATATAAAATGTCGAAACAAATAAAACATCTATGATACCAATTACTGTCATAAGAATCAAATTCAACTCTGGAATATAAAATCTCAATGGTACAATATCCATCTCGGAATATAACTACATCTCATATAATCTCTGACTCAGAAAAATCTGAAATAAATACAATTGCATGGACTGAAATATAAATAAATACAAAGATATAAAGGAGTGACACTGCTCAATGCCTAAACCCTAGGAATAATGAATAAGATGTCACAAGAGGTACTCTTCCAATAAATAACACAAGTCTACAGCAACAACAGTTGCTTAAGACCTGTAGAAAACAGTCTAACAATGAGGATCAAACCCAGCAAGTCTATAGAGAGTAAGAATTTAACTGATACTGGACCACAATAATAATAATGCATCTTCCTCCTATATTGAGTGAATTTTAAGTTATTTAAGTTACCCAACCCAAATAACCTAAAATCATCATGTGTAATCTTTACTTTCTTATTCTTAAGTTCATCTCTTGTATTAAGAATTATTTATTATACGGTAATATCTTAAATTAATAGCAACTCGCTTACTAAAAATAATATCAATAATGGTCTTTAGTTATAATTATAAAAGTGTGTCACAAGTCTATCAGTCTTAAATAATCTCGTGTCACTACTTTACTATATACATCTCTAGTATATTCATTATGTATTCCCGAGTCATAAGTTTATGGTTACAAATCTCTAGTGTAAATAATAACCCAATACAACCATCTCAAAGTACTACGATACAAAATCACATAATCCAGAACATCTGTGAGTGTACACAACCCACATCAGATCTCATAAGCTACGCTCAAGCCTGCAAATAAAAGTACGAATGCCTATCCCTATTACCTTTGGGGATAACTCGTGTTAGACTAGGTATAGGTATAAGTTAGACCTTCTTTTGAAGCCTTGAATTTGATCTTAAAAGTTGAAAGGATGCTCTTACAAGTGGATGAAGGTGGTAGGAGGAGAGAGAAGGGAATTTACCAAATTGGGTAAGGAAATGATTGAAATGGAATGTGGGGGAGAGGTTTCAATATGGAAACCACGTTAACTTCGAGAGAATGATACTGAGATCACTATGTGGGATGTTTATGAGGTGCCTTTCGAAGTGAGCTCATGCTCTCCTTATATAGGGTGAAGAGGGGTGCCGATTGGCATTATCCTTGACATACCTATTGGCAGGAAACCCAAGACACACTGCCGATAGGCTAGGGAATCAGTTTGCCACTCGGCAGCCTCGTGTAGATTTTTTTGGAAAAAATGGTCGTAAAACACAATCCGTAAGTTCGAACTGCACACGGAATGAACCATTGGAAATGGTATTCAGATCCTTTTAAGAATACATTAGACCGATCCCAGGTTCAGGAATTGACTATAGCCAAACAGGGCTCGGAAGCATCCATCAATGTTTTGGACAAGAGGGAAACAGATCGTTCATCTGAACCATAAGGTCGATTCACGAAACGTGCAGACCGTTAAAAAGGTTATGCAGGGACGTTCGATGTTCCAAAGAGATGCGTTTGGTTCGGAGAGTTGACTAAGGTCAAATGGGGCTCAAAAGTACCCGATGACCCTTCAGAGTAAAATGGATCGTTTGTTTGTACCATAAGGCTGATTTGTGCACGGGACAGACCATTGGAAAGGGTATTTAGATCCCTTCGCAGATTCATTCAGTCTTATTTGAGCTAAAGAGATGACCATAGTCAAATGAAGCTTGGGAGCGCCCGGTGGCCTCTAGATCAGTTTTCGGGAAAAAATGGTTCATTCATCTGAATCGTAAAGCCAATTAACGCGCGGGGCAAAGCAATGGAAAGGAGATTCATGGAACTTCAAGGATCTAATGAGTTGTCGCTCAAGTGAGAAATTTGACTGTCAGTCAAACAGAGACCGGGAGCACCCAGTGGCCTCCAAATCAATACTCAAAGTTTGACCTAGGTTTTATAATGAAAGAGGAAGTTCTAGGGACCTAAGGAGATTCTTAAGGGGTCCTAGAATGTGGTGTCTACAGAGCCCTTCGATTGGTGATATTGGAACAATTGAAGGCTGTTGAATAAACACCATATTAACGTTGAGAAAGAGGGTGTTTAAGGTCAATTATGTGGACCAAAGGGACGAGGGTGCTCGATTCAGAGGGTCGATGTCGATTCTGAGGACCTAAAGAGATAAGGATGACCAATTCAATGAGTTAAGCTTAACTTTTAAGTTGATCTAGGGATGACCAATTCTGAGGGTCAAGGTCGATTCTGAGGACCTGGAGTTGTAACCAATTCTGAAGGTTGAGGTCAATTCTGAGGACCTAAAGTTATAGGGACCAATTCTGTGTGTCGAGATTAATTCTAAGGACCTAAAATTATGATAATTGATTCTGCAGGCCGAGTTTAATTCTGAGGATCTAAAGTTGTAGGGATCGATTCTATGGGTCGAGGTAAATTTTTAGGACCTCAAGTTGAGGGAACTGATTCTGCAGGTCGAGGTCAATTCAGAGGACCTAAAGTTATAACGACTAATTCTTAGGGTCGAAGTCAATTCTGAGGACCTGAACTTATGACGACCAATTCTGAGGGTCGAGGTTGTAGAGGGTACTTTAGATTATAGATGGAGGCGTAACCCCTTTGAAGTATGGTGATGATAAGTTAATGAGCCAAAACCTTGGATTAGTGAGAGAACATGCAAACACAAACTTAATGAAGATAACACTCAGTTTAAACTCATAAATCTCTCGTGTATAACTCAGAGGACAGTAATGAACTTATAAGTAAATTAGCTAGAGGGAGAGGGAAGTAAGCACCCTAGATACACGTTGGTAGGCAGGCAAACACACCAAAAAACTCTCAAAGATCTCTGTCACGTATTAAAAGCTTCGTAATAAAAATGACAATGGTGAGTGAATAATACCTCTGGTTTGTAATAACTCCCTCTCTGATGGGTGATATCTCTAGCAATAACTTCTCAAACTCTCAAAAGTTCCTCCACTCCTCAGGGGTGGTTGGGGTCCTTAAATAGCCCCCCCACACCATCCTCGAGAAAACTCAGTCATTAAAGACTATGAAAGATATCCCTCATACTTTATGTCATAACATTAAATGCCTGATGCGCTAGTTGTCTCCACGTCGTAAACATTAAATGCCAAGACATGCCTTTTGCCTAACCACTGTGTGTCAGGGGGCTGTTGTCGCAGAGGTGGCTCACCAACTGCCTGACAGCCCCAAATACCACGGTGATTTACTCAAGTGCAGGTCTCACATTGTTTAGTTGGCTAATGACATCACCTACAGTATATGTGACATTAAGTAGAGGGATGTTCCCCACGCCCGATAGAATTCCAAGCTACTTTGCCCAAGGTTCCACGGTTAGGGTTCTTTGGTGTTTTTACCAGGTGTATCTAAGATGGTTGGGATGAGCCCCAATGGTGCCTCACTTCTCAATCCTCCAAACCAAGTCCCTCTAAAGTTCCCATGACGAGGTCATTCGATAAAGCATAAAATCTCTCCCAGGCCCTGCCAAGCCTGGTCTCTCGCGAGTACCGTTTGACCTCATACTTAAAACTCATTATTATTCTCGTTACATCATTACAACCGTTATAGCTTACAGTCAATATAAACAGAAATACAATATGACTAGTGCAACAAGCTAAAGTATGAGTTGTCGCACTAAGCTGCCTCGCTGAGTTGCCACGCTTGAGCTGCCTCGGTTGCTTAATCAAAAACACTTTTGCTAATTAGGGAGTTATCCCTAATCTCCGAATTACCTTCAAACCCCCTCTACATTTTCCCCTTCGTGGAGAGATTTATTAGAACAAGAAATGTTTGCATGAAAATTCTCAATCCGATGAACCCTCTCTACGTAAAAATCCTGGCCTCCTCCATTCGTTAGAACCGCAGCCTTATAGTCCCTTAGAAAAAAGTAAAATTATCCTCGATGTACTTGAGACGAAGCGCCATAACTTATTGGGACTTGGGCGAAGGGACATCGCCACTTTTTCCTCATGCTGGGCCTCAACCGTTCTAGCTTTATTATTTGAAATTCTCCTGAAAGGCCTACTAACCTTCTCAAATACTCGTTTGGACTTTTGGCAAGTGAAATTCTCCCTTATAATGCTTTGGAAGAAATTCTCCCCGATGTAACTGAGTCGCGAATTAAACAACGTTCGAACTTGTGGCGAGGGACATCGTAGCTTTTTGGAATCGTTGGGGCATCGTTTTTGTTGGGCCTTATTGGATAGGTCTGACAAAAGTTCTGGCGCCAAAACTGAAACTTGTTAGAGAAGGTAACCTCTTCTGTTTCCTAGGCATCGCTTCGTAAGTGAGGTGGCACTGTCTGTTAGAACACTTCCCGAAGAGCCACGTGTTAATTTGAAATGATTATAAGCAGTTATGCACGTGCGATGGTGGGAAACTCAAAGGACAGGTTTCAAAAACTTCAAACGTCTCTTTATACTTCAAAAACCTTCTCTTTTCCTTCATCTTCTTCAAGCTCCCCGCTTTCTGTAGAGAGAGAAATTATGTGTGAACTCTGTGCAAACTCCATTGCTGCCTCATTCTTTACTCAGTCTCCTCCCTCTTTCATCTTTTGCGCGACCACCTGCGGTTGTGCTCCTCCACTTCTGTTCTTAGCCCTTCTTACCGAGTTATATCATTCATAACCACTCTATCATGGCTTCTCCAAATACTTCCAAGGTTGTCGCCATCGCCACTCATCCGCTGCCCTGAATTTTGCTCATCAAGAGCAACTACGCTTCTATCGCCGGGCGCCCATCTTTGACGAAGATGATATGTTTTCTGAGGCATGCAAGACCTGCCATTTTTCTTCCAAATTCGACCCTTTGCTATTGGGTGATGAGGAAATGGATTCATAGAAGTGGGGGTATCTACCCCCAGAGGGGACTTTGCGTTTCCGTTTAGACTGTGGTGACTTCTCATATTCTCAAATTGACTTCGAAGCACCCGGGGGTCGCCAGCCCATTTCAATGCCTGGCATGTACATATGCAGATTTTTCACGCTGCTGCTCTTGCGAAGGTTGGGCTGCATCGAGCCTATTAGTTTGGCTAATTCACACTCTCTAATCACAACGCTGTGCTCTAAGTGCTAGTCTCCCGATGGAACATCACAACCCACACCTTCTTCGCTGCGTGGGGGGGTTTACTGTTACACTGGAGGACGTCTGTGAACTCCTTAGGTTTGAACCCATGGGTGAGTTCACCTATGATGATGAGGCTCTGGATGCCGAAGAGGCTGTTGATCGAGCTGAGTTGGACCGGATCTGTCGCAGTTGCGCTGGTTCTTTGAACAAATCCATGTTTACTCCCCTCATCAACTATTTTTTCGAAGCTCCAACTCCGAAGGATGCAAGTGCCGTAACGGGCCGAGGTAGAGGTACATCTCTGGAACTACCGACCTACATACTTGTATTGATTTCACAGTTCTTTCTAACTCAGAAGCCCAATGATCAACCCAGGAGGGACCTGATAAATATTTCTGTCCGTTTGGCCAAGGGGTTTAACCTTCCCCTGGCCGCCATCACCTTGGGGTCCCTCTACACCTGGTTGGATCGAACCCACGTTGACATGGAACGATCTCTGGGCTGTTATAACTTGGATAACTTCGCCAACACCATTATTCTGACGGGTTTCCTTTACACCTGCTTTCCTGATATTGTCGCCAAGTCAGTTTCTTTGCCCGTGAGCGAAAGTATCAAGCTCCCACGCCGGCTTGCGAGGGATCTTCTACAACCGAACTGAACTTGACCGTTGTGGCTACAGAAGGAAAGAAGCCCTAACTGTGGGCAAAGGTAGACTCACTATAGGGCCTCATCACCTCAGAGCCTTACAACCCTGATAGATGCAGTAGGCAGTTTGGGTTAGATTAGGGGGCCCCTCGACTTGTGTTCCAGGCTAACCACCCAAAGGCCACCTTCGCTGAAGCCTGCACCTTTTATACTGCAGTCGCGGTGCTTGGTGTGACGTCTACCATTGATAGCCGTGTCACCCTCCCTAGTGCCACTAGGAAGGGGAATGTATCCACCTCCTTTGCCACCAAGTTCCAACTGAGGCAGTTGGAACAAATTCATGAGTACATTCAGTCCCCCCCCCCCCCTCAATATCCCCCAGTACTTTCTTTATCTTCTTCTGAACTAGGTCTCAAGGGGAACTCCGTTCTTGGGGTTGAGTTTCCCTTGAGTACAACCATTAAAGAATCTCCCAAAGATTTACCCCCTTATTGCCCAATAATTCCCACTGCCATCCTGAAGCCCAAGGTTGCTGCAACCCCCAAACCATCTGCCCCCTCGGCCGAAGCTGCCACGGGAGAAGGGCCTTCTCAGCCACCTACTAAGAAGACCAAGAAGTCTATGGCCCAAGTTCAAATGCAAACTCTATTGGATGCATTCCCGATTGCCTCCATTCCCCCTCCCATGTATCTAGAGATAACTGAGGAGCTGAGGAGGCGAGTGTAGGCTGAAGTTGACATAATACATATCGAGTTTTAACGGTGCGATGTCGTCGTTCCTCCTACGAGTGCGTTTCCCACGATCGTGGTTGATCCCACGGAGCCAGCTGCAAAAAGGAGAAAAAGGATGAGGGTGCCGGAAACTGGTGGTGCAAAGGGCTCCAGGAAGAAAACGCTGGGTACCAAGACCCAGAAGAGATAAACACTCGAGAAACCTCCATTACAAGTTCCCTATGTCGCTTCCTCCTTGTCGCCTTCACCAGTAATTGTACGTTCTCGTTCTCTCTTTGGATCTGAGGTATATGTGCATTCTTTATTTCCTATTCCTCTTCTCTTAAGGTGTATTGCATCTGCCCATTTCTTAATAAGAAGTTGTTTTGTTGCAGGGAGTTGAAGGAGAAAGGCCCTGTCCCCCCATAAGTCGCTTCGTAGGGGGCGTTGCGGTGTCTCTCCAATAGACACTACTCTTCCCCGTTCCCCCTGATAAGTCTCACTTATTCTCACCGTTTATCCTCGGAACGGGCCAAAGAAGCTGCGACGGAGGCTGCCACTATTGAGTCTACTGAGATGCTTGATCAACCAGAGGAAACTATTGATGCCCCCTCTGAGTTACCATCGGAGCAAGAGGTGTCTCTGCCCCTTGTTGTGGTTGAAGAGAGTGACCCTCTAGTAAATTTCTTGTCGAGTCTTACATCTTTTAGTTGCTCCCTTATTTTATTTATTATATCTACCATGTTGCGTCATTTTAGGTGGAAGTGGCGTCACTGATAGCCAACATTCTCCTTCCGCCTGCATTAACCAAACCCCTTACTGCGGTTCCTCTTTTTGGTGCCATAACGGGGGTAAGTTAGATGCATTCCTACCCCTTATCCTTTTGTTGTGTTTTACTCCTTGCGTCTAACACTTAATTTTACATTTTCATCTTTCTCCAAGTCTCTCTCCGCCTTTTGCCCTTAGTGGTCTTTCCCCCCCAGGGCCTAGGTTGGTGCTACTACTCTCATTGGGGCATCTTTTGAAGATCCAATGTCTTCTTCTGATGATGCGCCCGTGTTGACTTTAGTACCTTATGATGGCGAGGGAAGCTTGCCTATCGATGAAGCTTCTTCATCCAGGGGCCCCATTGAAGCTGCCGAGGCAATGAGCCCGCCTCCAACGGTTTCCACCATTATGGCCCCTGTGGTTACTCCCATTCTTGCTCCTATTGCTGCTGAGGTACTTTGCTAATTTCTCTGTGTTTCTCAGTTTCTCAACCTTCACCTATATGGGTGACTTAACAACGAAAGCGCTTGTTAAGATTTTCTCAAAAACTCCACCTATGTTGGAGACTTAACAACGAAAGCGCTTGTTAAGATTTTTCTCAAACTCCACCTATATCGGTGACTTAACAACAAAAACGCTTGTTAAGATTTTCTCAAAAACTCCACCTATATCGGTGACTTAACAACAAAAACACTCGCTAAGATTTTTCAAAAGCTCCACCTATATCGGTGACTTAACAACGAAAACACTTGTTAAGATTTTTCTCAAACTCCACCTATATCGGTGACTTAAAAACGAAAACACTTGCTAAGATTTTTCAAAAACTACACCTATATCGGTGACTTAACAACGAAAACACTTGTTAAGGTTTTTTTCTCAAACTCCACCTATATCGATGACTTAACAACAAAAACACTTGCTAAGATTTTTTAAAAACTACACCTATATCGATGACTTAACAACGAAAACACTTGTTAAGGTTTTTTTTTTATAACTCCGTATTTCCTTTGACTATTTTCAAGTTGCTCAGGAGGATTCTCCACCAGTTCCTTCTCCCATTGCCTCGCCACATCGTGAACCTGTCTCCTCTAAAGAATCTAGCCATAATGATCAAGGTTCCACAACAGGTGCTGCTGTGGAGAGCGAATCTGGGTGCGAGCTTCCTCTGCCCGACTTGGCTCCTCCCGCCTTCTGCCTGATGGTACTCCAACGTTCTCTCTAAATGCCTGCCAACCACTGTTTGGCGATTGAGAAACTTGTGAGCTATCATCCTGAGACCTTCACGGTGGACTGCCTACGTTCCAACATCTCAGTTATGAGCCATAGGCTTCAAGGCATGGCTACCGTCATTGTTGAAATTTCCAATACTCCGACTGCAAACATTACCAGACCCCTCCTCAACTAATTCTTGGGTTATCTGAGGGAGTTGGGTCGTGACGGGTTCTGTTTTGACTGGCTCATCGCACATTTAAAGACTTTGAAGAACTAGCAGTTGGACAGCCAGAGGGAGCTCTTACGAAAACATCAGAAGAATCAGCGGACCGAGGAAGCCAAGTTGGTCGAGCTAGCACCTCTGCTTGAAACCATTGACAAAGAGGTGGAGGACCTCGAAGAGGTTCTACACGCGGCAAAGTCGAAACGAGAGAAACTCCTGATTGAGAGCACACAGGCGCAGATAAGGTTGGAGGTTTCTATCAATTCCCAATGGTCCTGCCAAGCAGCTTTTTCGGGCCTTCCTGGAGATTTTTTCTCTTCTCCGGATCTGTGGTTTCTCCTTAGCGAATGAAATTGTATATGTATTTTTCCTTTTCTTCTCATGTAATTCTTGGGCAGTAGCTCCCAATTTTGTAATGCACCAAAGTTAATGAATGGAAAAATACACTTATTTTCTTACGCCATCTCTGTGTTACAACTGTTTCCTTTGATTGTGAAGTTCTCTATTCTTTCATCTCTTCTTGAGTTATAATAAAAAGAACTTGTTCACTCACCATAATAAAAACAAAGAACTTGTGTATTCATAACAGCCAATTATAATAGTGGTCAAACATAACTGTCTACACATGATAGACTTTCAACCATTTATTATTAATCTTGAATGGTTTATCTTCTTCCATCTTAGAGATTAAGCAATAACCTGATTCATGAGCCTCTTTTACAATAAAGGGTCCTTCCTAATTTGCTGCAAACTTAGGAAGAGAAAGCCACCTAATTTGTTTCACTGCCGCTTTTAATACGAGGTCTCCCTCCACAAACTTCCTTGGTCGCACTAAGTTATCATACGCCCTGGAGAGTTGCTTCGTATATATTTGAAAGTGTTGTATCGTATTGTCTCTATGTTCATCCAACGCTTCCAATTGCACATGTCTATTCTGGGGGAGCATGCTACTTCGTAAGGCATATCGAGCAGAGGGGACTTCCAACTCTACGGGGAGAATCGCCTCAGCTCCATAGACAAGAGAGAACGGTGTATATCCTGTGGGCTTCCTCTTAGTCATCCGATAGGACCATAAAACGACTGGTATCTTGTCATCCCACGATCCTGGGAAGTCCTATCATTTTAGCCAAGATAATGACCAAAGTTTTGTTAGTCGCTTCGGCCTGACCGTTTCCCTTTGGGTATGCCACCGTCGAAGTGTGATGGACAATGGAGTATTTGTCTGTGAGCATCGTTTCTTCTGAGTTGACAAAAGGGGTTCCATTATCTGAAAGGATAACCTTTGGGATCCCGAAATGACAGATGGTGTATTCTTTGATGAAGTTGCTCACTACTCATGTTGTTGCCCTTCTCAGTGGTATAGCCTTAGCCCACTTTGTGAAGCACTCTGTTGCTACTAGTATCCATATCTTCCCCCTCGAAGAAGGATATATTGCCCCTACCAGGTCAAACGCCCAAGTGTGAAAAGGATAAGGCGTTGCCAGGGAGTGTAAGTCCACCGACGGGGCATGGATCATATTTCCATGGAGTTGGTAAGCCTTGCACTTTCGAACGAACTCCGCTGAATCTTTCTCCATCATTGGCTAATAGTATCCCAGAGTCATCAACTGGTCATATAACTTGGCCCCTCCTATGTGAGCTGGATCGTGCGCCTGCTTGAGGACTTCCGCTGCCTCTTCTCTTGTGATACAACGTTAGGGCCTGTTGAAGTATCCCCTTCGATAAAGTTACCCCTCCTGAACGTAAAATCTCGGGGCCCTTCACCGAAGTCCCATCGCACCAATTTTCTCCATCGGAATAACTCCATCTTTAATAAAGTCAATATAGGGCTTCTTCAAGTCAGGTTGAGCTTCCACAAAATGACATTCCGCTGCCTCGAAGAATAACTGGCATTTATCACACTTACGTTGTAGCTCTGCCGCATCCTATTTCATCTTAGGCTAAAATACCCCTATCTTTGCATTCTTTAGTAGAGGGGTATCTCAGTTATTTCGTAGTGCGCTTCGTGCATTTTCTTCAATCATTGCCCTGCCTCTTCTAGACCGATGCATCTCGACAGCCATCCTCCTACGTTTCTGAAGTAAAGGTTTCCCTGGTTTGTAAAGTACTCAGTTAATTCTCTCAGCCCCATCATTCCTTCCCCGGATTCTAATTATCTTTTGATCTTTCCCCTCCAGTCTGCGTCCTCCTCCATCAACAGTATCGACTGTATTATCGAAGGAGCTGTTCTTCGTTGAATTACGATGGTAGTTGTATCGCTCCTCATGATCATCTTCTGGGCAATGGTGGCATATACGTATGGGTGGCGGTTCATTGTTCTGGGCTGCCTTCTGATCTTAGTCCGATGGAACTGGCCAAGGAGCCTCTGAATGATTGTTCTGTATGGTACCAGGATCATATGTTTCAACGCATATTCTCCATTCACTTGCTGAACCACCAAGTTTGAATCCCCCTTGATGCAAAGTGAACGGATCCCCCTTCAAAGAGCCTCTAGCAATCCCAACACCAATGTTTCATATTCTGCCTCGTTATTAGATCAAGGGAAATCTAACTTGTAAGAGAGGCAAATCTCCTCCATTCCTTTCGAGAGAATAACCCCTACTCCTCATTTCTTTTTTGCCGATAACCCATCGAAATGCATCTTTCATTCCTCGTCCGTTGCGTCTAGATGGTTGGCCTGCAAATCATCTCCTGGAATATCTTCCTTAGGTGGCTCGAATGTTCCTGAGGGGAAAATAGCCAACAGATTGGCGTATGCCTGGCTTTTGATTGCGCGAGGCACCACGCACTTCAAGTCATATTCAGATAGGATTAGGAACCACCTAGCTGCCCTACCAATCAAAATCGTCCTTGCCAGCAAATACTTAATAGGATCATATCTAGTTACAATATGAATTGTAAAAGACAACATATAATGCCTAAGTTTTTGCGCTACAAAGACTAAGGCTAGACAATGACTTTTTATACTAATGTATCTAACTTCTGGTCTATGGATGATCCTGCTGTGGTAATAGACTGTTCGTTCTTGCCTGTCGATCTCTTGTGCCAGCAAAGCTCCCACGTATCTCGTGGTGGATGTGAGGTACAGCTGCAATGGTATTCCTGCTTTTGGGGGAACCAAGATCTGTGGTGAAATGAGCAGTTTCTTCAGCCCGTCCAGAGACTCCCGGTGAACCTCCTCCCACCTGAACTTTGTGTTTTTTCACAACAGTTGCATCAATGGATGTGTTATTTCGGCCAATCCAAGCACAAATCTCCTAAAGTAGGAGACTTTGTCGAGGAAACTCTTCAACTCCTTCACCGTTCTCGAATATGGCATTTCCAAGACCGCCCGCTGTTTGTCCTGATCCATCTGCACCCCCTGTCTATCAACCACAAAGCCTAGGAATTTCCCACTTGTCACTCCAAAGACACACTTCAGTGGATTCATCCTCAATTTAAACTTCCTGTAACGAGAAAACACCTTCCTCAAATCGCTCACATGGGACTCCTCCTTCCGTGATTTGATGACCAAATCATCCACGTAGAATTCCACAAATTTGTGGAAGAAGTCATGGAAAATGGCCATCATTGTTCTCTGGTAAGTCGCCCAGGCATTCTTGAGTCCAAACGGCATCACCCTATACATGAAGTTACCCAACGGGGTTCTAAATGTCGTCTTCTCTTCATCCGGGTGGTCCATCTTAATCTGGTTGTACCCTACATACCCATCTATGAAGCTTACATCTCATGACCATCCGTTGCATCTATTAAGCTATCGATGGAGGGCAAAAGGAACTCATCTTTGGGGCAAGCTCTATTCAAGTCTCTAAAGTCCACGCAGATCCTTATTTGGTTTTTATCCTTCTTCCCCACTGGGATAATACTAGATAGCCTGAGTGGGTGCTGTATCGGTGTGATGAAACCTGTCGTTAGTAAGCGTTGAACCTCTTCCTTAATCTTTAAGTCTAGCTCAGGCTTGTACGTTCTCGTCGCTTGTTTCACTGGAATGGAATAAGGCATTACATTCAACTTGTGGAAACTTACTTCCTCGTCCAGCACCTCCATTTTTGTGTATTTCCATGCGAAGACATCTATAAACTCATGGATCAACTCAACTAAGGCCTCTCATTTCTCTTTGCTAAGATCCTTAGAGATGAAGATGGGCCTTGGATCTTCCCCTTCTTTTGCTAGATTCAACTGCTCTAACTCTTGCACCTATGGCTTCGGCTGATCTGCCATGTAGTCTGGTTCTTCGGCGACATCTTCTACAAACTCTTGTATGTTGGAGTTGTCTATCACCATGCATTATCCCCGTTGATCCACCAGAAAGTATTCGTATATCGGGTCAACCTCATCATCAACTTCGTCGATCGCCCGCTCACATTATTATAATTGATACACTACCTTTCCTTCCTCGGTAACGACCTTCTTGCATTGTCTGCTAGTAGTGGTGACTGCCTTCCTCTTCTTCTCTCTAAAAGCCTCAGCCACTCTTTCCCCTGAGAACCGGCTCAGCACGCTTTTCCATTGAACCTCATACTTTATCGGGTCTGCTTTGGGCCTCATCCTGTCCTTGAGCTGCTTCGAGATGCCTTGAGGCCGAGGGAGCACCTGGTGAGCTTCTTCAGTTATTTCCCCTGTATTTCTCACAACCTCCTTTTTCTGCTCGTTTAAGGGCCCCATTCTTTCTCTGATCGAGGGAACCCATTCCCCCTCTATTCTTCTGGTTAGGACTCGGACATCTTCCTCTAACTCTGTGTAAAATGCTGCATCCACCAAGTGAGCCTCCTCAACAGTTAAGGGCCTTTTTGTAGCCCTAATGGTCACCTCCGTGCCCTTGATATTCGCTTTGGCACATTGGTGGTATATAGAAGGAACTAGGCCTTAGTTGTGCATCCACACTCTTCCTATTAGTAGGTGATAGGAAGTTGCACTCTCTATCACGTGGGAACTTGATATGGGAACTCAAATTTCCCATTATAATCCCAACATTAACGTACCCAATGGACTTGGAAGATTGATTATCATACCCCGAAATCACCAAAGGCATGGGGATCGGCCTCTCTTTTAGAATATTGGTCGCGTTAAAAGAGTTGATCGACATGATATTGATGTAAGCTCCTCCATCCATAAGAGTCCTTGCGAAGCTAACTCCGTTAACACTGGCAGTCACATATAATGGCCTGTTATAAGGGAACATTACAGCTCTATCTTCATCACTGAAGGTTACCTCTGACAGAAACCTTCTCACCAACCGGGCCATGGGTCCCTTCCATCTCAGCGAAGGGATTGCGTTCTTCCTCATAATATCGAGTACTGCCTGGGTTATCTCCAGCCTACTTTCCTTTGGTACCCCCACTTAGTCGAAGAACTAAGTGAACTTTGGGGACTTCAAAACTGCACACTATTCTAGAACTGGATCTACTTCCTCACCTTCAACACCGTACACCTCCTCCACATCCTTGGCACTTACTTTGGCATAAACCAACACAACGTTAGCCATTCCCCTCGTACAATCTTCCAGAGCCTCTTCGTACTCTTCTTACTTCGTTGTTGACTCTCTTTCCCCCTCTCGGCCTCTTCATCATAGGCCACCACGAGATTGGCCCCATGTGTTGGCAAGGGGTTGTTGTTGACGTTCTGTGGAGGGATTTGCAATGTCCCTACCTTCACATACTTATCGATGACTGTTCTTAGCATAAAATAGCTCTCGGTTGGATGCTGGATCCTCCAATGAACCTGGCAGTACTTTGGATTCACCTTCGTTGCCGCATCGAGATCCCAAGCGAGAATGTACTTTGGCTCATAGACCGTTCCCCCTTGGACCATCGGGTTGTAACAACTGACAGCCTCTTCCACTGTACAAGGCAATGGTGGTGGGTCCTCCTTGTCTCTTCTGAACTTTATCGTATTATCCTTATTCGGTGCTTTGCCCCTATCTCCCCCCCTCGATGTACCCTACTCGTGGGGGCTGAGACCTTCCCCCCGCGGGTTTCATCGACTGCCTAAACATCATGGGCACTACCACCGGATTGGGCCACACCACCAAGCAGATGTCCCTTGGTTCTTTTAAGAACGTCGCAAAAGTCCCCTCGCGCATCTCGTTGATAAGATGGCATATGTATTCAGGAAGCAGCCCCTCAGTGCAGATCTGTAATAAATTAGATTGTTTTGCTTCCTCCCTCACATCGAGGGATCTTTCCCTTAACCTTCGAACATAGGCCACCAATTCTTCCCCAGGTCTTTGCTTCTCCCTACTAAGTTGGGTCAAGGTGAATTCATCTTCTGCCAGAAAGAACTTCTGGACAAACAATACATGCATCTCCTCCCACGTAGAAACGCTATTAGGAGTCAAATGGGAGTACTATGTGTATGATTTATTGGTTAGGGATTTGGAAAACTCCCTCAACCTAAGATTCTTATTATTGCAATGTGCTCCCAAGTGTTCAACATAATGCTTAATGTGCTCCTTCGGGATCCCACCCTTTCCTGTGTATTTTTTAAAAATAGGAGGAATATAATCCTTTGGATAGGGTTCATCGTTGTATTCCTGAGGATAGGGTGTTCAAAAGTCATCATAAACCAAAGCCACCTCACTAGCATAATGTGAGGAGGCTTGCATGAACTTCAACATCTCTTTCTGCATCTCCTTTCTCATTTCCTCCATGGGTGATGCTACTGGGACAGTAGCCAATGGCGCCATGGGTTGGGTGCCCGTTACAGCTGGCATAAACGTCACAGTAGGGGTCGTTGAAACTCGTGAGACTCCCACTGCTGGATTCACAATGGAGGGTATGCTTGTTGGGATCGTTCCCGCAACACCTGCACCTGATGGGGCCGTTGGAGCTACCCCTGGTGTTACGAAGGCATTAGCCTCCAACCTTCCCAGCATAGTTGAAGCTACTGGAGTTTGCAAAAACACATAAAACTTGCTCATGAGGAACGCGGCCTGAGTGGGTCCCAACCCCACACTTGTGGAAGGTTGTGTCACCCTCGGAACGCTTAACATCTCCGGAACCGGAGGTACCTCTACTCGAGGATCCCCGTCCCTTAGGGCCTCTTGTTATCTCGCGGCTTATTCTTCATTATGTTGGATATCATCAAAGCTGAGTCTTCGAGTAGCATTATCTTGCGCCATACTCCTTACTTTGAAGAGTGCCTCCCCAGCGGAGTCGCCAAATGTAAGAGGGTAATTTAGATTATAGATGGAGGCATAACCCCTTTGAAGTATGGTGAAAATAAGTTAATCAGCCAAAACCTTGAATTAGTGATAGAACATGCAAACACAAACTTAATGAAGATAAGACTCAGTTTAAACTCACAAATCTCTCGTGTATAACTCAGAGGACACTAATGAACTTAGAAGTAACTTAGCTAGAGGGAGAGGAAAGTAAGCACCCTAGATACACCTTGGTAGGTAGGCAAACACACCAAAAAAACTCTCAAAGATCTCTGTCACGTATTAAAATCTTCGTAATAAAAATGACAATGGTGAGTGAATAAGACCTCTCGTTTGTAATAACTCCCTCTCTGATGGGTAATATCTCTAGCAATAACTTCTCAAACTCTTAAAAGATCCTCCCCTCCTCAGGGGTGGTTGGGGTCCTTAAATAGCCCCCCCACACCATCCCCGAAGCAACTCAGTCATTAAAGACTATGAAAGACATCCCTCATACTTTATATCACAACATTAAATTTCTGATGCGCTAGTTATCTCCACGTCATAAATATTAAATGCCAAGACATGCCTTTTGCCTAACCACTGTGTGTTAGGGGGTGTTGTCGCAGAGGTGGCTCACCAATTGCCTGACAGTCCCAAATACCACGGTGGTTTACTCAAGTGCAGGTCTGACATTGTTTAGCTGGCTAGTGACATCACCTACAGTAGATGTGATATTAAGTAGAGGGTTGTTTAGTTCACAGCCCCACGCTCGATGGAACTCCAATCTGCTTCGCCCGAGGTTCCACGGTCAAGGTTCTTCGGTTCTTTTAACAGGTGTACCTAAGATGGTTGGGATGAGCCCCAATGGTGCCTCACTTCTCAATCCTCCAAACCAAGTCCCTCTAAAGTTCCCGCGGCGAGGTCATTCGATAGAGTATGAAAGCTCTTCCAGGCCCTGCCAAGCCTGGTCTCTCGCGAGTACCGTTTAACCTCATACTTAAAACTCATTATTATTCTCGTTACATCATTACAACCATTATAGCTTACAGTTAATATAAACATAAATACAATATGACTAGTATAACAAGCTAAAGTATAAGTTGCCACGCTAAGCTGCCTCGCTAAGTTGCCATGCTTGAGCTGCCTCGGTTGCTTAATCTCAAACACTATTGCTAATTAAGCAATTATCCCTAATCTCTGGATTACCTTCAAGCCCCCTCTACAGAGGTCAATTCTTAGGACCTAAAGTTGTAGGGATCGATTCTATGAGTAGAGGTTAACTTTGAGGACCTAAGGTTGTAGGGGTCGATTCTGCGGATCGAGGTCAATTCTGAGGAACTAAAGTTGAAGAGATCGATTTTATGGGTCGACATTAATTCTGAGGACCTAAAATCGTGACGATCAATTCTGAGGGTCGAGGTCAATTCTGAGGACCTAAAGTTATAGAGATCGATTATGTGGGTCGAGGTCAATTCTGAGGACCTAAAATTTGGGGGACCAATTCTGAGGACCTATTTTTAAAGGGGCCAATTTTGTTGGACGTGGTTAGTTTTGAGAATCTATAGTTGTAGTGACTGATTTTGCGATCGAGGTTAATTCTGGGGTCCTAAGGTTATGACGGCTATTTTTTAGGGTCGAGGTAGATTACGAGGACCTAAAGTTGTAGGGGACCGTTTCTGAGGGTCGAGGTCAATTCTGGGGACCTGAGGTTGTAGGGATCGATTATGCTGGTCAAGGTTAATTCTAAAGACCTAAAGTTATAGGGACCGATTCTGTAGGTCGAGGTCAATTCTGAGGACCTAAACTTGCAATGTGAGGAGTTGTTCTCCCGGGAAGATATTATATTGGGTGATGCAGATGAACCTGTTGTCTTGCTGGGGATTATATTATTTTAAGACTCTGTCAGGTAAGGATTTTCCCTCGAGACATTCAACTGGGGATTATGTTTTTTTGAGAGGGTATAACTTCACTAGGGAAGCCATAGGGGATTTTGGTTGTAGGGATATCAATAAATTTTGATGGTGGATGGATTGGAAGAAATTTCATCCTAGAGATTCTGCTGGGGAACTGGGAAAGTATTATCTTGCAATTTTGTCGGGAAGCGTTTGATTTGAGGTTCGGATTCCGCTGGGGAAGACTTGAGATTTGAGATTCCATTAGGGAAATGTAGTAGGCTTAGGATGCGGGCATATTATTGGTTCTGTTTGTCAAATATATTAAAGGTAGGTTAGGGTTTATGCTAGGTATTTTGAGAGTTTGTAAGGGGTTTAGTGCTCCAAAAAATGGTTTTCTTAATGAGGAAATATTCTAATATTTGACGAATACTTTTTGGGATTTTTCAGGTAATTCTTGGATTTTTCTGGCATTTTTTGTACAAAATTTACAAGGGGATGCCGATCGGTATACTATAGGGGTTGCCATTTGGCAATGGCATGGACTCTTGGGTTGACTTGGGAAGAGGAACAGGTAGGTGACGATCGGTATGTGCAGGGATCTGTCGATCGGCATGCCGTTTATTCCCCTATAAAAAGAGGGCGATCCCTCCTTATTTTTCATGCCTTCAAGTGTTTGAATCTTTTACTTCCTTTCTATAAAAACCATTCCTATGTCCTTTTTCCTTTAAGACTTCAAATAGTAGGTTATTCTAGCGAGGGAAATAATTTGGACTTGCTGAATGTTGACAATTGGGCTAGCCTAGAGTGGCAATCTAGGGTGCCCCTTACCTTAGGTAATAGAAATTCTTTTGATCTGTTTGAGCCTCTTACTGATGAGTGTAATCTTCTACACAAGCCTTCCCACCACCATTCATCTGGGGCGAGGAACCCTAGTGGCTACGTAAGTATGGTGACTTATGGTATTCTTTTTTTTCTTTTTTTTCTTGTGTTGATGAAAGGTTTCTTCTTCTTTTTTGCTTTGGAAGACTGGTATAGCTCCTTCGAGCATCCGTTCTTGGGGGACGACTGGGTTGAAGTATATTTGGGAGAATCTCCCAGCGGTAGTGCGCTAGATGGTTACATCTGGTGGTTTGGGCCGTCTGGCACAGGACTTGGACGAGATGCTGCGTTCTACTGCGGTGTTGTGATCTTTGGGAGAGAGGTGGTGGGACACTAACCACACCTTCCATTTGGGTTTCGGGGAGATGACTATTACTCCCATTTATGTTCAACAACTGCTGGGTTAGATTGCGAGGGTGTGAAGATAGAAGCTAATCTCACCGTGAGGGTGACGCCGAAAGCGGTTCAGGCTATGTTGGGGGAAGTGGGTAGGATCGTTTCTGGAGATTCTGTCTGCATATCTTCTCTTCAAGAGGTTATCTTGAGTAGGATGATAGATGGGACTGACAGGCAGCAGGTGAGATAGATGGCCTAGTTGTTCATTCTGCTACTGTTGAGTGGTTTTCTGGTGGTGGCGAGTTGTGACGTTGTTCATCTCTGGTTTTTGCCATTTCTGAGGATGTTTTCTGACGTCCAATTCTATGATTGGGGGAGTCTGATCTTAGAAACCCTTTATTATTCTTTGAATGCATTCAGTCGGTGTTACCGATAGACTTTTACAGGGGCCACGTACCTTTTGGAGGTAACTTTCGAATTTATTTTTCTTTTTATGCATTCTTCTTTGTGTTCTTTTTTGTTAATTCCTATCTTTTTTAGACGTGGTTCTTTGAGGTGATTGGTCTCAATGTGAGGTTGATAGCCCTAAAGAATGAGGATTTGGGGGACTTCTATCGAATGTTCCGGTGGAGAAAGTCCAAACAGGCTATGAACACCTTGACGGGTGATTAGGTTATTTGGTTTTTCTTCTGAATCCTTTCTTGACATTATCTTTCTTTCATGAATATTTATTCTTTTGTCATGGATTGAAGGTGACACTTTGCCCTTTTGGGACGGCTCCTCGGCATACGGGGGTGATGGGTATGCATGAACAGATAAGATGTTTGATGGAACCTGAGTTTGGGAATGTTTGGTTCCTAAGAGAGAGGGTGGTGCGGAAGATTATGAATCATGAGGTGGTGGTCCCACCATCAGTTCCCCCTGATGTATATAAGGCGAGTGAGGGAGATGTCTGGCGATGCTCGGGTGGCAGCGCTAGTTGGCGATCCCAACATGCTCTATGCGGACATGGTGGTGAGTTATGATTTCTTATACTTTTGTGAGTTGGTTGATGCCCTCTTGCATTTTTGATTTGGTGAATTTGCCTCCACCTCCGATGGCTTCGGTTAGGAGTACCAGCAGGCTGGTGTGATCTTCCCACAACACGGTTGGTGGTACATCATCGGCGGTGGCAGTGGTATAGGAGGCTCCGATCATTCAGGTCACTCCCCATTCTTATCATTTTTGGTTAAATAGCGCTGGGACGTTGAGCATGCCTCACCATCCTAATGCATCGGTGTCGGGTTGATGGGGCTTACAGATGATGTCCTTCAGCTTGAGGTCCAATCTTCTTTTTCCTTTTCTCTCTTTATTTTTTCTTTGCTTTTTACTGACTTATTGGTCTTTTTTGCTTGCGGGTGCCGACCACTTGGCTGAAGGATATCAAGGACTGGGTGACCTCTACGACTGCTTACATCAAGGATTTTGTTCCTTCATGTTTAGTTTTGTCTACCTATTCAAACGAGGGATCGGGTTCTGGGAGTGGTGGATCTACCACTCGTCACTGGATAAAGTGTATCCGCTGCAGAGGGTGAGGCTTTGAGAGAGAGATTATGGGATTGGGCTGAGTCCCGTTGTTTTATATTTTTTTGTTTTATCTTTTTCCTATAAGGATGTAATCGTGTAATGACAACATATATATGAAAAAGATTTTTATTTTTAATTCTTATTTTAATGAATTATTCTACATGCATTTTACTTTCTGCTGAGATTACAAAGGTGATAGGATGTTTAGAAAAAGAGAGTTTAATTGAAGGAAAGATTTATTTTTGGAAATGATAAGTAAAAATGGCTAAGTAAGGAGAAATAACTGGGGTTTTTAAAAATAAGGATTTTTTTTAGAATTTAATTTTGATAAAAAAAGGAAAGATAGAATGTTCCAAAATAAGGGGGTTATCGATCGGCATACCCCTTGTCTTGCCTATTGGCATATGGGTCAAATATCCCTGTTATGTAATCGAACCATTGACTTGAATATGTTAGCGATGACGACACCGTTCTGGTACCCCGATGATCAAGTTTTTCGTTTCGACTTAGATGAGGTATGTCCGACCTACGAAGAATTCTCAACCATATTGGGGATCAATCCCGGTGTAGCGAAAGCTATGCCTAAATTTTCTCGTTCTCCCTGGGTGTTGTTAGCAGAGTTGCTCCGATTTTCTGAAGGGGAGCACGGTGATGTTGTTCATATGGCTGGCTAAGAGGTCTCGTCTGGAGATTTCTCCTGAGTATCCCTTGGCAGGTGTGCTGAATTTCTTTGCTCAGTACTTTATCAATTTTGGCCCGTCTATAGAGAACTGGGTCAATTGGTTTATGGAGAATGGAGCCCGGTGCCTTCGTTGGTCAGTGCCATGGTCGAGGGAATTGTAGCCTGTTCTATATCTAGAAGAGTACCGATATATGCGGCTAGTTAGCCTACGACCAACTTCATTATATTTCCCTTTGAGGCTTTTATGCCAAGTTGGATGGGAGTAAATAGTGCCTCCTCACACTCTAGACTTCTTTTTGGTGGAGAACCTGACTGAATCTAGGCGCATGAGGCTAGGCTCTTTGTGGGAGAGTTGTCGGTCATCAATCCATCTATCTCAATCCGTAGGAAGGGACTGACATATATCCAAGGATTATTTGAAATGGTTGTGAAAGCGAGTAGTAGTGAAGATCCTGGCGGAAGAGATCGGACATAGGTGGTTTGTTCTTTATAACACTATGAAAGGGGTGTAGTGTTTTTTTCCAAATTGGTCAGGGCGTACCGTTCCATGGAGAACATTTGGAGTATTAACCAGGTAGGGGAAATATGGGACCTCCGAGGGCTGATAATGATGAGACTAGGTCTTCTGGAAATTCTCGGTTGGAATTTATGATGCTGGGGAAAAATTTGTGTGAATCTTTTGTGTATTTTTCTAGTTTATTGGTGTATCTTGATAAGATTGTTATCTTAGGATTACTTTTGAATCAGTGAAAGGGGGTGGTTTGTTTTAAATCACTTCGTTGATACTTAGTGTAATTGTACCGAACTCCCTATTTAAAAGAAAAGTTGGTTTTGATCATATTGTTGTGCCACTTGATGAGTTTTTCTTTTGAATTATCTACATACCAATCACTAAGGCATGGATAATCCTTTTGTCCATGTAAATGATAAAATGGACCCCTATTCTCGGAGGTTAGAAAAGAATAACATTTTGTGAAAAAGAAGGGGACCATGCCCATATAAGGTGTATGAGTTGCCTACATACCTCTGGTGGTTTTGAAATTTTTTCTTATGTATTCCATTTTAAAAACAAAAACGTTTTTGAGAGGATCAGGCCCCATGTTGTTCTGGGTAGAGAGAAACAAAGAATTTTTGGACTACGGGTATAACTTCTTGAGATGTTACAGGTTGACTGGACATGCCATCTCTTCTCCATTGAGGCCTACGAGCATAGCGGCGCCGCCTGATAGAATTTTCTTCACTATATAGGGGCCGCTCCAATTCGGCTTGAATTTCCCACTGGGGCCCAAGACAGGTTCTATGATCTCCTTAAGGGCAAGGTTTGCTTTTTGGACACCACCATCCTTAACTATTCGGTTGAATTATCGCACTGTTCGGCGATGGTACCCTTGTATGTGGTATAGAGCCTTCGGCCTATTTTTATCCAAGAGTGACAGCTCGTCAAAGCGGCTCTGATGCCAGTCTTCTTAGCTAACTTTTCTCTCGAGGATGACGCTTAGGGAAGGTATATCTAGCTCAACGAGTAGGACTTCTTCTCTGCCTTATACTAGAGAGTAAGGGGTAGCCCCAGCAGATGTTCTGACTGAAGTACGGTAGTCCAAGAGGGCGTAAGGGATCCGATCGACCAATATTAATAATTCTTTGTCATCTTGTTGATGATGGTTTTGAGGTTTTTATTGGTGACTTCGAAAACACCTTGGTTTGGGGTCGGTAGGGAGAATATTTGTGACTCTGAATCCCATACTCTTCCACCAGTTTTGTGACCTCAATTTTGAAGTGTAACCCATTATCTGGTATTAGCTCGTGGGGAACCCCGTATCAGAAGATGATGTTCTTTTGAATAAACTTGACCAATTTCTTGGCATTCAACACTGCGTATGACTCATATTTGACCTACTTAGTGAAACAATCAATGGAGACTAGGATGAATTCATGCCCATTTGAAGCTTTGGCTGTAACCTTCCCTATGATGTCAATGCCTCAAGTGGAGAAAGGCTAGGGATAAGTCATGTTGTATAATTACCAAGGAGGTAAGAGTTGGAGGTTGGAAAATTGCTGGCATTTGAGGCAACTTCGGACGTAGGCGGTGCAATATTGAACTATAGTGTTCCAATAGTACCCTTGACGAATGATTTTTTTTGCTAGCATGTGACTGTTCACGTGGGGTTTGCATTCCCCACTGTGGATTTTCCGCATCAATTCTTTATCAGCCCCTAAGATGTAGTGCAAATGGGTTCCATCAAAGTTTATCTTGAATAGTGCTTTATCATATATGATGTACTAGGCATCCAGTTTGAGAAGGGTTGCACGGTCTTTTTTTTTTGGCATCTTGGGAATACTTACCATGCTTAAGGAGGCGCAAAATGTCATAGTACAAGAACCTGGCCATATCATAATCTTCCTCGGTGATGAGATCAATATGGTAGCAATGGGTTAGCATAGCTTGTTTCTTAATTGGGAAAGGGGCCATCATTATTCCTTCAGGAATGTTGACCATAAAGGTCACGGTAGCAAGGGCATCATCCAGGTTGTTCTTTGCACGTGAAAAGTAATGGAAGGTGATATCATAGAACTGGGAGGTCAGCTCTTCTAGGTGGGAGTGGAAGGCTAAGATCTTTTCTTCCTTGATTTTTTCATCTTATAAGGCCTTGGCCGATGATGAAAGAAGAATCCATGTAAACATTTAGGTGCTTGATACTTTTCTTGAGGGCTATTTTGAGGCCTATAATGCATGCCTTATATTCGGTCATGTTATTGGTACAAGGACATTCTATCTTGATGACAATGGGAGTGTGAGAGTCATTAGGGGAGATTAGGAGTATCCAAATGTCGTATCCTTTCTTATTGGCAGCTCCATCAAAGAACATTTGCCATCGGAGGTCCTCTTGAAAGGTGCTGAGAATATCTTCGTCTAGGAATTCAAAGACCCAAACATTGACTTCTTCCATGGGGTAATCGGTAAGGTAGTCGGAGATGGCTCTCTGTTTCATGGATTTTTATGTGACATACACGATATCAGACCCAGCTAGCAGCATCAACCACCGGTCCATTTGACTAGATAGGGCGGGTTTCTCAAGCAGATACTTGATAGGATCCATTCAGGACACAAGTCTGATAGGAAAAAAGAGCATGTAGCATCGTAATTTTTGAGTGACCCAAACCAGGGTGACACATGCTTTCTCCAAAGAAGTGTGATTGACTTCTTACCCGGCCAATTTTCAATTGGCATAGTAGATGTCTCCCTCTTTGCGCGATTCTTTGATATATTTGTCTAACAAAGCCCCTAACGCGGTATCTGTTATGATTAAGTACAAGAGGAAGGGGAGACCTGGCCGTGGAGGCATAAGTACCTGAGGTTAGGTAAGGTATTGCTTAATTATTTTGAAGTTTTCCTGATAAGCCTCATTCCAGACTTTGGTAGAATTCTTCAGGAGGAGTTTGAAAATGGGTTCATAAATAGAAGTTAGCTGGCTGATGAACCGACTGATGTACTAGAATTTTCCCAAGAATCCTTGGACTTCCTTCTCCATTTGGCGTGGTGGCATTTCCAGTATGGCTTTCATCTTGGCAGGGTATCCTTCGATTCCCTTCTCGTTAACCATGAATCATAACCACTTTCCTTTCGTGATGCTTGGTAATATATTTTTTATGCGTTCCCCGACAACGGCGCCATTTGATAAGTGGATTTTCGTGTATGGTTGTTGTCTTCAAATGTCAATCTCTAAATTCCCTTGAGTACCTACAAAACTTGTTTAAAACTACTCGTATTGCGGTAAGTACGGGTATCAATCCAACTTTCAAGGTGAAACAATTAATGTGAATACTTGCAATTTCAATTTTTTTTATTAAATTTTTTTAAAAAAATAATTTTAAGGGAGAATTAACTAATAAATGCTAAAAATTATGAAATGACTAAATAAGAAAAATTAATGTGCAATCGAGTGTGAAAATGTGAGAATGTCAAGAGATGGGATTACACTGCATTATCAATTATTTTAATTTCTCAATTTATTAATTTAACATATTTTGAGATAATATTAAATCGATAATCTAACTCTCATTACAATTATAAATTTAATAACATATTTTTCAGAAAACTAATTTCAAAATGTCACACGATGAAAAATTAAGAACTATACTATTTTCAACAAAATTACCCGCTAGGATCAATTTAATAAAAACAGTATGAATTCCCAAATTTCAACACAAAATTAATATTCAAAATTCGAAAAAAAACTATCTCTAGTTCGATTCCTAAATTCAAACATTAAATTGTAAAATTAATTTACTAACTCTCATTAGATAAATTAATTGGTGACAGTCAAAAATTAATTTTCCTAAAAATATAGCATTAATTAAATCAATTAATTAAATTAATATCCTACGCAGTGTACCCCACCCCTTGAACAGGGTGACTAGCTAAACATAATGAAATAAGTAATCACAGTCACATACATGGAATAATAAATTAAAGAGTAGAGCAAGAAATACAATACACAAAAGTCTCCCTTTGAATTTATTCCTTGAATCGCGTTCATGCACGAGTGTCCCAATGTTTTCACAAATCTAGCAGTTGATTACATAAAAATAAATAATAAATAAACCTAAAAATTATTCTATTGTTAAACTAATTTTTTTGTATTTTTTTGGAATTTTTTATATACCTACTATGTACATAAGATACACAATGTCTCTCTATTTTCTGTCTCTCTCCCGTCTGATATTTTGTGAGTACTCTCTTCCTCCTTTTTATAATGAGATGATACCTTCTCTCTTTATGATCCCACAATTATTTTTTTTGTTGTTGGAGATTTTTTGGGATTTCTTTTTGATAATTTTTTGTTCCTATTTTAAAGGGATTTGACAGGTGGGTTGACTGAAAGTTTGAATTTTGTTTTGGATTTAGGTGAAATCAGTTTGGATGGGTATGGAGGGTCTCGGGTATAGGGGTTTTGGATGAAGGGTTCGGGTTTCGGTTTGGATGGAGGTTCGGTTTGTGAGTCTCACCGGAGCAGGGGATTCCAGCGGGTATGCAAGGTGGGTCGTGGGGTGTCGGGTTTAGTTCGGTTACGGGTCGCAGGTGATGGCCATGGTCGGTTTTGGTTCGCGATTTGGGTTGAGGGTTTGGAAGTATATGGGTTTTCATAGTGGTTAAGGTGGAGAGAGAGATATGTTGGGTGTTGGGTTTAATGGTGGGTGATGAGAGAGATGGTGGGTGGAGAAGATGAAAAGGTTTTCTTTTTGTGTGTGAGGGTGTTTGTTTGCTAGGGTGTAAGTGGGTGAGGTGTTTGTGTGTATGTTTGGTGTAGGTAAGTGTTGTGTAAGTGAGTGTGTTGTGTGTGTTTAATTTGGACCCTTAAATAAAATAACACTTCCTAAAAAATTAAAACTAAAATAAAATAAAAAATTAAAATCTAAAAATACAATTCTAATCTATTACTATGAGACTCAAAAATAAAAAGAAATAAAAAAATAAAAAATAAAACTCTATAAAAACTATAAATCCTAACTAAATAAATTAAAAATAAAAACTAAAGAAAAATAAAATAAAGTCCTAAAAACTAATCCTAAAAAAATAATAAAATAAAGATTAAAAACTAATAAAAATCAAAATCAGTATAAAGAAATATAAGAATAGAAAATAAATCATTGAAAATTCTAAATAAATCCTAAAAATAAAACGACTCAAAATAAAAATCTAAAAGAAATAATAAAGGTACAAACTCAACACACACAGGCTCAGGTTATGGTCGGGACTCGGTGTAGGCTTTAGGTTTGGTACGAGAAAAGGCTCGGGGAATCAGAACTCATCTGGGCAAGCTCAATGGGACTTCTGACTTCGCAATCTCTTTTTGATTTCTTCGATGCACGCTTTTGACCGCTATTGTGTCGCAATTAATTTGATTTAGCATTATTTGTACCGTAACTGCGTTTTGACCTGAGAAATAAACAAATACGAACATAAGGTCATTTTTAATTAAAATTAGTGACTAAAATGTATCTATTCGTGGTATAAAATCAACACTTTTGGGTGCTTATCAACACCGAGTGCACCTTTATGGATTTAACTGTATTTGGTAATTCCGTAGTCGTTCGAAGAACTTCCAGAGGCTGGAAAAATGACCTTCCCGGGGTTTAGACTTAAGTATCATGTCATCTATTTAGACTTCGATCTCCTTGTGTATCAAATCATGCAAGATGGTTGTGGCAACCCTTTGGTAGGTAACCCCAACGTTCTTAAGCCCGAATCGAATGAAAGTGTAGAAAAAGGTTCCCAGGGGGTGATGAATGAAGTTTTCTTCTGATGGTCAGGATGCATCTTGATCTGATTATATCTGGCGAATCCATCGATGAATGACTTAAGGTATTGACTGATTGTGTTCTCCACAATCATGTCGATGTTGGGCAATGGGTAATCGTCCTTTGGAGAAGTTTTGTTCAAATCTCGATAGTCGAAGCACATGCGGACTTTTCCTGTCGATTTTGGTAAGGTACAATGTTAGTGAGCCATGTGGGATATTCAATCACACGGATGAAGCTACATTGAACAGTTTGATTACCTATTTTTTTTTTACCTTGAATGATCATTCAGTGCAGAGTTTTTACAGCTTTTATTTGACTGACTTGCATTTCGGGAGAGTTGGGATCTCGTGCTAAGCTATTTCTGGATCGATGTTGGGCATGTAATCATAGGGCGATGTGACGACGTCTAAAAATTCCTTTAGCGATTCTGTAAATTGCGTACGCTCATGCTCGTTGAGGGTGGACCCTATCATAATCTCGCTATGTTGGCTACTAGAATCGATATTGATAACAACAGTTTCATCATCATTAATTTCAACATTTTTATGATGTTTGTTATTAACCTTATTAAGATTAGTTAAGAATTTTTTATTTAAAAAGTCATCATTATCAAGAGTTTGATCATAATCAAGATAATTTATGTAAGGCACAACAAGATACTTAAAATCCTCGTTTATTCCACTTTCGGTAAAAACAACGTTGAGAACCTCATTAAAAGAGGTTTTGATTACATTGTTATCAAAAAAAGGAGGAATAACAACAGATGAAGGGTTAGGGTAAACAACAAGGTTGGGTTGAATCTCAGCAGGTGAGATTGGTATAACATTCTAGTTGAGAAGTGGCTCATGAGTGGCCTTGACCAAAGTGGACGGATCTGATGGTGTAGCGTATGAATGGACCATACAGAGAGTCAGCCCCAGTGTCTTCACATTGAATGAGTCTTCAAAATCACTTTCCTCGGAGACCTCGCTAACGACTATAACTTTCTCAGTAGGAGGTTACACTTTATGCTGGCAGTCTTCGGCCCAAGAGTAGTTATCTAGAATGAAGATTTCCATTTTAGGCTTCATCTTCTTCTCCATATGGTCATACCATGGTTTAGGAATGCCACAGAAGGTGAAGTCTTCATCCTCCTTGACAAATCTTCCATTCAGAAAAGTCCTCTTTCAGGACTATAGGCTCAGGTATTCCTTGCTGACATTGCCCAACCCTAGTCCTAGTAATGAAATGCATGTTCTTGAATATCTATATTACATTGACAGTATCGTGAGGGCTATGTTTTGAACATACTCGGTCTTTGAAATTATCCCCTATTGAAAGGGAAAGTGGATCAACCCTGAAGCTGGAGAACAGTATATCATTCATCCCATGTTGTATTTCTAAGATCGAATTGCTAGTGCTAGCATTTTCTATACTATCATCATCTCCTAAAATGGTGATGACCTATCCTTTTGTGAAGAATTTCAAATTCTGTTAAAAGGAGCAAGAGACCCCTCGAATGCTATGAGACCCAGGTCGACCAAGCAACAAGTTGAAGCATGCAAGTATGTTAATGACTTGGAAATAAGTGATAGGGTTGATAGGGCCAGCCCCTATTATGAGTGTTGTGGATATTATTACCTCTCAAAGAGTGTTATCATAAGCACGCACTACGTCAAAAGTAGGAGTAAGTTTACTTACTTTCAATCCCAAGCAATTAAATATTCTGAGTGGACAAGCATTGAGGGAGGATCCATTGTCAATGAGTGAGAGTGGGACTATCTTTCCCATAACTTTAAAGAAGATGTTGAGGGCATAGTTATGGTCAGGGATGACCTTCAGAATTGCCTCTTCGAATAAGGAAAGGAGTCTAGTGGAAGCCACAGATCCAACCAGGTTTACAGCTTCTTCGGGAGTGGTGGATAGAGGGACTGTGGGATCGATGAGAAGTTTCATCAGAACATTCTGGTACAGTTGGGAGGACATAAATAGTCCCCATAAGGTGATGTTATCTTGAGTCTTCTTAAGTTGGTCGAGGATCTTGTTCTCCTTAATGGTCATTTATGGCATGGGCAGTTCTTCGACAACTCCCTTTAACTTATCTGTTCCTGACGACTGAGGATTCAGATCCTTGTAGTGTCTCCCTGATCTGTTCATGTGGTTTACTGAGGTGGGGAAGAACAAGAACCTCGTGTCTTTATCTATTTCTGGTTAAATGGCTACTTTATTGATTTCCCCCAACAGGTCTTAGAAGGATATCATACCGCATATGCTAAATGGCTACCGTTTCTTGACTCGGTTCATTATCCGAGCTATCAAATTCATCCCCCCATCCGTTGGTGACGATGTCTTCTTGCTATGAGAAATTGATTCACTCAATAAACTCGACGGCTTCCTCATATAATTCTTCCCACTCGACGGGGAGGTGCAGGAATGAAGGGACCAACCACCCTTAAAGCTTTAAAATATTTAGTAGTTCAAAAATATTATAGATTTTGTTGGTCTATCAAAGTATATTTGCCATGATCTGTACCACGTTGTCTAAACTGACTCATTCGGCCAGTAACACCAATTCGTCTGATTCTCGAGCCCATTTCTGGACTTTTATCAAAAAGTAACTAAATTTGCAATAATCGACGAACATCTCAGTGGGCAATTTCTACTCGAACTCCAAGACTTGGTTCAATAGTATGTAACTCCATATCTCTCCCCTCAGATCGGGTATGAATGGCAATATAAGCCCTTATGAAGAGTGACAGAGCCTAATCGATGAAGCAAGAATATTGTAGGAGAAAATATGTGCAAACTTTGAGTGCTTTGGGTGAGATTATGGGTATGAATGGTACTTTACTGGTCATAATTTGGGCAGACAGATTGAATTCAGGGTCATTCTCCAAATTGATTGAATTTCTATGAGTTGAAAGTGGGTTATGAGTGGGGTTGGGTTTAGAATTGGCTGGTGGAGCGATGAGACGCGGGTGAATGAATCCTTGAACCACATTCCTAAGATGGAAGCATTGGCCGTTAGTGTGGCTCGCGGATTAGTGGAAGTCATAGTCGGCATAGGTTTTGAAGTTTTTGGGATGTGGGTTTAGTAATGGATGGGGGTCTAAGGGTTTGATGAGGTTTCGGATTAATAAGGCCTGGTAGACTTTGGATAAGGGAGCATAAAGCTCGGTGTATTCCTTTCTGGCGATATTAGGGCGGCTTTCTGGTGCCTAAGAGATAGCAGGTTAGGAGATATTATTGATGGTTGAGATTGCAGCATTAGTAGGCTTCTCATACTTTTTGGGAGTGAATTGTCTGATCACCTTCTTCGGCTCGATTTCTACCTTGGTAACATTTTCTTTAATCTCTACACCATCTAAAATGTGGATAATACTGACCTCCCATAGTCATTCGGATATGGGGCAAGATACTCTTCTACAAGATACTGACTTGTTCCTCCTCAGAGGGTCTGTTGGTCATAGTAGCAACTTTCTCTCTCCACCTTCCTATGAAGATACTAACTATTTTCCCAGGGTTTTGCTTAAAAAGCTTTAAATCATGGTGTGTAACCTCTAGTTATTCATTATGCTTCTATAGTGACATAAATTCTCGAGCGACATATTCCCAACTGTAGATTCTAGATTCTTCGAGGGATAGGAACCATCGGAGGGCACTGTTCTTCAAAGTCTGTGAAACATCTAGGCCATTATCTCTTCAGAGGTGATAAGAAGGGTCATGTCTTGGTGAAAACTATGAAGGTGCCCAATTGGGGCCCCGCTTCCCCCCGAACTTCTCGATGGCTCGCATCTTGAACTTTTTCGACAATCTTGCTTTGGGATAGGGAGACATATGGGTGTAGTCCATTTAGTTCTCAAATATCTTAACTTAATCAAATTTCTTGGATAGAAGTTTGAGGTCTTCCTTGACCTTGTTCAGTTCTTCCTCCTAGGGATCAACAGGCACTGGCAAGTTAGCCCATGGCTGGGAAGGTTTAGCATAGGGAGCTGGGCTGGCAGTAGTCAATTGGCAGGCGAGTCATGCAGAGCATGCTTATATTCTTTTGGGACCTAAACATGATCGGGAGCAGGTGGACCCATAGTACATGGAAAGATAACATCAGTTTCTTCGGGAATATGGACTCGATTTTGCTCATCTCATGGACCTCGATTTGAAGGTTGTCAATCTTAGCATTGAGTTGGACTCAAACTGGTATCACATCAGGCTGCACATTTAGTGCTTGGTCTATGTTTTCTATAAAGAGTTGGTGAAGGTAGGTTCGTAATTCGGATGAAGTAATAGAGGAACTAGCGGAGCTTCAGGGCGGTTTGACGAAAGATTGAATCCAATAGGGAGCCAGGCCAAGAATCGAGTATACGATCGACCTGGGAAGGAAAAAATGGTGCGAGTTTATTTTTGAAAGAGGGAAGAAGGATTATTTTTTTGGGTATTTTTGAAAGAGAGGAAAAAATATTTTTGGCACTTTTGATAAAAGGAGAAAAATGTTTTTTGTATTTTTTTTAGAAAGATTGAGGGAAACAAAATGAGAGAAGAATCTCAGCATGATTATTATTATTATGATGATGATGATGATGATGATGATGATGATGATGATGATGATGATGATGTTTTCACTTGTATTAGATTTACCTAAATGCAAAAAATGTCGGACAGGACCCAAGGCTGGGAAAATTGGGTTTGAAAAATATGTAAGACATGGTTTGACTTGTTTTCAGGCTCACACTTTTGAAAAACAGTGAAATAGTGTGAAAATTTGGGTGGCACACCGACCAGGCATTTCAACAGAGTTTCAGGTAGCAACTAGCAAACTCAATATGAGTGCCCTAGGTTTGACGCCTCTATGAGATTTATGCAGTTTGTTGGGCTAGTGGTAGGTTTCCCCCTTTGGCATGACTTCTACGATACACTTATTACTTTTAAGGGAAATCGATGGTGTGGATAAGCCATTTGATATACCTGAGTGTACGTGAATTGTCTCACTATATACCTCATAGGGACACTATGTGTGAGAGCAAATTTTATATACTCGACGTACGTGAATGATTTCCATGCTATATACTTCCCTTCATGAGTTCGGTCAAGAGGTACAATGCGAGGGAACCATTCGATATAGTCGAAGGTACTAGGTCAATAAAAGGTGAGAGTCATATTTCTTAGGATAATTGTGAACTACCAGACTAGCGCCTATCACAAAGTGACCCCCTAGTACGGGATAAAATTTTAGTCAATATAGCAATGCTCTTGGTGATGTAGTGTGCAAAATATATGATTCTTAATTAGTATAATATGGAGAGAGTCTTTTATTTGGCATGCTGAGTAAAAGAAGCACTATACTAATAAGGAAGAATGTACAAGTATCATGAAAAGAAAATATAGCAGAGTGTGAAGACTACACTAAGCATGGATATGTGAGAGTGATATGTGAATATCTACAAGTAAGTGTGTGGTAGTGAGCCGAAGCATGGATCAACTACAAGTGGCGTGTGATATGTGCAATTGATCATGGATATGTGTAAGGCATGCGGGTATAAGTGTTCCTATAATTGTAGGTAGTAAGAGGTATACATGGAGGGTATTTATAAGCGTGTGAACTGAAAAGTGAGTGAGAATTGATATATACATGAGGTAGATATGAATAATAAGTAATAGAGGAAAAAGAGAACATACAGGTAGGTTCATATGCAAACATGCAGACAATAGTAATACCCATGTAAAAATAGAGTCTAGTCCTCTTATAGTCAAATTATCCCCTAGGGAGTATCCACTGTGGCCATCCATTTCCTAGACAACGCGTGCAGGAGTCTCGCGCCCTTCCTCAGGACGCTTTGGTCATCATCAATTGGGGTGATGTATAGATATAGAGTCGCCAACTTATTTTGTACGAAACAGGCAAAAGAAATGTTGTTGTCTCGAGAGAATGACATCAAAGACATACCGAGGCTTGCAAAACCAATTAGTTCAAGGATTTGGGGACTAAGTTACGAAATGGGAAGGTGTTAGGCACCCATACCACTCTTTCAGTCTCTCATGGGCATGTGCTATTCTTATCCTTAATAACTCCGTGAAGTGTGTGCATGTATATATAAATGGGGAATGGAATTACTCGACCCACATCATGGATAGAGGCAGAGTGAGGTCATCCTCCGGAGTCTTCCCAAAATAGTAATCAAAATATTATATATGCCACAAACCATTTATAATATGACGATGGTGTAGGTTGGACAAAACATAAGCATGAATCACAAATATATGATATGAAAATAATATATAAAGAAAAAATAGGAAAGGAGGACTCGAATCTCGAATTTTACTCGAGACGCTTACATAGCCTAAAAGGCATCAAAGTCTACGTAGTTCGCATATAACATGGGGTGGGGTTTATCCCATAAATCCAACTGGGGACTTTTCTTATATTTTTTTAAGAAGAGGGAAGGAACCCCCGTAAGTTTTATTAAGAGAATGAAAAATGGAAAAAAGCGTTCCACGTGGCTCACAAAAAAGGGAAACGAAAGGGGGACATAGAAACTTTACCCTCCTATAAAAAGAAAGCATAAAAACAATCCCATAGAGATCTTTATAAATAGACCAAGGGCTCACAATCAAAGTATGTGGAACATATCTCCAAAACAACCATAGAAAACATACATAAATTAAGAAAATCTAAAGTGAGGGATTAAAGAGAGATCTTTTCCTATGAGAGGAAATAATTATTTGGGAGCATTCCACCGCCATTTAACTGTTCATTCATGAGCATCAAGTACACTGCAATAGTCATCTAAGGTCTTTTGATGCTACAATTAGGTCTATCAAAGTCTTCCCATAACTTCCTTCTCACAATATAATCAGTAGAATCATAGACAATTGTATCATAATCCATCTTAGGTTCAGCAATGGAAATAGAGTATGGCCTATGTTCAATATGCTAAGAAGAGATAATTGTTTTTAATAGGAGGTTGCATAATCCCCTGATGTTCCAGAACAGGATTTTCATTTATGAGGAGGTTTTCCACCACCCCTCAAGTTATAGCTAGCTTGTGATTGTAGTTCCTTTCTAATCTTACTCTTAAGTTTGATTTTCTGTGAATTAGATAGTACATGGGAAAAACCATTAGTTTTTGTCCCTAGAGGAAATTGTGGTTGTTTCTGAAGATTGGAGATGCAAGCATTAGTAACATACTCAATTTCTTTTTCAAGATTATAATCAATCAGTTTTCCTTTGTCTAATAAGGAAAAATTATTTTCATCTTCTTTAAACATATCAGCCTAAGAACAATTCTGTGCAGAATATTGAGCTTGATGCTCAGGTAGAGTAACTTTGGCAAGGAAATTATACTATGTTTCTATATCTACATCAACATTCAAGTTTGTGTTTTCTTGTCCCTTGTGGTCTGGCATGTCAATCCCAATATCATCTTCTGTTAAAGCTTCATCTATGGGTTCAAATAGTGGGATTTGATCCTCATCAATATCATTTGTGTCTTCTTTATATGCTTCTTCATTTTTCTCCTTAGTATTTTAAGAACTTGCGGCATTCATGTCCTCATTTACTGAAGGATTTTGAATAACACCTGTAGGTTTATAAATCTACCTAATGTTATTAGAGGTTCTTGATTTGGACCTTCCTCTTGTATACTCCTTAACATTTGAGGCTTTTTGTTTCATCACAATTGAATTCTTCTAACCACTTTACAGTCAGTTACTAAATGTCCTAGTATTCGACAATGGGAGCATCTTGGAGGAAGTCTTTCATATTCCACTTCTTGTTCAAAACTAGTGTCTTTGTGTTTTATCAACACCTGAGTTGGCATATGATCATTGATCTCCATGTCAATTAAGACTCTAGCGAAATGTCCATGGGTCTTATTAAGAGTATGCTGATCAATTTTTATTGGAGCATCCAAGCATCTTGATATTTTCAAAAGTATTATTGGTTTCCTATATTCAATACTGAGTCTGATAAATCTCACCCAAATTAGTGCATATGTAATACGCTGGTTAGCTAGATTGAATTGAAGTAACCAATGAATAAGTTTGAAAATACTTGGATTCATAGTGATTGTGCCTCGATCCCAAACCTCATTTTTAATCTCCACTGAAGGGAATTGTAAGGTCAAATAGGCCTTTCCTATGGTAATAATCTTGAAGTCACTTCGGATATTCCAAGTTTCTTATAGTTTCACTTTTATTAACCATAAGGCTAAAAGTTTGTCCCCTTTGTTTACCATATACCTTCCAATTAAGAAAGATTCACTTTCTTTAATTGATTCTTGATATTCATCTTTAAAGATTTCAACAGACATAAGATTCGCACATAATCGAGGTGAAGGCCATATAGTGGCTTTTGATCCCACATACAGGTCTATCTTCAAAAAATTTGGATATGTGCATGTAGTAAAAACAGTGGATTGTTTACGTTCAGCATCAATGTTGTTATTGTTCATGACAGTTTCTCTTGTTAGTGGTTAAACTTTTAATGGTTGATGTTCAAGAAAGTATGGAAATATCAGGTTCTAGGAACTCCTAAGGATTACCATGATGCAAGATTTATTCCATTGAGAATATGAAAGGATTTTTTATGAATAAAAAAAGAGTTATATGAGGAAAATAAACCCTAGAATCTCCATTAGGGTTTGCTCTCAAGTCCCCTTTCTCTGATGCTATCGCATTTTCTTATATATGTGTGTGTGGAAAAAGGATATTTTAGTGTGAGAAAATGTAATGAGAAATCCCCGTTTAGAATTTACAAGAAAATCCTCTTTTTCTTATTTTTGAGTCTTTTAATAGAAAGTATAGTATGTGTTAATAAAAGTTGGATATTAATATGTGTGATTTTATAAAATGAAATGCTAAAATAAGAATTAAGTAACTAATATGAAAATAAGAGAGTTTAAAGAGAGAGTGTAATATTATGACCTTTTTTTGAAGCCTTGAAGTTGATCTTGAATGTTGAAGGGATGGTCTTATAAGTGGATGAAGGTGGTAGGAGGATAGAGAAGGGAATTTGCCAAATTGGGTAAGGAAACAATGGAAATGGAATGTGGGGAAAAGGTATTAATATGGAAACCACGCTGACGTTAGGAGAATGTTGTTGAGATCACTGAGAGGGAAGTTTTTGAGGATCCTATCGAAGTGAGGTCATGCTCTCCTTATATGGGATCAAGGGGGTGCCTATAGAAATTGTCTTTAACATGCGTATCGACAGGTAACCTTAGACCAGACACACTGCCAATAGGCAGGGAAATGGGCTTGCCATTCGACAGCTTCAGGCAGATTTTTCAAAAAATAGTCGTAAAACGTAATATGTAAGTTCGAATCGTGCACGCGATGAACCGATAGAAAGAGTATTCAGAGCCCTTTAAGAATCCATTGGGTCCCTCCTAGATTCAGGAATTGATTGTGGTCAAACGGGGCTCGAAAGCACCCATCGTTTTTATGGATGAGACGAAAAAAAATCGTTCGTTCGAACCGTAAGGTTGATTCTCTCACAGGGCGGATAGTTAAAAAGGTTATTCAGGGTACTTTGATGTTCCAAAGATCTTCATTCAGTTTCAACGAGCTGACCGAGGTCAAACGGGGATCAAAAGCGCTCGGTGACCCTTCAGAGTAAAATGGGTCATTTGTCCGTACTGTAAGGCTAATTTACGAATGGGGTGGACCGTTATTCAGAGCCCTTCAAAGATTCATTCAGTCTTATTTGAGATGAAGAGTTGACTGGAGTCAAACGGAGCCTGGGAGCACCCAGTGGCCTCTAGATCAGTTTTTGAGGGAAAATGGTTCGTTCGTTCGAACCGTAAAGCTGATTCATGCAGGGGATAAACTGTTGGAAAGGAAATTTAGGGCCCTTCAAAGATCTAGTGAGCTTTTTCTCAGGTGAAAAAGTTTATCGTCGGTCAAATGGAGCCCGGGAGGACCCGGTGGCCTCCAAATTAGTACTCAGAGTATGACTTAGGTTTTATGATGAAGGAGGTAGTGCTAAGGACCTAAGGATATGCATAGTTGGTTTTAGAATGTGGTGTCTACACAAGCAAATATATTTAAATCCCATTATTTTAAGTCAAAAATAGAGTTTCTAAGCATATTGACAGTCAACCTGAAATAGTACAAATTTTAATAAATTAACTACCTCATTATCTTAGTTTATAAGTCGTTATAAGTCAATTAGGTTAAAACTTAATTATAGATTAGTTACGTGTGACTCGGCATTATAAGAACTACTTCAAGATCAGTGGAACTCAATACCGAGTGAATAAACCAAAAAAGGAAACCCCTGATACTAGTCCCTGACCATTCCATAGTCTCTCATAATACTAAGTCACTTAAAATATTTAATTAGTGAATTATTGTATATTATGTCAATTTTTAAAGAGTGTTAATTCACGTAACACATATACGACCACATATATGAATCATATAAAAATATAAAATATATAGTAAGTGACTTACCACGCGCCATATGTAAATAACAACTCATCATAAATAAATAGTCAATTAATAATGAATTAATTACTATAAAAATATGGGGTATTGTAGAAAAGATATATATTTATATTAATATCATAGTGGGAATAAGTAAGTTGTGGTTGATATCAAAGAACACGGTGAATTAAAAGCTATAATTTCAAGAATTTCTATTACATTCCATGCATTGTTGTTGTTCATGCATTAAAATTTATTACATAGTTCATTTAAACTCACATCCACTTGAACTCTTAAATCACTTTTGACTTTCTTCATCTATTGCATGGGACAACCACTCAAACCTATTACATTTTAAACACTTTAGAAACTTTTGGCCTAAACTCTAAGGTTTTTTTTGGATGTCCCTAAAATCCTTACACATGGGTTCTTAGAAGTGTATAATTGCTTCTTGAAGATAGTTGAAGTCTCTCTTTCACATACACCAAAAGAATATATGGCAACACTCTCTCGTGAATTCATCTAAGCCCAAATTCCCACTAGAATTTGTGTGTTTAAAAAGGTTTCACTTCTATTTTTGAACTTTATATGTTCATCTCCAACCATAAATAATAATAATAGTAATAATAATAATAATAATAATAATAATAATAATAATAATAATAATAATAATAATAATAATAATAATAATAATAATAATCATAATAATAATAATAATAATATTTTATATAAGGCATTTTTTACTAATTTCTTAGATAAAAATCAGAATTTTTCACACAAACAAAATGGTTTATCAAGGCCAAAAAAACAATGTACTTAATACGCACATAAACCTTAAAGTTGGTGGGAAATTGGGAGGTATAATTTGAAAGATCAAGAAAATAAAACTAATAAACGAAGTTGGAAAACCAAATGTCATGATGTTTATTTTTATTACAATTTTAAATAATTTCAACAATCCCCCACTATTTTGAAATTCAAATTATATTAGATTGGCATAGAAAATGTGCATCAATAATGGTGTCTTTGGACTTGAACCATTACCTAATTTAAATATCCCTAACTTTATCTAAGAACTTGATGAACATGGTCTCGAACCAATAACCATAGTGGCAAATCAGAAATACTACACACACAATTCTAATTGGATATGAGCGAGAAAGTCGTTTGGTACTTTCCTAAAATGCATCACAAATCCAACATTCTTAGTGTTGAAAGGATAACATATGTATATCCTCTCAGAAGAGACCCCACTTATACCCACTCAGATCGTTACTCAATTAAACATGGTTTATAAAAATCATTAAGAGAAATTAATCTAACCCTCTACCAATGCAAGATTATTCGGCAAATATATCGAGAATGGTTTTTCCTCACCCCAAAAAAAACAATCTATAGAATCATTAAGAAATAAAATTTCACCCTTTTTTTATTGAGAAAACAAGCACATATATACACATACATATGGGAATGGAAAAATGAAAATAAAATTTCATTATATGCTTGACACAAATTGATACATTACTAGTTGCTCCCATTGAACCTAAGAGAGAGAACATTATGTCAGGTTCCCACAACGATCAATTTTATTTTATAATCTTTAATCTCATTTCCTTAGAAATATCAAGCATTAAGTATCTTCACAAACCCTTTGACAATATATCTGCCAAATTAAATCTAGACATCACACATTATAGAGAGATAACTCCATCGATCAAGATCCCAAGCACATGACAATCTTGAATTTCCATTACAACATTCACAAGATTATTTATAATGCCCCAACCTAGATTTTTAGGTTATCTGTGGGTCAACCCGATTCGGTCCAGCCATGTTAGGTGTGAATAAAGTTTCTAGTTTATCTAGGTATAATCACCAATTAACCAAGCAATTTTGTTTTCGAGATATTTAAACATAAAAATAACAAGTGTTGAACCCGTTAGGCAATATCTCGGGGTTCAAATAATAAGAGTTACTAGCATAAGAGTAAGGGGAAGCATACCTATAAAATATTATAAAGACACAAAATATCAACTAACATGCCGTAACAAAGGGAACAAAGTGAGACGATTCCAATAGGGATTCCTAACTGAATATGATATAAAAATAAAAGATAAAAAAATATGATGTAATACTATATACTGTATGATTATAACCAACTTTTGCATGCAACTACTACATCGTATATGCATTAATCATGTTTTGTTCCAAAACATTGTCTTTAAGTAGGTTTAATGCCACCAACCCTTGTCTTTTCAATATCGTCATTTTATTCTAAAAGTAGTCCTTTAATCCATTAACTCACACAGTTAATTTAGAAAAGTCGTGTTCTTGGGTAGTCTTTAAATCAACGAGTTTCCTTTCAAGAAAATCAATTTATACCTTAAAATAACACACGCCCGGTGTTTCTTAAAAGTAGCATTTCAACACATGCACCCAATGTTTAAACGAAAGATTTATCCACACACACATATCGATTTTGATTATGCCCCGCCATAGGGTCACTCACACACCTAGTTATTATATTTTTATTCCTTCAAAGACATACAAATTACCCTCACACACACGTCAAGTCTAGGACTATTCCCCGCCATGGGGTCACTCACATATATACCTAGTTATGATCTTTTTATTACTTTGTAAATATACCAAATTACTCCCCCCCCCCCCCCTCCCCCCACACACACACACGCACACATATGTGTTAAGTCTGGGATTATGCACGCCATAGGGTCACTCACACACCCAGTTATTATATTTTTATTCCTTTAGAGACATACCAAATTGCACATACACACACGTGTCAAGTCTAGGGTTATGCTCACCATGGGATCTCTCACACACCTAGTTGTTATCTTTTTATTATTTCCATTTACGAGTACTAAGTTCCTCATTTTCACTCATATTTTAGATATTATCGATACCATTCATTTTCACGAGCTCTCCCCATTCACAATAAGTGTCGTGGTCATTGCTTCCGTATGCATTGGTTTTTGGGTCTAAGAGGAGTTTGTCACACCCTAAGTATTTCGGCCCTCCTTAAATTTCCCAAAAAATCTAAGTATTACTCTTTTTACCCATTAGTATCATTTTTATACTTCAACTTTGCACACTCAACCAATGGGTCCAATCAATAAAAAATACTTCATACATTATTTACACTTTACACGCTCATTATGTACTTAAACATACATTTTACGTTTTGAGCCTCTTTGGAGTTGAAATCATTTAACACCCTGCTTAAGGTCTATTTTATAATTTATAAAGTTTTGTGTTTCTTTGTAATTTTTTTACAAAAGTTGAAGTCTAGTGAAATTTAAATTTTTGGAGTTGATTTACAATGGTTACAATTTTGTAGGCAACTTTGTAATATTTAAAAGTCCAAAGGTTATTTTTGCAAATTCAAAAGTCCAGAGGATATTTTACAATATTTGAAAGTCTAGTTTCTACACCATCACAACCATAGTGTTTTCCCAACATGAACCTTTATATAAGTGTTAAATTTTGCACTAATAATATATCTTACATAATAATAAGGGAAACATGTAAATAAACCGCGTGCCAAAAACCGCGATCGCAACCCAGCCCCCTTGTGATAGTGGGCCTCAAGCCGATATAGGGGTTGAACGCACCATTATCGTGCCTCTCATCCGCAACCTCATTATCTCTTATATTGTCCTTTAACTGACACTAGTCGTACCCTTGCAAAAATGATAGGGATTTACCCATCAAATTGTGTCACGTGCATTTGACAACTTTAGGAATATAAGGCATTAAGTTCCTTTGGAGACTTTTGCATGGTATCATCAAAGAATTGATGGTGGAAAATAAATGTCACTCTTAGGTCATTTTAAAAAGGTTTACTTAAGGATAAACATATGTTACTTTTATTATTGTAATTATAAGTGTTAAACGTTTTTAATAGGTATAATTAAATATACACATAAGAGATTGGATAAGTTTCTAGATAAATAAATATTTTACAATTCAGCTTCAATGTACTCACCTTAAATGTATTTTAGTTAAATTTAAACATTTCAATTTATGCCACACTAAATACACACTTAATTAAATAATTACTGAACTGATTCAATTAAGTTCACCACTGCATTTAAGTATCATATAAATTCATGGGATTTGATAACATGCAACACTCTTAAAATTAGTAAAAAAAAATAGACCATTACAAGCTCAAAAATTGCGGATTGATTGTCACAATAAATTATCACACATAGTAATGGCTTCTCAAAAATCGGTATACCCGTTAGTATACTCTTCATACATTAAGCCTCTTCTCCAGTAGAAGACAAAATAATGAATTCCAATTCCATAGAGGAATGAGTTATACAAGCTTTCCTTTTTTATTTCCAAGATACAACAGTCCTCCCAAGGTGAAGATCCATGAAAATAATCTTATTTATTTTAATTCCGCGTAGCATCACTATAACCTTCAATTATAGTTGGGTAACTACTATAATGCAATCCATAATCGTTAGTACCTCGTAGATACCTCAACACTTTAATTAAAGCACACCAACGCTCTTTTCCAGGATTATTGTTAAACTTACTCAATTACCCAACACGTATGCAATATATGTATTTGCACAATATATAACATACATAAGGCTTCCATTGATTCGTGAATACTCAACTTGACTAACTACATTTCTTTAATTTTTAACCAACTTTATGCTAGGATCAATCAGAGATGAAATTAGAGAATCACCATAATCTTCAGTACTTTCTCAATGTAGTTTAATTGAGTCAGCATCAATCCATTTTCAGTTCTTCCAATTTTGATTCCCAAAATCATATTTGCCTCCCTAAGATCTTTCGTGTCAAATTTTAAACTAAGAGACATTGTAGTATCATTAATAAAATCAATATTAATACAAAAAATGGTAGTATTTTCATCATATAGGTGGATAATAACTCCTAAATTTCTAGTGAACTTACTAAAGATGCATATAGCTCCTTCATTTATAATATATACATTTGAAACCATTGTCATTGAAAAAATTTCATGCCACTACTTTGGAACTTGTTTTAAGGGATATAAAGACTTTAAAAGCTTGCACACCTTATGTTCTTATCCTTGAGATACAAATCCTATGTTTGCTTCATGTATATTTCCTCTTCTAGATACCGATTTAGGAATGTTGTCTTTACATTCATTTTATGTATAATCAAATTATGTATGGATGCTAAAGATACCATAAGGCGAATGGATGAAATTTTAGTAACTAGAGAAAAAATGTCAAATTAATAAAAATATTTATTATGCTTGTATCATTTTGCAACTAATCTAGCTTTAAACTTACTCAAAATCTCATCAGGTTTCAACTTCTTCCTCAAAATCCACTTGCACCCATTAGGCTTAAAATTTGAAGGAGGGTTAACTAAACTCCATGTGTTGTTTAAAATGATTGAGTGCATCTCATCATCAAGAGAGTCCTTCCAAAAAGGATCTTCATAATAAGACATCAGCTTAAAAAAGTTCAAAGATATTTATCAATCATAAGAGTATGTGTGGCCATTTTGAGATCTTCCCTCCCCGCACTTTAGAGGAAAGAGGGAGGATAAAGGTCTCTCACCCCTCGCTACTCCGGGGGGAGATTTGGCCATCGTCGATTTTTGTGTGATGTAAAAAGATCGAGTCGCCAGTCTATTTTACACAAAACAGGCAAAAAGAACATGTCGCCACCTTGAGAGAGAGACATCAAAGACAAACTGATGCTTGCAAAACCAATAGTTCAAAGGCTCGGGAGCTAAGTTACAGAATGGGATGTATTAGTCACATATCCCCGCCCTTTCGTTCTCTCATGAGCTTATGTTACTATTTTCCTTAATTTTTCAGTAAAGTGTGTGCGCGTGTATATATAAGTGGAGATAGAAATCAATCGACTCGTATTATGGAAAAGATGAAGTGAGGTCATTCATAGGAATGTTCCTGAAATGATTATTAAAAAGTATAAATAATATGTGTTATGTATAAGTATACATAATATGTGCCTATCGAAGTATTGATCGTTATGATGAAACGATAATATGTGTTAGATAACACGCAAGTATGAATCATAAGTATGATATACATAAACAATACATGGATAAAATAGGAGAAAAATAAAAATATGAAAATAGGACTCGAGTCTTGGGTTTCATCCCTAAATGCCTATGTAGCCTATAAAGGCATCAAAGTGCACATAGTTCGCATGCAACATGTGGGTGGGGTTTATTCCATAATTTCAACAGGTAATTTTATTATATGTGCGTGTAAGAAAAAGGTGTTTTTAGTTTTGAGAAAATGTGGTGAAAAATCCCATTGGAATTTATGGGTGTAACCCTCTTTATCTTATTTTTTCTAATAGAAAATATATTATGTGCAATATAAAATTAATATGTGTATGATCTAAAGTAAAAGCTAAATAAAGAATTTATATAACTAATGCAAAAATAGAGGAATTTAAAGAGAGAGAAGAATGTTTGGACCTTCTTTGGAGACTTAAAGATTGATCTTGATTGATGATGAGCTTACTTGCAAGTGAATGAATAATGTAGGAGGATTATTGCTAAATTGGGTGTGAAAGTTATGGAAATGAAAGATGGAGAAAGGTTTAAAACAGGGAAACCTCCCTGACTTAAGAAGAATGTTGTTGAAATCACTGAAGTTGATGTTTTTGAGGTGCCTCTCGAAGTGAGCTCATACTCTCCTTATATAAGGTAGGGGGACTACTGATCGACATTGTCCTTTTCCTTCCTATCAGAAGGTAACCCTAGACACACTATCGATAGGCAAGTCCAAGGGTCTGCCAATTGGAAGTTTCATGCAGATTTTTTAAAAAACGGTCATAAAATGCAATATGTAAGTCCAAATAACGCATGGGGCACATCATTAGAAAGGTAATTCAGAGAAATTTGAGAAACCTTGGGCTTCTCCCAGGTCCAAGAGTTGACTTTAGGTCAAACAGGGCTTGGAAGTGCCCATCGATCCTTTGGACAGAAGATCATCAGACGACGATGGATCGTTCATCCAAACTGTGAGTTCGAATTTCACAAGGGGCAGAATTTTAGAAGGGTTGTGCGAGTTACTTCGATGTTTCAAAGAGATTTTATCGACTTGGAGAGTTAACTTTGGTCAAACGGGGCTGGAAGCACTCCATGACCTTTCAGAGTAAAATAAGTCGTTCGTCCATACCGTAAGGCTGATTCGTGCACGGGACAGACTGTTGGAAAGGGTATTCAGTTCCCTTTAAAGATTCATTAATTCTCATTCAAGTTGAAGAGTTGCCTTTGGTCAAATGTAACTCGAGAGAACTCGGGGGCCTCCGATCAGTTTTCGGAGAAAATGATCCGTTCGTCCGAACCGTTATGTGGTTTTATGCATGAGGCAGACCGTTAGTAAAGAAATTCAATTCCCTTCAAAGATTAATTATTCTTCCTCTCTAACGACGAAGTTGGTTACGGTCAAAACGAGGCCCAGGAGCATCCGATGGCCTCCCGGTCAGTTTTTGATAGTAAATGGATTGTTCATCCAAACCGTTATGTCGTTTCGTGCATGGGGAGGACCATTGGAAAGGTTATTCAGTGCCCTTCGAAGTTTCGTTGAGATTTTTCTCAGAAGATGAAGTTGACCGAAGTCAAATGGGGCTCGGGGGTTCCCAATGACCTCTAAATCGATACTCGTAGTACAACCTCAGGTTTATAGTGAATGGGGAGGTGATAGGGACCTAAAGAAGGGCTTAGGGGGGTCTTAGAATGTGGTGTCTACAGTATGAAAATTAAATCCAAAAGTTTTGGGCTTAACAACTCTAGAGATTCTTATAAGTTGAGCTACATTAGATAAATCTTTCCTCTTATGAGACATAGAGGCTAAAGGATTTTAATCAGCTCGATTCCTTTTTAGGAAACAAATTATCAAAGAAATTTTTATGAATAGATTAAATAATATTACAAGGTGATGGGGTTTCCAAATTTAAGAATTTATGTTCTTTACTAGTTAAAGAATATCAGATAAATACATAATAAATACCTCTATACCCAAGTTTTGGAATTTTCTGATTTGGTGGTCTGACATGCGTTAAAGAACCCCAAACTTTAAAATATATTATATTCGGCTTTCTTCCATTCCTTATCTAATATATAGTGCAAGGAAACTTTTTGTGTGGTATTCTATCCAATATATGACAGCCAAAAAACAAAGTTTCCTCCTATAAATTCTTTGGTAGGCCTGTGCTAGTCAACATTGAATTTAACATCACTATAAGAACTCTATTTTCCCTCTCGGTCACTTTATTTTGTTAAGGAATATAGGATGCAGTCAATTTTTTTATCCATCCCCTCCACTTCACAAAGATTAATATATTTTGTCCCCATATATACACCACCTCGACCATATTTAACAACCTTGATATTCAAATTTAATTTCTTTTCGACTTCTTCTTTGTATAATTTACACTTGTCAACAACTTCATCTTTATTTCTCAAAGAATAAACATAAGCGTATCGAGACTGGTAACCAATGAATATGATGAAATAACGTTTCCCATTCCTTGGCAAGAATCCTATTTCACAAATATCAATGTGGATCAATTCTAAGAATGTGGTTTTTTTTTCAACCTACTTAAAAGGTTTCTTTATAATTTTACATTAACTAAAAATGATTCATGGATCCATATCATTTCTACCCGAATATTTTATAATCCATTGATTTACCATTTTATTAAGGGACTTAAAATAATCAGTACCAAGACTACTATGCGACAAATCAAGAACAATATAATTAGAAACTCTTTCATTTTCAACATTACGTTTGGAACATGCCCTTTACATAATGACCCTTTCTAACAAACACTCCATTTTTAGATGCAACGACATTATCACACTCAAAAACCATCTTAAAAACGTGATTTTAGAGAAGAGAAACATATATTAAACACTTGCAAATGTCAAAAACAAGACGAACATACTTTTAAGTACCCATCTTACCAAAAGTGAATTTCAGCTCAATTGTGTCAATGCTAACTACTTTAGAAGTTGAAGTTTTTCTCATATACATGACCGTATCATCCCTCACCACTTCATAGTTTTTGAAATAATCACGATCATTACTAAGGTGGGATGCGTCAGTATCAATCCACCATTCCACATCATATTTAGTGATAAAATAGTTCAAAAGAACAATTGTCATGTCATTATTGGTTTATTTTTTCTTATCTTTCTTACCATGGTTACCAATTTTTCGTTGTTTATAATACTTTTCAAGTTTGTCGATTTTATGACAATTATAATATTTTTATCTTTATCAAGAGGCTTGAAATTATCATACTTTGGAGCTTTAAAATTTTTAGAATGCCTTACCTTTATCTCTTTTAGCTTTTTCGGTTCCTTTTTCAAATCGAATTTTGTTTCAACCGCATGAAATTTCATAATTGTATATTTTGGAATATCATTAAAACATAATGGTGACATGGTTGATTTGTTGTCAAAGATTTACATCCCACATTGCCTGGATGAGGGAAAGTAATGGTTCATATATGTAGATTTGCACTCTTTTAAAATCGAGGTCTTTTCAGCTGCAATGGTAAGGCATGTGGCTTATGACACCACATGTCAGGGGTTCAAATTCAGTTGGCAATAATTTGTGTATGTGGGCTGGAATCAAAACCCCATACCACTATGAGCGATGATTAAATTAGGGACAATATCGATGGTGGTACATTGAAGTATTATAAAAGGATATCGGAGTTAGTACATAGCCGGAATATGTGTGCTAGCATGTTGGACGATGGTTGATTTCATCCTAGCGAGGACGTTGGGATCCCTAAATGTGACACCCCTCAAAATTTTATAATAGATCGATTAAGTCTAACACAAACTCACAAGAATCAAACAATTGAATATCATTCCTGAAAATGTTAATATGAGACGTTAACAACAAGTCTAATTAGTAAAACAGATTAATTTATCTTGGGTCACAACACAACTACACATATTCTTCTCTAATTTTAGTTACTTGTAGGTTTTCCTAACCCAACAGCCATAGATATCACGTGTTAAATCCTAGACCCCAGTTCATCTCTTGATTATATATTATTCAATTCATTAGAATCAACTGTTCAACTCATCTTAAGTATATTCCAATCAAGGACACCTATCCACATGTATATCGATATAGTTTAAGGTATAACTCAATTTTATCACTCTAATTCTGTAGGAGTTGTAATTGCACGATACATACATATAATCCATCTAGTACATATTTCCTAGGTATACACACTCAATATTTTTCACATAATATAATCTAGTATCTGTTTTTCGGGTATGCCCACCTAATGTTTTCCCATAATAAAATTGAGTACGTATTTTATGAGTACACACCCAATATTTTACACATAATATACTCTAGTATGTATTTTACAGGTACGCACACCCAATGTTTTGCCCATAATACAATTAAGTACATATTTTCTGGGTACGCACCCCAAATGATTTGCACGTAATACGCAATACAAGTAATCCCTACCCAATTAAGGGTTACAAGTCTATTGTCCAAATACTAACTTACTTATCTCTTAGTTAAGTATTTAGGTTCACATAATTTAAAGACTTAGATCAGTATCCTGTTAAAGTCTAAGTACCCACAGTGTGTTTCCATTTCCTCTTCCCTAATCTAGGAAAATTTTCCAAATTGCTTTAGTCGTTCTCATGACATTAATTTTCGTCAGTTCACACGGCCCATGAGCTCAGTACACAAAACAACCCTTTTGCAAGACTTTTTCTCTAAACCTACATAGAATTGCATTTTGTTCATCCTACAACACTGGACATAGTCCCAATATGCTGAACACATGTAATCGACTCTGCTAAGGTCCATACACCCCCAAATACACCTTATATAGTCATTTTACCTACACATATTCTATTATCTAACATACTACCATTTGTCATTGATTCCCATATCAATTTTAAGTTATATCATCATATCTAAAAGCTTAGAACCCTAGAGTTAAATTAAACCTCAAAATCATTTAATATTTCAATTAATTCATGAAAAATCAAAGGGCTTTTCCTCTACTACACAAATCTAATATAATTTAATCCTCAATTTGTCCCTATAACACAAGTCCATACTGAAAATTATCAATTAACCCATAAGCATGGAGTTTAACATGAATTCCCAATTTAACCATTCCCAAACTTATAATTTATTATCTAGTTCCAAATATACAAATTTAGGTTTTTAATCTAGTGAGTAACCATATTATAACACAATATCAATTATACTAAATAAAATTTCCTTGAACAAAGATGTGATATTCTAATCCACTTAGCCCAATTCCTTCTTCTCCAAGTCCACTTGCTCCCAATTCCTTCTCCTCTAATTACTATACTCTCTCTAGACTATATTTAGACTTAGGGTTTTCTCTCAGAAGTGTTAAGAATTAACTAAGCTAACCTTAATCCTCTTTTTATCTTGTTAGCCACGAAATTGGGGCTCAGTCCCTTATTAACCTTGACCCATTAAGCTCAAAATTATCTCTAAATTGTTTAAAGTCTAGTCCAGACCATATACTAGCCTATGGGACTTAAAATTCATTATTTTAAGTCTTAATCCAACATTCTATACATCCCAAACATCAACCATCAACCCAAAGTATCAAACCAACTTCTTAATAATTTAATTTGTACGTGTCCCAAAATCATTATTAAATTATTTATTAAGTATTATTAATGCACTATCGTGTATTAAGTTATATTTCAATTTCATGTAAAATACACATAAAACATCAAAATACACATAATACGTCACATATAAAAATATAAATAGTGGCATCTCATGTCACTGCAGTCACATATACTCATAAATAATCAATTTCACCATTTAATCAATGCATTAAAATTATGGGGCATTATACTAAGGGGTGGATTGTAGCAGGCTGGTTTTATGGTTAATCTGGTAGTTGAAGAGTTACATCACGCATTGCATGGGTGAGAAAAATTAATGGTTCATATATATAAATTTACAATCTTTTAATACCAAGGCCTTTTCAGCTCCATTGGTAAGGCATGTGATTTATGATAGCACATATCAAGGGTTCAAACCCCGTTGGCCCCAGTTTGTGAATATGTTCTTAAATAAAAAAACATACCATTGTGAATGGTGGTTAAATGGGGAACAATATTGATGGTGGTAGAGTGGGGCATTATAATTATCATTGTCATGATTTACGTATTCATATATAATGTGAAGGTCTTGCAGTAGTTTTTCAAGAGAGAGAACCTATATCTCATGTTTCATTTGTTGCTATACTCTTCCATACTGGAGGAAGTTTGGTAATAATTGTATCAACATGAAATTTCTCATTAAGAACCATTCTAACACTAATGATTTCATTGGAAATTAATTGAACCTCATGAACTTGATAAAAAAACATACCTTTCATTTTCCATCTTGATTTTCTATATAATTATAAACCAAGAATTTCTGGGAGCTAACTTCGTCATCTTTGTAGACAAATTTGAGAATATCCCATAATTCCTTGTTGTTTTGCATTTCTTCATATATTTATCATAAAAGGAGTTTATCGTAGAAACAAAATATAATTTTGACAAAAATAATCATCATCAGTCCCTTACGAGATCTTAGAGTTAGATTGACTTGATTGATCAAATGAATCACCTTACAAAAAAAATATTTTTTTAAAGTTGGAAAAATACCATCTTTTCATGCCATATTTGACAATTCTTTCCATTAAAAATACCATCTTGTGGGGCCAGAGAAAGGGGAATGACACAAAGAGGTTTCTTATGTGTGAAGAATAAGAACACATTTGTTGATCTTGTTCGCAGTGAATTATGGGACAGGAATGGGATGCCCAGTAAGGGCAACAGTTATAAGAAGTTTTTTGTTCGGTTGGGATGAGGGTGTTATATCTAGGAACCATTTGAACTACCAGTTTTATTAGTAATTGAAAGTATGGATTTTATCCCTGGGTGAATGGGGTATGTTTTGTGTGACATGAGCGAGTCACAATAGTTTATTAGTATTCTCATGTGAAATTGGCTCTCTTTGGTTACATCTTCATGGGAACAGGCGTGGACACTAAGTGCATGTTTTACATTATGTGGTAGTTTTTTCTCCTTATGAATATTATAAGAGGAGAGCATATTATTATCTTGTGTAGTGACTGGATACCGAGGGTTTGTGCAGTAGCAGATAGTATGGTAAGACTATTGTGCTCTCTATGCTAGGGTGAGATATTTTATTTTGCGAGGCATCACCAGAAAGAGGGTCGAGCCTGCATATATAGTATTTCTATCGTAGACTTCAGTGAGTATAGTTGTCTCATTACGTTTGATTCCAGTCTGGGGACTTTTACCGATGTGATTCAAGGTATATCAAGTTTACCGTTGGGCGGAGAGATTTAACTCATTATTGTTTACGCGCTGAGCACTTAGTGATAGTGAGAGCGCCATATCGTGTGACGCCTTGGGAGACATGGGCATAGAAGATTTTATTTATGCGATGGGAGATAGGATTTGTGATATTTTAGTTATGTGCTTTGTGCCCACGGATTTTGATGATCGATAATATTAGGGAATAGTGCATTGGGGAAAGTTCTTTTGAGCTTCGTTGAGAGATGTTATATACATGGACCTTAATAAACATTGGGATTGGTGAGACATTGTTGGATGCTAGCGCATCGGTTTTGAATGTTAATTATTGAAAGTCTAAAGGAAACACTTTAAGCTAAGAGCTAATAATAATATAGGTCCAGTGGAGCCGGGTAGTGCTTTGTAGGAAGCATTGAGAAAACTTTTGCACCATAAGTTAATGGGGGGAAAATCTCGAGAAATTAAATTTGGATTTGCAGGGTGATTGAGAACCCGTATGATATAGCCACGCTGAGAATGCAAGGGCTGAGCTTGAGATAAATATGCTACGTATGTGATGTTTGTACAAATATGTACAGGTTATAAGGTGTATGGGTGCCCTAGTTAGTTCGACTTTCATAATCATCCAGGATAAAGAAATGTGAAAATAAATGTGTTAATGTATGCCTGTGGGGCAGTTAGGAACATATATGGAAATTTATGAAGGTTTGAAATCCGTTTAAGAAAAGAAGATAGTTCGACTATATCTATATCAAGGAGAATTATCACACCCGAGGGGAGTTGAAAAACGGTGGGGTAACACATGTAAAAAGATATCCCGGACAAGGGAGAACCCACAATTTTGGAAAAGGGAGCAAAGTCTCACTTAGTCAAATACCTAAAGTGTCTTAGGCATAAATCAAATGTTGATTACCATAAGAAGAAAAAGGGCCCAAGAAATGCACAATTTGGAGCAAACGCAAGGGCAATGAGTTTGGCATATCCCAAAAAAAGGGGAGTAAAATGTTCCATGTGATGTGAAATGTTAGGTATGGGGATTGGTGCTAACTAAGATACCGTGAAGTTGACTCCAAGTGTACCATTTGTGGATGGGAAAGTGTTGGTCCGAGGTTACCAACCAGAATTTTTGTAATAGATTGATGGTTCCAGTAATGGGATGGGTACATAGAGAGGTCAGGAGTTCCTCCAAGTTTGTGGGATGAATTGACCAAAATGAAAGAGATTGTTATTAATTGGAGTGGCTTATAATATTTGGAAGTATGCCCAACATTTCATTAGAGAGGTGAAATGTATCGGAACAAGGCGCTGTCCAATATTGTTGTGGTTTAAGATGAAACCCTTCCATTCCCCATCTGATAGATAGTGTCAGGAGGCTATGGGGAGTTACATTTTGATATGGACACATTACTCGTACGCCGATGGGTAAACTTGAGGTGACTAGGATGTTGGAAAATGCGAGAAATTCATATTCTGGATTCATGGGTAATTGGGAGTATTAATTACCGTTGGTAAAGCTACGAGTGATACCTTGTAGCAGTTTATTATCTACACGATGCCTTCAAAGGCTTCACACGGAAATTTATCACCCACGTTTCGTTTGGTTAAGAGTGGGGAATAATAAGCTTCTCGGACTCAAGATGATTTATGGTCTGTCGGCAAGGATTTAGTTAATCTACGTTAGTTTCGTGCAATTCAGGAATGTAGTGAGAGTTACTTCACCTTGAATAAAAGTTTTAAGTTCTGACATGAGTAGTCAGAAATTATTGCGAGTACTTACCTTAAAAAGGGAGATCATAAGATTCGACAAGAAAGGGAAGTTAGCACCGAGATAAGGGGGAACCTTTCTGATCATTGAGAGGGTGGAACCAATTACTTATAGGTTGGGCCTGCACGAGCATCTGCAACGAATTCACGATGTGTTTCACATTTCATCGTTGAAGCAATACAGAAGGAGAGAGAGGGACAGTTGACACATTCCGTTAGAGGAGATTAATTTATAGCTAGATATCTCTTATGAGGAGAGACTAGTGGCGATACTTGATGGTATTGAGCATAAGCTGCGGTCTAAGATGGAACCTTTGGTTCGAATCTAGTGGGGGCACCAAAATGTTAACGAGTCGATGTTCAAGCGAGAGGAGGATATGCGAGAGGAGTATCCAGAGTTATTCACCGCATGTACATCCTAATTTCGGGGATGAAATTCCTTTGTAGGGGGGAGAAAGTTAGAAAAGAGTACCCTGGGGTAGTAATTGGCTTTCGGGACAATTTTAGGCATAACCGGGCCCACACAAGAGTGTTCGGGTCATTTGGACTTGGCCCATAAGCTTAATTTTGGGATTAACATTATTAAACCTAGATTAGGAAGTTAGTGACATACGTAACTCAAAAAGAAAAACCTAGATCTATAGCGAAGAAAAGAGGGAGAAAGTGTGGGAGCTTTTGGAAGCCAAATCAAAAGGAATAGTGTGTGTTCTTCATTAATTCTTTATCTGCCTCAACAGAATCAAACCTTACGAATCTAATCAGGAAAGTAATTACCTTGCTTTCAATCTAAATTGGAGTATTTCAATTCATTTCATAGTGGGTGGAAATAAAAATTTGTCTAAGGGTTGGTTATCACGCGTAAACGAGTTTTTCGACGGATTTAACTTTGTTCGACGATTGAAAGTGAAATTGATGATGAAGAGTAGTTCAATGTTATTAGAATGTGAATCCTATTCGACTCCTTATAGTGATGTTGTTGAATTTCAGATTTATAAAAATGAATTTAATGAAGGAAACGAATGAATCCCTTGAAACCCAATTTGGAATTTATGACTTTTGGTGAGAATTAATCGCATTTAAAGGTTACTAATATGGTTAGGATAGATCTTAGATGTGCTTAATGTATTAACCTTAACTGGGTTGGATTTAGGGGAGAGATACAGAAGCTCCAAAAATAATCAATTGTGGAAGGAAGTCATAGGGAAGAAGAAGAGGGCTGAACCCGGATGGTCATTGGAACGACCAAGGACCTCGTTCGAATGACCTAGGGCCTCGTTCGAATGACGGTGGAAATTCTTGGCAGCGCCGGTTTGTAATTTCCTTATTTTTGTTTAGGTTCCTAAAGGGATTTAATTAGATAAAAAAAATTAAATGGATAATAATACTTAGGGCCTTGGGAGATGGATTTTTAATTAATATCCAATTTAAAATCAGTGTCAAACTAAATAATGGAATTTTTTACAATAAATCCTAAAGGGTAAAATTACGAACCGAGTGAGTGAGTCCGGGTATTGTAGTTGAGTGACACTACTTTAATAAAAACTAATTGAGGTGAAATTAATTAAATTAAGATTTGAAGTATAGACTCGGGTATTATTTTTGGCTAGTGCTACGGGAGCTAAGCACGGGTTAGCCGGGTTTAATTAAATTATATATATATATATATATATATGTGTGTGTGTGTGTGTGTGTGTGTGTGTGTGTGTGATTGTGTGCGCATTAAATATTGGTGTTGGATATTTTATAAATACATACCCGTCTAATGCTATCATAGGAGGTTGCGCGATGTGGGTGAATCCCCCGGCTAGTGAATGCAAGGAGAGTATAGTTCCCGGGTCATATCGCTTGATGTTTTATTGTGTGATTTATTTTTTCAATGTGAGATGCTTTGGGTATGATTCGGTCTCACTCTCAAGGGGGGGAATATGACCGCCTCCGCCACGTTTGCGATATTTTTACCCATACTCGTGAGTGAGTCAGACTTGAGGTAACCGAGTTAGAGTGAGCATACCTGGGATATGACTGCATTTTAGAGAAAGCATCCGGTGAGTTATTACTCAGGAATGGATGGATATTATACGCGTCATGTGTATGAATGTCATAGTATACTAGTACGTATATAAAATGAGTAGATAATTATATACGGGATTATTACACAAGTGTGAAAGTATTTCTTCATAACTAGTGTGAAAGTTATACGATTAAAAAGAGGTTTCCTATATAACTAGTGTGAACATTATATGACTTAATATAGTTAAACTGATTGATAAGTTAATGAGTATTATGTTAAGTGTGCATGCATATTTAATTAATTGCAAGTTAACTGCTTGCTAAATATTTTCAAAATATTTTACTTGGGCTCGGACTCGTGTCAAAAATATTTTCCAAAATATTATAGGTGTCCAGCCACAAGGACGCCCGGCTTGAGGATTCTATCCAGGGATGCATAGCTGCATCTCGTGTGGAAGTTGTAGGACTTCGCTATAGACTCCTCCTTTTATTTATTCCCAGTGTAGGAACTTTATTTCAGTACTCATTTGAGCTTGTTGCCCTTTAGACTATTTCAGTATTTCCAGTTTATGGATTAGACTTTGCCTATCCAGTTCATTATTTCATTTTATTGTTGAACCGATAGTTGATTCGGTCTTATTTATTCATATTATTTATCTGTGTTGGATTTAGTTATCAGTTTATGTGGATGGTTTTAATTATTATTTATTTTCGTATGTTGTTAATTAATGTAAGATAAAATTTGACACCGGTCTATTTAATTACTAGGTGGTTAGTAACTTTAAAATATTTTTGACAGTAATGGTAAGAATGATCCATAGGAGATCAATGTTTGATTTTGATAAAGGGTTGGCCACCCGGTATTTTAATAGGCAGGGTGTCACTGACACACCCTAACCCAGTTACTTATAATTAAGTTTGAAAGTCAAAGTGAGTCAAACATAATTGCCTTAACCAAACAATAAACACGAGTATCCTTTTCTCAGTTATTAACATGAATCAATCAAACTAAAACTTTTCATAATTTTTGAGGTAATTATGCTTATTCAAACTTCCTGAAAAGATAAGTAGGCTTAAATTACCCCATCTATGTTTGACCAAAATCATGGTTTTATGCATCCCTTGCTAACCCACCTACCTCCTAGATTTGGCAGTGCTATCACAATACCTAAAAATCATAAACATAGGAACCATGAGCAAATTAACTCACTAAATGCATCATTACTACACTATTACATAAAATTAAATGCAATAAATCATGTCCCTGTGATAATATATACACACTTATCCGGCTCATTCATAAAGAATGACCAATTATTTACTTATCCGGCTCATTCATAAAGAATGACCTAATCTTTCTAAATCATGATTCACAAATTCTGTCTGCAATAGACAATTTTCCCCATTCTTGGTCGAGGAGTAACCCCTGTCTGTAGTAAACAATTGAGTAACCTCCCATTTTGGTAAACCGAAATGAATAGTTTCATATATTAACATTATTCTGATCATATTCGTAAACATGCATAATACATCTTACCAACAAGTGATATTCATACATAACCATGTATAATACATCTTACCAGTGAGTGATATTCAGATCATCTCCATAACCATGTATAATACATCTCTTTCCCGTGAGTACACTCACCTTGGCCACTTCATATGTTTTTCCCTTACCTTTGTCTGGCACTTTTTCAATCGGTTCTTCTTCCCTTTCACATATAAATTCTTACAATATTAGTATCATCATAAGGATACTAACAATCCAAAGAATACTTAAACTTTACTCAATTCATAAGCATTATAGGATTCCATTCAAATTCTTTATCATAAATGAAGTTCCATTCACATTCATGTTACGATATTTAACATATCCAAATCATAACCCAATCATAGTTTAATTCCTTCTTGATAATTTCATATTTAACATAATAGGTATCCAATTCAAAATACGGCACATCATTTCAAGTTTTCTAGAACATAATATGTCCATTTCTTTACTACATAGTAAATCTCCCCTATAGGCACCTCTATCGTTCAGTCAACTTTCGAGAATTTTCATAATTTTCCTTCATCATAACTTTCTATGATCTACCACCAAATATGAATAAACATATTGTATCATAAATTTTAGGGTTCATTTGCTATGTCAAGCAAAACATCAAACACATGGCATGCATACTTACACTTTTTGGGCAGATTCTAGACCTGAACTTCAAACTCTCACCCAAGATTCATTTCTTGGTATTTTTATATAATTTTTGGATATGATATACATATATAGGTACAGTTTCACATCAAAATAGAATTTCTCAATTACAATAAGTATACAAAAACTTATGAACGTTTGAACACAATAAGGCAATATAAAGGATTTACACCTTCGTCTTTCTCGAACTTGTATCTATCCATACATATACATCAAGGCATTAACGTTTAATAAACAAACGATGATTTGTATCATTTTCAATCAGTAATTCCAAAAATAATAACAATGATAGAATTACCTAAGCGACTTTTACGTAATTTTCTATGGATTTTTCTCTAACTCTTCCTCGCCTTTCTCTTCCCGAACTTCCCGACTCTCTCTCCTCGGGCTAAAACTCTTTCATGGCTAAAATATACTGAAGGAGGAGGTTATTTCAAGGTTTATAAGTCGGCGAAACCCACCTCCTTTTCCAACCAATCAAAGCAGACCATTTGTTATACTAATAAGACAAAATACCACTTAACGAATGGACAGATTTTCCCTTGCTTCGTAATTTTAGCATAACTCCTTACTCGGACCTCTGTTTTATGCACCATTTATTGTGTTACAAACTTAACTCGCATATATACAACTATATGGTTTTCACCTCAAGTCAACCATTATATTATAATGGTCAAAACTAGTCTCCAATCTGACCATTCCTACCGAAAATAACAAAATTTTATAAATGTAACTAATTTGATATTTCATACTTTATGAAGGTAGGATTAGACTAAACATAATAACATAACATTATGTACACTAATACCAAATTGTCCATATCACATAAGATAAACATGATTTAAACATGATTTAAACATAATTTATCATAACTATATTTGGGGTCACAACTTCCCCCTTTAGAAAATTTCGTCCCCGAAATTTAGATTGAATTTCACTTACCAAACAATCGGGGATACTATTTACTCATGCTATCTTCCATTTCCCAAGTGTTTTTTTAATTTCATGGATCCTCCACAACACTTTAACTACGGGACTAACTTTATTCCCCAATACTTGTTCTTTATGATTAAGAATTTCCATCGGTTTCTCAATGTACGACAAATCTTATTTCATATTATCTTCATTTTCTTTATCATTTATACGTAAGGATAATCGTTTAATGATTTCTTATCAATGTAATCCAATTCCCAACTCATAGATTAATTTATACATTCATATACGTACGTCGAATATTCACACATGATAGATTATCGATTTTATCATCTTATATTCACCATGAGTGAACATTCTTAATAAAAATAGTATCATTCTTCACATTTCTCCCTTCATTCCTATGGTCCATCCTTATCATCGTGTAATATTTCAAATAATAAATATTATATTACAAGACTAACTTCTTATATTTCATTTCTCCAACTTCCATTCAATACTTCAAATTATAAATATCATATTACAAGACTAGCTTATTATACATCATCTTCTTATCTTCCATTCAATACTAAATGCATGTGTTTGACTTTAACTAAACATACAATGACCTTAAAAATTCATTTATCCAACACAGTTACTTTACAATTATAATCTTAACCCAATCCTCATTAACATGATAAACTTATGCTACATCATTAATTCACTGACTTTACCAGTTTTCATAACCTGGATGTTAATTGTAACACCACCACTTAAAACCTTAAGCATGCCTACCATCCTCATAATACTTCTCTATTTATTATATGTTGTATTTATTTCAAATAATTTGTACAAATACCTTAATGTATCACATTATAGTATTTCACATAGCACATTCTCCTTTCACACATTTCTAGTGACTCATTATAATGTCAACCATATTCTTTATATGACATACCCTTAGTGATAACACATAAGCACAATGACAAATACAACCTAATATCCACCCAAAATAGTTGTTAATATTCAAACCCGACTAGCATCCTTCCCATACTTATACACAACACATATTCTTAAGAGGACTCCTCAATATTTTTAGATTTCCAACTCCTTGACACCTCGTCTTAACATTACTATTCATATAAGCATTTCAAAACATCACAAGAGTCATATCCACTGCATATACTCATACTATCAAAGAACTACATCTCAACTATCATTACCTTTTTCTTCTACTTATCATAATCCATTATGAACCCATGTTCGAAACAATTGTGATATATTATATTTCAGACCATTTCACATATTATCTTTAAACATATACAACTACCAATTTTCTCACTTCACCTTTACTATGTGAATCTTCATTTTATTCACCCTTTAATAATTCAAGTCCCATTATAATCATGTAATAATAATTCTTCTCACTTCCCATCCTTTAACGTAATATGGGTTCATGTACATTACTCTCCCATAAAGATGAGGAGCGCACCCATTCATGGCTTAGTACATAACACGACTCAAGTCCACATATACCAGTGTAGGAAGAGATCAATTCCAATAGTTCATAATTTTTCTTATCACCTTTTTTTTCTTTAAAAAATTTCTTCAATGACATGTCCAAACAACATATAAAATAATGCAATGATTCATATTAAAATACATGTATTCGATGTCATCCCCGAATAAATCTTAACATCTCATTTCCATTCCTGCAAAATCCTTACATTTCATATCCCGTACAACTATATATATGTATAACTAACAAATGTTAGTCAATAAAGCCAATTTACTTATGACTCAAAACAATTTCTACTTCCACTGCCAAATCTAGGCTCTCCTAACCCCAGAACCTCCAAAACCAAGGCTCTGATACCAAAGTTGACACACCCCAACCCAGTTACTTATAATTAAGTTTGAAAGTCAAAGTGAGTCAAATCATAATTACCTTAAACAAACAATAAACACGAGTATCCTTTTCTCAGTTATTAACATGAATCAGTAAAACTAAAACTTTTCAAAAATTTTGAGGACAGTAGCCGAAGAGCCTATGGTCATGGGACTTAGCTGTAATGTGACTAAACTTCGCTACTTATTCAGGATGGGCCCCCGGGCGGCATGTTCGATGGGCTATGATGAAGGTTGGGCCGATGATCCTGTCAAATTGGATGAGGTCAAGAGTGTGGCCTATAAACATGGTTGGTTGAATGCCTTGGGGATTTTAAAAGTTTCGAAATACTTTCAACTTTGGTATATGTATTAAATTGATTGTCCGGCTTACAGGCATCCTCCTTTTGGCAACGAAGAGAAGCGGGTTCCCTTAGATGCTATTACTTTTCAGTTGACCCAAAGCTATTTAACCTCTCATGATAGTGACGATGAGTTCCAAACAAACTCCAACGATAGTCGACGAAGAGCAATTGCTAAATTTCTTTTTGGGGCTGACCATAGCATGTTCATCTTTTTTATATTTATAATTTGTTATAGATGGTATTTTTGTAACTTGTAACTTTTTGTAACAAGTTATTTATTCAAAACTAATATTGCGCATTTTTTAATTCCTTTATGTCGAGCATGTATTTTATTGTTTTATCATACCTTTTAGGTTATGTCATCACACTACCTTAGGCTTAGAATACACCATGGTAAAAATACACCTAGTTTAAGGATAATCCACCGATTCAAGATTTTATCCAACTAAGACGGGTTCCTTCAGTGCCTAGGGATCCCCCATAGATCTTTTTCTTGCCTGAGAAATTCATGAGGTCTTTTCGTATTCTTCATGGCGAAGACCTAAAGACCTTAGGTTTAATTGTAATCAATAATTTTGAAACTATAATTAAGTTAAGATAACTCTGATTGACATTCGATCATTAATGAAAAATGTGAGCTTGTCACTTTGTAACCATGCAAAGTAATTGAAAATCTTAGTAACTGATCAAGTCACTTAGATCTTTATTCAATGACTTTGAATCAAACTACGAGCATCATAAGTCTTCAAAATGAAAATTTGCAAAAACTAAACATGATGAAAATAAAATCAAAAGTAAAATTTCTTGAGGTTAGTCGCATTTTATGCTCTATGTATCTCTCTTCCCTCCATTGTTTCCAAATGTTAGGCTCCTTGTAGATCATCTTTGATTAATTTGAATGGTCCCTCCCAATAAGGAACTAACTTGTCGTTCGAAGGCCTTTTGGTGCTACCGAGGACTTTTCTGAGAATATAATCCCTGACTTGGAATTTCCTCGGATTGATCCCTTTATTGTACTGTAATAACCAGCTCGTGTTGGTAGGACGCCAACTTGATCATGGTTTGTTCCCTCCGTTATTCCGTTAGGTCGAGTTCAACGCTCATGGCTTCGTCATTCAAACTTTATACGATAATGTTTATCCTCATGGTCGGCAGACTAGCTTTCAGGGGAATCATAACTTCCATTCCATATGTTATGGAGAAGGGAGTGCGATACGCCCAGAGGACATGGGGAAGCTCATCTACCAAGCTCCTTTTGCTCTTTCCAACCTCTTTTTCAAGCCATCGAGCATCGATTTGTTGGAAGCCTTTTCTTGGACATTTCTTTAAGGGTAGGCCACATAACTGAAATGGTGTTTGATTCCTTGGTCATCACAGAAACCTTGGAAAGAACCACTTTCAAACTGTGTACCATTGTCCGTTATGATTGCGCTGGGTACCCCAAAGTGAGTTATGATGTTCTTCCAGATAAATCTAATCATATGAATATCTCTAATGTTCTCCAGTGGTTCAACCTTAATCTACTTTGTGAAATAATTCATTTCGATCAAAAAGTACTTATGATTTCCTAGTGCAGTTGGGAGTGGCCCTATAATGTCCAGCCCCCACTACGCAAACGGCTATGGACAGTATTGGACTTCAGGTGACTGGCCAGTTAATGAAAGCATATGGGAGAACTTTTGGCACTTTTCACAATTTTAAGTGTAAGTGTTTTCATCTTTTTGTATATATGGCCACCAGTACCTTTTTCTAATTGCTCGAAAGGCTAGAGATCTTCCTCCTGCATGGCTCCTACAAATCCCATCATGTAGTTTATAATGAATTTGGTCGACGTGTTTTGGGTGTATGTATTAGAGTTAGGGGCCTCTGAAGGATCTTCTATAGAGTAAACGTGTATTTTTTTATCCTAATTTGATGATCTTGGTTTTTATCGATCGATAACGTATCATTCTATAGGTAAGAGATGGTCAGATCTATCCAGCTGGGATCTTTTTCAATAGCAGGAATTTTCTCGGAGGCCACCACTTTTCTAATGTTGGGCTTGGTGAGGAACTCCACTTCAATTATTCTCCTGAGATTGGAATCCACTACCAAACTTAAGGTTACTACAACATCGACATGACTATTGTGCCTCGGGGGAACTGTTGAACGTGGACTTTCTTAAATTTTGATATTAACTACGAACCACATGTAGGTATGTTACCATCCTTTCATCCATTTATGTCTCCACTGACCTGGTTGGATACCAGCATTTAATCGTAATACACTTCAAGGTGGTTAGCCCCTAGGAAGTGAGCCTTACGCAGTCTAGTTATAAGTGCTTCGTACTCGGCTTCATTGTTTGAGGCTTCAAAGTCCATCCTGATCCCATGTTTGATCATGTCATTTTATGGCGTTGCAAGAATAATTCCTACCCCCGCCCCTTTAGAATTAGAGGCACCATCCACGTACAATATCCACTTCTTGGATTGATTTAGATCGTGATCTTTTAGCTGGTCGATAACCTGTTGATTGGTAAGGGCCCTTCTCCGATAAATTTTGATATAAAGTCAGCTAACACCAGCCCCTTGATTATTGTTCTTGGTTGATAGTGTATACCAAATTACCCAAGTTCGATCGACCACTTGGACATGCGTCCATTTAGGTTGGCTTTATAAAGAACGACTTTAAAAGGGAAGGATGTGATGACTATGATGTAATGGGTCTCAAAGTAATGCTTCCATTTTCGAGATGCATTGACCAACGAGTAAGACAACTTATCCAGTGGTATATAGTGTCGCTCGGTGTCTTATTGACGCAGTAAATGGGGAACTATGTTCCTTCTTTATCGCATACCAAGGCCGAACTAACTGTGTGGATTAAAACTATAAGGTAAGAGTAAAGAGGATCCCCTTAGTCTGGAATTACTAATGGCGGTGTTCTACTCATATAAGATTTGATATCTTCAAGTTCTTTTGAGCGTTTATCGTTTTAGGTGAGATCCATTTCCTTCTTGAGTAACTAGAAAAATGACCTGCAACGCTCAGACTACTTGGAGATGATACGATTTAGGGTTGCGAGCATCCCAGTTAGCTTCTGGATCTCTCACAGCATCTTTGGGGGCTGAATATTATTGATCACTTCCATCTGATAGAGGTTTTCTTGATTTCCCTTTTGTTGATCAGATAGTTATAGAACTTTATCAATTGGACCCTGAAAGATCACTTGCTGGCATTGAGCTTTATCCAATAATGCCTGAGGATTTCAAAAGTTTCTGCCAAGTTCCTAAGGTGGTCTCCCTTGCGCATGCTTTTGACGAGCATGTCATCAATACATACTTCCATCGTCTCCCCTATTTGTTGCTTGAATATCTTGGTGACCAATCTACGTGTCTCCAATATTTTTTAGGTCGAAGGTGTCACACCCCGCTCAATTCTAGCATTGGCCGCCACCAAAACTAAGCCGAGCGTGAGTAAATAAAATACCATTCTCAGCATGAGACATATAAATTTAATCCACAAGATAAATGATAATCAATCCCAAAAGATAAACCATCCAACTAAGCGATACAAGATCCATATCCATGCCAAACTCAAAGTAAATCCAATCTCTAATAATATGAAACTGAATACTCTCCAACTGAATCTAGTGAAATATAATAATAAAATCCATAACAACTTTGGAACCGAATGGCCCAATTAAAACCATAAACTATGTCTCAATACAAGTGCGACGGAATAGAAAACTAAACTAAATCAATATGCATAAGGTAGAGCAACTCCAACTGCACCTCCAAGAAAAATCTTCAAAAATTCTATGCAGCTTCTCCAAAAACTAACCTGAAAAAGTTAGTCAACGCACGAGGTCAGAGCCCCGACCATGAATACATACTACTCGCCTCAAATAGGATCCTTGGATCCAGACAGTAGCATTATACGCAATAAATATCACAATAGAATATTTTAAATTAAACGAGATAATTAAACGCGATAAATATAAATCACTAACTACCCGTAGAGATCCCCATTTATGAAGGCACACCAATATAATTTTAAATTCCAAAGTCCCACGAAGTTAATCTTTTATTAAATTAACTCAACTTTTATTATTGTTCTCACTTTTTATTATGACGGTTCTTCCGTCCCAGGTGGTAATTTCCACCAAAGTATCACACTTCCCCTTGTCAATCGTCCTCTGACCCGTTTAAACTGTCGGTCCCGACACATGACAAGGTTCCACATACGACACGACATAAATTGTCCTCTGATCCATTTAAACTTCCGGCCCCGACACATTATGTCACCACAAATTTTAATACCCGTTTATATCTTAGGCATTAATTCTCAATTTCACAATTTATAAATTACCCCACCCTTTTATCGATGTGAGATCCTAAAAACACCCCTTAGTCCCATACCTAAGGGTTCCCAAGTTATCAATACGTACTACCCTATGTATATGATGAATTTCTAACATAAACCTTGACCTAGTCTCATGCCTAGGCTAGCGTAACGACGATAAAGTACTAAAAATCAGCCCACCCCTGATATAATAAAGTCGTAATAATCAACCCTCACTAGTCTCATACCTAGAAGGCGTAAATCATCAAAGGGTCTACTCACTAGTCCCATACCTAGAAGGCATCCTAAAATATAGGGAGAGAAAAATACCCAATAACCCATCGTCACAAAAGGCAATTAAATAATACCAATAAGTCACACAACCAATTATAATAAATCAATGTATAAAACTACTCACAATTGTACAATTCAATTAAATCTTAATTTAATTATCACAACGTCATAAACACCCAATTAAACCCATTTAATTGTTTAAATTAAATACGTCGATATTTCATCATTAAAACATCATATTTCTAATTTCTTTATCTCTACACAATTTACATGAGTTATACGCCCCCAAATTCATTTAATTCAAAACTAGGATTTTCTACATGCAACCTACACCAACAAAATCCAAAATCACTCATGAATTTCTACGTACCCACGAGTTATGAATATTATTCAATTAAAATATTTCATAAAAACAGCCCCAACTTTAATGTCCACTCTCTCTAATTAGATTGCTAATTGATTTTAAGAAAGCATTAAATAAAGGTTTAGGAAACACTTAAAACACATAATACTAAAGGAAAGGAATAGAGTATTCATGCCTGTGATTAGTTGGATGAAAAATCTGAATAGAAGGTTGAACTTCTCTTGAGAAAACACCAATTCAGTCTTACAAAATTATGAAAAGTAAGGGCTAGGGGTTGAAGATGAGAGACATATGATTTGGAAAAGCTTTCTGAAGAAAGTTTGAGAGAAAAGTGATTTTCAAAATCCCAGCCCCGTATCAATTTAGCATATAAAGGATTTAAGAGTTAAAACACAATTAGGAGTCTCCCATCCATCCACTGCCCCTGTCGTTCGAACGAGCCCCACAATCCCGCAAATCTTTTAAAATCCAACTTAATTATCTGATAAAAATTCATTAGCTGAATAAATACGCACCTGCCAGTTAAATGTTTAAATAAAAACCTTATAACCTTTTTATAAAAGACCCGAATTAGTTCTCAATTGAAAATTTACTAGAAAAACCAAGTTAAATCCTTAAAGGCTATAAACTCTAAATTTTTATCTTACTCCAAATTAATTAAAGATCAATAATTAAAACACGGGGTGTTACAGAAGGGCATGGCCTTTTAACAATATAGGCCCAGTGGAGTGATGAATGAGTTTTTGTCTTGGTCAGGACTGACCAGGGGAATATGGTGGTACCCCAGGTAAGAGTTTAAAAAACTTATTCCTTCGTGGGTTGCTATGACGTCAACCAGTTGGTCTATATTTGGCCAGGGGAAGCTATCCTTGGAGCAAGACGTATTGAAATCGATGAAGTCTACATAGATGCTTCAGTTGTCGTTATTTTTCAGGACTACCATCAGGTTTGAGAGCCACTTTAGGAATTGAACTTCTCTTATAGACCTTGCCTCCAGAAGTTTCCCTACCTTATTTTCCACTGCTATGGCCTTCTTTGGGGCAGTGCAATGAGCTTTCTGTATGATCGGCTAAAATGTTAAATCCATGTGAAGGCGATGACAAGTGATTTTGGGATCAATCCTTGGCATATCGTATGGATCACATGCGAAAACATCTAGGTTATGCTTTAGAAAAGAAATTAATTTCGTCCTTTCTTGATCGAATAGCATGGTGTCGATTATAAACTTCTTGTATGGTCGTCTCTCATCAAAAGCTATCCCCTTTAATATTTCCACAACTCTATTTACGGGGTCAACTCTTATCTTCTTAACCCCCGGTCTTCTATTATTTTGTTTCTATTTAGATGGAGTGGATACTTCCTGAGATGTTTTGGGGATGGATTTCTTCCCTTTCTTCTTCTATTATCTGGTCTTCATGGCGGCGATGTAGCATTTTCGAGCAATAGCTTGATCGCCTTTGATCTCTATGATGCCCCGATTTGTGATACACTTGAGTTTCTAATGGTAGATTGAGGGGACTACCCTCATAGCGTGTAGCCACCCACTGCCGAGGATAGCATGGTTAGGTGAGTCAATTTCGACCACCAGAAACTCGATGAGTTTTAAAATGTCCCCTGCCCTATCTGGCATGACTATCTTCCCTAATGACATTGTCATCTTTCCTGCGAAGCCGACCAGTGGGATGGTCGTTTCCTTCATATCTGATATTTTTAGTTTGAGCTTGTGAAAAATCTCGAGGTATATTATTTTTGAAGAACTTCCTTGATCCACCAGTAGCCTATCCACATCATAATTTGTAATCGTGAAAGTGATTACTAGTGCATTGTTGTGTGGGGTTCTTACCCTGACCAAATCATCCTCTGTAACACTATGTGATTGTTATAATCCGCATCATTTAGTCGCCTGTGTTTTCTAACTTGGCTTTACATAGGGTCCATCTGGAAGCCTCCATTATTGTTATGACCTTCTTGAGTTCCATCTGAACTGCATTGCTCTGGATCTGCTTAAGGTTAGATGCCCCATGTATAATGGTGAACTCGTGTCTTGCTTCATCATCCGACACGTTATCTGGTTTTAGTCACTGTTAGTGATGACCTGATTAACTTTCTTCTTTATATACTCGTTCAAATGCCCTACCTGGGCTAACCCTCCAGATGAGACATTAGGGCCTTGCAATTTTCTGTCTTGTGTTCGTTCTCCTTGTAAATGGTAAATCTGAGTGTGTTATTCCTATTAGTCAGATCTCCTCCCATTTTTTCCAGTCACTTAAGAAATTGATGGTCCTTGATCTTCCCTAGAATTTTATAATTTTTTTCCTTGAAAATCGTATTAATGGCTTGGAACGTTTTGGATGAATCTTTTTTGCCCCCGTTCTTAGCTCCTCTGTTTTGTTTCTTGTTCCCCCTTTTAGGGGTGTTCTTTTTGTCGTTGCCTTTATTCACATTGGCTTAACCAATTTATGCTTGGCTGGTGTTGACCACATCTTCTACCTTGGAGTACTTTTCAATATATGGCATGAGGTTGTCAATGAATTTCGCTTCCTTCTTAATGCGAGACTGGTGCAGTATATAGGTAGACGGGAGGACGATCTTGACTGACGCTATGGCTACCTGCTCCGAGCAGACTTCCACTTCGTTGAAATTTTCCCAGCAATGCTTGACATACTCCTATAAAGTCTCTTGTGACTTTTTCCTTGCGGTGAATAGAGAATCCATCCTCTTCGGATGCGAGTTTGTAAGAGCAAAACTTTGGATATTTCTCATAGTATATGCCTTGTAGTGTTTTAGGCTATAGTTTGGCGTATCTCGTTATAAACCATCACGTACCGTCATGGAAAATTGACATCAACACTCGAAACTTACCGACATCCCATAAAGGTATAAAGTAATTTCGAGTTTAAATTTATTCACAGACTTTATTTTTGAGATGTTTATTTTTATTAAGAACAAATAGGGATTATTTAGTTTTAAAAGAAAATATTTTTTATTTTAAATCTCGTTCGAATGAGATCTGTATCTCGTTTAAACGAAAAGGGTAGTTCGCTCAAAGGCTCATTAGAAATTAACATCGAACGTGCATCGATCGAGGGCGTACAGTTTTGACTCATCAGAAGGTCGTTTGAAGCCTGTTCAAATGAGAATGTCTTATGAATTCATTTAGTGTTCTAAAACAATTTTTAATTCACAACATACATCCTGAAGATTATTCTTATGAATTTTTTTAAATCCTAGACTATTTTAGTATCTTGCATACACCTTTGTGGAGAAGACATCTACAAGTATGACTTATGATTCTCGAGGGAACTCACTCCTGAAGACAAAGACTGATTGGTGGATACCAAGTGTAGAAGGTTGCATGTGGACTGCTCCTCACCGAGTAGTATTATTTATAGATTTATGAAGACTAACACGCTATACTTATGGTGGTTATCAAGTAGTCTGTAAGTCGACTATCTTGTAATATTTCTAAAGTGTTGAATAAAGGTTTTATCTGCAAGGGCTTTTTTCTGAAACTTTGCCTTTGTTTGAATGCTTGATTTTCTTTATCTGTTTTATCACACAAATGTATGCTTAGGATGAAAAGACAAAATTTATTAAGATAAAAATTGGTGTTGTATGTTTGGATTATAAAATTACAAGAATAAATTATTGATTGTGACCATCCTTGTCGAGCACATTTATTTCCGCATTCTCATAGTGATATCAGTGCCTTCTACTCTTAAAAGTGGTATCAGATCATTTTTACCCCTTTACAAATTGGTATTAGAGCGGGTTACACTAAATTTTCGTGTTAGATCCTTATTTATTGCTCTCTTAGGGTGGTTATTTATTCATATCTCTTGCGTTTAATTTATTTATTTTTCTCTCGATGGATTCCCATAGTTTTGACGACTTAAATCATTTGAATTTAAAGTTTGATAAATGATTTGAGATTCTTGGAAAATAATTTTTTTATTTTAAAGCTCCTATGGAACTTTTGCAAACTGTTTAAACTTGAAGAGATTTCTTTCGTGAGAAGCTTGTGGACATGGAGCGAGATTTTAGTATTCAATAATTTTCCAAGAAAGAGATTGATGATAGAGTCCGATTTTTAGAGAAAGAATTAGAAGACTCTAAAATTTCTAGGGTTTGTGATTGTGCCATTAAGGATAATGATAATTTAATTAATGATTATAAGGCACGTGAGAAGACTCTTAAGGATAAATTCGCTTGCATTGAGGGGGAGCGAGATAACCTTCTAGGAATGATTGGAAATTGAAAGAAGGAGTCCCTAAAACTTGAAGAGTCAAATTCCTTACTTAAGCCTAAAATTTTGGAGTTAATAGATGATTTAAAGGCCTCGAGTAGTTTTAAAAGTAATGGTACAAGCTCCCATAATTTTAATGCTTCGAGTGTTAAATCCAAGACCATTGTTTGTTTTAGAGGGTCAATCGTATCCAAAGACGTTAGAAAAGGTCAATCGATAGGTAACATTCCTCTCATTTACACATGTTCACATTATAATAGGAAAGGTCACCATATGGCATTCTATTATGATCTTGGAAGAGGTCCTAGGAAGTTGAAGTCTAGTGTTCTCTTGGTTCCCAAAACTCGACATGTTTAGTACACATCTATTTGGATTAGAAAATCCTTTTTAGAGGAGCTAGATATTAGACTGCTTGATTCTCGCATGCTTGCACATGATTCTTCACTTGCTGTGTCTTATGGATGATTTCTTGCATATTTTTGTTTGTCATACACTAGATATTCTTCATGATATATATTTGCTAGGGTTATGGCATGTGTATCTTTTGCATTATATTTTTCTTTTATTGAGTCTTATTGAAAAAATAAAAAAAGATTTTATCTTGATAATTTTTTTGAAAAATACAAAAAGATTTTTAGATTTTGTATACTTTAGTTTTACATGCTTAGTGTGGCATATTGGTCTGTTCGAATCATATTCACTATGTACTTTCCATGTGGTTAGGACATGTGGTTATGACTTTAGATACTTATATTGTTCTTAACAATGTATATGGAGTTGTTTCGAACTTGATTTGCTTTATGGATTCGACTTTGTATATGCCTCCACACACACATGCACGAGCTTTTTGATTTTTGACTTCACTATGTATATTTAAGCTTGGTGAGATGTTCTCCCATCAATCCTATCATCTACATATTTTGACACTGAGGGGGATTTGTGCATGTAAGAATCGTTGTCCATGAGAGTTTCTTTAGTATTGGAAAAAAATATGAGTGAGCACAGGGAAGGACTGCGAAAGACAAAGTCTTTGCATTAAAGACACCATTGGCAAGATCCCAATAGAAAAATAAAGATAATAAAAATAGAAAAATTGCCAAATGGGGTCTAACTTAGCTTGTTTGTTTTCTAGATCTTTCAAAAGCAATTTGCTTATAAAAATTATATTCATTGATCATTTGATGGAGATTTAGTTGAAAACCAACGGGTTTGAGCAATGAATCCTAGTCATATCTATTTTATCATGAAGTTATTGATTTGTAAAATCATCAATATTCTAGGCTTGTGTGAATTGCTCTTATTTTATTCATTAAGTTCACTTTATTTGTCACTTGAGGCTAAAGCTTAGTTTGATAAAGTTTTGTAGTCAATTGAGAACTTTTTGAACATATTTAAGTGTTTGGATAATAATTCATTTGTATTTAGTTCACACCCATTCATTCCATCCCACAAATGTCTAGACACATCGATACTATGCTAGTGTGTAAGGCTTATATGTTTTGTATCATATTTTGTGGTCATTTGTACCTATATATGTGTGCCAAATTTTATTTGGTATATTTTGTATACAGTATAATGGTATTGTATGTTGTATTTGTGAAATTTATTTATTTTTTGAGAAAAAATAAAAAAATTCAAAAAAGTTGATTTTGATGATCTTTGAGATTATCATTACAGATGCTTGATTTATATCATTTTGTAATGATATCTTATCTTCTAAGAGGTGCTTCGTTTTTCATGATTATGTTTTACTCCTTTGTTTATTACGAACAAAAGGAGGGATAAAAAATTATGGGGAAGTTTTTTAAAACTCGATGCGTCACGGGATATATGTTTTTCTCTCATGTGTGTAGGTACTTAAAGAGGAATTCAAGAGACATCGGATGAAGATAAAAATTTTGCAAAAGGGAAGAAGAAGAAGAAGTTTGAAGACAAAGATACTTATGCCATCCCATTCTAGGGTTAGGAAGGGTGTTAGATTTCTGATACCATTTATAGAATTTTGTTGATGTAATTTGGATTTTGGATCGGTTTGTTCATTTTTGTACCAGAATAGCCGAATGGGGGAGATTCATAAGAGAAAAATTTCTGATATTGCTTATGGTATAGGCCTTTTATTATTTAAGCTAGTTTTGCGTATCCCGTTACAAACCATCTCGTACCGTCACGACAAACCGACATCAACACTCGAGACTTAGCGAAACCCCATAAAGGTATATAGTAATTTAATGTTTAAATTTATTCACATACTTTATTTTGGGAATGTTTATTTTTATTAAGAACGAATATGTTTTTTTTTAAAGAAAATATATTTTATTTAAATCTCATTCAAATGAGATTTATGTCTCGTTCAAAAGAAAAGGGTAGTTCGTTCGAAGGCTCATTAGAAGTTTACATCGAACGTGAATCGATCGAGGGCATACTGTTTTGACTTGTCAAAAGGTCATTTGAAGTCTGTTCAAATGAGAATATATTCTCCTTGAAATGAGACTTCGTTTCATTCTAACGAGTTATTTTTCTCATTCGAACGAGCCTCAAAATTATGAACGCCCTATTAATACCTGTTTCGTGTTCAGATTTTTTAACACTTTTGTCAGATCCATTTTCGCATATATTTTACAAAATTTCTTCTTTATTTTGTGTCCTAAAAAACTTTTTAATTTACAACATACATCCTAAAAAATCATTCTTGTGAATTCATTTAAACCCTAGATTGTTTTAATATCTTGCATACACCTTTATAAAGAAGGCATCTGCATGACTGACTTGTGATTCTTGAGGGAACTCACTGTTGAAGACAAAGGATGATCGATGGATACCAAGTATGAAAGGCGATGTATGGACTGCTCCTCACCGAGTAGTATTCTTTAGAGATTTGCAAAGACTAGCGCATTATACTTCTGGCGGTTATCAAGTAGTCTGTAAGTCGACTGTCATGTAATATTTTTAAAGTGTTGAATAAAGGTTTTTATCCGCAAGGGATTTTTTCCTGAAACTCTGCCTTTATTTGAATGCTTGGTTTGCTTTATCTATTTTATCACATATATATATATGCTTAGGATAAAATATAAAATTGATTGAGATAAAAATTGGTGTTGTATGTTTGGATTATAAAATTATAAGAATAAATTATTGATTGTGACCATCCTTGCCGAGCACGTTTATTTTTTCATTCTTATAGTGGTATCACTGCCTTCTACACTTACAAGTGGTGGTAGAGCATTTTTACCCCTTTATAGAGTTGCTGGTTATAAAGCGAGTAGTGAATACCTCAGCGAGGGACTTAAACCTCTTAACGACCTGTGGTGCAACCTCTCAAACCATTTTTGGGCTATGTCTCTCGGGATGGATGGGAATATGTGACACATAAGAGCATCGTTGTGACTCCACAGAGTCATCATTTTCCTATACTGACGAACGTGGCCTATGGGATCTGTCTTGTCATCGTATCTCTTGAATTTTGGGACTATAATTTTTTTCGGGGTTCCTCTTACTAAATTACCTTTGAAAAAGAGTACTACATTTGCATGATAAGGGCCTTTCTCTCCAGCTCGTTTATGGATCTGGCTCCATGATATGCTGGGTGTTGGTCCATCTCTTTTCGGAGTAAACTCCTTATATTATACCTGTGGCATTCTTCATCCCGATTTCATTTCACCATGTGACTTTCGCACTTCGAACGGTCCTCGTTACGTCCAATACTCCTTCCTTGGCTGCTAGTTTTACTCGTCTGACGGCTGGGAGTCCGACCACAAAGTTTTCAGTTCTCCTGGCGGAGTTTTTTCTCCATCATCTCCAATCGTCTCTAGAGGCGTTAATTCTCATTAATTTGGAGGCGAGTTGCCTCCACTTTCTATTGGAGTCGTGTTTCATAAGCATCGAGCAGTCGTGATATTTGTGTTGATCTAGAATGCTCATTACTTTGCTCGAAGAGCTACTCCTCTGGATAAAAATCTTGGATTCCCATCTTGGCAAACCTCAGATTTGATCATGAGGGGAGCTAGGTCAGCTCCCACGTCACCAGCTTGGGGTGCACTATTTGGGTGATGAGACATTTGTGTTTACTCTTTTGTTTCAGGTTATTTTCATAGAAAAAAAGATCGATTCCCACAAACGTTATTAATTGTGAGTACAAGAAATCACAATGAAATATTTCTAAAAAACAGGGGAATAAAAGAATAAAGTAAATTATCACAACACGAAGAGCTAAGAACCCCCCCGGGAAAAGGGACATGTGATTTCGAACCTCTAAGAAATTAATAAGAGCTGAGAACCTCCTCCGTAAACGTAGGTTGTTTTTAAACTACGCAAATCTTTGTATTGTGATCATTTACTTTATTCTTTTATTCTCTAGAAATATTTCATTGTGATTTATTGTACTTACAGTATACATACATGCATACATGCACAAATATATCATTGTGATTTCTTATACTTGAATATTTATTTTTTAGAATTTTTCGTAGAAGATGCTTCTACAACGGATTCGAGGCCTACAAATTGTGACAAGGAGTCTGATCCCATGAAAGTTTAATGAAGAGGTAATGCAAGTATAAAATCTATTATGAAAATTATGTTTTAAATTCCCATTTATAAGTTGTTACTTTTTTTAAATATGTTTTAAAAATTGGCTTTTTTCCAAGTTTGAGTTGATGATGATAAGGAGATTGCAAAATGATGATAATTGAGTTATTTGGGACTTTTGCTTGATAGTTGCTATATTTTAGACTTATTTTGTAATAGTTGATATTATTTGGGACTTATTTTGTAATAGTTGATGTTGTTTGAGACTTAGAACTTTGGCATTTTAAATTGTGTTATTTGAGATATTTTAATTATTTTGAGACTTTTAAGTTGATGTTGAAGTTTTAGACTTAGAAATTGATGGTGAGATATTGGTATTTACTAATACACTTTATTTGCTTATAAAGTTACTTTTATTTATGATATAACAAAATCAGTTTTTTTTTTAAATAAATTAAAAATTTCTGGTTATAACCCGCGGGGTGAGGCAGGTTCCGACCTGTTTAATTCAAGCGGAGCGGGGCGGGGACGGGTTTAAGGAGATTATACTTAAACGGGCTCGGGGTTTAAAATCTTATCCCGTCGTGGATCGCGGGGTGGGGCAAGTTAATCTTTTTTTTTTTCGCGGAGCGGATTTGGATTTTGACATACCCGCCCTATACACGACCCGTTGCCATCCCTAGGTGAGGCTTATTTTTATAACAGTGAAAAGTAGTTGAGTTGTACAGGAACTCTCCTAACTCTTTATTGTCTCGCGTGGTGATTTCTGTTTATCTCGTTTGAGAATGTAGTTAATCATTTAAGCTTGTGAATATCCACATGATAATCATTTATAGTTATTCATGTGATAAACATTTGTAATTATTCATGTGGCATTAAATTTGATTGGAACAACATGTTGGGCGTGCTCGAATCGTCAAAAATTAGGCATTTATGGTTTGGGACCCACATACATTTATATATCATGTATGTATGGAAGTTATACACACACACACATTTAGGGGTGTGCACGAACCCGAATAGACCGAAAAAACCGAACCGAACACGCTTTTGCGGGTTTTTTTTTAATTCGGTCTAAAAATATTCAGGACCGCATAATTCGGTTCGGTTTCAGTCTTGGCTCGTAAAATTCGGGTTTGGACTGAACCGGACCGCCTTCATTATATATATATATATATATATATATATAATTTTTTTTAATTTTTTCCTACACGCACGCAGCGAACGTACGGTACCACAAGTTCAACCACACATGCACATTGTGTGCATAAACTGCTTCCAGCCCAACATTTAACCTAACCTAATTTCCTTCTCTCTCCCTCTCTCTTCTACGAACAGCCACCACAACAAACACCACACCTCTCCCTCAGATCTGGACGGCCACAACCCATCTCCCTCGGATCCGTCCGGCCACAGCCCATCTCCCTCAAATTCGACACAACCCATCTCTCTAATACCAGCACCCCTCACCATCTCTTACACGCCACAACCCCCATCATCTACTGCAAGTCTGCGAAAATCTGGCACAGTCCTCACCATCTCTTACACGTCACACAAGGTACATCCCTCATTTTCTTAGCAGAACTCTATTTTTTCCCTTTTAAACATATTGCCTATTTGTATTTTCCCCCGAAACTGTCACTGTCTGATTATTTACATAAAGAGTTCAATAATTCTTGAAAATTTCATTACATACACTGAATTCTGAAATCACAAACTATTCTTTGACTCATCGACTCCATTGTCTTAGTGAAGGAGAAAATATTGAACACATCCTATATATGTCCGACATGGTATCACAATCAAATAAAAACTGAGCAAATTGTTGAAAAAGTGAAAATATGAGTTCAAAAGAAAGAAAAGTTATAAAATTGCTTATGTGATACCATATTATATTTATTAAATATGTTCACATTGGTCGAAGTTTTGGATTCAAGAAGCAGATGCTTCCCCATCTGAATGTATTTTCGGGCTTTGTCAATAGCGTTTGTTATAATATTTGTTATGATAGTTGTTATAATAGTTGGATCTGTTATAATATTTGTTATAATAGTTGAAAACTTTCCATCTGTTTCTGTTATAATATTTGTTTGATAACACAAAATGCCTTAGTGTGACAAGGTTTTGAAAACCCATATGTTATAACCATCCATGTGTTTTTAATAAAAAAAAAATACGTGATGTTTTATATGGGTTGGACCGAATTGGACCGAGACCGAACACAGACTGCTTGAAAATTGAATAGGTCCGAAACCAATTATTCCGGTCCGATTTCGGTCCATAATTTTTTTGGACCGATTAATGCGGTTCTGTCCTAAAAATACCCCAAATCCAGACCGGACCGTACCGCGAACACCCCTACACACATTTGTTTACCAATTTGTCAATTTTTAAAAAAATGAATTTAAAAACAAGCTTACTAAGTGTACATTAATATTTATAATGCACAAAAAATTAAATTTAAATTTTTTTATTTAAAAACGATATTTAAATCGAATTTTTTGAATATATAATTAAATTAACTCTTATAATTTAAAAGTTCATAATATTTTTGTTGTTGGTAACTAATAATTATTAATAATTATAATAAATCTTTATATACTATAAAATGCTATACAAGGGAGTTAAGGCTCCCTCTCAATTAAGGTGTCCACGTGTTACCTCCTAAATCTTTTCTTTGATCGCCTCTTTTGTGTCCACGTGTCACCTCCTAAATCTTTTCTTTGATCGCCTCTTTTTTCTTTCCAAACGTCAAGAGTATCACGTTCTTCGACGATGTATTTGAAGAGACGGGTACCCCTTTCTCTTCCCAATCTTAATAACACCACCTGGTACAATGTCCATTCAGATTCCCTCTATATTTATGCAATCAATGGACCAAGCTCTTCTTCGCCCAATAGCAAAACCTAATGAAATTTCGATGGGGGAATAACGGCTTTAGAGGATATCAAAAAATTTGAGGTTTTGCTAAAGCGTAGTGGAGATTAGATTTATGTTGGCAAGGTTTGATTTGGCTGTGATTGGGGCTCTATTGAAGCTCTGGATTTCTTTCACTTCTATGTTATTTGCTCTTTGCATGCAACAACTCTAGTGTTTTCAACAGCAAAGCCCCAACCCGTGTGTTCCTACTGTTTCGATGCGTTTGAGGCCGAAAAGGTATAAATCTCTCTTAAACCTTTACTTTCTATTTTTAAATAAATTTGTTTTCCTAATAGGTACTGATCTGAAATGGGTTTATGTTTTTTTGGTGCAAGAATTTGTTTTTCTCCTATTATTTGTGAACAGATGCTTGCTTTGAGTTGCAGTGTTCAAAAGTAATCAGTGAGTTCAATAGTGTTTCTAAGTTATCTTCTTAATATTTTGGTAGTGGAGGTACATTCTCTCTTACTTTTTGAACTATCATCATATTTTGTGATTGGATGATATTTGGGTAGAATAATGAATTAAAGCAGCCTTCTATTTTTGTAGGCATTTATATGTAATTTGTGTACCGGATTCAAGTGAATAACTACCTACTTTACTTCCCGTTTCTACACTCAGTTTACTTTTACTGTATAAACCACTTTTATTGCCAATTAGTACTTCTCAATTTATAAAAATCTCATGATGTTTATATGTTATAAAAGACAAACAGGTTATACTTGATGATATAGATGGGATAATTATTTTATATTTGATAGTGAGTTGACATTGCTACAATACTAAGATTTGTTTATATTCTTTATAGGATGACTGTTGCAACCTAAAATAACACGATCAAGTGGGCCAATAAAAATGTGACACCTAATTAAATTACTATATTATTGATGGAATGTAATTTTCCTTCAGTCAATTAGTTCCTAATCTTCAATGATCTTTGTATAAGATTGTAATATATTTGTGGCACTTAGGCTTCCAACTCCTGAGTCAAAGGTCTCACATTTGTTAGTTACTGAAACCCCATTAGTATTTTAATTGGTCTAACAGTTAGAATATCTGGCCTTCAGATTGTCAAGTGCATCCACAAATCTCTGGACACAACAGACCTATCAGGAGCATCAATAAATACATCATCACTGTCAATTTATTTCTTTTTTGACATTGTTTTTTTCACTGATGTGAAAAATATAGCAGATAACACCAAGAAAAAATAAATTGTAGAATATCTTTTCATCTATTTTGCGTTTTACTTAGTACTTACTAAGGTCTGTATGACTTTTCATTACTATAATTTATAAACACAACATTTTGCAACCACATATAAACAATGTCCATCATAAGCACATAAATTAGCATATTCCATGCCTCTGTTTCTGCATTAGATAAGATGGAGTGCCATTATATATGGAAGCATACTAAAATACATGTGTTACGTTGAACGAGTTGGCACGTAACTCACATCTCACTGATAGCCTATCTTTAACATCTGACCACTGATTAATTAATATTCCATTTATGTTGTTGTGAATGTATATTTATTTATTGAATTATGATATTATTGATATCATAATGTTTATTTTCTATATTAAACATATAATTTATGGCCCTGTTTCTGCATTATTAATCAATCTATTTGTCTCTTACAATTATTGTTGTAAATATCCACGCGTCCTCTATTTTATTCACATCTAAATATATGATTCAATATCATATAAGGTTTCTACAATCTCTCCCTTTAGCTCTTCAGCTTTGGGGGATTCAGTTGTTTGAAATATAATTACATTAATACATTGCAATTTCTTAACATGTTGATTTGGGTGAAATGAGGAGTTTATCGTTGTCTCTAAACTTTTTTTTACTCACATCGCTTTGCGTTGCTATATCATAACTTAACTTTATTCACACAGACTTCATGATGAGCACTGATCTTCCTTCATCCCAATGAATTTGACAAGGTTCAACATTTCAACTGTTCATACTGAACCCGATTTTAGATTGATTGAAGATATATTGGCTCTTCGTTTCGACTCTCTAAATGATGTATCTCATTTCAATTACATATTTCCAATCTCTCCTTTATTATATCATAATAATATAAACGTCGCAGGTTCTATACTTCATTTACCAAGCAAGAATCACAGGTGTACAAGACCCTTTTGGTTGGTATTATGTAGCATGCAACCTCTGCAACAAGAAATTAAAGCATAACATCACGTCCTTCTTCTGTGAATCATACAACACCGACAATATCATTCCTTCTCCTAGGTAATTTATTCTGAAAATTTCTTTATTTATCCTATTCAATCTATCATTTCATAACAAATTACATTCCTCCATAAATAGGTACAAAGTGCACATCAGCATCAAGAACGCAATAGCTGGCACAACATTTGTCCTTTTCACCAAAGAGATTGAATCTTTGATCAAAGTCCAATGTTCTAAGCTTGCACATATCAACCATGACATTAGCGTATGTTTTCCATAATCATTTATAATATTCCCTCTCAACATTCATTTTACAATTTTTCAACTCACTCATACTATGTTTACTATTTTATACAGTTATCCAAAGATCCGCTGCCACTTGCAACCACAAGGATCATCGGTACCTCCCATAAATTTTTCCTCATTCTAAATAACTAAAACTTAGTCCATGGTTATGAAAACTACACCGTGACAAGCATTAACTGAAGATAATTCAAAGACTACCAACTCCATTCATAAGGTATTGTACACATACTAATTAATATTTATCTACTACATTTATTTGCATAACTCTAATCCAATCCAATTTACATTAATCATTATCACAGATAATGAAATCATCAGTGATGCAATTCATCATTCTTTTCCAATATCTACTACATCACAAAATACACATCCTTCCCCTGAGGTCAAAAGCGAGGATTTCTCTATGTAAGGACATTTTTGTCCATTATCATGTGTTATGTCGTACGCCGTTACACCATTGAAGAAATTCAAGATTCATATAATCAACGGATCCGAATAACAAAAGAGGAAGGAATTTGCATTCTGACAGGCCGGACCGGTCCGCCCAGAGAAAACGAACCGATCCGACCCCGGACCGGTCCGCCCCTTTACCGGACCGATCTGCCTGCTGAAAAGCCAGTACACCCCGGACCGATTGCGAACCGAAGAAGCCAAATATAAAAAGAACCGGTCCGCCCCTTTATCGGACCGATCCGCCTTAGACCCGAACCGGTCCGCCTGGGATAAACTCAGCCAGATCGTGCAGAGATTTTTTAGGCTTTGAGTTCCTTATTTAATCCCACTACGGGGAGTTGGTTTGGTAAGACTTCTACACACGATTTTCTGAGTCCATAAACTCAAGTCTTCACCTTTGTGAGTTTCCAAAACTCATGTTTTGATTCACACAAATTTCCAAACCATTTGTGAATCGTTTTGAAACCCTAGAACACAATCCTTTGCTGTTCAACCCTTGTGAAGAAGACCGCTCTTCTTCTTCATTGCAGCCCTCCTGGAAAGGGATATCTCCAGCCGCCGACTACAGAATCCGACACCTGAGGGTAATTCTTAGTCACTTGTATTTTCATTGTAATCAGAAATTGTACAGTTACAATATTATAATGAAAATAAATGGTTTTGCCCCTTTGGGGGATTTTTACTCACATGTATGTGTTTGAATGTTCTTGCATATGTTATCATCTTGTTCAATCACATATAATTCCATGTTTAGGATTTAATTGGGTTAAAACTGTGTTTAATTAAATAACTTCCTTACTTGAACGCACGCGCACTCCTCTTCACTCTAAAAGGAATCGTTCGAAGAAAAATGATGAGAGGAAAAAGAGGATGCTGTAGATTCTATTTCAAGAATTCAATCTTTATCAGCTTTTTAGAACTTCTACTATTTCAATATCAAGTTTATTTCCGGTCTCTATGTTAAACATTAACAATGTTTGTTAATATTTCTACATGGGTTACAACTATCACTACTAATATACATTCTTACCCTATTGCACTTCTTTTAATCTACTAGCAACTTTTCGTTTCACTTCTTTTATTATGCATTTAATATTTCATGCACCGCGCATCGCGCGAGTTTTCACATAATAATAATTATTTTGAATTTAGTTCAATTTTCAAAATTTTATCAAACTAACTTTTTAAAATTAAATAGGTAAACATGGGTGACGGATGGCTCCGATATTTGAGTAAAATCCGATGGGTAACCAAAAATGTGAAGGATTGAATATGTGGGGGCACATCACACAATAAATCAAGTGGAAGGGTCTGAGTCTGAGCAGTCAGATCCGTTGGGCAAAAATGATTATTATGTAAGTGGTCCAGATTGTTGTTCTTCCCCTGAACATGTACAAATTTCTTTTGGTTACCCAACCATCAAATCAAATGAGTCGACTTGTTATGATTGGAACAGACGGATCAACTTTACAACAGCAAACACACCTATGGCCCCCACCCCCTCCTCCCTTATCTCTTTAACACTTCTCACTCCCCACACATTACCACGAGGGACTTGCACAATATCATCGCTTTCATAGCCTTTTCTGTCTAAAGAAAACTGTTCCATGACTTTATAACAAAAAAAAAGTTGTCTCCCTATTATACCCTCCAATCAATACCAAAATACATAATCCCCCGAGCAAAGATACCTGATAAGAGCATCCCCGACTACGGATGCTCTTGTTGCTTTGTAATACATTTTTAATCTTATTAAATATGAATCACATATATCAATTAATGTATTGTTAAAATCACCATTATTATCATAACCCTATCATGATTAATATCAAGGTTCTAAAAAATGTGGACGTGATCGAAGTGTGGAGGACAAGTCTTAAATCTTAGAAGCCTAGGCCGACCTTAAGCGTAAAAATACGTGAAAATGCGTTTAGACCTTTTTAATATATTTTAATATTTTTTAACTATAACAAGGCTATTAAAATATTAAAATTATACATATCATAAAAATGTGTCTAAATATTTGCAAATTAAAATACTATTTGATTATTTTGGATGAGATAATGGTCTGGTTTGTAAAAATATCTTTAAAATGCGATATCGTTTCACTAAAGCATTATTGTTTTTAGAGAAAAAGTGCGCCTTAAGGATTTTACCAAGCAAAAGGCGTCAAAATCTTAAGGCGGGACATTTCTCCCAAGCCTCAGGTTTTTTAGAACAGTGATTAATATTAAGCAGTAATAGTTATTATGTTTCATTCACTTAGTCAACGAGCCAAAAGATCGTTCGACTGACTCAAAAATATCAAAGGTCTTATTTTACTAATTCAAGACATTAAAATGACTAATACATCCTTACAACTGTTGCATCATTTAAAAAAAAATCAAATCTTTAGAAGTTCATAACTTCAAATCTATAAATCCAAACAAAATTTATATATTTAGAATCTACTCGTCAAGATCTATCAAACAACACCCATATTCGATAATTTTTGACGAAAAAATCAAAACAAATAAACTTACTCTTTCTATAAAAATTCCATTTTTTCGACAAAAATTCTTCTCCAGCGCGGATATGGTGCCGTTGGCGCGGACCAAAAAAATAAAGAAATCAACGAAGTGAGAAAAAGAAACAAGAAGAGAGAAACACTCCGGTGAGAATTCCACCGGCCTCCGATGAGATTTCAGTGAGCTGTTTCTAACGAGTCTCCGATGGGATAGGCGGGGTGGGAGTAGAGATGGCGCTGCTAGAGAGAGAAAGAGTGTGGTATTATGTGTTTGTTTTTAGAGAGAGAGTAAATAAGTTTAAAATGAGTATACGTGAGGATATATTTGTCTAAATATATATAGTTTATAATAAAAAAGAACTTGGTGCATTAAAAAAAGAGTTAATGGGATTTAATGCATATTTGGCTCAATAAATGAAACTAGCATTGAATTATCCATAATATTAATATATAGTATATCAAAAAAGTAAAATTATATTTTGGAAATAAAAATGAGGGATGTTTTTATCATAATCCTGACAATAATCCATGAGATTTGTTTTTAATTTTGATTACAAATATCAAATTTCTATATAGTGACTAAGGTGATGGGTGAAAATATTTGAAGCACTTAAAGTCTATTTTATACATACTTAGTCCCTAAATTATTTTGTGATATTCTTTGTCTATTTCTTCTATTAACTTTAATGCAAATATGGATAAATGGTATTTTATGCCTATTAAAAATTAAATAATTAATAAACTATCATTAGATTGGGTCAGAACCCAATTTTTTAAAATACCCATAATCAAACAGGTGAAAATAGTTTTTCTTTGTTTAATTTTAAAGAATATTAAATCACTATGAAATAAATTAATTAAAAATATATTAAAATATTATATTTTTTTATCACAAATAAATAATTGTTAAAAATATTTTTTCAAACATTAATGTTGATGTAAAAAATTAGATCACTCTAATAATTCAATCACAGATAAATAAATGAGACAAAAGATTTTTAAAGTGGTTCAGCCTTATATGAATGGCCTACGTCCACTGTTGTTTTATTGCTGAGTGTTTGGGAATTCTCGATTACAAGAAATTCCGTTCTGGATCCCAAAGTTTGGATTCAGGATCAGATCCCTTACAATGAGAATTGTACAATGTATTTATAGCCCTGAGGCTGTAATGTGAAAGGGTAATACATTAAATGATATACATATGAAAGGATAATACATTTAATGCCCTCTTTGCGTGTGCGTCTGAATGATAAGCATTTAATGAATCAGTTGAACAGTTGGTTATCCAGCTATTAATGCTTTGTTCGAGATGCAGCTTGGATCGCCTGAGTAGCTCGGACCGCCTGAGATTCTCGGTGCTAATGAGTTCCTCGGAGAGGTCCTGTTCCTCGGAGCATAAGTGATCCTCGGAGAGGTCTTGTTCCTCGGAGCATAAGAGTTCCTCGGAGCGTATGATCATCTCGAAAGTGCTTGTTGTTGCCATGTAGATAGCCACGTGTCTTCATATGGTTGGTCCAAGTCAGCAGATTAAATTTAGTATCAACAGAAGCCCCCAATGTTTCATAGTTCGAAATTTGAGGAGTATGGAACATTCTTTCTCGGAATACGGTAGCTTTAAATAGTTCTTCCTGATTTTTAGGATCATCTCCCTTGTATTTATTTCTCCTTCCCAATTCGTAGAATCATGCTTTTTTGGACTTTTCTGCTCGCTTCGGTTCCCGCGTCACTTTTCGTCTTTTTAGCCGCTGTTGTTCGCTTTGATTCCCGCGCCAATATTTAATGCCTTTTTAGCCTCCGGTAACATAATCATCCTTTTTGTAATCATTATTTCGCCAGTTCCCAAGGCAAGGTATTTAAACTTCACAGAGACTCCCATCGTCTTCTATCTTTTCAAATTTTCATCTTTGAGTTTTTCATTGTCTTCTACTCTCTTGTGCGTTCATCTCTTCCGTCGTTCATTGTCAACAGCTTCAGTCTTTTTTCTGTAAGATCCTCTTTCTTCTTCTTCATTTCTTTTAGTTCATCATCATGGTTTACCCAGTTGAGTCTCTTGACAAATTTCGATCTGATTTTTCCATTCCCTCTTGGGTTGTCTTGGAAGAGCTTTCTGAGCCTTCTAATTATTTCAATTTAGCTGAGGGACATTGGTTCCCCAGTCTCATTTTTGTTGAGTGCGGATTTTCTTTTCCGCCAAATCCTCTGTGTTTGGAATTCTGTCAGTACTTTGATGTTGTTCCTGCACGAATAGCCCCCAACACCTGGAGAATAGTTAATGGGGTGCATAAATTAAATCAAGTGCATGGAACTCGTATAGGGATTCCAGAAATCATGTACTGATATAGATGGGCAGTTAATGATAATATTTATTATTAAAAAACTAGGTTTATAAATAGAGCCTTAGTAGTCAATCTCCCTGATGCCAACAGGGATTATTTTGAACATGGGGTTGTTGTAAAAAATTGGCAACACCCTCCTTTAATCGGAGATGAGGTTTACCAGGGTCCCAGATGCCCTCCTTATGGCAATGGGATAGGTTATTTTTATTTTATTTATCTTGAGATCATGTTCGTTTTATGTTTGATAAAATGTGTTACTGATAACAATGTCTGTTTATTTGCAGTTGATAGCAAGAGAAAGTGCCCAAAAGAAACAGATGTCAATCTAAGGCATTTGGGACTTATCTGGGGTCTACATCAAAGGGTTACTGACGAGCACATTCGATCAGCCTTCTATCTGCTCCAATACAAGAGCTATACAACTTCTTTCACTGCTCGTCCAGTGATCAGTGAAGCAGAGCCAGTACCACCCTCTGCAAGTTCTTCGCCAGAATCTCACGTTCCGTTGAGCGAAAGGATGAAGAAGAGAAGGACTCCTGCTCTGTTTGAGAAAACTGCCTCCGTCTCCGGGGAGGTAAAAAGGATTAGGATTGATGTCCCAAGGGAGGGGACAAAGAAAACTGCTGCAGCTCCTCCAGCTGCTCCTGCGAAGATTGCCGAGAAGCCCGTAGTGGCTCCGAGCAGCTCTGCTGCTCCTAGAGAGGTGATTGTGATATCACCGACCAAGGATTCTTCCTTGGTTGTACCTGTTCCCCTGAGGAGGCTGAAGAAGAGCTCCTTGATCAATTTGGCTGACACCCCCATTCAGCCCCCTGCTGCTGGGACTGGGGTTCCCACATCTGTTCCCCCGAGCTCTTACATGAGCTCGGTAAAGTCCTTGACCATTCCCGAGGTGCAAGTTAATGAAGATAACCTTACTCGGGATATGGTTACTTCTTTGGCTACTCGTCATCTTGCTTCAATAAGTACCTTTACTTTGAACTTTTCGTATTTTCCTTTGTTATTTCTCATATTTGTTTTTGACTTTGCTTTCTTTTTTTGTTTACAGTTGACGAGCTTCTTCAACATAATCCTTAAGAAGGATGAAGCAATCAAAGCTTCTTGCTCCTCGTCCAGTGTGGAGGGAGCTCTGGAAGAAGCTACCAAGTCCTTGGAGGAATCTCGCCAGAGGTACGATACTGATAAGGCAGCCTGGAAGAAGAAACTTGCTTCCTCCGAGCAGGAGAAAACTCGGGTTGCTGAGGCCTCCAGGGATTTGGAGAGGAAAGTGAATGCCTTGGAGAAGGATAATAAAGAGCTCGATGTGAAGCTCAAGACTGCTGGGTGTAACAACCCGACCTTTTGGCGACGATTAAATTCCATAATTAATTATAAATTGGATATTTGAGGAATTTCTCGAAATAGTGATTTTTGGGATTTTCAAGGATTTAATGATTTTCGATGGAAGTTGTGATCACTTTTGGACTATATAGGTCGCAATAATTTAATTTATGTCGTCATGGAGAAAATTGACGAAAAGGTCAGATTTTAAATTGGAAAACCCGCATTTACTTTTATGGGTTAGAATAGTGATTTGCGGTCAAGTACCTCGGATGGGAATTTTGACTGCGCCATAATTCTCGGAATGTCCGAGATAGTCGGAAAAGAGTGTCCGATTGTCGAAAATGAGTTTCGGGTATTTTTAGAGGTAAAAGTAACTCGTAATTGGGTAAACGAGTCGTTTTTGAGTTTTAAGGGTTAAAACCCTTTTCTTCCTATTTAAAGAGGGAGAGGGGAAGAGAATAGAAAGAAAATAAAGAAAAGAGAGAGAAGAGAGAGAGGAGGAGAGAAAAAGAGGAGAACGGGGAGATTCCGGCCAAACTCCGCGGGATTCGGCTCGAGATCGTCGGATTATATCCACGAGGCAAGTGTTTACTTGCTTTATTCAATTTTTGCATAAATATCTCATACCGTAGTTTGGTATAATCAAACCCTAATGATTTTGGGTTGGGTTTTCGTGGATAAAACGGGTTTTCGGGAGATAAAACGAATAAACCCCTAAAATTGGTTAATTGGAGTAACTTAGATTTTATGTAAAATTAATTGGTGGTTCAGGGTTCTAGGATGTTTAGAACCCTTAATATATGGGTATTTGTAGTTGGTTGAGGTTGTAGGACGTTGGGTGAGGCGACAAAAGCTTGGGAGAAGCTTTAATGGCCGAAACCGTCTCGGAGAAGACGATGAACAGTGTAGGCAGCGTGCTTACCGAATCGATTCGGCCTAGAGGCGAATCGATTCGGCTCTTGGTCAAAAAATAAAATTTGTAGATCTCTTCGACGTGGTCGCGTGGACGCCGACCGCGTATTTTTTTGATTTTTTTTGGATTTAAAATGATTTTTCTACGGAAAGCTGTCCGAGATTGAAATCATTAGTTTTAATTTATTGGAGATAAATATTAGGGGTTCTCAAAAGGATTTTTAGGACCTCTAAAGAATTTGAGGAGATGATTGAGGTAATTAGTATTGAACAAAGTAAGAAAATACTTTGGGTTTAGTATCATGCTTATAGGAATGCATGATTGTGATTCATGGAGGGAATCTTTGGGATTATTGGTCATCGCTAGATGCTATAGGCCACTATGGCCATTTATATATATTCTAGGAAGAATATAGGATATGTATATACTGTGTGATTTAGGTATATATATATATGTTATGATGGAAATGCTTTTGAAAATATAAAAATGAATATTTTCAAAATGGTAAATAAATGATTTTCATAATTGATAAAATATGGATTACACACCTCTCTAAATCGCTATCATAAGGGAAGTTGCGTACGTATGGTGAAGCCCCCTGGCTAATGAATGCAGGGTGTATATAGTCCTATAGGCCATGTGAGCGTTTGTTGATATATATTTTCTGCGCTGGTTAGGAGATTCCGGGTGTGGTCTTGACTATCCCGCAGGCACATGGTCGCTTCCCGACGTCTTTCGATATAGGATCCCAGGTTGTCTTGGAGGCCCTGGAAGATGATAGCCATTTAGGGGCGCGCACAGTGGAGAAATCCGGACGGGCGGTCTTAGAACGCGTTTATTAAAGCAGTTCATAATAATGGATTTGCTTTAATTACATTTCCTGGATATAGGAAGGGAAATGGGTTATATATAAAGTGGCTTCGGTAACACTTCCCGGATGGAAGAAGGGATGTGGAAGCATATGTTATGATCAAAGCATTTTTATGATAATGCAAATGTCTTTGAATACATTTCCTGAGTATAAAAAGGGAAATGGGATATTTTGATAAGGAAAAGCATTTTATGATAATAAAACTGGCTTTTAAAAGGTATATGATTTATTAAAGCAATTCATGATAATGAATTGGCTTTTAAATACATTTCCTGGATATGAGAAGGGAAATGGAAGTTTTTGAAATGAAAAGAATAAGTATTTATAAACACTTTATGTATCAAGTAATCCTCAGTCCGGGAGATATTTATATTATCCGGAAGTATATTGTAGATGTATGTATATGTATAAATTGGGTGCCGAGGGTCTAATGAATCCCGACGATCGACCGTGCCGCATAGTAGTGTATCGGGGAGGTTCCTTGTTTGGATTTCGCTTCGCGAGACACCCCACGCACGAATATGACACTGTGTTGAGACTGGGGAGAAGTTAAATCCTTAGTGCTCTTATATTATTAAATGTTTATGGTATATACATTATATATATATTTCTGTACTGAGGGACTGGCGGATCTCAAAGATCGACCTTGCTGCATAGTAGTGTATCGGGGGGGTTCCTTGTTTGGATTTCGCTTCGCGAGATACCCCACGCACGAACATGGCATAGCGTCGAGATTAAAGTGAAGTTAGCCTTTAGTACATCTGTTTGACTATCTAGGTTAGATAGTGGTTGGGTATTAGATTAGTTTAGCAGGGTAGCTTAACTAGGAGGTTTAAGGGATGCGCTAGGAGTGCACTGTTAGAGGAGAGGTGAGGGGTATCTCACGAGAGTGCGATACCAATTTAAATATGAGATAAAACTATTTTTCTAAAAATAAAGCATTTATGCACTTGCAAAATATTTTCTAAACATTCGGGCTCTGACCCGTTTGTCTACTCTCCTTTCTTTCTCTATACTGTATATATATAGGTGTCCAGACACAGGGACGCCTGGATGGAAACTCTTTCGAGTCAGACGTCTGCTGCAGCAGCTGTGGATGCTTGCAGGTTATCGGTAGACGTTTCTTTCCTTGTACTCTAGATAGGAGATATTGTATAAACACTCGAGCCAATGGCTCAATTGCATTTATTTATTCTTTCAGTACAGCATTCGATATGGTTGTATTATTTTGGACCGAGTGTTCGGTTATTTTAAGTTCCTTTCTTTTCTATTTCAGTTCATTACGCATTTAATTGTGAATGTTTTTATTTGTGCGCTAAAAAGAGTTGTTAGATAAAAGTTTTTAACGGCCACCTAATAGGATATTAGTAATTAATTGGATTTTCGACAGTGATGCTAAGAATGATCCATATGAAACTCCTGTTTTAATTTAATATTGGAGTGATCGCCCGGTATCTTATTAGGCGGGTTGTTACAGATGGTATCAGAGCATCAGGTTCTAGTGTCCTTAGGAATCTGTGCGGACGTACTACGCTTTCAGCGTTGCTCTCGATTTATTATAGAGCCCCAGGATTAGGATTGTTGATATCTCTTGTGAGATTGCGTTCTCCTGCCATGTTAGAAGATTATAGAAATCTTCTACGCGCTCGTTGAGAATCGAGTGCGGAGCTTGGATGGCAGCAGGAGGTGAGGCTTAGCTGGTGCAGCTGGTAGAAGGTTGGGATGAGTACCTTAGTAGAGGTTACTCTCTCTATGGTAATTGTTAAGGATTATCTCAATGACTACTAAAGCATAGTAGTTCGAGTACCATAGTGCCGCCGTAGTAGGGTGTGGTACTAAAGTTGGATTTCCCCGTGGAGATAAGGATTAGAAAGGGATCTTACGGATAGTTCTAACCGTGAGTCCCCATGAATAAGCAGGACGAGAAGAATGCCGTTTTGAAATTTTTTCGCCTAAGGTTTAGCCAGAGGCCGACGGTGAATAAGGATGAAGATGTTGTTATGATTTTTACCTCAATTGAGGAGGTATATTTGGCGTGACTAGATAAAGTCGCGGTATTAGTTAGCCCTGGACTCGTGTGTGTATTTTGAGTTGTGGCGGTCTCGATAACATTATAATGTATGACTATGTGTTTTCCGCAATAGCGGAATTTTATTTCCCTTCATTCGCCATAGAGGCGGGTGATTATATTTTGTATATATACGTATACGGTATATGGTGTAACAGAGCGATAGCAGGCTAATGCTGGCAAGTCTATCGTGTCCGCAGTTCCTGGAGGGAACATGTCGTTATTGTGGTATCTCACCTTGATACAGGTTGAGTACACCTTTGTTATTATGGATTTATGGAACCTCGATGAGCAGAGGCTTCCTTATTTTGGATGGTATATGTGGCGACCTTATAGATATAATTTAAGGCCCACAGAATCGTTGTTGAGCGGTAAGATTTAGCTCAGTATTAGTTTGCGCAAGGACTTAGGAATGAGTGCGAGCGCAGGGTGCTATGACTCTTAGTTAGAGATAGGAGTTCCAATCACCTTTTGTTGGATTAGGGGATGGGGTTATCCCGGTTGCATGTTGAAATGACTGAACTCCACAACCAACGAAGTCAAGGGTTAATGTGTGGAGGGGTTCCTTGTTTGGATTTCGCTTTGCGAGACACTCCACACATGACTCTTAACGGCGTCGGGAGTGGGGAGCTGTTATGGGATGCAAGGATGTTGATCTTGTGGAAAGGTCTTATAGTATGGATGAACCACTATAGGCTATGAGCCACATAATGGTAATATGCTTATGGAAATATTGTGCTATGGAGAAGCACTAAAGTGGTCCCTTCGCCACAAATGGGTGGGTGAGGTTGGACTTATAGAAATTGATTTGAGGACAATAGTCAGGCCTTAATGAAAAGGCAAGTTTTGAGGAGCTCCATTTTTGGGTATCATGTTCGTGACACTTTCTACAGAAAGTGGGCACTTGATTAGTTAGGTTTCCTTCCGTATGGGCGGAAGGATAAGATAGTAGAAATGCGTTCGTAGTTTAGCGTAGGCAGTAGTTAGGACGTCCCGCTGGTGTGCCTTAGGTCGCTATATCTCGATGACCGACTACGCGAGGGAGTAGTGTAACGGGAGGGTTCCTTGTTTGGATTTCGCCTTGGCGAGACGTCCCACGCATGAAACCAAGCAATTGTCGGGAGTTGAGAGAGGCCTTGGGCACTAGGGACATACTTAGTATTATATTCATTCCGTGTAGGTAGGATATCGCATAGACTTTAGTATTATTTAGGATGTAAGTTCGTTAATGTTAGTGGCGCCGAGATTAGGAGAATTGATTTCGCGGGTTGGGAGGACCCATAGATGAGTATTACACCGAGGAAAGGAGACCCTTATTGGGATAGAGTGTTACGTGTCAGATGTTCACTACGGATGTGCAGATGTGCACGAGTTAGAAAGGTGTATGGGCACCTTGGTAAGATGGTTGTGTATACCGCCTAAGATAGGATGGGTGTAGTATATAAGGTTGAAATTCATGCCGAGAGGCATTATAAATGATGGGTATTATGTGACGTATTAGAGTCACTTTACGATCGTGGTAGTCATGTAGCTTATGGTTGGGAACCATTGAGTTAGTATCTTTCTCTTGAGGTTTTAGGATTTGTAGTGATCCTAGTTAGATGGTGTAGGTTATACCTGAATTTCGAGGACGAAATTCCGTTGTAAGGGGGGGAGTATGTAACAACCCGACCTTTTGGCGATTAAATTCCATAATTAATTATAAATTGGATATTTGAGGAATTTCTCGAAATAGTGATTTTTGGGATTTTCGAGGATTTAATGATTTTCGATGGAAGTTGTGATCACTTTTGGACTATATAGGTCGCAATAATTTAATTTATGTCGTCATGGAGAAAATTGACGAAAAGGTCAGATTTTAAATTGGAAAACCCGCATTTACTTTTATGGGTTAGAATAGTGATTTGCGGTCAAGTACCTCGGATGGGAATTTCGACTGCGCCATAATTCTCGGAATGTCCGAGATAGTCGAAAAAAAGTGTCCGATTGTCGAAAATGAGTTTCGGGTATTTTTAGAGGTAAAAGTAACTCGTAATTGGGTAAACGAGTCGTTTTTGGGTTTTAAGGGTTAAAACCCTTTTCTTCCTATTTAAAGAGGGAGAGGGGAAGAGAATAGAAAGAAAAGAAAGAAAAGAGAGAGAAGAGAGAGAGGAGGAGAGAAAAAGAGGAGAACGGGGAGATTCCGGCCAAACTCCGCGGGATTCGGCTCGAGATCGTCGGATTATATCCACGAGGCAAGTGTTTACTTGCTTTATTCAATTTTTGCATAAATATCTCATACCGTAGTTTGGTATAATCAAACCCTAATGATTTTGGGTTGGGTTTTCGTGGATAAAACGGGTTTTCGGGAGATAAAACGAATAAACCCCTAAAATTGGTTAATTGGAGAAACTTAGGTTTTATGTAGAATTAATTGGTGGTTCAGGGTTCTAGGATGTTTAGAACCCTTAATATATGGGTATTTGTAGTTGGTTGAGGTTGTAGGACGTTGGGTGAGGCGACAAAATCTTGGGAGAAGCTTTAATGGCCGAAACCGTCTCAGAGAAGACGATGAACAGTGTAGGCAGCGTGCTTACCGAATCGATTCGGCCTAGAGGCGAATCGATTCGGCCTAGAGGCGAATCGATTCGGCTCTTGGTCAAAAAATAAAATTTGTATATCCCTTCGACGCGGTCGCGTGGGCGCTGACCGCGTATTTTTCTGATTTTTTTTCGATTTATAGTGATTTTTCTACGGAAAGCTGTCCGAGATTGAAATCATTAGTTTTAATTTATTGGAGATAAATATTAGGGATTCTCAAAAGGATTTTTAGGACCTCTAAAGAATTTGAGGAGATGATTGAGGTAATTAGTATTGAACAAAGTAAGAAAATACTTTGGGTTTAGTATCATGCTTATAGGAATGCATGATTGTGATTCATGGAGGGAATCTTTGGGATTATTGGTCATCGCTAGATGCTATAGGCCACTATGGCCATTTATATATATTCTAGGAAGAATATAGGATATGTATATACTGTGTGATTTAGGTATATATATATGTTATGATGGAAATGCTTTTGAAAATATAAAAATGAATATTTTCAAAATGGTAAATAAATGATTTTCATAATTGATAAAATATGAATTACACACCTCTCTAAATCGCTATCATAAGGGAAGTTGCGTACGTATGGTGAAGCCCCCTGGCTAATGAATGCAGGGTGGATATAGTCCTATAGGCCATGTGAGCGTTTGTTGATATATATTTTCTGCGCTGGTTAGGAGATTCCGGGTGTGGTCTTGACTATCCCGCAGGCACATGGTCGCTTCCCGACGTCTTTCGATATAGGATCCCAGGTTGTCTTGGAGGCCCTGGAAGATGATAGCCATTTAGGGGCGCGCACAGTGGAGAAATCCGGACGGGCGGTCTTAGAACGCGTTTATTAAAGCAGTTCATAATAATGGATTTGCTTTAATTACATTTCCTGGATATAGGAAGGGAAATGGGTTATATATAAAGTGGCTTCGGTAACACTTCCCGGATGGAAGAAGGGATGTGGAAGCATATGTTATGATCAAAGCATTTTTATGATAACGAAAATGTCTTTGAATACATTTCCTGAGTATAAAAAGGGAAATGGGATATTTTGATAAGGAAAAGCATTTTATGATAATAAAACTGGCTTTTAAAAGGTATATGATTTATTAAAGCAATTCATGATAATGAATTGGCTTTTAAATACATTTCCTGGATATGATAAGGGAAATGGAAGTTTTTGAAATGAAAAGAATAAGTATTTATAAATACTTTATGTATCAAGTAATCCTCAGTCCGGGAGATATTTATATTATTCGGAAGTATATTGTAGATGTATGTATATGTATAAATTGGGTGCCGATGGTCTAATGAATCCCGACGATCGACCGTGCCGCATAGTAGTGTATCGGGGGGTTCCTTGTTTGGATTTTGCTTCGCGAGACACCCCACGCACGAATATGGCACTGTGTTGAGACTGGGGAGAAGTTAAATCCTTAGTGCTCTTATATTATTAAATGTTTATGGTATATACATTATATATATATTTCTGTACTGAGGGACTGGCGGATCTCAAAGATAGACCTTGCTGCATAGTAGTGTATCGGGGGGGTTCCTTGTTTGGATTTCGCTTCGCGAGACACCCCACGCACGAACATGGCATAGCGTCGAGATTAAAGTGAAGTTAGCCTTTAGTACATCTGTTTGACTATCTAGGTTAGATAGTGGTTGGGTATTAGATTAGTTTAGCAGGGTAGCTTGACTAGGAGGTTTAAGGGATGCGCTAGGAGTGCACTGTTAGAGGAGAGGTGAGGGGTATCTCACGAGAGTGCGATACCAATTTAAATATGAGATAAAACTATTTTTCTAAAAATAAAGCATTTATGCACTTGCAAAATATTTTCTAAACATTCGGGCTCTGACCCGTTTGTCTACTCTCCTTTCTTTCTCTATACTGTATATATATAGGTGTCCAGACACAGGGACGCCTGGATGGAAACTCTTTCGAGTCAGACGTCTGCTGCAGCAGCTGTGGATGCTTGCAGGTTATCGGTAGACGTTTCTTTCCTTGTACTCTAGATAGGAGATATTGTATAAACACTCGAGCCAATGGCTCAATTGCATTTATTTATTCTTTCAGTACAGCATTCGATATGGTTGTATTATTTTGGACCAAGTGTTCGGTTATTTTAAGTTCCTTTCTTTTCTATTTCAGTTCATTACGCATTTAATTGTGAATGTTTTTATTTGTGCGCTAAAAAGAGTTGTTAGATAGAAGTTTTTAACGGCCACCTAATAGGATATTAGTAATTAATTGGATTTTCGACAGTGATGCTAAGAATGATCCATATGAAACTCCTGTTTTAATTTAATATTGGAGTGATCGCCGGGTATCTTATTAGGCGGGTTGTTACACTGGGGAATTTGAAAATAAACTCAAAGCTGCTGAGGAGAGGTTGGTCCAACTCCAGGAAATAACTCGGCACAAGGAGGAAGCTGAACAAAAATTGAAAGCAGCTGATGTTTTGCTGTCCGAGAAGCTTGCCTTGGAGAAGGCCAAAAGGAAAGTTGTCGTGAAGAAGTCCTTCAGCTCTGGCTGGGACAAAGGTTGGGATAAGGGATGTCCTGCCATGGTTTCTCAAGTGGATTATGGCAGTGTAAAGTATTTCAGGGACGGATGGGTTGTTTCCCTTCAGGAATTGAAGGTCGACGAGTCATCCGAGCTCTTCCAGAGACACATACCTGGTCCCCCTCCTTCTCTAGAAGAATTAGAAGAGGACGAAGCTACCTCTGAGGAGTCTTCAATGGTAGTGGGAGAACATGCCCTAACCAGCCAGCCTGCTTGCTGCCGAGCAAGTAGTTTCTTCTTCCGAGCAACAGCTGATGCTCTCCGAACAAGTCACAGTCCCTCCGAGCAACCTGCCTCCTCTTCCCAACCTCCCGAGAAGGTTTTGGGAGATAAGTAAAAGGTGTAGTGTTGTTCGGTTTTCTCTTTCTATTTTTCTTTTTTTTTATGATTATTTTTTCTTTCTCTGCTAGTTTCTGGCCAGGATGGAACTACTATCTGCCCATGACACAAAGTTGCTGCAACAATGCAATGAGTACTTTAAGGCTGGTCATACTGACTTGAGTGATGCACAAGTTGCTGATATCCTTGGTCATGATGCTTCAGAACAGGCAACCGAAGCTTATCAGTACCTGAAGTGTTTACTTGACCGAGCTGTGGCCAATAATGTGGCTTACTATGAAATGATTGAGGATCTTCAATGTACCCTCGAAGATCTTTAGAATCAGTACAAGGAATCAACTGCCCTGTTGCATGAGGGGTATGAGAAGAGGTATCAGCAGCTTTCTGCCGAGAAGGGCTACGAAAAGCTTCTTGTTGGGTACGATGTTAGGGAGAGAACCCTAAGGGGTGAAGTTGAAGCATGTAGACAGATTGCCGAGCTGTTGGAGCAAGAGAATAACAATTTGCAGAAAGAGCTAGCACAGTTGAAGTCTGCAGCCTCTTCTTCAACAGCTATAATCCCAGTGACTGACGAGGGATTTTCATTTTTAGAGGTTGAGAATGCCAAATTGAGGCAAGAGTTGGACACCTTGAAAAGGTCGGGCCCTTCCACATCTCCTCGAGGACGAGGAAGAGTAGCTCGGGTGCTTATGGAGGAACAGAGGACAGAATCTGCCTTAGAGAACCAAGCTTTCCAATTAATGGCTAAGAACCAAGCTTTGTCTGACATGTCAAAGAAAATAAGGGACTTGGAGAAATAGCTCTCCGCGCAGAAGTCAATCTTGGAGAATAAGGAGCTTTTCATCAAGAATCTCCACGAGCAACTGGAAAAGCTAACATATCAGTTCCACAAACAGCCCAGGGAGTTCTGGATGGCTGGATACAACGAAGCACTATTCCATTTGGATGATCGTATCCAGAATGCCAACAATGAGGGCTACAAACAAGGCTGGCTGAATGCCTTAGGTGTGCTGAAGCTCGAACAAGGACATTATCTGTGGGACTACCATGATCCCGGGTTGCTCGACTTGCCTGTGCCACCCTACAATTTGGACATGGAATGGATCCCAGCTCGTGACATTCCTCGGAGCTTAATTTCAAAATACCTCGGTGACTATAATTTACATTCTCAAATTGAGGTATCTCGTCCCGAGCATCTTTTAGATCGACCTTCTGTAATGAACGTCAGGATGCTGAAGGATTTGAACTTCATCAATTCTCCTCAGTCTTTAAACGATCCGCCTGCTGGCGAGGAACCTGTATCGAAAGCTGAGGGGAAAAGACCAATAGAATAGGAATTTTTATTGTAACAGTTAGTATACATATCAATGTAATTTTCATTTTATTATCAATGTAACTTGTAATTTATTTCGAATTTAATGAAAGGCTTTCATTTTTGCTTGCAAATCTTAATTGTCTTGTAAATATCAAGCACTTTACATTTATGCATATCTGTTAAAAAGATAATAATATTGTGCTGTTCATCGACCAACTTAGTAATAAAAAAGTTATAAGTATCAGTAATGTTGCTCGATCACTTAATAGTAAAGTAATGAGTATAAAAATGTTTAAAATTTTTCCAACCAACCAAGGTTGTTAAATTGTACTCGTCGACCAACTACAATTAGTGGGTTCTTATCCCCGACCAGCCATACTTGGTAAATTTTTGTATTTTTCATAAAATGTGTCTGACCAACCAAGGTCAATAAATTCTCCTCGTCGACCAATTAAGTTGGTGGGTTTTTATCCCCGACTAACCATACTTGGTACAGTTTGGAATTTTTTCTCCTCGTCGACCAACTAAGTTGGTACAGTTTGGAATTTTTTCTCCTCGTCGACCAACTAAGTTGGTACAGTTTGGAATTTTTTCTCCTCGTCGACCAACTATGTTGGTACAGTTTGGAATATTTTCTCCTCGTCGACCAACTATGTTGGTACAGTTTGGAATATTTCGTGTCCTAGCCAAACAGGTTGGCATTTTTAGGAATATTTCTCCTCGTCGACCAACTACAGTTAGTGGGTTTTTATCCCCGACCAACCATACTTGGTACAGTTTGGAATATTTTCTCCTCGTCAACTAACTACGTTGGTACAGTTTGGATTTTTTTCTCCTCGTCGACCAACTAAGTTGATACATTTTGGAATATTTTCTCCTCGTCGACCAACTATGTTGGTACAGTTTGGAATTTTTTCTCCTCGTCGACCAACTATGTTGGTACAGTTTGGAATATTTCGTTGAGTAGTCTGCCGAGCTTTTTCGAGTAGTGCATAGCACTAGCATTCCCCGAAAATTTTTCAATAAACTGAGAGACTTGCAGAATATTTTCATTTTATTCATACTGATGGAAACTGTGTTACATATACATCACTGATAATACTTGCGCAGGTGCTCTGCATTCCAGGCATTTTTAAACTCCTCGCCTTCTAAAGTGGCTATTTGATAAGTTCCTGGTCGAACAACTTCTGTAACTTGGTATGGTCCATGCCAGTTTGCCTCCAGTTTATTATGCTTTTGAATTACTTTCTTCAGCACATAGTCTCCTTCTTTCAAGTCGCACTTCTTCACCCTCTTGTTGTAGAACAAAGCTGTTCGCTGCTGGTAAGCAGCATTTCTAATGGCTGCTTCTTCTCTAACTTCCTCGAGCATGTTTAAATCCAGTCTTCTCATTAAGTCGCTGACAGGGGAATTGAAATTCAGTACCCTGTATGTTGGGAGGCCCAACTCGGCTGGTATGACAGCTTCACTTCCAAACGCCAGCATGTATGGTGATTCTCCAATTGCTACTCGGGGAGTAGTTCGGTAATCCCAAAGTACTGATTGTAGCTCGTTGATCCAGTTTGCTTTCGCATCATCCAATCTTTTCTTCAATCCGTTCAGCAGCGTTCTGTTTGTCACCTCAGTTTGACCATTGCTTTGAGGATGGCCTGGTGCTGAGTGGACCTTCAAAATATTTGACTGATGACAATAGGCGGCAAACTCCTCGTTATCAAATTGTGTCCCATGGTCTGTGATGAAGGTATGAGGGAGACCATATCGGTAAATGATGTTCTTCCAAACAAATTGGTACACCTTCTCGTATGTCATATCAATGAGTGGCCCAGATTCTACCCACTTAGTAAAATAATCCACTGCGACGACAAGGTACTTGAACCTTCCTCTGGTCGTTGGCATTGGTCCAACCAAATCAATTCCCCACATGGCAAATGGCCAAGGGTAAGTTATGGGTGTCAACAATGCTTGTGGAGTTCTTCGAATGGAGGAAAAGCGTTGGCACTTGTCACATTTCTTAGCATAGGCTATACAATCTGCCCTCATCGTCGGCCAGTAGTATCCCTACGTCATCACCCTTTGGAAAAGTGTCCGACCTGCTACATGTGCTCCACAAGACCCTTCATGAATCTCTTCAATCAAATCTTTCACCTCGATGGGATGTACACATCTCTGCAAACCTGCCATAATTCCTCGTCTATATAAAACACCATTAGTTAGCACATATCGAGCAGCTTTGAACTTTAATTTCTTGGCTGCAAGCTTGTCAATTGGCAATTCTCCCTCCTCGATATATACCCTGATGGGATCCATCCAAGATGGTCCTAAATCAAGGGTGATAAAGTTCATCTTCAGATCTTCATCTATACTTCGACCAACTAACACTTCAATTGGGATTGTTCGTCGTAGCTCGGTGCGAGTAGATGATGCTAGTCGAGCTAGGGCGTCTGCTCTCGCATTCTCCATTCTTGGTATTCTGACCAGCTGAATAGCAATAAATTCTGATACCAACTCCATCACCTTTGCATGATACCTAATCATTGATTCTCCTTTGACTGCATATACTCCCATCATCTGGTTTATAATCAGTTGAGAGTCACTGAAGATCATAACTTGCTGCGCCTCCATAACTTTTGCCAAATTTAACCCTGCAATCATGGCCTCATATTCAGCCTCATTGTTGGAAGCTTTGAATTGGAAACGCAAGGCGTATTCCATATCGACCTCGTCCGGAGTGCTCAAAACTATCCCCGCGCCACATCCTGTATTGCAAGATGATCCATCTACATATAGCCTCCATATAGATAACTCGTCTTCAAATGTCGAATCAGTCAGAGTTCCTCGATGAAATATTTTCTGCTTCTTTTCATCTTCCCCAGACTTTTCTCGCTCCTCGTCGATCATTTCTTCTTGCCCTTTTACCAACCGGAGTTGGTCTGAGCTCGAATTTAATGACCTTGTAACATCCACTTGCCCTTTTACCAACCGGAGTTGGTCTGGGCCAGTGTTTGTTGATCCTGTAACATCCACAAGTTGATCAGCGAGCAACTCTTGTTCCTCGTCCGGAGTCCTCCCAACTATCTCTGCATCATATCCTGTAACATCCACACGCCCTTTTACCAATCGGAATTGGTCTGGGCTTGTGTTTGTAGATCCTGTAACATCCACAGGTTGATCAGCGAGTAACTTTTGCTCCTCGGGGGTATCAGGATAGGTGAACTCCGCTATGAAATCTGCTACAGCCTGCCCTTTTAGTGATGATCTGGGTTCATAAATTATATCATATTCACTGAGCTCTATTGCCCAGTACATCAATCTCCCTGATTTTTCTGGCTTGTGAAGGGCTTGTCTCAATGGCACATCGTTATATACTACTATCGTATGAGCTTAGAAGTATGGCCTCATTCTCCTACTGGCCTCAATCAGCGCCAGTGCTAATTTCTCCAGCCTTGGATATCTGATCTCTGCTCCTCGGAAGGCCTTACTTGTGTAGTAAATTGGCTTTTGTACTCCATTCTCCACTCTGATCAACGCCGAGCTAACTGCATTCTCGGATACTGCAAGGTATAAATACAATTTTTCTCCCATCACCGGCCTGGACAACAGTGGAGGTGCTCCCAAGTATTTCTTCAAGTCTTGAAAAGCCTTCTCGCATTCATCATTCCATTCAAAAGTTTTTTTGAGTGTCTTGAAGAATGGGAGACACCTATCAGTTGCTCGTGACACAAATCTGTTGAGTGCTGCTACTCGTCCTGTGAGACTCTGTACTTTCTTCTTCGTTGTTGGAGATCGCAACCCTAATAGAGCTTTGATCTTTTCAGGATTTGCTTCAATGCCTCGTTGATTGACAATGTACCCGAGAAACATGCCTTCTCGTACTCCAAAGATGCACTTCGTCGGGTTCAGCTTCATTTGATATTTATCTAGTTGATCAAAAGTCTGGCTTAAGTCAACTAGATGATCGGCGGCTTTCTTGCTTTTTGTCAGCATATCGTTAACATAGACTTCCATATTGTCACTGATTTGTTCATCAAAGACCTTGTTCATCAGCCTCATGGGAGACACCTATCAGTTCCTCGTGACACAAATCTGTTGAGTGCTGCTACTCGTCCTGTGAGACTCTGTACTTCCTTCTTTGTTGTTGGAGATCGCAGCCCTAATAGAGCTTTGATCTTTTCAGGATTTGCTTCAATGCCTCGTTGATTGACAATGTACCCGAGAAACATGTCTTCTCGTACTCCAAAGATGCACTTCATCGGGTTCAGCTTCATTTGATATTTATCTAGTTGATCAAAAGTCTGGCTTAAGTCAACTAGATGATCGACGACTTTCTTGCTTTTTGTCAGCATATCGTCAACATAGACTTCCATATTGTCACTAATTTGTTCATCAAAGACCTTGTTCATCAGCCTCTGATATGTCGCACCTGCATTTTTCAAACCAAAAGGCATAACATTATAACAATAAGTTCCCCTAGGGGTAATAAAAGAAGTACTTTCCCTATCTTCAGGTTTCATTTTAATTTGATTGTAGCCAGAATAAGCATCCATGAAGCTCAGCAACTCGTGTCCCGAGGTAGCATCCACCAGTTGATCAATTCGGGGTAATGGAAAGTGATCTTTTGGGCATGCTTTGTTGAGGTCGGTGAAGTCTACACACATCTTCCACTTGTTGTTTTTCTTCTTTACCATCACCACATTGGCTAACCAATCTGGATATTTTACATCTTCAATGAAACAAGCTTTCTGGAGCTTCTCGACTTCCTCCTGTATAGCTTGATTCTTCTCGGGACTGAATACTCTTCTTCTCTGCTTCACAGGCTTGATCTCCTTATTCACATTGAGCTCGTGACATAAGAAGTTTGGGTCAATCCCAGGCATATCTTCATGACTACAGGCAAAAGTTTGTCTTCTGCTTCAAAGGAAAGTTATCAATTCCTGTTTTAGTGAGGCTTCCAATGATGAACCTATTTGAGTAGTTCGTTCAGGGTGTTCGTCGTCAAGAATGATATTTTCAGTAGCTTCCACCACTTGACCTTTCACGAGTTGCGACTCATCCCAAGGATCCAAGGTTTCAATTTCTGCACCTTCATCCAATTGATAAGTAGTAGTCTTTTTCTTTGATTCTTCCAATTCATCTTGCTCGGCGGATGAATAATAGCACTCCCGAGCTACTTTCTGATCACCTTTCATAACTCCTACTCCAAAGTTTGTTGGAAATTTTAGGCATTGATGCACTGTAGATGGTACAACCTCGAACTTCTTTAATCCTACTCTACCCATGATGATATTGTACGATGACTGGACATTCTTATCCATCACGAAAAAGCGTATTCTTTCTGTCCGATAAGCAGGCCATGTACCAATGAATATATCCAACTTGATCGTCCCAAGTGGAAACACTTTCTCGCCAGCAAAGCCGATGAGGGGTCTGTGGTAAGGCTCCAGTTGAGATAGCTTTAAATTTAAACTATCGAAACACGAGTAGAACATGATGTTTGTCGAGCTACCGTTATCGACCAGCACTCTTGAAATCATTACCTCCTTCGTTCTCATTTTGATCACCAGTGGGTCGTCATGAGGATATAAAACTCCTGCAAGATCATTTTTTGAAAACCCAATGACCAATTTTTCTTTGTTCACCTTTCTCGGGCGATCTTCCTCAGCTAAATTTATTCGCTGAATGTACGAGCAAGCTTGAGCCTCTTCGAGGTAAGCTTTTCTTTCTGCAATAAGGTCTCCTCCTCCTGCATCTCCTCCTGTAATGACATTACAATCAAATGACCCAAAGCGTATTGAAAATACCTCTCGTTCTGGCTGCCTTGGTTTCTTGGGAAGATCGGGGTCATCATCTGGATCATCTTCATGGTTTCTCTTCTTTTTCTCCTCTGCTCGACGAGGAGATCTAGACCTCTCTCTAGTTCGGTCGTTGTTTCTTCTTTCGCCTCCCCGATCAACGTACTTTGCTAGCTTTCCTCGTCGGATGAGTGTTTCAATCTCGTTCTGAAGAGCTATGCAATTTTTGGTCATATGGCTATGATCCTTATGGAACTCGCAATATTTCTCCCTATTCCTCGTGTCAGGGTCTGACTTCATTTTCTTTGGCCAGTTTAACTCCTCGCTGTTCTTAATTTCTTCCAGGACGTGGTTGATATTTGCCTTCAAAGGCGTGTAATTATCAAATTTCTTCAAGACCTCCCATGACGACCTACTTTTGGAATGTTTGTCACCACCATTGTTCTTATGCTCTTTCTTCTTAGCTTTATCACCTTCCATCTTGGTTTCTTTGGCGTTCATATTATTCTTCGCAGACATAGCCTCCTTGGCATTCATAATCTTGGACGCTTTTCCCATCAGGTCCGACATGGTTCAAGGTAGATCTTTGGCCAAAGTGTAGTACAACTTGTTTGGCAGCAGTCCACTCATTAAAGAAGTAATTGCTGTCTTCTCCTCATAATCAATGACTTCGAGCTTCTCGTTATTAAAACGAGTTATATAGTCTCTAATACTCTCACCAGCTTTTTGTCTAACACTTAACAAATGTGCAACTCGTTTAACTGGCTTTGCTCCGAAGCAGAAATTCCCAATGAATAACTCGGCCAGTTGAAGAAAAGTTGAAATCTTACCCCGAGGAAGATTATCATACCATATCTGAGCAGATCCGGTAAGAGTTCTCGAGAATGCCCTGCATCTTATCTCGTCTGGGACAGCATAGATGTCGGCAGCAGCTTGATATTGTTCTATATGAAGGACAGGTTTAGTCTTTCCATCATACTTGGGAGTCACAACAGGTGCTTTGAACTTTGATGGTGTTGGAAAATCAACAATGTCCTGGACAAAAGGTGTTCCTCGAACAAAGGTTCGTTGTAGGGGGTTCTTAGCCTTAGCCATTTCCCCTAATCTATCCTCCAGCCTTTGAATAGATCCTTTCCATGCATCATTCCCTTCCTCGGGCCTATTGGTTCGAGCGACTGATGGCGTTGAAGTGACTTCCTGGGATTTATCTTGACGAGCAGCTGGTCGGTTAGCGGATCCCTCTTGACGAGCAACTGGTCGCGACTGGACAGATCCTTCCCTTAAATCTGATGGTCGTCGAAAGCTCCTCGACACTGCATTAAGAGGACTTTTGTTCCTCCTAGGGCCTAATCGATCAAAAGGAGAGGCCCTACTTAATCTTTCCAATGCACTGGCCCTTTCTGGGGAGAGGGTGACACGTTGTTCAGTATCTGTGGCTCGCACTGACGAAGTTCGTCCAGGTTGATAAGAAAAATCTTCAGATTCCTCATTGCGATATGAATTAGTACGCCTAGTACGCACAGAAGGCGCACGGATATTTCTTTGAATGCTTCGTGATCCGGAATGGGCTGGCGCACCGCCATGGAGTGTTTGGATGAGTTGTCGCATCGTTTCTTGCATGACGGTCTGGCCCTGAGCCAGATTCGCCATCATTCCAGTCAGATCTGGAATAATTGGTGGAGCAGATGGATTTGGAGGGGTTCCAGTGTTTCGATTGCTGGATTCAGGTATATCAGCCATTGGTAATGGATTGTTTTTGATGAGAAAATGATTTTACCAGTCGTTTCCTACAGACGGCGCCAATCTGTTGATGTAAAAAATTAGATCACTCTAATAATTCAATCACAGATAAATAAATGAGACAAAAGATTTTTAAAGTGGTTCAGCCTTATATGAATGGCCTACGTCCACTGTTGTTTTATTGCTGAGTGTTTGGGAATTCTCGATTACAAGAAATTCCGTTCTGGATCCCAAAGTTTGGATTCAGGATCAGATCCCTTACAATGAGGATTGTACAATGTATTTATAGCCCTGAGGCTGTAATGTGAAAGGGTAATACATTTAATGCCCTCTTTGCGTGTGCGTCTGAATGATAAGCATTTAATGAATCAGTTGAACAGTTGGTTATCCAGCTATTAATGCTTTGTTCGAGATGCAGCTCGGACCACCTGAGTAGCTCGGACCGCCTGAGATTCTCGGTGCTAATGAGTTCCTCGGAGAGGTCCTGTTCCTCGGAGCATAAGTGATCCTCGGAGAGGTCTTGTTCCTCGGAGCATAAGAGTTCCTCGGAGCGTATGATCATCTCGGAAGTGCTTGTTGTTGCCATGTAGATAGCCATGTGTCTTCATATGGTTGGTCCAAGTCAGCAGATTAAATTTGGTATCAACAATTAATAATATACATGAATTCAAAATAAATTAGATTTTATAAATTTGAAAATAGTTTTTAATTTTATATTTTGTTTTTATTTTGTTGTAAAATTCAAACTTTAAAAACTATATATATCATGCTATATTATTATAAAAAGGATTGGGTTTTATAAAAAAAAAAATAAGATTTAGCATAATATAAAAAATTAACATCCCAAGTCTCGACGCAACCTCTTTAGAGTATAGTAATGCAACCCTCTAATTTAAATGTACACAACTACATACAATACAAAGATGATATATACAAATTATATGTCAAAATTAACTTTCTTAATTTTCATCTTCGCAACTATATAGACATAGAATCCATGTATATGTAAATATAAAGAGAAAATAAAGATTTTATCTCAAGGTTCGAGATGAATATGATTCATATTCCAAACTTTCAAAAGTTGCAAACTTAATCTCAAAGTACATTTAAAGATGCAATTCTGACTCTTCGTTGGTCTATCGTTTAGAAACTTAACAGAATGGTGAATAGATACCCACGTGACAAAGTTTGACTGATGAACAATTGACACATGGCCAAAATAACTAATAAATTAAAATTAGAAAACTAATCTAAAAGACTAAAAAAATAAATGCTATAAAAATAAATATAAAAACATCTTTCCTCTTTCTTAAAACAAAAACAAAACACACCCACGAAGGACACCAACCAATAAACCACCACCATCCACCATGCCAAACTCATTCTCTGTTCTTCCACTAGACACCACCACACCAACCGACCACCACCACACTGCCATCGTCAACGAATCTCACTTGTTTGCCTGAATCAACCAAAATGTTTTGTTTAGAGGAAAAGACAATGAAAGTGGTAGGTTGTGTTTTGATTTCAATTAGAGGCAAGGTCAGCGGCGTGGTGATATCGACGTCGGGAGGGAGGGAGGTGGAAATGGGGTTGGGGTTTATATGTCGATTATGGAGAGCTAGTGGTGGTTTTTATTTGTGTGTGAGAGATTTTTTTTGTTATTGATCTATTTTTTTCTTTTTTAGTTTTTTTCCTTATTTTTTAATCGGTGGGGTAAGAATTGCATCACTAAATTTATCTTGAAATTAAATTTACGACTTTTAAAAGTATGGGGTAGAAATCAAATTCACCCCAAACTTTAGTATTAAATTTGAATTTTCCAAACATAAATTTATTAGTATATATACACTTAAACTAAGTACTCCCTTTATTCCAAAATAAGAGTCCATTATTCTATTATGGATTATCCCAAATTAAGAGTTCACTTTTCATTTTTTAACGTAATCAACGAACCAAATTTTAAGATAGTGAACAAGAGTTGATCTTGGTCATTGATCGAGTGTATTCTTAATCTATGTAAAAAATGAATATGAACTCTTAATTTGGAACAAAGGAAGTATATATTACATGAGTAATAGTTTACGATGCTAGAAAAAAAGTAGAGGGAGGAAAAGGAGGCTAATAAAAGACAATGATGGTGATGGGAAGAGAATACTGAAATGATGACGATGGATGTGGTAGTAATTAACAATGATATTCTATCCGTGGTGGTGTTAAAAGTAGGGGTGTGCATAAACCCTAATGGACCAAAATAAACGAACCGAACCGAACCTATATTTGCGAATTTTTATGAATGCGGTCTCAATGCGGTCCAAAATTACAAAGGACCGAATTATTCGGTCCAGTCTCGGTCTTGGTTCTTAAAAAGCGGGTTTGGACCAGACCGAACCGCTATATATATATATATTAAAATTTAATAACTTACACACGCTGCCTTCTATCAAATTTAATAACCTAAATCTCATATTTTCTCTTTCTCTCTACGGCTGTCACCAAACCCCCAAGAGTTCCCAACCAAAGTTAAGCACCCAATTAATCTCATCTATCTCTCCACTGGCAAAGGCACTGTTTATTCCGGCAGAGCTAGTGTTAATTCCAGTTTCGACAGGTCCAAACCGGTTAGTTTTCACGTTGTTTATCTTGAATGAGTTGTTTATCTTAAACAATTCCTGTCTTGAACGATTCTTGCTGTTTGTCTTGAACTATTCTTCGGTAACGTTTGAGGTTGATTTTTGTTGTTTGTCTTGAACGATTCCACTTCCAATAGAGTTTTTGCTGTTTGTCTTAAAAGATTCTTGCTGATTTTTTCCAACTAGTTGTTTGTAGTTGATTTAAAGGGAGGCAAGGCAGTTGTGTCTTAGTAGTTGTTTGTAGTTGATTATGTAGTTGATTTTGTAGTATATAGTATATATATTTACTGTCTTAGTAGCAATTATATAAAATATATAAGGGAAAGTTTAGATGGACCGCCCATCTAAACCGCCTGGGGACCGCATGCTCTCTTTTTTTTCTTTTTTTTTTCTTCTGAAAGTTGTTTATTCTTTTGCTTATAACTATTAATATAAAAATAATTTTTTATATGTAAAAAAAACAGTTTTCCTACTACTAAATTTTTTTTTGTTAAAGTAAACAGTTTTTTATTAAAATAAAAAAATATTTTTTCACAAATAAAAAAAATTATAGTTATTGACATGATATCGTGATTGATTAGTGTCGTTGACGCAGACCCACATTCCCGGAACCATATCTTTTGTTGAATGTGAGTTCGCGCCAGCACCACTAATTAATCTCGATATTTTTAAATATCGCGATTAATTAATGCCTGGCACGGACTCACGTTCCCGGACATACATCATTTGTTGAATCTGGGTTAGCGCCAGCGGCACTAATTAATCGCGATATTTAAAAAACGCCAACGCCAACGACACTAATCAATCGCGAATCTAAGACATGAAATTAAACATTATTTTATTAAAATTAAAAAAATATTGTTTTAAATATTGTTTTTAATTAAAAAAATTGTTTAATAGCTTTTTTTATTAGTAAACATAATTTTTGTATTTATAATTTTTTTTAATTTTAATAAAAAAAATCATTCCCGGACCCACATCATTTGTTGAATGTGGGTCCGCGCCAGCGGCACTAATTAATCGCGATATTTTTTCAATAAATATCGCGATTAATTAGTGCCGCTAGCGCGGACCCACATTCCCGGACCAAAATCATTTGTTGAATGTGGGTCGGCGCCAGTGGCACTAATTAATCGCGATATTTTATTGAAAAAATATCGCGATTAATTAGTGCCGCTGGCGCGGACCCAGTCAAACAGATCACTAATTAATCGCGATATTTAATAAAAAAATTGTTTAATTTAAATAAAAGATGCTTAATTTTAATTAATTGAGATATTTAATAAAAGATGTTTAATTTTAATTAAAAAAACTGTTTTTTAATATTAATAGGATTTTTTTTTTATCAATTGTTACAAACAAAAGAATAAGATAAAAAGAAAGAAAAAAAACTCAAGACGATAAGAAACTTTTTATAAAAAAAAAAAGGGGAGGGGGGGCAAATGCGGTTTCTGGACGGTCCCAAATGCGATTCATGTAAAACCGCTCAATATATAATCAAACAATTATTATATAAAGAAAGTTCACAACACAATAGTACACAGTGTGAGAACCCCAACAAAATATCTACTAATATATTATAGTTTAACAAATATATGTATGTATCCGTATGTAATGAATGGTGTTTAAAAATTGTGCCAAATGCCTATAAAAAATTTGAATCAAACAAATAAAAATGCTACAGCCGAGGCAGGTAGGTGTGGAACAAGTTTGAAACAGGGCATTTTCATCTGTTCTAAAACAAATGATCTTGCTTTGGTTTTAAAGAAAATGATTTATTTATTACAAAATAAAAAATAGAAACTTTTTTATATTAATTATTTATGGATCAAATAGGACCGAGAACGAACACGGATCGCTTGAAAATCGAATAGAACCGAGAGCAACTATTACGGTTTGGTCTCGATCCATAATTTTCTAGGAACGCTTAAAGCAGTTCGATCCCAAAAATACCTCTAAATCAGATCGAGTCGGACCGCGAACACCCCTAATTAAAAGAGATGAGGGAGAGAAATCATGGGAAGGATAGTGTTAAACTCTTAGGAGTACTTCAGACATTAAAATGAGAAATTTTATATAAGTGACTTAAATAAATATATTTAAAATGTAATGAGACTCAAATGATGACTTAAAAACAACTACATATATCTCTATACAGTAAATCATTTATTTATTTATTTATCAAAGACTTTTTAAAATGAATCGTCAAAGCTACGATATTATTAAAGTAGTACTAAATTTTCTAAACATAGTATATATTTAAAGGCTCCTTCTACGTTGACACACAAATTTGACAAATTTAATACGGCACATTAACGTGTCACATTTGTATTAGTTCGTGTCTGGACTGAAGCCCCAAAAGCAGTGGAGCCCAGACACATGCAAATGCGATGTGTCACACCAAAATGTGTAGATTTTGTATGTCGATCTAAAATTATCCATATTTGAATGTTAAAATCATACAAGAATTCCGTTTGAGCAAAATACACGGCCACTTTGGCATTAAGGTTCTGCATTCTTTTTAATGCATTTTAAACTTCAAAAGTGCACATTTTATATTTTGGTGTTCATTTTCACATTTCACGTACGCTTATGTGACAAGAAAAAAAAAGGTGTTACAAAAGTCTTACAAAGTGTCACACAAAATAGGAAGGTCCCTAAAGTACAAATGCTAAAAATTTAAATCCCAAAATGTTTTACAAATTATTGAAGCTCAAAATACAAATAACCTTAATACTAAAAGTATAAAATACTATAATAATCGAGAATATAGAAATTAATAACACACTTCCATCAAGAATGAAAACATCATAAACTATATATTTAACCTACTTACATCAAAATTTGATGACGTTTCTACTGTTTTACAGCCATGAAAATTGAAAAACCTGTATGAAGAATGTTATCCTAAAGACCACCTCCATCCGAATTTGGTAACTAAATTTTAAGTAATGGATTTCAGGAGGAATAAACCTTTTGCCCACTGCAACAAAATCTATATTCGTTCTCAAACATAGATAGCAGGACACGTGAAGGAACTAACTATTATGATATTTGCTATTTTACTTAGACTTGTCAAAAAATACGATAATTCGTTAACACGATCCGATTCGATACAAAATTATAAATTAATGAATTTATTTTTATTGAGTTTGAATCATTAAAGGATTAACACGATAGATCCGTTAATAACAACGATTCGAGTTTAAAAATTTATTTATACACGTTTTTATCCGTTTCTACTCATTAACACTAATGATACTGTTGGGTCACCCAATCCGTACCCAATAACAATAACTATTAAAATATATTAGTCCTAAATCTTTTAAAACTAATAAGTATTATAGAGTCACCCAATCTATACACAATAAAAATAATCATTAAAATTAATTATTTTTAAATTAATGAAAGCTAACAGTTACTATAACGCTATTCAATCCGTTACCGTTTAATTCCAAATCGATTCGTTAATATTAACAAATATTAATGATTTGGATCTTGTACCTATTAATCTTAATGATTCGTGTATAAATTAAATATTTTAGAATTTGTTAATCCGATCCGCGCACACGATTCGACATAACCATTGACGGATCTAATTTTACCAATTTAGTTGGGACATTTTAATAAAACTATGGGATGGCTCCTGTGACAAATCTATAAAAATAACTTTTCGAAACGAGGTGGCGGTACGTGGTACTCAATAATTGGCATATAAGTTGAAGAGGAGCAAAATTCAATCAATGGACGATCACGATGATCACATGGTTGTGGCTAACATCTATATCAATATAATTTATATTCCCCACGTATACGGTAGAGGGTGACAAGACAAGACACCCATAGAAGTCAAAAATTAAATAATTGAGGAATGAGCCACATTTGCTACAACACCAAAATAATGCAACAGAGTACTTTGGATGTCCTCATACACTTCCAAACAATAAAAAGAACTATGTGATATTATTATTACCCCTCCAGAAAAATAATTGACAATGTAAATGATAACCTAGAACTATAATATTTAACTTGTTATAAGTAATACATAGGTTATATATTATTAAACTTAGCATAATAATTTTGACATTAATAAAACAAAAACACATAAATGAAAAATACGCTTGAACGTCATCTTCCCATATTAACTTACATTTGTCATAATGACTTTATTTTCAAAGTAACAATTTCAAACCAAAATCATGTTTACATTGATGTCACGCTAAGATATACTTTAATTAAAGAGCATAAATTGCAAAATATGATTTAATTAATATAAATATTAATTGATTAATTAATTAAACACGTGTTTGTTCTTTAAATAATAAGACTTCGAATTATATTACATCTTGAATTTTATGATTTTTACATATAATCATACGTGGAACATAAAATGTTATTCTAATTACATACCTCTATTCTGTCTCGACTCGAAAATTTAACGGAGCAGTCAACGTAAACGATAATCTATCGGGCTGATCTTCGGACTACGACTTCATCTTATCTTTGGCAAAATCATGTTCCAATTTCAATATATTCCAACAGTTAGATCTTCTTCTATGGTCAAAACACTAATACAAAATTAACCCTCATTTGAGAATTTGAATTTCTATCTCTTTCCTATAGAATTGTGTTGTCTCTTTAGAAAGTTGTGAATGATGAATTTCACCACTTTAATTTATAGGCAGAGACATAATTCAAATCACCAACATTCACTTAATCTCAATCGTTCATCAAGATAGATAACCAAGAGTCTCTAGTCCTTAATAAATCAAATATGTCATTTGATTTACACTCTTAATAACGTTGACTCTTGATGTTTAAAGTAGTCATTAATTAACCAAAGTGGCTCTTAATATTAATATAATTATGGAACACATTATAAAAAATTATTATTTAAAATAATTCTAACATTTCCCCACTTGGTCCATAATTATCATAAGGCGTGCAATAATCTTTGAGTCGTCCTTAAATGATTTTTCATAAACACCTTAATTAAACAATATACCTTACATCAAACAAACCATTTTTAACTTATTCCAAGAATTTATGATTTCTCTTATAAGCATCCTTACATCAAATTAGAACTATATTTCGTAGCACTCTAGTTTTTAAAGAACAAAACAAATTATTGTCATTTCTATCGAATGTCACATTATAATTCACACAATATAACTTAAAATATATATGTTACATAATGGGTACGCATATTTTAGTCTCTAACATTATGAGATTTTGCATAAGTTTTATGCTTAATCCGTTTAAGAAATCTTCAAAAGAATAAAGAGTGTCCCACACTAATTTAATCATCAATAGTGGGTTCACCAAATAAAACTGAATTATAATGATTAGCACTTTTGACTGAAACTTAACTTATTCATTTCATTTTAAGAAGTCAGTCTCGAGAGCATTAAAACGGATAAAATATGCAATTTAAAAAAAATAAAATGATATAAATTAATGAAATAAATAGCTCACTACATTTATATTATGAGTTGACTATACATACATTAATAATATTTTATAACTATGGGCTTTCTTTCATAATAACTTTGAAACTTTACATATGACTTTATTGGGTACTGTGTTATGTAATTTAAATGGACACGTTATCTAGGATAACCTTTCATTACCTAATTGGATAATTCCTTAATTTTTATTTCAATTAGTCAAAATCAATTTCCTTTGGAAAATTATCTTACTTGACGAAATCAACCAAGTATACACCATTAATAACTTTACATATATAGGCATGATGAGATATTACTATCACTTTTATCTTTAAATTTAATATTTATAAGCATTCTAGTTGGGCACTTTGGTGATCACCAAACTATTCATTATATGAATAATACATTATTTTATGAATTGTATAATGATTTCATCAAGAAATAATATTTTCAAAAGGCATAAATGGACAGTGTGCTTATAAATTATGAAAAGATATGGATTCTTTGAAGCAACTTATATTGACTTGAATAAACAAATATATTGTCCCTTAATATTAACTCAACCATTGCAACCGGACTCCTTGGAGCAACCAAATCACAATGGCTTAATCATAACGAAATCATCTATAATCTGAACACTAAAAAATACATATAGACTCTTTGGAGCAACTTAAACATAGTTCTTAAACGTATTTACAAAACACAACCATTTACAATTTATTAGATTTGACCACTTCAGTGGGATCATAACTTAATCATGATGTAAACACTGATATGAAAATCTTGAGGCATGATTCTAAGATATCTTAAATCATATTGGATATAATAAGTATATACACATTAATATAAAATTTGTAATTTTAGAATGGAGCAATTTGAGCATCTAATTAAACTTTACGCAAATATTAGTTCTAAGGATATAAAGAATTTCAATCCTTTGAGGTTAAATTGAGGCAAAAGAAAATTACTCGTTAATGTTCATTTAATAATCGAAATTCTCTGTTTGGGCAATCAACTTACAGTAAACAAGTCACATCATCATTGCATCAATAATCTCACATTCATAATTATATTTGGACATTTCGACAACCAAATTTATACACAATAATTTAATATTTATAAATATAGACTTTGGTTCTTTAATGAGCATGTAATCTAACATAATATAAATATTGGTGACAAAACCTTAACCATAAATATAATATTATTAATAATATTTGGTCTATATATAAAATATTATATAATATGAATATTATAATAACCAAATAAGGTAGGACAATTTTTGTAGTTATTAAATATATAAAATAGAGAAATCCAAAATTTTCAATAAGGAAAAAAATTTGGGTAATCATTACAAAAATGTTAAGAAAAACTTTTGAAACACTCTCCAATAAGCAGAATTTAAAAATAATTTTGGAGCGAGAAAAGCTATCAATTTATTACCAAATATGATAAATTTAAGATTTTAAGGGCTTAAATGTGCTCGAATAGTCAAAATAGTGTTCATCACAAAAAATGGCGAGTTTTGATCATTAGGCCATTTCAGATTGCATAAAATTTTAATAAATTTCGAGTAAGTTGATAATTTTAATTTCTACTATTTCTTATTAGATGCATAAGAAAACTGTTACTGAAAATGTCTCAAATTTTCAGATTTACAGTTTTATAAAATAAACAGACATAATTAAATCGTCATAAATAATCACAATAAGGGGACCAATTCCATTTTTAATTTAATCAAAATAATTGAAACAACAAATTTTCTATTATGATATATCTTATTATGTACTTTCACAGATGTACCAATTTATTCATTATGTTTCATGCACAGAGATCATAAGTTGGTTAATCCTTAACAATTACTTTTTAAATATTTAATCCATAGAATGTTCATAAAAAAAACTTTCATGGTACATACATATACACGCACATTACATGATATATGTGTGACACCCCGACTAATTAAATACCGGGTAGCTACTCCTTTATTAAATTAATTCAAAATGCCAAGTTGGTCCAGTTAATAGCATCACTGTCGAAAATATTTTAATGATTACTAACCACCTAGTATTTAAAAAGTAAGTGCCAAATTTTAATTAAAATCTGATTAACATGCAACAAGTGTAATAAAGAATAAATACACCATTCACCATACTGAAGTAAATAGAATAACCGTCACAAAACGTAAATAAAGTCTGGAGGAAAAACTCCTCACTACAAATCCCACAACTGGAAAGTAAACTGAAAACTAAAACAGTACATGCCAAAGTCTGAAAACTGTAATGGAAATGTAACTCTAATAGAAATGGGCAACATGCCCTACAACTGATAGATAATGAATCTGGAATCCAAGTGATAGAAGCGTCTACAAGCAAATCCCTGTAGCTTCCACAAACAGCTACAGCTCGTCACCTGAATGAATATCCTATGCATGGTGTCCTTGTGGCTGGGCACCTAAAATGATTTTACAAGAAAAGTAGATTTGAAAAGCAAACGGGTCAGAGCCCGAATGTGGAGTTATATTTTAAAAACCTGCAAGTGCTTTAAAAACATTTAAAACATTAAATGCAAAGTACATGTTAGGACGTACACTCACATGATATTCTCACCTCTCGTCTAACTGTGCACTCCTAACGTAAGTACCCATCTACAACGACACAAACCACTAGCTAAGTGACATCATCTCTAGCTAGACTATCATAGGTCCTACCCATATTACTCGGTTCTATTAACATTATAACGCTCGTAATTTAGTAGGGGCTTAACGTAAACCCAGATGCTCAGTATGCAATATATATCACTATCAGTTAACTCGTTATATTTCTCGAAACAATACCGTAATTATATTCACAACATTAACATGAAGGTTCCCATTAATTAAGAGTATATTATTCACATCATAAATATACAATATAAGCACCCCGAGAACTAAGCTGCGGTGCACACATACTCTGCTATCCATCCCGGTACATCACGTACATAAGGATTACATATTCCGAATCTCTCAGGAATAGTTCACAGATAACAACATCACAAACAATGGAGGCGAACACAGTCACATCACATAGGTCACGCACATACCTACGCTCCTACGATCAGCGGACTTATTAATATCCCAATAAGTCTTTCTATGACCTATGTTCATCAAGGTAACCAGTCTAAATCCGGGCAACACAAGGATTAGAGGGCCCTAAGCGAACGCAAACCTCCCGTGATAGCAAGTATGGTAGGTATGTCATACACACAATTCATATACCAATACTAAGTAAACACACATCTTAGTAATCTCGTAGTTTAATCGTAGTACATATCGCATTCTCGTACTAACTTATAATTATCGCAATTTATACTATTCCGGTTTATAATCATACGCACCATAATTTATTCTCTCGTCGTAGTAGACACTCATGTCTCAACCCAAACCGTCCATTTAATATAACTCTCGTATCTAATTTCCTTCTCATAAATACCCAAAAGTCCCAATTCTATCATTACATAATCATCGAAATGTTATCTATATCCTCGAACAAGTTTACGGGACTCCAAAAATCAAAACAGTCCAAAAAGGCCCAAATTGTCAACTCGTTAGAAGTCTCGTTCGAACGAGACTGTTCGAACGAGATTCCTCTGTCAACTCGTTAGAAGTCTTGTTCGAACAAGGCTGTTCGAACGAGATCCAGTTCGTTCGAACGAACTGTCCCTTCTAACGAGATCTCGTTCGAACGAAGTTATCGAACGAAGCTCCCTTTCGTTAGAACGACTGGTCAATTCGTTAGAAGCTCGTTCGAACGAGTTCATTCGAACGACCTGGGCAGGGGCTTCTAACGACCTACCAGATTCGTCCCAGATTTTCCTAAAACTCGTTTTTCACCATTTTTACTCCTCAAATCTCTTCTAAACTAAGTCCCAACAATCGTTTTAAGGTCTATAAACAATCCTAAACATATTATAATCACATCCTAACACGTTTTGAGGGATTAATCCATCCTAACATCAACCAAATTTACAAATCTCTACACTTTTTCCCAATTTATCAAGAACATGAACCCTAACTTTTTGAATCATGAATTAATCCAATATAAATCCGTTTTAATTTCTTCCAATCATAAATATTATGGGAATACTCATCTACCTATCATTCTACATGCAATTCTCCTCAAGATTTCAAGTTCTAAGCTTCAAAATACATGGATTTTCATTATCTTTCAAGAACAATTGATTCTGCAATTTTCTAACATGGAAGGAACATTCTACGAATTTAAATATAATCAAAACACTTGCCTTGATTGTCTCTGAGTTTGGATGATGGTTTGATGAAGATTTCTGCAGAATTTCTTCTCTTCTCCAAGCTTCTTCTCCAATGGTGGCTTAAGGTGGCTAGGGTTTTCTTTGGGAAAGTTGTAAACCTAATGATAGCCTCCGTAGCTTAATGGGTTAATATGGGTTGGTTAGTGGGTTTAGTGGGTTAAATCCACATCAGATTAAAACTCCCAATTTTCGTCACTTTTAATTCCTCAAAATGTAAAATTACCAAAATACCCTTTAAGTTGCCGGTATGGCCTAAAAATACCCCGGGACCCAAACTACACCCCCAGCTAGTGTTTTCTGACTATCTTGACCCTTCCGGACGCGTTGGCGCACTCAAAACGACCATACGGGTAATAGAAATAAAAATCACTTTTTATAATTAAAATAATATACCATGACGCGACGGTCACACGCGTCTCAACAAAATTCTCAAATTGCCGTATATTAATCTCACGACAAATTTTATAATTCCAAATTCATATATAAAAACATGTATGCACATAATCAAATACCAACTCGCATCTCGTTAGTATTTATAACCCGGATTAATTTTCAATTAATAAGCATTTAATTAATTAATCCCAAAAATAAATAGAGCCAAAAGTACGGGGTATTACATACTTCCCCCCTAATAACTGAATTTCGTCCCGAAATTCGAAACTAGAAAGTACCTGCTAAAAATAACTCTGGATAACGTTCGCGCATCTCATCCTCGCGCTCCCATGTGGATTCCTCGACATTGTGATGTCGCCACTGAACACGCACTAACGGAACTATCTTTGACCGCAGTTTCCTCTCGCTTCGGTCCAAAATAGCAATCGGCCCCTCCTCGTAGGAGCTATCCGGCTGGAGATCGATTTCCTCCACAGCAATGTGAGAATGAGCCAGATTATCTCTAAGGTATTTCCTCAACGAGGAAATATGGAACACATCGTGAATCCGATGCAAATGCTCCGGTAGTCCAAGTCTATACGCAACCGGTCCGATCCGCTCAATAATAGGAAACGACCCCACATACCTTGGTGCCAACTTCCCTTTCTTCCCAAAACGCATAATCCCCTTCATAGGAGATACCCTGAGCAAAACCTGGTCACCTACTTGGAACTCCCTGAAAATCTCTTCGCATCAGCATAACTCTTCTGCCTGTCTTGAGCTACCCGAAAGCGACCCCGAATCAACTCAATCCTTGCCGAAGTATCCTGAATCACTTCCGGCCCAAGCAGTTTGTTGTCCCCTACCTCTAACCAACATGCTGGGGAACAACAAGGCCTACCGTACAATGCCTCAAACGGAGCCATGCCAATAGTGAACTGATAGGAGTTGTTGTAAGCAAACTCCACCAGTGGAAGGTACTGCTCCCATCCACCCCCAAAGTCAATAATGCACATGCGTAGCATGTCCTCCAACATCTGATTTGTGCGCTCAGTCTTCCCATCAGTCTGCGGATGATAAGCCGTACTCAACCGCAATTCCGTGCCCATGGCCTCCTGGAAACCCTCCCAAAACCTCGAAACAAATATCTTGTCTCTGTCAGACACGATATTTAGGGGCACACCGTGAAGTCTCACAATCTCTGAAATGAAGAGCTGGGCATACTGTCCCATAGTGTAATCAGTCCTTACGGGTAAAAAGTGAGCGACCTTGGACAACCTGTCCACAATTACCCAAATGGAGTCGTGACCCCTCTGCGACGTAGGCAACCCCGTGATAAAGTCCATGGATATGCTCTCCCACATCCACACCGGAACCTCCAATGGCTGTAGCAATCCTGCCGGTCTCTGATGATCCACTTTTACAAGCTGACAAGTGGCGCATTTCGAAACAAACTCAGCGATATCTCTCTTCATACCGCTCCACCAATACTGGCGTCTCATGTCTTGGTACATTTTGTCCCCTTCGGGATGTACCGCGAACCGTGAGCCGTGCGACTTTGCCATCACATCGTGTCGTAATTCCTCCCCTTCCGGAACTACCAATCTCCCATTGAAGCCCAATCCCCCGTCTGAGCTAACGGTATAGGACTCGGCTCCCTCTGCTAGTAACCAAACTATCTGCTCCTGACAGAACGAGTCATTAGCCTGTGCCCGTACTAATTTCGTGACAATCTGCGGTGTAATGGTCATCACAGACATGAAAGATCGGGCCACTGCATCCTGGTGTCCCAATTCCTTCCACTTAGCCTTCCACACCTCTACCACCTCATCTGCTGGCCTACGGCTCAACGCGTCTGCTACCACGTTAGCCTTACCTGGGTGGTACTGGATGTCGAACTGGTAGTCCTTCACAAACTCAAGCCACCTACGCTGCCGCATATTCAATTCCTTCTGCATGAACAGGTACTGTAGGGACTTGTGGTCCGTGAACAGTTGGAACTTCTCCCCCAAAAGATAGTGCCTCCAAATCCGTAGGGCAAATACCACTGCCGCCAACTCCAAATCATGCGTGGGGTAATTCTTCTCATGAGGCTTAAGCTTACGGGAAGCATAAGCTATGGCCTGTCTCTCCTGCTGCAATACACCTCCCAGTCCTTGCAAAGACGTATCGGTGTAAACCAAATACTCAACTCCCGGTCTCGGCAATGCTAACACAGGTGCTGAGGTCAATTTGTCCTTAAATTCATCGAATGCCAACTGACAGGCATCACTCCAGATGTATGGCACACCCTTACGAGTCAGATGTGTCAAAGGACCTGCTATCTCTGAGAAGCCCCGAATAAACCTCCTGTAGTATCCTGCTAGACCCAAGAAACTACGAATCTCAGTCGGTGTCGTGGGCTGTCCCCACTCCCTCACCGCTGATACTTTCCCCGGATCAACAGATATTCCCCGGTCGGAAATGATATGTCCCCAAAACTGGACTTCCTTCAGCCAAAACCCGCACTTCTCATATTTTGCATACAACTCGTTCTGACGAAGTGTCTGCAAAACCTGCCTCAAATGCTCGGCGTGCTCCTCCTCTGTCTGGGAGTAAACCAGAATATCATCAATGAAGACAATGAAAAACTGGTCTAGGAAATCCCTGAACACTCTGTTCATCAAGTCCATAAACACTGCTGGAGCGTTGGTCAAACCGAAAGGCATAACCCGAAACTCGTAAGAACCATATCTCGACAAGAACGCGGTCTTCGAGACATCCTCCTCCCTGATACGTAACTGATGGTATCCCGATCTCAAGTTAATCTTCGAGAAGAAAGAAGCTCCTCTCAACTGGTCGAATAAGTCATCGATTCGAGGTAACGGATACTTATTCCGTATCGTGACCTTATTCAACTCTCGGTAGTCCACACACAATCTCAGTGAACCGTCCCTCTTCTTCACAAACAGAACTGGAGCGCCCCAAGGTGAGGTACTCCTGCGAATAAATCCCTGACCTAACAGCTGCTTTATCTGATCTCGTAACTCCCTCATCTCAGCTGGAGCCATACGGTACAGTGCGCGTGCTATAGGTCTCGTACCCAGTAGCAAATCTATAACAAAGTCTATCTCTCGACTGGGGGGTAAGCCTGGTATCTCCTGAAACACATCCGAATACTCCCTGACTACTGGGATAGAATCTAAAGGAATCACTACCTCCTTAGAGGTATCCTCCTCAATGTAATACACATGAGCGGTCGATCCTCCCTCTGGGCGAGGCATCGCCACTACAAACATCTCTTGCCCCGGAATGGCAAAAACAATGCTCCCGCTGAAGCAATCAATCATGGCCCTATAAGCTACGAGCCAATCCATCCCAATAATCACATCGTGAACATGCATATCTAATACTAACATGTCTGCAGGTAATACCAAACCACCAATCTCTACCCCCACTCCCCGGCATATAAAGAAAATAAGTGACCCACTCCCCAATGGTGAGTCGACACACGTCACTGTGCTCTCTGCCGTAGCTAACAATCCTAAAGCTTTCGCGAAGTGTGTAGCTATAAAACAGTGTGTAGCACCCGTATCAAATAATACCCGACCCATAGTGCCATGGATAGGAAACGTACCCTCAATCGCGGGCGGTGCCTGTGGAACTGCAGCCTGGTGGACGTTGTAGACACGTCCATACTGTAGCTGCCCCTACTGAACTGGGACTGCTGGAATGGGTGGCAATGCTGCCATCTGTGGCGGTGCAGGAAGAGCGGCGGGAAACATAGGCCTCTGTGGCTCCTGGCGAGCACCCTGCTGCTGCTGCTGTGGGGCCCTGCCCCTATCAGGACAATCCTGTCGCTTATGGCCAGTCTTGCCACAAACAAAGCACTTCCCTGGGAAGTTCCCTCCTCTCTGTCCCTGCTGTCCCCGGCCCTGGTGGCCGTTGCCGTTCCTCCCTTGGCCCTGCTGGCCCTGGTGAAACTGCTGCCCATTCTGCCCCTGTTGGCCCTGATGGCCGTTTGGACCCTGATGGCCCTGACGGAAACCTCCCTGTCCCTGTCTGTAGTTCCCTGACCGGAACCTCTTATTATCCCCCTGCTGGGAGCCCTGCTCATTCTGTCTCTTCCCCTGACCAGATTGTGCCCCGCTGGCACCATGTCCTCCAGTCCTGCCCTGATGGCTAGACTCCCCCGACCTCTTACCCTCGGCCATATGAAAACGGTGGTCCTGGCAGTGTAACAATGCAGCGTTAACCACATCAGAATAGGTGGCCAACGATAGGTTCCCTAGCAGATGCTGACGGATCCTCCAAGTCAACCCGTCCGTGAACTTCTCAATCTTCTTCTTCTCTGTTGGTATCTTATCTGGAACGATATTCAACAGATTCGTGAACTCGGCCTCATACTCGGCCACAGTCTTACCTTCCTGCTTCAGACTCATCAATCTCCTCCTCATTTCCGTATGAACAGCTGACGAAAAGTACTTGCGGTCGAACCGCACCCAGAACTCCTGAATCGTGAGAGTATCCCTCTCCTCCATGGTGGTAATAGACTCCCACCACTGTAGCGCAGATCCAACTATCTTGAAAGTAGCTAGCACCTGCTTCTGGACGTTCGTGCACTCATACATCCTTAAGTGCCTCTGCATATCTTCCTCCACTGGCTCGAGACTACCACATCTGAGCTACCTGCAAACTCTGGCGGATGCGCTTTCTGAAAAGCGTCACGTACACGCTCCCAAGCAGACAGGAATGCATTAGCCTGTACTGGCGCGGCAACCGGCGCCTGAGGTGGTGCCTGCTGAACAACGGCAATGGCGGCATTTACCGCTTGGGCTACTATAGCTGCAACCTCAGCGGCGTTCATCATGCCCTGAACTGGAGCGGGCTGGGGTTCGGGCGTTGCATCCCTGGGAACTCGTCGTGCACGTCGTGGAGGCATCTGAAATAAGAACAAAGTTTATATGTTCGCTGTTTATAAACTTAAGATAGCTGAAGAACGAAGCATACACAAAAAGAGTACAACAGTCCTAAAATATAGGGCTCTATATCAAAGAAACTTAGCGGAAACATAATAAGCCGTCAAATCCTAAAGGACACTAGAACCTGATGCTCTGATACCACCTGTAACACCCCGACTAATTAAATACCGGGTAGCCACTCCTTTATTAAATTAATTCAAAATGCCAAGTTGGTCCAGTTAATAGCATCACTGTCGAAAACATTTTAATGATTACTAACCACCTAGTATTTAAAAAGTAAGTGCCAAATTTTAATTAAAGTCTGATTAACATGCAACAAGTGTAATAAAGAATAAATACACCATTCACCATACTGAAGTAAATAGAATAACCGTCACAAAACGTAAATAAAGTCTGGAGGAAAAACTCCTCACTACAAATCCCACAACTGGAAAGTAAACTGAAAACTAAAACAGTACATGCCAAAGTCTGAAAACTGTAATGGAAATGTAACTCTAATAGAAATGGGCAACATGCCCTACAACTGATAGATAATGAATCTGGAATCCAAGTGATAGAAGTGTCTACAAGCAAATCCCTGTAGCTTCCACAAACAGCTACAGCTCGTCACTTGAATGAATATCCTATGCATGGTGTCCTTGTGGCTGGGCACCTAAAATGATTTTACAAGAAAAGTAGATTTGAAAAGCAAACGGGTCAGAGCCCGAATGTGGAGTTATATTTTAAAAACCTGCAAGTGCTTTAAAAACATTTAAAACATTAAATGCAAAGTACATGTTAGGACGTACACTCACATGATATTCTCACCTCTCGTCTAACTGTGCACTCCTAACGTAAGTACCCATCTACAACGACACAAACCACTAGCTAAGTGACATCATCTCTAGCTAGACTATCATATGTCCTACCCATATTACTCGGTTCTATTAACATTATAACGCTCGTAATTTAGTAGGGGCTTAACGTAAACCCAGATGCTCAATATGCAATATATATCACTATCAGTTAACTCGTTATATTTCTCGAAACAATACCGTAATTATATTCACAACATTAACATGAAGGTTCCCATTAATTAAGAGTATATTATTCACATCATAAATATATAATATAAGCACCCCGAGAACTAAGCTGCGGTGCACACATACTCTGCTATCCATCCCGGTACATCACGTACATAAGGATTACATATTCCGAATCTCTCAGGAATAGTTCACAGATAACAACATCACAAACAATGGAGGTGAACACAGTCACATCACATAGGTCACGCACATACCTACGCTCCTACGATCAGCGGACTTATTAATATCCCAATAAGTCTTTCTATGACCTATGTTCATCAAGGTAACCAGTCTAAATCCGGGCAACACAAGGATTAGAGGGCCCTAAGCGAACGCAAACCTCCCGTGATAGCAAGTATGGTAGGTATGTCATACACACAATTCATATACCAATACTAAGTAAACACACATCTTAGTAATCCCGTAGTTTAATCGTAGTACATATCACATTCTCGTACTAACTTATAATTATCGCAATTTATACTATTCCGGTTTATAATCACACGCACCATAATTTATTCTCTCGTCGTAGTAGACACTCACATCTCAACCCAAACCGTCCATTTAATATAACTCTCGTATCTAATTTCCTTCTCATAAATACCCAAAAGTCCCAATTCTATCATTACATAATCATCGGAATGTTATCTATATCCTCGAACAAGTTTACGGGACTCCAAAAATCAAAACAGTCCAAAAAGGCCCAAACTGTCAACTCGTTAGAAGTCTCGTTCGAACGAGACTGTTCGAACGAGATTCCTCTGTCAACTCGTTAGAAGTCTCGTTCGAACGAGGCTGTTCGAACGAGATCCAGTTCGTTCGAACGAACTGTCCCTTCTAACGAGATCTCGTTTGAACGAAGTTATCGAACGAGGCTCCCTTTCGTTAGAACGACTGGTCAATTCGTTAGAAGCTCGTTCGAACGAGTTCGTTCGAACGACCTGGGCAGGGGCTTCTAACGACCTACCAGATTCGTCCCAGATTTTCCTAAAACTCGTTTTTCACCATTTTTACTCCTCAAATCTCTTCTAAACTAAGTCCCAACAATCGTTTTAAGGTCTCTAAACAATCCTAAACATATTATAATCACATCCTAACACGTTTTGAAGGATTAATCCATCCTAACATCAACCAAATTTACAAATCTCTACACTTTTTCCCAATTTATCAAGAACATGAACCCTAACTTTTTGAATCATGAATTAATCCAATATAAATCCGTTTTAATTTCTTCCAATCATAAATATTATGGGAATACTCATCTACCTATCATTCTACATGCAATTCTCCTCAAGATTTCAAGTTCTAAGCTTCAAAATACATGGGTTTTCATTATCTTTCAAGAACAATTGATTCTGCAATTTTCTAACATGGAAGGAACATTCTATGAATTTAAATATAATCAAAACACTTGCCTTGATTGTCTCTGCGTTTGGATGATGGTTTGATGAAGATTTCTGCAGAATTTCTTCTCTTCTCCAAGCTTCTTCTCCAATGGTGGCTTAAGGTGACTAGGGTTTTCTTTGGGAAAGTTGTAAACCTAATGATAGCCTCCGTAGCTTAATGAGTTAATATGGGTTGGTTAGTGGGTTTAGTGGGTTAAATCCACATCAGATTAAAACTCCCAATTTTCGTCACTTTTAATTCCTCAAAATGTAAAATTACCAAAATACCCTTTAAGTTGCCGGTATGGCCTAAAAATATCCCGGGACCCAAACTACACCCCCGGGTAGTGTTTTATGACTATCTTGACCCTTCCGGACGCGTTGGCGCACTCAAAACGACCATGCGGGTAATAGAAATAAAAATCACTTTTTATAATTAAAATAATATACCATGACGCGACGGTCACACGCGTCTCAACAAAATTCTCAAATTGCCGTATATTAATCTCACGACAAATTTTATAATTCCAAATTCATATATAAAAACATGTATGCACATAATCAAATACCAACTCGCATCTCGTTAGTATTTATAACCCGGATTAATTTTCAATTAATACGCATTTAATTAATTAATACCAAAAATAAATAGAGCCAAAAGTACGGGGTATTACAATATGTAAAAATCAATGACCATAAAAATGTTATATGCAAAACTTAATGGGTAATCATGTGATCCCAACACAATGATCTGATACCACATGTAAGATATACTTTAATTAAAAAAGATAATCTTTAAAATATTATTTAATTAATATAAATATTAATCAATTAATTAATTAAAAATATTTTGGCTCTCTAAATAATAAGAACTTAAATCATTATGATAATCACATCTTGAACTTTATGATTTTATATATAATCATTGTGTGGAATATGAAATATTATTTTAATCACATACCTCCATCATGTCATAACTGGAAAGATTAGTCGAGTAGTCAATTTTAACGATGTCTGATCGGTTTGATCTTCAGACTACGACTTCATATTATCTTTGGTAAAATCGTATTCCGGTTTAAGTGCATTACAATAGTTAGATCTTATTCTATGGTCAAAACACTATTATCAAATTATCCTTCTCTCCCCTTCTTATGGAATCGTGTTGTCTTTTTAGAAAATTGTAAATGATGGACTTCACCACTTTCATTTATCGGAAGGGACAAAACTCATATTCCCAGCAGTTGCTTAATTTCAACCATCTATAAAGATGGATACCTAAGAGTCCTTAGCCATTAATAAATCAAATATGTCCTTTAACTTACCATATTGATATCAGTTTAATTATGATGTTTTCATTAATCTTGGGTTGGAATGGATCTTTATTTAGATGTTCTCTGGATATATGTCTTCCTAGTCATCTTATGTTTTTTATTATCTACATATGCTTAATGGGTGTTTTAGTTGAAGTTTTTGTCTAAGGCTATATTTGGTTTGATTTGATCCACCTCAAAGATATGTCTTTCTCATCCTCTTTGGATTGGAATGAGCCATGCTTTGTTTGTTTGGATACTGAGTTGAAGTTTTAATAGATGTTTTGGTTGTTAAAATGGCATGTGGCTTTGGTTTAAGGGTTTTATTCTTTCTCTCTCTTTTACGAGGTTGAAGAAGAAGGTTTGTTTGTGTTAGTGTGCTTGAGGTTCAAAACCTTATCTTTGTTATGGACGACAGGTCTGAGAAGTGGTGGTATTTGATTGGGTATTGTTGCGAAGAAGATACTCGTGGTTTATTCTTCTGATGCGTGGATGATCTATTTAATGAGTTTTATTTATTTATTTTAAGGCCCTTAGGGTTAGTAATAACCAAGTTTTATTCATAAAGTATCGCTCATCGTTACATCATTATCATCCAATTACCCCACCCCTTGAGTCATTTTAAATAAAGAATTGAAACAAGCATTTTGCTAGTAACTATAGGGATGCTATGCCTAACATGGAACTACTCATGAATCGAATCATTAAAGCAAATAGTATATTGATTAATTAAAGATTCTAAAGTCTTCACTCCTATCCGTCTCTAAACTCCGTGCGTGGGGCATTTCATAAAAATAAAATCCAAACAAGGAACCCCCCCCCCCCCCCCCCCCCGATACATTTTCCTTAGATAGGGTAGTTATTAACACAATTTATTAGTTAAAGATTTATTATGAAATTTATATCCAACTTTCAAACCCAATTGTAATCCGCTATATACAAGCCTCAACAACCATAATCCAACAATCCAACCCAAGTTTTTCTCGTACTCCTTCTATCTTATCTACATGATTAATTCATTATCAATAAAATAATACGATTAATAAAGGGCTTACATGGGATTCTCAGATAAATAGATCATATATTCAATTTCAAGGGTGTAATTTAACATACAAACTTTCATTCATAATTAAAGAGTTCCAGCATAATCTAATCATATCAATGAGTCCTCATAATTTTCTAAGCCATAAATAAGAATCAACATACTAAAATCTCATCAATTAGATAATTATTACCAAAGGCACTACTATCCATACTAAAGGTACAACCATATTAAGTATATGCATTTCAGAATTTTATTAAGTTTAAAATAAGACCATATCTTATTATTTAATCCTATTAATTCAAATCTCAATATAGAGTTACAAACCCTAAAATGTCAATTTACAATTAAGGTTCAATATCTAATTTATCACATTAATTAGGTCTAAATCTTAATATAAAATATGTGAAAATAATTAATTTCACATAATTAAAATTATATATTAAAAATTCTCAAATTCTTAAAGGTTTATAACCCATTTTAATAATAAAATTAGGTTTAGGTGAAATTTATCACAAGCATATATATGAGAGAGGAGTAGGTATCAACTTCCCTCAAAAGATGAATTAAAACTTGACATGAAATAGGATAGAAGAAATCTTGAAAAGTTTCTCTTGAAAACTTGATTTAATTTGTGATAAAAATCTCACTACACCAAAAGGCTAAATTGGCACCCTTTAGCCGGTCAGCCTTGTCACGGTCATTGATCGTGATAAAAAAATACGCGTTTTTATCACGGTCATTGACCATGATAAGACCGTGACAAAGTATTGTCACGGTCATTGATTGTGCCAATAGTATTAACTTGTCACAGTCAATGACCGTGATATGTCCGTGATAATTTCTTCAGTAAAAAAATCCCACGCTTTCTTTTTTTCCCACCCTTTTGATTTTCCCTCTCTTTCTCTATCTAAGCTCTCTCTCTCTCTCTCTCTCTCTCTCTCTCTAAGGTATGTTTTTTTCCTCTATTTCTCTTTCATTTCTATATGTGTGTGTATGTGTGTGTGGTGGTGGGAGGGGGTGGTGGGGGTGGGGTGTGTGTATGTGTGTGTGTGCGTGTGTGGTGGGGGGGGGGGCATGGGGGTGGTGGTGGGGTGTGTGTGTGTACAGGTGTGTGCGTGTATGTGTGGTGGAGTGAGGGGGCAGGGGGTGGTGGGGTGTATGTGTGTGTGTGCAGGTGTGTGTGGTGGGGGGAGGGGGACAGGGGGTGTGGTGGGGTGTGTGTGTGGTGGGGCAATCTCAACAATTGAAACGGACAAATTGATTAATAAAATATGTATTGCCCCTTTCATATGCAAGTAGGATTGCCCCTCATTAACAGATAATTGTTGAGATTCGAAATAACTTTAATTGTATAACTTTAATAAAATAAATTGTATAGCTTTAATTGTAACTTTAATTGTATAGTTTTATGTGAAAGTAAATTAATAATTAGTGCACATTTCATATGAAAGTAGGATTGCCCCTCATTGTTAGTTTAATTGATTAAAATAATTAATTGAGTAGATGAATTAGAAGGAGTACGGGATACACATTTGTTGTTGACATTGCTGTTGGATTATAGTGGATCGATGTTGGGTTGGTTAGTTTTAAAAGTGGCATAACATCTGGATTATTGTCCATATGGGGGTGAGAATTTTCAACTTTTTTTAAAATTACTTTGTATATCGAACAATATATATATATATTATGATAATTAAATGAAAAATACTTGAACTCATCCTTTAAAGGAGATGGAGGAGATGGGGGGATGGGTAGGGATGGGTGGGTGGTGGGGTAGGGGGTTGCGCGCGTGTGTGTGTTAATGTGCGTGGGTGTGTGTGTGTATGTGCGCATGTGTGTATATGTGTGTGTAGTGTGCGTGTATGTGCGTGTTTGTGCGTAATGTCCCTTGTAAACGAATTGATTGGTTATTAATTTTTTTAGTAAATTAATATATGATTGCCCCTCATTGTAAATTAGAAATAAATATATGATTAATTATGAAAGTAGGATTGCCCCTCATTGTAAATTAGTAAATTAATAATTGTATACTTTAATTGTTAGTTTATTTGCATGTCTTCTTTTAATTCATTTTGATATATACTAATAACATTTTTTACAGCAAATGTCTCATTCAGGTATTAAGGCGAGGATGATGATGCTTGTTATGATGATGTCGTCTGGGCTCGGTGGTAGCGGAGGCGACGAGGGCTCCTCGGTCCCTAGGCTCCTCAAATAATGGCAAATTGGGGATGGCCATCAAGAACAAGTCGTTCCTATTAGCGAGATCCCTCGAGCTGGTAAAGACGATCATCGACCCGGGGTACATTAGTTGGAAGGGGGTTTCATATGAGCTCAAGTTAGCTGTTTGGGTGGCACTACAGGTAATGTATTTATAGTTATATTTATATTCATATGAATATTTCAATTTCGATTTCAATTTCATTTTATATTTATATTTATATCTATTTGCAACTAACATTGTATTTGTTGGACAGGAAGAATTCATACTGGATCCAAAGTTACGCGATTACGTCTTGGAGTAGTTGAGGAGAAACACAAGACGTGGAAGAAAAATATGCGGACCTGTACTTTGGGAAGATACGAGAGTCCATTATCCAAAGGCCTGTATCCGTCCCGCAGAAGGAGACGATCTCATTGCACAATGGCAAAAATTCATTGACAATGAGATCGGGGAGCGACAATTGGCATCTCGCTAATCAGGAAGGGAAAACCGGGCAAAACAAATGGACGTAAACTACTCCAATCGGACGTCTTACGCCGAGGTAGAGCATAGGATGATGGTAAGATTTAATTTTTCTATAACTACAAAAATATATTATTCTGCATTATTTTACTTTGCGGGGCCGATACTAATTTTACTTTATTTTATTTCAGGGGACAGGGAGTGGCCCTGAGGGTAGGCCACATAGGCTCGATACTTATGCGGCTCTTCGGATGAAGAAGGGGAAGGACAAGGAGGTGTCCCCGAGCGTCGCGACCACGATTGTAAGTAATCTGACAGTTTACTTTTTGTTAATTACGTTATAATTTTTTAATTTATTTATTTTACTAATCATGTACTTTTTGTCGTTTCAGGCAAAGCTTAAGGAAGTGCATGAGTCACAGTCTGATGCCGATAAGGCATCTTTATCCACAGACGCACTCATCCAAGTGCTTGGCTTTGGTCGCAAGGGGAGGATAAGGGGGGTGAGCTCGCGGGTAGCCAAATCTGGGATCATCGGATTGGAGACGAGCGACACCGGGTTGGATCGAACGGTGGACTCGCATGACGCGAAGCTGTCCCGTTTGGAGGTGACGGTCCAAGATATGTTCTCATTCATGAAGCGTTCATTGGGCGGCGAAAAACACAAGGGGAAAGGGAAGAAGAAGGTGGTGGAGGAGGAGGAGGTGCGGGAGGACGAGGTGTAGGATGACTAGGATGTGGACCTAGGTTCTTCAGCGTCGACACGTGCAGACTTTGATGATCTACTTCCCTATTTTTCTCCCTTCGACCGATCGATGTCGACACTTGGTTGGCCGAGCGTGTTTATACTGGATAAATTTGATGGACAGAGGATAGGGCAGGGGTTGAGAGACCCGAATATCGTTCAGGGTGGACTAGTTCATGGACGTGAGCTTCAAGAAATCAAGTTCAAGGTGCTCGTCATGCATGTGATACCCGAGAAGGAGAACTTCCCGTTGTGGTTGCATGAACAATGCGGCACGATGTATATCAGTGGGTGTGTCAATTCGTATATCGTGTGGCCTACTCACCTCCTCGGATTTATCCTTACCCAAGACATATAGTGACATTATTTGAATTGAATTGTATTGTTTTTAAGTTGGTACATTTGAATTGTTTTTAATTTGGTACATTTGAATTATATTTAGATTATATCATGATGCATATTGTCTCTATTTTGTATGTATATTCGCACTATCTCTATGTTATTTGGATATATAATATTTGAATAGGTACAATGTTGCTATAACAGGTACAAATATACTGCTGGGCAGTGGCAGTGGCCATACTGCCCAGCAGATTTTTTTTTCAATTCTGCCCAGAATTGTCATGGTTATTGACTGTGACAAGTCCTTGACAAAGACAATTGTCACGGACTTGTCATGGTTAATGACCGTGATAATTTTTTTAACATTATCACGGGTTTGTCACGGTCCTTAACCGTGACAAAACTTGTCACAGCTAGGGACCGTGACATGACCATGACAATTCTAACGAGCTTGTCATGGTCCATGACCGTGACATGAAAAGTTGTCTCGCCCAAAATTATCACGGTCATTGACCTTGACAAGTTGAACTTGTCAAGGTCAATGACCGTGACAATTCGACAGATTTAGTGTAGTGTCTTCTTGAATTAATATTTTAAAATGATGGATGATAGCTAGGGTTTTAACCTATAATTTGGAATGACGTATGGTTTAGGAATAAAAATGATGCTTGACTTTGGGAGAAAAAACAATGGGTTATTCTATGAAAAAGAGAAAAGGGTTGCGTGTAAAATGGGGAAAACAAGGGTTGAATGCACAATATAAATAACCTTGCCCCTATAGTGGCTAACTCTTACTGCTATTGCAGCTTGTACCCTACTATAGCGTCTGGACAAGCCCACTATAGTGGTTTTCCTCCTTTCCTAGCGTCGCCAAACAAAAATGTTTTCCTCATCTTTTAAACCCTAAAAACCCTAAATTATTTCTCAAGTAATGATATAAAGAACCTTATACCCCTATACTTAAACCAAAATCCCCTATATATCCAACACACTAATTAACTTACAATAATTACTATATTATCCCTACACTTATGTTTAATTAAACTTTTAGCTCGAAAATTTTATCAATTGATCAAGTGAGCTCTAAAATTTCAAATTAACTTGTTTTAACCACAAATTCACTTAAATGATATTAAATACTTAAATCTCAATTTCATAATTAGTTTGAGTTGCTATTTTAAATACATAATTAATCAAAATCACTCTAAATTAATTAATTATAAATCCTCTTAAAATATACGGGCATTATAAGGATTGTCTTTCATCAACTTTTATAGATAGACATACAACAAAAATGGTTGGGTTGATGGGACTTTATATCTGGGCAAAAGATCATAGGCTATGATAGGGAGGGAGGAAATCAACGAATTATGAAAGATTGTGTTATTATAGCCCCAACGTACAATGCCAAAATATTTCGGCGTCATTTATGCATGTGGCGCTGGTTGCTCCTTTGTATTTTTGAGGGAATATCTTATTATGACGATTATTTCATAAGGAAGAGAGATGCACATGGAAAATGGACTTTTTCAGTGCATATAAAATGACTGTGACTCTCCGAATGCTCGTGTAAGGATGCTCGACTAATTCAATTAACTAACATGTACAAATTGAGGAGATAACTTCCATTAAGATGCTGAAGAGGTTTTGTGATGATGTATACGTCGTGTATTCAAATTATTATCTAAGGACATATATAACCCATGATGTCTAGTTATTTCTTGTAGGACTTAAAAAATTATCTAGTGGCTTGGAAAGGGACACATTCAGGCCAGCGTAAGAAAATTTTGATCATACTGGATAACGTAGATGACCGTGGCCTTTCTTTTTCATACGTATTTTTTGTTACAGCGGGTGCGGACAATAATTTGAACGTTCTTGATTAATCGGACTTTTTTTAGGACCTCATACACGAAAATGCCTCCAAATGAAATTACGTTAGTAATGGATGATCATACGATACGGGGTATTATCTTACTAAGAACATTCACGTGAAATTTTCCATTTTTCTTCAAACAATTGCACAACCTTAGACCAAAAAGCAAAGATACTTTGCATGATATCAAGAGGGGACTCATAAGGATGGGGAATGACTGTTTATTGTTTTATAATATTATTTCTCCATTGTCAAATACCCAACTCATCTTTGGTATCGCGATGATCTAGGGGTCATCACGATACGATTGTAAAAGATGAACGAAATGAAACTAATCTTAGTCGAGGCAACCTGATGCGAAGGAAGGCGCACTATATCTTGCATTGTTGCTCAACCGCTATGAATTAATTGATGTGACCCAAGTCTTTTCATAAGTCAGCGTATATGACTGTGCTATAAATTTGACTTTGCACTAGAATTTACAAGAGCATCTGTGAAATATGCATAGATACATGTAGATTTTTTCGTTAAATTGTTTGTTTTCATTAGTGGAATTATTTTTCTTAGTATGGTATAATTAATATTTTTTTTTATTATATGTTAGTCCTACTTAAAAAAATATAAAAAAGTGGTTAAAAATAAACGGAAGAATAAACAAAAAAAGGGGGTGTTGTGGTGACATTCCAACATCCGTATGAAAGGCATTTAGATCCTAATTTTTCTCTTTTTGAAAAAATTATTAGTTTTCTCCATGCCATGAGAGCCAAAACCAAAAAGTGTGTGTGTGTGTGTGTGTGTGGGGTGGGGGCTAAAATAACATTATGCTGTTGTGCTCCATGCCTTGGAGATGACTTTACTATCATATCGCATAATTGAATACAAAAACTTTTAGGAATAGTTAACAAAAATGGAATAATACTTATAATTTTGTACATATTGCAAATCTAATTCACAAAAATGTGTAAATATAAGAATAATCATGACTGTAAATATATAATTTTTTAATAAGTTTAATTTCTACGTACAATGCTAACCGACTCAAACCCTAATTTAATAATACAAAAAGAAAGAACCACGAGACAAAGATTTACTCGATCTGACATATTACCTATGATCACGAGGGAAGGTCTTTTTTCTGATTAAAGATAATGGAAAGAGAAAAAAGATATGTACAAATATGTTATACAGTAAATTTAATGTGCCCTTAAGGAGATTTGATCGCCTTATTTAAAGACAAGTGCATTATATTATACTAGAAGTCTAATGTAGTGTTTTCATGAAATTCTCCCTGTTGGGGTTTTATTCTTAAAACCATATATAAAATATTTTATTTTCATTAATATTTTTTTTTTCATTTTGAAATGAGAATCAAGTTTGTGAGAATGCTTTATATTTATTTAAATATATTGTTTCATAGATATATAGATCAATAAAGCTTAGTAGGAATTTTAGCGAGTCGGCTTCGGGTTAATCACAAGGAGATTGGAATTCTAGTTCTAGTACTATTGAAAAGTTCACAACCTAGATAGGGAGTTAAAATCCTATCGAAAAGATTGTGATGCAATCATAGTAGTTTATATCAAACTACAAGAACTTATATGATGGTTCACGAACTTATGTGATAGTTCAACAAAGTATTATGATCGGTACATCCCTGGAATGTATTGAATAGGTCTAGCCATGAGATTTGAATCTAAGGGTTGTCTTAATTAGGCTATGGAAATCTCACACCATTTGCAAAGGGTGCATAGATAATTAATCCCGATAATTATGAGGATTGCTTGCACAAATGTCACTTTGATTTCATTGGATGCGAAATCTAATTTTATATCAGGTCAAATGATCCCCACATACTGGGTGATAATTGTGTGAGTAGGTCTGAGATCTTAATTCAGGGGAATCCACATCCGGGGATACCTTGAATTATGATACGTCCTTGATATAATTATAATATTTGTTTCCACTAATAAACTAGATCGATGGATTATTTATAATTTGGTGGAGTAGCGAAATAAGTCAAGTATGAGAAACAAAGAACTGATTAGATGTTGATTAAAGTCAATTAGCGAAAAAGTGATTTAACCAAGAGGGAATTGGAAGATTAATGATGGGAATCATATTATGTACCATCATTGACTTTTCAAATAAGACCTCATTATATCCGAGTGATTTTTGAGATAATTAAATTAGAGTGCAGTCATAATTATTTAGAGAAATTAATTATGATTAAATAAATAATGATAATTAATTACCATAATTATAATTTGAGATTTTTAAGTATTTATTTGTAAGTCAATTTAATTATTTGTCTTAGGTCCCTAGTGTAGTCCAAGTACCCAACTAATTAGGCTTAGACTCTCAAGAAATCCAATTTGGAGAAAATCCACCTTTTATACTTGAATATAAATGTGTGGGAAAGGGTTTTATTCATTATTATTCATCATAAGATTTTGAAAAGGGTGAGAAAAAATACTATTCACATTTTTGTGATGAGGTCTAGAGAGAGACCATTGTATCTCAATCAAAAGTAAGGATTTTCATCTCAAAAGGTGCCCACGCACTTACCTATCTTTGGGGAGGATCATATAATAGAATATCTAAGCTTTCTAGCAGTGTAGGGGGCTTGAAGGTAATCTCTGAATTAGAGAAAACTTCCCCGATTAATAGAAGAGACTCAACAGAAGGAAACAACATGAAGACATCGAGGCATCTCAACGAGGTAGCTTAGCGAGGAAGCTCAGTGATGCAAATCAGCGAGGAAAATCGCTGAGAGAACTCTTCTTTACCTTCTGTTATTACTTAATCAAATTGTATATTTGAAATACATTGATTGTAATGCTGTAACGATTGTACTATTGAGTGTGAGTTCAAACCGTACTCGCGAGAGACCAGGCCTGGTAGGGCTTGGGAGAGCTCAAATTCTATATCATATGAATTTGCTGTGGAAACTTTAGAGGGAATTGGTTTGGAGGATTGAGAAGTGAGGGAGCGTTAAGGCTTATCTTGACCATCTTAGATACACCTGGTAAAAAATTGAGAAATATTTTACCGTGGTGGCTTGTGGAGAGAAACCTTAAGTTCCATCGTATGGTGAGCCTTAAACCAAATGTCACATCTACTTTAGGTGGCATCACTAGCCACCTGCCCACTGTCCAATCCGAACTTGAGTAAACCATTGTGGTATTGGGGTTGTCTGACGATTTGGTGAGCCACCTCTGTTGTGATAGTCTTCTGACACACACTGTATAGGCAAAAGGCATGTCCTGGTATTTAATGATTATAACGTAAGGTGTGCTAATCCATCAGGAATTTAATGCTTGGGACTTAAAGTGTGAAAGATAGGTCTTTCACATTAACGAAGACTAAGACATCTCAAAAGGAGTATGGGGATATTTATTGGCCTCAACCACTTCTGAGAAGGGGAGGTCTTTCTAGAGAGTTTATTATTAGAGAGAGAAAGATATTTCAAGAGAATCTATTGAAAATAAGAGAGAGTTTACTCACCTACCATTGTCATTTATTGTGAAGCTTTTAATAGTTAACTAGAGATATATCATCGGTTATTAGTGTGTTGGCTTCCTGCCAAGGTCTATCTAGAGTGCTTACTTCTCTCTCCCTTTGAATGAATTTCTTTTGAGTTTGCTTTATTATTATTTGAGTTATGCATGAGAGACTTGTGTGTTCAATCTGAGTGTTGATTATATACAATATTGTGTGTTCATTTGTCTTTATTAAAGAGTACATGGGTTATAGCTTATTATCATACCTATAGGGGTTACGCCTCTACTCACTACATCAAAATGGTCAAATTGGCACCCTTTAGGTGGCTAGTCTTATCACGGTCATTGACAGTGATAAAAAAGCACGCGTTTTTTGTCACGGTCAATGACCGTGGCAAGGTCGTGACAAATGCTTCTCACGGTCAATGATCGTGACAAGTACAATTATCACGGACTTGTCACGGTCATTGACCGTGACAAGCCTATAAAGTTATCACGGTCAATGATCGTGACATGTCCGTGATAATTATGTCAGTAAAAAACCCTCCGTCTTCTTTTTTTCCCACCGATTCTATTCCCTCCGTTTCTCTCTCTCTCTCTAGCGGTTGCTCACTCTCTCTCTCTACAACTTTGGTATGTTTTCTCTCTCTATTTTTCCGCCGTTTATGTATATGTGCGTGTGTGTATATATGTGTGTGTAAATGTGCATGTGTGTGTGTGTGTGGTGTATATATGCGTGGGGGGGGGGGGGAGGGAGGCAACAGGGCTGGGGGAGGGGGTGTATGTGCATGTGTGTGTGTGTTTGTGTGTGTATATATGCATGTGTGTATATATATATATGTGTGTGTGTATATATATGTGTGTGTGTATATGTGCCTGTGTATATATATGTGTGTGTGTGCGTGTGGTGGGCAGGGGCAACGGGGAGGGGGGTGTACATGTGCGTGTGTGTATTTTTTTTAATTAAATTTTTATTGATTTATTAGATATTTCCCCTCATATTGTAGTGACCCTTGCAAAATAATTGATTGATTTAATATTGATTGGTTGTTAATTTTTTTTGTAAATTAATAATTAGTGCCCCTTTCATATGCAAGTATGTTGCGCCTCATTGTAAATTAGTAAATTAATAATAGTATACTTTAATTGTTTGTTAATTGATGAAAAGAATTAATTGAGTAGATGAATTAGAAGGAGTACGGGATACACATTTGTTGTTGCCATTACTGTTGGATTATATTGGATCGATGTTGGGTTGGTTAATTTTAGAAGTGGCATGACCACTGGATTATTGTCCATATGGGGGTGGGATTTTTCAACTTTTTTTTGAAAATTACTTTGTATAACGAACAATATATTTATATAGTATGATAATTAAATAAAACCACTATACCAAAACACTCTTATAGTAACAGACTATCTTTTTTATTACTAACAGTACTATACCATTACTATTTTTCACAATAAAATACCGTTAGTAATCTGATAAAAGTGTTACTAATATTGATACAATATTTAAAGAATGATTTTTTTATTTTCTTTTTTTTCCAACGAAAGAGATGCCTCCCGACTAAAATTTACACCCAAAACTCAAAATCCCCGCTCACACACACGAAACCCTCTTTAGCCAAAATTTCTTTCCCCTCTCTTAGATCTGTCCAGCGCCTTAGAGATATGGGGATGACATCTCAATGTCTATGGACGATGTGGTTAGGGCTTCTAGACTTCTTGGCAACGAGATTTTATTCCTATGTTTAAGGTATCAACAAAATCTTTTATTTCAATCGATGTCTCTTTCAATTGTCTTTTATGGCTTTGATTTCATATTGTTAGAAAAATCTCCGGTATATACGCTTGGTATAGATCTGTTGAGTTCTGATGATTTTGTTACTATGTATTTATCAGTATGATGATGTTTCGTATCTTTCTTTTAAATAATTTGTTAGATTGAGGTGGAATGATTAGATCTGGAAATTGAGATTCGGTGTCATATAATATTTTTAAGCATTTTACACAGGTTTTTAGTAGGTTTATGAAATATGGTGTTTAAAATAAGTAAATGAGTTTCTATACATTCATTGTTTTGGATAATTGCTTTTCTTAGATTTGGACTCTAGCATTTATGATTATATTGGAGGATTAGGTCTAGAAATTGAGATTTGATTTGAAATAAGATTTTAAGCAATTTATACATGTTTTTTTAATAGGTTCGGATTATGTGGTAATAAAGAAGATAAATAAATAAGGCTCATTGTAACTATTCGAGGCCATATCAATCGCATTGTAAAATGTAACCATATGCCTGTGTCTGGTCAAGCCTATCTCTGATAACCATCAGAAGATATAGCCTCAACAAAGCCATCTTGACTTCCGAACAACTAGGGAACAATTGACACTATAATGGAGATGTGGAGAACAAATGATTTGAATAAATGATGCATCAAGAAAATCTCTACCAAGTGAGTCCTCTTCTACATATCAACTTAAAAAAGACTAACAAACCTTTTCCTAATTTACATTATCATTATAATTTAGGGGTATCCGATGGTGGTTTCAGAAACTCAACTTGTAGACAAATTTGAGAATATTAAATCGTCTTTTCACAAGGAGTAACTGAAGTAACGTCCAGTTAAGGATATGACTAACATGATTACATTTGCGACTTTCGTGCAGATATTCAGTTTGGAACTGAATCAATTCTAGCTAATTTGAGGTCTTTAATATGAAAAGGAACCAAATTTAGTTGGTTAGCCACGCTGGGATCTTGTCCTATAAATGGTTCTTATAATTTGGTATTGTACCTAAATAACTTATCAAGAGGAAAAAAATGGTATTGTACATAAAAATTAGTAGTATTTCATTCCTAATTTTCCAGGGATATCTCAAGCAACTCTTTTAGTGGATCTATTCCTTAATCTCTCGGGAAGTTGAACAAAATCATTATTTTGTAAGTACTCAAAGTTATGTTTTGTTGTTAGAACATCTTATATACTTTTCCTTGTGTCTAATATTAATGTTCTTTGTTTATCATGCTGAATCAGCGTGTCAACCAATTTCATGGTTGGACCGATACCATCGGGCGGTGTTCTAAAAAATTTCACAAAAGATCGCAAGTGTCAAATTCAAATACACATTTCCTTAATTTTTGGATTATCAACAAACTATGATGGTTTTATTAAATAACTAGATTTGTAACATAGTGCCTTTTTTTCTTTTCTTTTCCTTAACTGGTTTGCCTGGTCTATATGGGATACTTGTAGTAAGTTTCAGAGCCTAGAGTCCTGAAATTAAGGACACATATCCTAAGTAAATATTATTATTTATACAATATTCTTTGAGGTTCACTAATATTGGGAAACATCTAATTACTATCTAGGAGATGATTGCTTTATTTTTTGTGCACTACGTTGAACTTGACATTTTCGAAACTCTTATCCTTCTCCAAGAATATGTAGTAAAGTGAAAACTTGATATCATTACACACATTTGATTGAATGCATTACCTTGCAGATTTGTTGGGAATTGTGGTTTATGTGGGAAGCAAATAAACGTGACATGCAAAAATGACACTGGAGGTCCTGCAGCAAACTCGTTGTCTCCCCTTTCAGGTAAATCTACATGCATGTGAAATTATTCCACGAACCTTTTATCATACCACATATCAATATCTGATTAATCACTAATCCCATTCTTACTTGAAAATTTACTTAGAGGTATTCTTGTATGAAAGTTATACAATGAAACTTTTATCAAACCAGGTCACAATCAATAGATATTCTTATATAAAATTTATACCATGAAACCTATATCAAACCAGGTAACCACCAACAAATTAACTACTATAGTCATTCTGACTTGGAAGTTAGAATTATATGTGCTCTAATTTGGACTTGACTAGACTAAATGAAATTAATTAAAGTGGTTGATTGTCATAAACCCCTAAGTTTATGTTCAATAATCTCCTCAGAGGATTATGTCATCTACAAGCTCCTTCATAGCGGGTTGTAGGCAAATATAATGTGTATAATAGCCAACCATTTCATGTGGTTCGAAATCATAACTACATGAAAACAACTTAAAGATGAAAATTGTATTGTGAAAAGATGGAAACTTGAAGATAAGGGAAGGAGAATGGGAGAGACGAAAGAAAGAGAATATATTTGATTTTGTGACAGCATGTTACGAAAAGACAGTCAGTAGAAGCCTTCTACATATTTTATGAGAGGCAATATTATAAATATACTTGAAATAAATAAATAAATACATACATTATAAATAAAAAGGACTAGGCTTCTACTACAAATAAACACTCAGCCTCAAGTTGGCACATAGATATCACTTGTGCCCAGCTTGCAATAATGGGGTGAATCTACTCTCCATCGGATTCTCAGGTGGACTTTCGATTATTGAGACCAAGTGTTCATTGTACCTATTCGATCCCATATCAACCGAAACATGTCTCATATAATGTTTTCCATTAGTTTTTGCACTAACACTTCCATTGGCCCGATGAAGTACATTCCCTAGTTTCTTAGGTAATCGAAGTGGTTCAACTCGACTTAAACAATACAATAGGATTGAATCAAAGCATGTCTAAAACAAAATCCAGAGACTATTTTTTTAAAACATACTGCAGTATTTAGGACATACATAACCCCTTTGAATCCATGAATTCTATACTCCTCTTCAGGTATATATGACCATGAACTATAAGGGAAAAACCATTCATCGACCTATTTCGATGGCTATGAAAACACCCCGACAGTTCTTACATTTTTTTTGGACCATGAATTATACTAGTTCTGGGAAGCGCCACTGAATCTTCTTCTGGTCTGACATCAACCACTAAGGAATCTTTGGCTCATGCAGAGAATTCTTTTAATCTGATGGAATCGCAAGTGTGCCAGGATGAATATCTCTAGGTATGCCATAATAACAAACCATGTGGTGAAGGTATGGACCCAACGCTTTTTATGGAGATAGATATCTCAATTCACGATTTTACTCCTTATGAAAGTGTTGTTATCCAGCTTAGGTCATGGAAACTCATATTTTTCTCAACCTTCCTTCGCCAATTGTTCATACTCAATTATGGTTCTATCACCGACCTCCACGGCATTCAATCCTAAAGGTTCTTCCTTTTTTTTGACGTCAATCAGATCAAGGTATATTTTCCCCCACCCAACTCTATTTGTTGAGTTGTTGAGTTGAGTATACACCTTCCACAGTGTGTATCATGTTTTTAACATAAAATCAAATTGTTATCAAGTGAAGGGTAAAGGAAACATACCATACATCATCTCACGGTACTACTGGGCTCCAAAACTACATTTTGGCGCTACAAAATATACAACTTCAATTTATGTATGGTCAGTTGGCTGCCTTCTTCACTAATAATTATAATGGTATCTTGTAATATGTGTATATGAATTGGTTCTGAATATCCGTTTTAAGATATTAATGGTATCTTGTATTTGCAGAAAGATTTTGTGGTAAAATATCTGTATATGGGAATATCCCCGCCTATGTTATAAAAATTAGAATTCTTCATCAATTTAATAATGATGACCAATTGGTATGCAACCCGAAATCAGCCATGATGGGATCAAGTCAATTGTTTGTTATTTTTTTCTAAAAGTGATTGGATTTCTTGCTTATGTGATTCCTATATTCATTAATTGCAGGTTTTGGAATGTGGGAAAAGTTGCATTTGATGGGTATGCATGTTAAAGGAAAGGTGAGTTGTAAATATGTTTTTATTACATTAGATGCTATCCATTTAAGGTTTTTGAGATTTCTGGTAATTGGAATGTTGAATCTGGGTTTTGTTTAATAGATTTTTGATGGCCATAACGGTATATCAGCTTCCATAGTTGTGAAGGAGAATTCATTGAATAATGTGTTGAGTGCAATTCCTCGCGGAATTGGTAGGGAAGAGTGGCTTCAAGCTCTTCCTTGAGCGTTAGTTGCAGGATTTGTGAAAATCTACATAGAGTTTCAGCAGAAAGGCAAGTCCTTACTTCGTTTTTGTTAGCATTTTCAATGGTTTGCTATTTTCCATGTGTTGATATCGTGCCTCTTTGGTATTATTAATAATAAGAGAGACATCTGGGATGACATTTACTATTGTGGTGATTGATGGGTGGACTGTGACTGTGGCGTCTGTTGGGGATTATGGATGCATATTGGATACAGAAGGTGGCGTGGTTTCTCTCTTGACAGTTGATCATACGTTTAAGTCGACGCAGCAGGGTATGAAACTCTTTGAATATGCATTTTTGAAATTGTTACTTTTTTTGTGTTGGAGCATATTGGCTGAGTACCTGAGATTTGATGGTAGTCCATGATTGGCTAGAAGGCCACCACCACTAGCTGCTGATGTTGTGCCGCCTTCTCCTTTAGCATTGCGGGCTTCCATGTCACTACGTCTGCAGTTCCTCCTGAGATTGCTCCCTATCATCTGTGTAGACGGGTAATTTTGCACTTAAATTTTATCAACTTCTCTTGCAATTTCTCAAGTTCAGGATGCGGTATTTGCTTTACCTATTGCCTCAACATGTTTATTTCCATATTGAATTCCTTACTTTTTAACGCGGAGGCATACTCTTCGTACCAAGCGGTCTTTCACTTTATTCTATAGCACAAGTTATATGGACCTCCCCTCTTGCATGACATAATTCCAGGTATCTCCCATCTTGTTTCAAATATTACGCCGCATCCGCTCTTGTTTTAAGTAATTTATTATTTTTTATTACACCAATTTCCCTACTATCGGGATAGCAGGTGAAATTTTGAAATCAAGAAGGGAAACAGGTGTAATATTTGAAAATATAGTGGAGGTATCTGTAATTATGACTTATGACAATTAAGAGCGGAGGTCCATGGAATTTACGGTGTTTAATATATTACATTGCCTATAAAAAAAAGAACAATTAATTGATGATGATGGTTTATGTAATTGGCCTTTGGTGAAAGTTCAATCACTTATAAATTACTTCTTGTGCAAATCCCCTTGACACCACCATTGAGAAAAAGAACTAAAACCATCACCAATCTAGCGTGATTGACCCAAAATAAACACCGACATCAAAATAAGAACTACCGACATGATATAAAGTGCAGAGGGCTTCTTTTGCGGACTGTTTTGTATTGCCTTTTAGGATAGTTGATCCTTATCTCTTCCACTATTTTTTTCTATCATGAATGGAAGTATTTGTTTCCAGTCAATACAAATAAAATAAAGTAATTAAAGTGAGGACCTCAGTTTTATTATGCCAACAAATGGGAAGCGTGGATCATGTCCTAGTCTCACTCATCTTGCATGTAAAAAGTACTTTTTGATCAGTGTGTCTATGTGAATAGTGTGAAGTGTGTGTTCAGTGTTTGTGTGCAGCGTAAGTGTGCGTTTCTGTGTTTGTGTGAACAGTGTTAGTTGTACAAAAAAAAATTGAATATGTGTTAGAAACTATGGGCCTGTTTGGTTTGCAACTATAATTCTGTTTTCTGTGTTTAAATACAATTCTGATAAAAATCTTCGTTTGGCAACCTGTTTTTAAACACAGAATTATAATATTCCTGTGTTATAATCAAGTTTTTCAGAAAACAGATTTTGGGTGTTTTATAACATCTGTTTTTTTTTATTTTTCAACTCAGAATTATTCATTCTTAATATTTTAAAGCAATTATACCTTAATATATAATATACATACATAATACATTAATGTGTGTAATTCTTATAAATAAAAAATATATATGTACATATACACAAAATTACGTATGGAATAATATAAAGTTAAATAATATTATCAATAGATACATGATACTTATATATAGTTTTATACATATATTATTAATGTATGGAATAATATAAAATATACATATAGTACATATGTATTAAAAAATATTATCAATTCATGTATGTATATAATTTTATAGTGAATTATATATGCGACATCATTATAAATATATATGTAGAGAGAGAGAGAGAGAGAGAGAGAGAGTTAAACTCCCTAACATACCTCATTAAATATACCTAAAAATACATGATATTAAATGTACGTGTATATAATTTATGATGTATGTATGTATGTATATGTATACATTCATGTATCATGTATGTATGAAAGTTTTATGTATATATATATATATATATATATATATATATATATATAAACTCCACAACATACCTCATTAAATATACCTAAAAATACATGTTATTAAATGTACATGTATATAATTTATGATGTATGTATGTATGTATACATTCATATATCATGTATGTATGAAAGTTTTATGTATGTTTATATGTACATACATATATATATACACACACACACACACACACACGCATATGTATGATATAAATATACATATTTGTCAATTTTGTCAAATTTTCAAAAAACTGTATTTAAAAATAACTTTACCAAACGCACACCAATAATTATAAACACAAAAAACTGAATTTTAAAACTGTATTTAAAAACAGTGTTTAAATCGAATTTTCTGAATAGAGAACCAAACAGGCCCTATATGTGTTGTGTGCTGATGTGAAAGTGTGATATTATAAGTTCACATACTTATTTATATGTAAAATTTCCTACTTTTAAGTGCTGATGTGAAATGTGATATTATAAGTTTCATATACTTGTGCAATTAATTTTGCTGGTGGATTATTTTTTGTACTAAATTAATTTTGTATGACTAAATGTTGATAATATAACTAATATGATAATTTTATTTTGTTTGACAGAATGTCATTTTTGGATCCTCATCAAGTTTTCAGTGTTGCGGGTTGCGGCATTGATGACGATGATAATAGAACGAAAGTTAATAGTCAACAACAACGAACTTCTTTTTTATATTTCATTTGATTTGTTATAATATAAAAATATCTCATTTGGGGATGATTGTATTAGGATGTTATATTGGATGCTTTTATTAAAATAATGCAACTTTCAGGGGGATTGTATTACGATGTTTCATTTGTTTGGTTTAAGTTTCTTTTGTAAATAAAGAATGGAGGCTTATATAAATATAAATGTTGAATATAATGCCCTTGTTTTTGTAGACTATTTTTGTATATGTTCTTAGGATTTAAATAGTGGTAATAATAATTAGGATATTGGATCTTAATTTTTTTTAAATATGTATTAATATTAGTAACATAATTTACCGTTACTATTAGTAACATAATTTTACCGTTACTAATTCTGAATTTTCTGTTACTATTAGTAACACAACTTTAGCGTTACTAATTCTGAATTTTACCGTTACTATTAGTAACATAATTTTACCATTACAAATTCTGAATTACTGTTACTATTAGTAACAGAATTTACCGCTACTAATTCTGAAATTTACCGTTACTATTAATAACAGAATTTTACTGTTACTAGCTTCGTGCCCCACTCCTTTTTTCTAACAGAAAATTATGTTACTAATATTATTAGTAACGGTAAAATTGTGTTACTAATGACATATTTTGGTGTAGTGAACATACTTGAAATTACATATAGTGCGCATAGATACTAGCCTTCTAGTTCTTATGCGTACGCATTCAATAGCCCTTAGACCCATTCGAGAGTCATTACCCCTGTAATGAGATCTCTCGAATTGTCCCGTTTGTTGGGACTGCATAATTTATGTATAATAATATTCTTAGTGGCTTAAAGTTGTTACTTTTGGAGGAAGTTCTGCAGTTGTATTCTAATGTTCTCTGGGTACATACTAGATTGACAAGTGTGACTGTTATTTCAATTTATCAATTGAAATAACACTCACACTTGCCAATCTACATCGTGTACTTGGAGAACTATAGGGATATGCTGCTGAATTTTTCTCAAATCGTAACAATGTGCATGAGCTGTTAAGTGTATTACAGAAAAATGCGGTCTTGAATGGGATAGGACCACTCACCCTTTAGAGGAGATGGAGGAAATATAAATTTCTATTATAAATTGAATTTGAATTTGAAATTTAAAAATCGAATATAAATAAGACATAATTAAATGAAACATACTATAAATCTAAGTTTTGTTTATACTAATCCATGAATATACGCTTCTTACCTTTAATAGGTGATTAGTTGTGGTAGTTGTGATGGGATATCCGAAATACAAAGAGTGGATGGGTGAGACAAATAGAATGGGGATGTATTTCGCAGAGGTGCTAATGAATTTGTGAAATACGCAAAGAGATGTCATAATGATGAAGTGTTTCTGTGTCCGTGAGGTAGGTGTAAAAATGGTAAGGTGTTTGAGTGAAAAACAGTTGAACTACATTTGTTAAGACCGGGTATGAAAGATAGTTATCGATTTTGGTGTTTTCACGATGAATTAAAAGTTCCTTTTGTCCCCGAACGACCTTCACAACAACCTTCAACAAGTAGGATATATGTAGAAAGGGACGACGTAGATCATAATATGTTAGAGGATTTAGTTGATGATGCGTACGGAGTTTATGAAGCAGAGGATAATGAGGTTACTGATAATGTACAAGGTTCATGTGCTCGTGAAGATATCATGATAAACCTTGATGATGACGACCAAAGTTTAAAATTTAAGGCGACCCAACCGTTATACTCTGGTTGTGAGAAAGATCAAACAACTTACTATGGTGTAATTCGAAATAAATTTGAATTGGATTATATAAGCTTCAAAGAGGTTGTATTTTCTTGTGACTGGGTAAGAGTTGAGGATAAAAATGCTTGTAAAGTTGATCCTGTCACCAATTTGATCATGGTTGACTTGTCCAAGTTGAAGAGCAACGACCACGTGAGTAATGAGTCGTTTATTTGTGCATTTCAAAAGGTTAACCAAGTGTTTTACTCAGAGTATATCAACAACGAGCCATGGTCAATTGTCCTACACACGACAAAGCATCTAAATTGTAGTGTGGATGACTTGGCTTCTCCTACCGAATATCAATCCATTTTTTATGATAACCCAAATTTGAAACAATTTTTCAATTTGTAATAAATATTCCAATTTATACTTTATCAATCCATTTTTAATGCTTTTAATTGCTTTTCACTTTATTATTTTCACTCTTGTGTAGTGTGCGTGTGTGTGGGTAGTAGGGGTGGGGGTGAGGATGTTTCGGATTTTAAGTAATTGTACATAGTATGAGCTAGATGCTATTGTTTTGGAATTTAGAATTGAGGTGCTAAACAGTAACAATTCATTTGGATTTGTAGTAATTGTACATATTTGCATGTCTTCTTCTAATTCATTTTGGTTTGTACTAATAACAACATTTTTTTACTGCAAATGTCTCCTTCAGGTATTAAGGCGAGGATGATAATGTTGATTATGATGATGTCGTATGGACTCAGTGGTAGCGGAGGTGACGAGGGCTCCTCGGCCACTAGGCTCCCCAAATATGGCAAATTGAGGATGGCCATCGAGAACAAGATGAGGCTATTAGCGAGATCTCTCGACCTGGTAAAGACGATTATCGGCTCGGGGTACACTAGTTAGAGGGAAGTGACAAATGAGCTCAAGTTAGCTATTTGGGTGGAACTACAGGTAATGAATTTATATTTATATTTATATGAATATTTCAATTTCAATTTTGATTTTGATTTCATTTTATATTTATATTTATATTTATTCGCAACTAACATTGTATTTGTTGGACAGGAACAATTCAGCCTGGATCCAAAGCTACGCGATTCTGTCTTGGAGCAGTTGAGGAAGCAACAAAAGACGTGGAAGAAAAATATGCGGACCCGGTACTTTGGAAAGACCTGAGAGTCCATTATCCGAATGCATGAATCTGTCCCGCCAAAGGAGCCGATCTCATTGGCACAATGGCAAAAGTTCATTGACAATGAGATCGGGGAGCGACAATTAACATCTCGCCAATCGGGGAGGTAAATTGGAAAAAAAAGACGGACGTGCACTACTCCGATCGGACGTCTTACGCCGAGGTGGAGCATAGGATGATGGTAAGATTTAATTTTTCTATAACTACAGAAATATATTATTCTGCATTATTTTACTTTGCGGGGATGATACTAATTTTACTTTATTTTATTTCAGGTGACAGGGAGTGGCCCTAGGGGTAGGCCACATAGGCTTGATACTTATGTGGCTATTCGGACGAAGAAGGGGAAGGATAAGGAGGTGTCCTCGAGCGTCACGACCACGATTGTAAGTATTCCGACAGTTTACTTTTTTTTAATTACGTTATAATTTTTTTATTTACTTATTTTACTAATCATATGCTTTTTGTCGTTTCGGGCAAAGCTTAAGAAAGTGCATGAGTCGCAGTCTGATGCCGACAAGGCATCTTTGTCCTCAGATGCACTCAGCCAAGTGCTTGGCAGTGATCGCAAGGGGAGGATAAGGAGGGTGAGCTCACGGGTGGCCAAATCTAGGATCATTGGATTGGAGACGAGCGACACTGGGTTGGCTCGAATGGTGGACTCACACGACGTGAAGATGTCCCGTTTTGAGGCGACGGTCCAAGATATGTTCTCATTCATGAAGTGTTCGTTGGGCGCAAACCGTAAGGATAAAGGGAAGGAGAAGGTGCAGGAGGACGAGGTGCAGGATGATGAGGATGTGGACCTCGTTGCTTCATCGTTGACACGTGCGGACTTTGATGATCCACTCCCCTATATGGCTCCCTTCAATCGATCTATGTCGACACTTAGTTGGACGAGCGTGTTTTTACTGGACATATTTGATGGCCAACGAATAGGGCAGGGGTTGAGGGACCCGAATACCGTCCGGGGTATGCCAGTTCATGGACGTTTGCTTCAAGACATCGAGTCCAAGGTTCTCATCACGCATGTGATACTTGGGAAGGAGAACTCCCCCTTGTGGTTGCGCGAATAATGAGGCACGATGTATATTGCTGGGTGTGTCAGTTCGTATATCGTGTGGCCTACTCACCTCCTCAGAGGTAACATTACCCCAGACATGTAGTGACATTATTTGAATTGAATTGTTTTAAGTTGTTACATTTTAATTATATTTGGATTATATCGTGATGCATATTGTTTTGATTATACATTTGTGTTATCTCTATTTTATTTTGATATATAAGGTTTGAACAGGTACAACGTTACTATAAGAGGTACAAATATACTACTGGGCAGTGGCAGTGGCCATACTGCCCAACAGATTTTTTTTTAATTCTGCTCAGAACTGTCACGATCATTGATCGTGACAAGTCCGTGATAAAGAAACTTGTCACGAACTTGTCATGGTCAATAACCGTGATAATTTTTTATTAAAAGTCACGGGTTTGTCACGGTCCTTAATCGTGACAAAACTTATCAAGGTCAAGGACCGTGACAGGATCGTGATAAGTCTAACGAACTCACGGTCAATGACCATGACAACAAAAGTTGTCACCCCCAGAATTATCATGGTCATTGACCTTGACAAGTCCAACTTGTCAAGGTCAATGACCGTGACAATTCGGCAGATTTGGTGTAGTGTATTGGTATAACTATACTCCCAGGCTTCAAGGGGATTACCCTCTTACATTTAGCGACTCTGCTGGGAAGGTATTCTTCTATAAGTATGGAGCTAGATAAAGTTAACCGTACCATTGACTTTGATGCTATCCAGCATAACGAGGAATAAGCGACGAGGGAGCTTGAGGCTTTCAGGGATGGGGTTCCTCGAGTAGATATTCCCCCAATTTAAAATGGCAATAGGAATCCCGACAGTCATATAGGCTTTCACGAGCGCCGTGATGGGACTAGCAGAAATGGCCCTTCTCATGGGAAAATTCTTTGAGTTCTTGCAGACTCTTGTAGTGGCAACAAATTTTCAAGGGGATTTGACCCTAGCTCTTTCGTAACACCAATGATGGCCCCAATAGCTCCATCGAGCGCAACTCCAATGGGACTTACCCCCACAAACACCGTACCTACCCCTGTCCCAATGGTGGGTACCCCAGGTGTGGCAAGTATTCCACCTGTGTTCCCTCATCCCATTGTTCCAATGGTATAGAAAACTCCTGCATCTACCTTGAAAGAAATGAGGAAGGAGATGTAAAAAGAAATGCTAAAGATGATAGCAGTTTCCTCGCAGTCAGTGAGCAAGGTAGCATCAGTGTATGATGATTTTCGTAAGCCCTATACTAAGGAGTACAACGAGGAACCTTACTCGAAGAAATACATTCCTCTTATCTTTGAGAAGTACACATGAAAAGGAGGAAACCCTATGGAGAATATTAATGGATCATTGAGCACTTGGGGACCCATTGCAATAGTAAGAAGTTAAGATTGATGGAGTTTTCTAAATCCTTAACAAATAAGGTGTATACCTAGTACTCCCATTTAACACCGAAGAGTGTCTCAACATGGGTGGAGATGCATGTTCACTTTGTCCAGAAGTTGTTTCTGGCAGAGGATGACTTTACGTTGATGTAGCTAGGCAGGGAGGAGCAACAACCATAGGAGGAGGTGGTAGCATACATTCGAAGATTCAGAGAAAGGCCCCTCGATGTGAGGGAGGAGGATAAGGAGTCCAAACTGCTACAAATTTGTGTTTAAGGTATGTGTTCGGAATACATCCGTCACCTCATTAACGAAATACGCGAATGAACCTTTATGGAATTTTTGAAAGCAGCTAGAAACATATTGTTGGTTGTACAACCAAACCCGATCGTGATGCCTGTGATATTTTAACAGCCAGTACAAACCGTTGTAGGACATGGCCAGCCCCCATTAGTGGGGTACATCGATGGAGGAGATGGGGGGCCAAACAACCAAAGAAAGATAATAAAAGGAAGTTTTGTAGAGATAGAGATGATCCACCACCATTGCCTTGTACCGTTGAAGATGCCATCAGTTGTTACAAGGCCATGGTGGAAGGAGGGACACTTTATGATCCCAATGATACTCCAGTATTGGAGACAGATGTAAAAGTAAGAGCCAATCCAAATATTACCAAATCCATCGAAAGATTGGTCATCCAACGACGACCTGTTTCACACTAAGGAATATTATAAGAAAACACATGAAGGCAAGGACTTTGCAGATCCCTCAAGAGAACGTCAACAATAACCCACTACCAGCACATGCAGCTAAGCTGGTATTTTCTTATGATGAAGACGCTAAATGAGAGGCGCGGGAACTGGTAATGGAATAGGAAGAGTTTGATGAGGCGTTAAAAGACATCATGATAGGAATGGCTAATATGGTGATAGCCTACGATGAATCTAGTGCCAGAGATGTGGAGGATGTGTATAATATTGATAACACAAAAGTAGACCAAGGGCTGGAATATCATATTTTATTGTAGTCGCCTAAATTCTCATGGTTCTTCGATCAGGTGGGGATGCTAAAGGAAAGCAAACTGGAGATAGTGCAAGTAATTCTGGACATTGCATGGAAGAATGTAGTTCCATCGCTGAGATGGAGGGGGCTCATGACTAGATTGGTAAGGAAGTTCCGTCTGAAGTGACTTTCAGTGATGCCGATAGAGCTGTAAAGTTCCTACACAACATGCCCTTGTATGTGACGATAATTATCAATGGGGTAAGTTTCTAGAGAGATCTAATGGATATGGGTTCATCCATAAATATCATGCCCATCAACTTATTCCATACATCTAATATCTCTTAGGCAAGATTGATACCAATGCCTTTGATGATCTCTAGTTATGACAACCAGTCCTCTAAGTTGATTGGGTATATGAACGTAGGGATTGTAATGGGGAATATCATTTCACATATCAAGTTTCATGTGATTGATATTGCTACTTGTTACCACCTTCTGATAGGAAGGACATGGATGGACAAACATGGTTTAGTCCCTTTGACATATCACCAATGCGCAAAGGCAAATGTGAAGGGGACTAAGATTGTTATACGTGAAACTAAGAAGCCCTTTGTTATCGAAGAACATCACTTAAAGGATGCAGAGTTTTACACCGAGCTGGAAGAGTATTCAAGGTTCCTAATGAGACTAATATAGGGAGCCAAAGTCCCCTCTATTAGAGAAAGGATGGGGCATGTGAATGGTCAAAGCAGCGAGGGAGCAGGAAGAAGAGAGTAGCTGAGGTGGTCAATAATGTTGATCTTAAACCTCATAATATCTCTAAATAACTATAAGATAGTATAAGGCCTAGGGTGGACCTGATGGAGCTTGAGGTCCAATGACAGAGCGTGTTGAGCAGGTTTTCAAGAGAAATAAAATAAAAAGAAGTTATAACGGCCAACAGGCATGCAAGAAAGTGACAGCGGAGGCTTAAGAGGTGATATATCTCCTTTGATAGTGTGATCAGACGGTCGAAGGAGCTGTTACTGAGGCTGACCTGTTGTCTTAATATTTTTTAACAGACCAACAGGGGCAGTGCATAGTCATAGACAACGCAAACATACTCTTATCGAAGAAGGAGAAGATCCAACGCCTATCTTTATTTCGAAGGATCTTAGCGTAGAGATAAGGAGGGCCTGGATTGAGCTAATTCGGGAATATAAAGACTTCATTGTGTGGAAATACACAGATATGGAGGAGTTAGATGAAGAAGTAATTTACCACAAGCTGAACGTTATGCCTTCATCCATAACGGTGAAGCAGACCACAAGAACTAATAAGCCTGAGCTGGATCTGAAAATTAAAGAGAAGGTTCAACAATTGCTAGAAATAGGGATATAACATCCACTTTGGTTGTCCAATATTATCCCAGTGCAAAAGAAGGATAAGAATCAGATATCAATCTGCGTGGACTTCAGGGACTTGAACAAAGCTTGCCCAAAGGATGACTTCCATCTGCCCTCTTGATCGAGTGCGAAATGCGCGCCGCTTGTAAGGTGCGCGGTCGTTGTTTTCGTTTCGCCTACTCAATATAAACAAACCTCAATTACTGATACAATTATGAGGCAAGCACAGCGGTAAGTCTGGTATCGAAAATCCACAGGGACGAGATGCTAGAATTTATATGATTTAATGCTCCGAAATAAAAGTGTAAAAGATGATTACGAACTAAAAAGGAAAAAGATGCATAAAAGGGAAATATTAATCTAGGCGAGGGGAAAATGAATCTAGATTAACAAAGAAAGAAAAACTATAAGTTGCGTCGAATATCCCTCACCCGAGTTAATTTGTAATAAATGGATACATGGGTCGACGAGTTATTTAGAATGCGTCTCGTTTCGACAGTTAATTGAATCAAGGGTTGTCACGCCCCTAAATCTACATAAAAGCCTAATATGATTTTGGCGTCAACAAATATCCCAGAAATTATGCACGCAAGGTCGTAAGCACGGGACATACATGATATGCCCCGTCAAATCTCCTAGGCGCAATAACTAGGACAACGCACTCGAAATAGACCCGCAAATGCCATCACCAAAGCAAAGCAACGCGTCAACTTGAGTGAGTTCAATTCAAGCACAACCTAATTTAAATTACCTAGAAAGCATATTAAAAATGCGGTAAATAAAGCGAGTAAATAAACACGGTAAATCTACACTAGAAAGCGATTAAATCAAAGGATGTAAACTAATTAACAAAGCATGTAAATCTAATTATCAAAGGAAGAATTAATGGAAAACAAGTATATTAATGGAGAGGAAGAAGAATAGTGCAACTTACAACCCAATTGAGTGTCAAACCAAGAAGAATCAAAGAAGAACTCTTCAAATCCCCCAAACCCTAAGCTATTCTAACCTAAAATCTATTCTAAAACGTTCCCCCCCTTATATTTACACAAAATTTGGTATTTATAGTAAGTAGAATAAAAGAAAAGAAGAAAGAAAAGAAAAGAAAAATATCTCCTGAAAACAGGGCATCGATCGATTGACCAAAATCGTCGATCGATCGATAGTGAACAAAAAAGGATCGATCGATCTACCAAAATCATCGATCGATCGATCAAGCAGGTAACAGCCCCTGCATGCTATTTTTTCATGCTTGAATTTCCCGTCCGCTAGAATCGTCGTAACTTCTTTGTTCTGAATCGGAATCACGCACCGTTTGTGGCCACGCGAAGCTTGCGAGGAGGGTTACAACTTTCGTGAAGATGTTGGGTCAGGTGCCCAAGCTATGAAAATACTAAAATTCCCTTGAATGTGCAATCGCGTACGGAAATCGAGCGGAATGCGTCCGAACTTCATACTTAGCATCCAAATACCTATAAAAGCTCAATTAACCCCTGCAAAACGTATTAATGTAGAAATTTGAGGTTGTCTGGTTAACGAGCATAAATTTAGGGAATAAGATACCCGAGGGGGCTAAAATTCGTAGGTTCGGAGGATGAAATACGCAATATTTGCGTATGATCACACCCCTAACTTACACATTGCTAGTCCCTAGCAATGAAATAGGATGCAACAAGAACTACAAGAAAACCAAAAGCAGGAGATAGTACAAAAGTATGATATAAAAGACAAATACCACTTTCGCAGGTGATTCGATTTCATTTAGCATATGCAATAAGCCGTTAAACCAATAGGTCACCCTAGTGAAGGAGTGTCGTCTCGTGAGGGTTTTTAGGGATGGTACCCACAAACATCACATGGTTTCCTCAAAATATGCCCAAACCAACATGCGACAAGCCGAACAATAATGAAAGAGATTTCATACGCATTATTAACACATTGAACGAATTCAAACAAAAGTCCAAATCATTAACATTATAGAATGCACCTCATAGAATTGAAACCTTAAAATGTGGGAGGGGAGCGAGCACATGCAAAGTGTGATTTGGCAAAAAACTTATATAAACCGGATAAACATTAAAGCAAGCATATATTCAATCCTCACGGGCATTACACTCATCAAATGGAATTCACTTGAAACAGAGAGGTAACACACGGAACATGCGGGCATATAGAGTAAATGTAAATGGAAACTAGGCCGCACACGTGTCACAAATGAAGAACGCAATATATAAACTGAAAAACTGTAATCTCAATGAAAGATACCGAACATTAAAAGAGGTGAAATGTATTTTCACAGATTATCAAAACTATTTAAACCTTTGAATTACATCAACTTAAGATCACATAGGACTTGCATAGGGTTGTAATGTAGGTATGGCTCGGGTACAAAATGAAAGGAATGCATGTACGGATTCAAAGTGTTCGGGATAAAAACTCGAGATGATGGGAAAATACGGACAATATCAAAATTGGAAAACAAGTTCCAAAACGTCATTAGATATATCATCGGGGAGAGTAATCAAAGCTTATTGAACTATACACAATATTTACAACTTTATCTTTCTTTTCTTTTTTTTCCTCATTTTTCTTTTGTTTTCTTTTGCTTTTTGCTTTCTCTTTTTCTTCACTTTTTCACTTTTCTTTTCTTTACTTTTCAAACTCTCATATGCCTAAATTGCAACCGATATCACAACAACATCATTCAATCCTAAGTAACATTCCAAACAAAGGTGTGGAAAGTGTATATTTGGCTAAAACTCCAATTTAGAGTTGGTTATGGGAATGGGGTTATGAAACGAAAGACTATATTTAGGCTCAAGGGGTTAATGAGGGTAAACATATAAGGGTGAGGTCACGGCTAATATGGGTGATATAACAAAGATGCCCTATGATCATTTCCAAAAGTTTACGCAATTCTTGAGTCAAAACAATATATGAAAATCATGATCAAGTAACACATTTCAAGTATGAACTTAATTAATGAACGATCAAATGAAAGAATAGTGAGATTACCAACGAATTCAACGTTTTCAACGAGAAAAGAATAGTGTATACACTCACAAATGATGAAAGGTACAAAGCTTACTCAGTGTAAGTATAAACAATGCAACAAAAGATTATCGAGTTATAAAATCTTAAACTAAATCAATAGAACAATAAAAGTGCATGTGCTTATGGGATTAAAGTTTAATTCATGAAGTTATTCACAATATCAAAAATGAAGACTAAAGTCTAATAACTTCTAAAATCGAGAACATGCGTCATTGGGTTGTCTATTGGATCGGGCAATTATTGAAATTTATCATCGGAAACAAAGGCAGAATGCCCAAAAAAAAGAGAAAAAAGAAAGAAAATCTTTTTGAAATTTTTAAATTTTCTAAGAAAAACATACTATGTAACTAACATGTGAGCAAAAACATGGACTAAATAAAGAAATTGATAGAATATCCCACACCCCCTAACTTAAAACTTGACATTGTCCTCAATGTAAATTAAGAACCAAATCAAAGAGAGGAAAAGAGCGATATTACCCAAAATTGGAGCGATCCCCATAAGAACAAGTCCAAAGAATCTACAAAACAAGTTAGTACCGAGCATAGCAAAAACAAATAACGAAAAGTTAACTAATTACACTAGACTAAATTAAAAAGGAAAGAAAGAATAAAAAACTAACTGTATACAACCTACTATTTTGGCTTCCCACTAACTATACACTAGAAGTCTAAATAGTTGAGGGTACACCGTGAAAACAATTTGACTTTGAAGGATAACCGGTGTACCCTCACATACAAGCATGTCTTCCGAAAAATATGAATTCCGTTTTAACAACGAAAGGCATGTGTAAGGCGAAAGAAAGGAACCATCGCCAATTAAAAGTTTTGGAGGTACGATGGGGGGTTTGGATTGAACGGGTGACAAAAGCAAGTGGGGACCGAGAAAAGATGAATAGCCTCCCAATGATTTTGAAATTGGAATGGGAGGCGGCGCACACAAAGGCAAAGATGCTATCATGGAAGGCGACTCGAGCAAGTACTCGTCATCGACAAAAAGGTTTAAAACATTAAAGTTTGAAACCGAATTATCGGGTACTTATGACAGTGTGATAACAGAGAATGAAAATGGGGATGAAGGAAACTCAAACTCATGAGATGAATCATCATCGCATGAAGATTGAGTTTCGAAGGAAATAATATTATTTTAAATGAAATTTTCTTCTTTGGGAGCCAAAGAAGAAATCATTTCATTGCAAATAGATATTACGTCATTTTGATCCTCACTTTCAATATCTATTATGCAATTGGCAAAGTCTAGAATGGTTTGTTCCAAAGTAGGTAAAAGTGCCTCATTTGGTTCAAAACATTCCTCGACCTGTAAAGTCTCGGAAGCAAAATCGTTGTCGGACTCAAATAATAAATCCAACTCATGTTCCCAACAATGATTTTCCCGATAACGAGTTTCAATTTTCTCATTCTCAAACATATGCAAGCCCTCACCGAATGTCATAGGTCAAGGTGCGGATGCATAAAAATGGGAACTTTAAAAATTATCATCGGACTTAAGCGAAAACTCATTATTATAGGAATTTTGAAAACTATTGCAATTCGTTTCAAAATTCCTATTATAAGGAGGTAAAGGCCCAAAATCATTATCATCATCATCAAAATTCAAATAACCTAAATTTTGACTTTCGTTATACTCGCCCAAAGTCATATTTGAATTTGTTATACTTTGGGATTCTAAGTATTCACCGAAAGTCATAGGTTTGCGAGAACTTTGAGAATTATAACAAGGATTACCGAAAGAATTGGAATAAGACATGCTTATCCCAAAAATGGCTCGAAGTGGCGAATTCCACAAAGTAAGTGCGCGCGGGAAAAATTCGAGCGTTTCCAAGTGCTCGAATGTGGAAGTCCTGCAAAAAGATTAGAAAATAATATAAATAGAAAGAAAATACTATGAAAAACTAAATCAAATAAATTCTAAAACAAACAATTCCCCGACAATGGCGCCATTTTGATCGAGTGCAAAATGCGCGCGTGTGTAAGGTGCGCGGTCGTTGTTTTTGTTTCTCCTACTCAATACAAACAAACCTAAATTACTACTACACTTGCGAGGCAAGCACAACGGTAAGTCAGGTATGAAAAATCCACAGGGACGAGATGCTAGAATTTTAATGATTTAATGCTCCGAAATAAAAGTGTAAAACATGATTACAAACTAAAAAGGAAAGAGATGCATAAAAGGGAAATATTAATCTAGGCGAGGGAAAAATGAATCTAGATTAATAAAGCGAGAAAAACTATAGGTTGCGTCGAATATCCCTCACCCGAGTTAATTTGTATAAAATGGATACATTGGTCGACGAGTTATTTAGAATGCGTCTCATTTCGACAGTTAATCGAATCAAGGGTTGTCACGCCCCTAAATCCGTATAAAAGCCTAATAAGATTTTGACGTCAATAAATATTCCGAAAATTGCGCACGCAAGGTCATAAGCACGGGACATACATGATATGCCCCGTCAAATCTCCTAGGCTCAATAACTAGGACAACGCACCCGAAATAGACCTTTAAACGCCATCACCAAAGCATGGCAACGCGTCAACTCGAGTGAGTTTAATTCAGGCACAACCTAATTTAAATTACTAAGAAAGCATATTAAAAATGCGGTAAATAAAGCGAGTAAATAAACGCGGTAAATCTACACTAGAAAGTGATTAAATCAAAGCATGTAAATCTAATTATCAAAGTAAGAATTAATGGAAAATAAGTATATTAATGGAGATGAAGATGAATAGTGAAACTTACAACCCAATTGACTGTTAAACCAAGAAGAATCAAAGAAGAACTCTTCAAATACCTCAAACCCTAAGCTATTCTAACCTAAAATATATTCTAAAACATTCCCCCTGATATTTACACAAAATTTGGTATTTATAGTTAGTGGAATAAAAGAAAAGAAGAAAGAAAAGAAAAGCAAAATATCTCCAGAAAAAAGGGCATCGATTGATCGATCGACCAAAATCGTCGATCGATCGATGGTGAAAAAAATATCCCACTGTCGAGAAGGATCGATCGATCTACCAAAATTGTCGATCGATCGATCAAGTAGGTAACAACCCCCTGCATGCTGTTTTTTCATGCTTGCATTTCCCGTCCGCTAGAATCGCCGTAACTTCTTCGTTCTAAATCGGAATCGTGCACCGTTCCCTGCCACACGAAGCTTACGAGGAGGGCTACAACTATCGTGACATTGTTGGGCCAGGTGCCCAAGCTATGGAAAGAATAAAATGCCCTTGAATGTGCGATCGCGTACGAAAATCGAGCAGAATGCGTCCGAACTTCATACTTAGCATCCAAATACCTATAAAAGCTCAATTAACCCCTGCAAAACATGTTAACGTAGAAATCCGAGGTTGTCTGGTTAACAAGCATAAATATAGGGAATAAGATACCTGAGGGGGCTAAAATGCGTAGGTTCGGAGGATGAAATACGTAATATTTACGTATCATCGCCTCTATTAATAGCTTGATCGATGCAACTGCTGGGCATGAAATGTACAACTTCATGGATGGGTATGTAGGATACAACCAAATCAAGATGGATCCAATCGATGCAGAGAAAATAACGTTCTAAATCCCATTAGGCAATTTCGTATACAAAATGATGCCTTTTGAGTTGAAGAACTCTAGAGTGACATATTAGAGAACGATGATGTCCATTTTCCATGACTTATTTCATAATTTTTTGGAATTTTATGTGGATGATCTGGTCATCAAATCGAAGAAGGAAGAGTTCCATCTAGATGGTTTGAGGAAGTTGTTCATTCGGTGCAGGAAGTACAAGCTGAGGATGAATCCACTGAAGTGTTCCTTTAGAGTTACAAGAGGGAAGTTTTTAGGATTCGTAGTGGATCGGCTAGGGGTGCAGATGGACCAGGATAAACAACGGATGATCCTAGAGATGCCATGTCCAAGAACAGCGAAGGAGATCAAGAGTTTCCTTAATAAAGTCTCCTACCTCATGAGATTTGTGCCAGGGATAACCATGATAACTCATCCACTGATGGAGCTATTATAAAAAGGGACAAAGTTCAATTGGGAGGAAGATCACCAAAAATCTCTTACCAAGATGAAGAAGCTGCCCACTTCTCCACAAACGATGATTTCTCTAAAGGTAATAATACCATTACAGCTCTACCTTACGTCTACTACTAGGTTTGTCAGAGCTCTCTTAGAGTAGGAAATTAATGGGCAAGAATGGATAGTCTACTATCTGAGCAGGATCATACATGGACCAGAGGCAAGGTATAATATTATAGAGAGATATTGTTTAACCTTGGTATTTATAGAATAAAAACTTAGACATTACATGTTGTCCTTCACAATTCTTATTGTGACAATATGTGATCGCGTTAAGTTTTTATTGGCAAGAACTATTTTAATTGGAGGAGCATCTAGGTATTTCCTCATCTTTTTAGAATATGACTTAAAGTATGTGGGACCTCATGCGATCAAGAGCCAGGAAATATACAGATTTATTAGCAATCTTTCCATCTGGAATATTGCACCACCCCGAGAGAGCATTCCTGAAGATGATTTGTAGGCCAAATTTTCGGATGCAAACCTTGAAGAATGGACTATGTAGTTTGATGGCTCTTCGGTAGAAAATAAGGGGGATCAGAGATTATTCTTTTAAAAGAAAAGGAAGAGATTTTCCTTTCCTATAAGTGAGATTTCATTTTCTCCAATAATAAAGCAGAATATGTGGTGTTAATGCTAGGGTTGCTAGAGGCCCTTCGAAGGGGCATCCGTTTGCTGTTCATTGAAGGTGATTTGAACTTGGTGGTTCAGTAAGTGAATGGGGAATATGCATTGAATCACCTTAGTTTGACGCCCTATAGAACAATTATCCAACGGCTGATCAACCAGTTTCATCAGGTCAAGATAAGGAGGCATCTTAGAACGATGAACAGGCATGCTGATGCTTATGCCACCATTTCTCAGAAAGTGGTCATGAAGAGCTACACAATAATGGTGGTGATACAATAAAGAATAACTCCCTTAGTGGTATAAACGATCTTACCGATGGAAGACAATTCGGATTAGAGAGGCGAGATCAGGAAGCAGTTGGAGTCTGGGGAAGACAAGAAGGAACTCAAAGAGCTAGCACAGTATTTTCCAAGCCAATGAAGTCTTTACTTCATAAATGTGGGAAGATGGATATAAAGGTGCATCGGGCCAGAGGTAGTAGAGCGAAAGTTAAATAAGACACATGACGAACACTATGAAACTACTGAGATCCCTCTGTATAGAATAATCCAGAGATAGGGATATTTCTCGCCAATGATGAAGTAGGACGTAGTAGAGTTACAACGAGGGTGCGATAAATGTCAACTTTTGTTTCAGGTAGATGAATGCCACTTCGTTGAAACTCAGGAGGATCGGAGGCGGCCTTACATTAATTTTATCGAGGATGGAGTTATTCCTACGTAGAAAATTAGCGCGATGGGACTCAAGTGAAGGGCCTCACGGTTCTACGTTCAAAAGAAGTAGTTATATCGTAGAGAGTACTTCAATAGTCCATTAAGGTGCATCACAAAGGATGAGGCAATAGAATTCTTGAAATAAGCTCACGAATAAGCTCACATTGGAGGGTAAAAGTTATATGACTCGTTAATGACCTTGGGTTATTATTGGCCAACCATTGAGAAAGATTCTACTGAGTTTATTCAAAAGTGCAATGCATGCCAGCTACATGGAAATATTATCCATACTCCCTCGGTGGATTTACACTCTCTGGACACTTCTTACTCATTCCACACTTGGGCATTTGACCTGGTAAGGGAAAAACATCCATCTTCGAGAGGAAAAATCTTGAATGTATTGGAAATGGAGTTCTTTACAAAGTGGGCTGAGGCAATACCACTAAGGAGAGCAACAACAGGTACAGCGGTAAACTTTATTAGAGAGTATATAATTTGTAGATTTGGGATCCCAAAGGTTATCCTTTATGATAATGGGACTCCATTTGTCAATAAAGAAATAACGATGTTCACAGACAAGTACTCCATTATCCATCATACCTCAATGGTGTCATATCCAAAAGGTAACGGTCAAGCTGAAGCAACTAACAAGACCTTGGTCAATATCTTCTTCAAGACGATGAAAGATTTCCCAAGTTTATGGGATGATAAGATTCTAGTAGTTCTCTAGTCCTATCGAACTATAAAGAGGAAACCCACAGGGTATACACCGTTCTCTCTTATGTTTGGTGGCAAAGAAATTCTTTCAATGGGGCTAGAAGTTCCGTTGGGTAGATAATCCTTGCAAAGAATCATGCTTCCTCATAATAGACACGTACAGTTGGAAGCACTGGATGAACAGGAAAATACGATGCAATACTTCTAAATTTATACGAAGAAGCTCTCGAGGGCATATGATAACTTAGTGATGTTAAGAAAGTTTGTATAATGGGATCTGGTTTTGAAGGCAGTGGTGAAGCACATTCAAGGGCTTTCATTGCCTAAATTTATGGTGAATTGGGAGGTACCTTTCATTATAAAGGACGCTCATGATTCAAGTTACTGCTTAATCTCTAAGATGGAAGGGGGTAAACCTTTCAAGATTAATAACAAGTGGTTAAAGGCCTATTATATTTAAGCGAGTAACATCAGTTAGAGATTTATTTTGTGTTAAAGTTATGTTGCAATTCATTATGAGTTATTTCTTTTGTTATGATTCTTCTCATGAGTTAAGAAAAAAGAGTTTTCTTGTAAATTATAAGAGTTTAATCTTTGCAATGAATAGAAGAGAATTGTAACAAATCATGACATGGTAACAATTCTATTTTTCATTCATATACTCAAAAGGATTATAAAATTGGGAACTATTGCCCAAATATTACATATGAGGAAATGGAAAAAAATTATAACACAACAAAAGTAAGGAATTCAACTCAGAAGAAACCACAAGTCAGGAGGGGAGAAGAAGTCCTCTGGTGAGCCCAAAGAGTCTTCCAAGCACGCTATCTGGGCGATAATAGATCCCTTAAGTTTAGTCTAAGCTTGGGCCCGTTCAATGACTAAGGCCTCACGCTTTTGTTTAGTTTTTAGCAAAGCTTCTTCGGCAACCTTAACCTCCTGATCAACTACTTCCAACAGAGGGGCCAACTCCACCAACCTAGCCTCCTCAACCCATTAGGCCTCTACATGCTTCCAATAGAGCTCCCTATAGATCTCCAATTGGTTTCTCTTTAAAAACTTCAAGTGGTTGATCAACTAGTACAGATGGAAGCCATCCTTGTCCATCTCCCTCAAGTTGCCCATGTACCGATTGATAAGGGGCCTAGTAAGACTTAACATTTAAGTATTGATAACCTCAGTAATAATGACTGCTAGGCCCTAGAGCCTATATATCATCACCAACATGTTTGAGCAAAGATAGTCAACAATAAAGGTTTGAGGGTGATGAGTAGAAATTTATTTAATGATGGAATGATTAATCATAGAGAATTGGGAAGACTATCAAAGGAACATAAGACAAAAATTATAAGGAGCCATATTAGGTAGAGGAATCTCACAACCGGACTCACTATGAGATGGAAGATTTGTGGTTAAACTACGATTATTGTGACTTGTTTCCTCCGAAGAGATTGGTCCTTAATCAGTAAAGGCAACGAGCGAGGGACCATGCTGAGTTGGCTCTTCAGCAATAGAAGGATCCCTCGTAACCTAAAATGAGATAAAGAAGAATGAGTTTGAGAAAAAATTTAACAAGTGTATTTTCATTGTTAAATCACCGTTATAGGTGGAGTTTAAGAAAAATCTTAACAAGTGGGTTTTCATTGTTAAGTTACCATTATAGGGGGAGTTTAAGAAAAATTTTAACAAGTGTGTTTTCATTATTAAGTCACTGTTATAGGTGGAGTTTAAGAAAAATCTTAACAAGTGTGTTTTCATTGTTAAGTCACCGTTATATGTGGAGTTTGAGAAAAATCTTAATAAGTGTGTTTTCATTGTTAAGTCACCATTATAGGTGGGGTTTAAGAAAAATATTAACAAGTGGTTTTCATTGTTAAGTCACCATTATAGGTGGAGTTTACGAAAAACCTTAACAAGTGTGTTTTTAATGTTAATTCACCTCGAAGGTGAGAATTTACGAAGAACCTTAACAAATGGTTTCCATTGTTAAGGAAGTTATATTTTTCTCCCTTACCCACAGTTTTAATAGGCATAATGATAAGACTTATGCAAAAGAGGGAGAAGGCAGTAAATACCTCAGGGGAAATTACAGGAGTAACTTTACCATCTCTCTGAGTTTCAGCCGAACCTTCAGACAAAGGAATATCATCCCTTGGCGATGCACCTTCCTCGCGAAAAGGCACACCTGCCAAGATTGGGGAAGGTTCCACTGAAGTTCTTTCAACTCAAGATGTATTAACCTTCATAGGGGTCGAAAGAACCCCTGGATGAGAAGAAGAACCAACGGTAGCCTGAGGAACTTCTGGAGTCTCAAAACAAGAAGGAGGAGTCAGACCTTGAAAAAGCTATAAATAATATTAAAGTGTTAGGCATAAGAAACACCACATAAAAGGAGGCAAAGGCATAAGAAGTGAGATTACCTCAGTAACGTTAGCAAAAATGGAAAACCCAACGACATGCCTCACCAGAAGGAACCGAAGAAGTGACCCATCGAGAAATGTGGCTAGGTTAGAAGCAACTACAACCTAAAAGGCAAGAAAATGCTATGAATACAATATAACCAAGTGGAAAAGATAACTAAAAGAGAAAATGATATTACCTCTAGAGGACTTAAAGATACTAGAACAATGTCTAGAGTAACCATATGCGGGAGAGATGCCTCAAAAAAAGCCAAAAGAGACTCCTCTAGCTTATAGGAAGATACAACATATTCAATAGAGGCAGCAGCTCTCCTAGCAGCCTCCTCTACAGGTAAAAAGGTAGAACGATGATAATTGGTAAGCCCAATCATGGGAGAACATAGATGAGATTTAACGGTCTCAAAAATACTGAAACGTCCTCCCACAAAAGGGCTCACGGGTGGAGAAGGTCTATCTGCTTCACCCTCCTATAGAGAAAAAAAATTTACACAAGTGTTAGAGAATATACCTTACTAAGTTAGAAATTTCTAAGTGTTGAAAAATATACTCCTTGATCTGGAGAAGAGTGGGACGAAATGGCCATGGGCGAAAAAGCCGATGGAGGTACTGGAAAAGCCCCTTCAATGGGACCATGCTCAACTTCTAGGCTACAATAAAGGGTAATGACTTCAAGGGAGATTGAGGAGGAGAAGTCCTGGGAACAGAGGTAGCAGGTGGTGGTTTCAATTCATAGACACATTTCTTCTGGACTTTTGTACCCATAGTCATCTTTCTTGTACTAGAGCCACTAGCAGCAAAGGGGACTCTAGAACTTTTTCTTCTTGATATAGCCCCCTTAATTGGATCTATCTATATTATGGGAAATGCTGCAGGGGAAGGAACGAGAGGAGTGCGGCATTGAAACTCATGTTGGAATTATTAAACCTATGCTTGACATTTTGCTCGTATTTTCCCACTTAGGTCAGTAGATATGGGAGGGGGAATGGAGACAATTGGAAAGTCATCCACAAATACTTGGGACTTAGACTTGGACTTTGAGAAAGTCCCACTTTTTATTATCCTTTATTTTTTCTAAGTAGGCTGAGAAGGGACCTCTCCAGAAGCACTTGTGGCAACAGTACTTTCCAAAAAGCCTCCCTCGACAGGGATAATTACTTTTGAAGCTGGAGCTTTTTTGGGCCTGGGGGTAGCTGTAATGAAAAAAGGGCAGTAAGGAGGTAGCTTATTAGGGGGGACCTTTGGGGGTGCTGCTCAGAGGGAACTCAACCCCCAGGACAAAATTTCCTTTGAGTCCTAGCTCAAGGGGTGTAAAGCTAAGGACATGAGGTTAAACAGGTGGGCTTTCGATAAACTCATGAATTTCTCCAGCTACATTGGCCAATATTTGGTGGCAAAATGAGAAGTTAGATTGCCCTTCTTTATTATCTTTGGGATGGTGATTCGGCCAATAATCATGTAAAAAATATAAGAGGCATCTGAGGTAGTATAAAAAGAACACGCCTCAAAAAAAGTAGACTTAGCATGAGATTATTAGAAAATAGGGCGAAGAGCCCCTTGGTTGAAGCCAAATTGACGAGTGCAGCGATTGGGGTTGTAGTGTTCTGAAGTGTATCCCCACTCGGTGTAAGAAGGAAGATAATTAGGGTTAACAAGAGAATAATGACAAAGTAAGGATCTTCATTAATGAGCTCTTCCATAATAACTTGAACTGGCTTGTCTGCATGGATAAAGAAGGACCAAGTCTGGGCAAAAGCATATTCATCGTAAGGATGCATGACGAAGAAACTAGGCTTGTCAATAGTGAAAAGAATATCCTTTCGGCTCTACTTCTTACAAAACCTAACTAACCGATGGGGCTTGAGATTTGCACAAACTAGGTAAGGCTTTTCGGTGGCAGCTATCTTTGGATAACGACTGTAGAGGAAACCAGTTATATAATGGTATTGTCAAAATTGGCCAAGTTGTAGCGTCCAAGGGACCTCTTTATATCTAAGTGGGTCATGTCCAACCAAGTATTGAGGGACCCCAAAGCCATAGATTCCAGAGGGATCTTGAACCCCCTGGCAATACGAATAGAGATGTTGATGAGGTCCCGTCAGGGCTGGTCATTGGGTTTCCCAAATAGCATAAAATGGGAAAGGATAATAAGTGTGTAAGCTGTTAACTCTAAAGGTGTACCTTTTTCTTTACCAAAATTAGAGGAATACTTTTCATAAGGAGCTTGAAAGAAATAGCTGATGAGAGGGGATAATGTAGTTTTATTGAAAGACCCTGTGAAACTTCAGCATATCTGATCTAATATTACCCTAGTAGCAGTCTCTTAGGCATCTAAAGACCTATCATAGTAAGTCGAGGTACTAGTGGGCTCAAGCCCAAGCAGCTCAAAGACATCTTATAGTGTAATGGTAAACTCCCCCCACGCAGCCATGAAGGTGTGAGTTGTAACGTTCCAGCGATATACAAGTACTTAAAGTGTTGTGTTGTGTTTGGACAGGGTAAACTCACCAAGCCATATAGCGTGATGGAGCCCAAACTTTGTGAACGTCTCAGAATAAGTTGTCTGCATATACGTGTTCTAAGCAGCAAAATGGGCTGAGGAGCCTCATGGCCCTTCTAAGTATATGTGGGACCAGGGGAAGTCACCTTAGTCAAGGAAAAAATGCAAAGGCCCCTCCAGGGGGAAGAATACCCAAGCAGCAGCGTCATCATCTTCATCACCAAGTGTCAAGGACTCACACTTGGCGATTAAAATGAGGGGTTTGCATATGGCTGAGTATTCGTCGTCCTTAGTAAAAATAAGAGAATGGAAGTAAAATAAGAGTTTCTCTTGACGAGTTGCCATCAGGGCAGTGGCGTCTAAAGCATGAGCATGAGTAACACTGGTGGTAGGCAGAGCAGTGGTGGTAGGAGCAACTGCACCAGTAAGGATGTCAGAGGAAGAAACCATTAGAGTTTGAGGCAAAGTAGGGGTGGTAAGAAGAAAGAGTAGACTGGAAATGAGGGAGTAACAGTGGGTAAAGATGGTAAAGGGAAGAAGAATAAGGTGAAGGTTTTAGCAACAATGTAAAAAGAAAATCTTTCTTTTTTCTCTCTATCTAAAGCTTTGGGTACGATGATATCAAATGAAAGCGTGAAAGAGAAATACGACTAAGTGTTGAGGTTTAAGACACTTAGAAATCAAGTGGGCGGTTGAGTTTCCCACAAAAGCACGTGTTTATCCATCAAAATGATTACAAATGGACACGTGGCACTTCAGGACATGCCCTAACAGTTGAAAAGATAATATCACGTCATTAATGAGGTGACGCTTGGGGGAGAGAGGGGGTCGCTTTCTAAAGAAGTAATGATATTTTTTGTGCCAAAATTTTTGAAATATATTTAAAACCAAAACGTCCAATTTAAGAAATTCCTCACGCTGTAAGACTGAGTGATGGTACAAAAGGATGAATATGCACCTGGAAGAATTTTGACCCCCCAAGAATAGGAGGTTGCTCGCAGCACAGTTTAAAAAATTCACGATGTCCCCTCGACACAAGTCTGAACGTAGGTGACTTTGACTTAGGTACATCGGGGAGAATTTTTTTCTTTTTTGAACAAGTTGGAATGGGGACAGTCACAGCTCAGATATAACGGAGTGAATTCCTATTATTAGGGGCAGTCCTGATGAAAATGTCCCCTCACTAAAAGTTCGCTCAATGGTGGAACGAAATGAAGCAAAATGGTGATAATTTTCTTTTGTGCAGTCAGAACGATGAAAGATAGTATCCACATATACTTTGGGAGAATTCCAAACAAAAAATAAAGAAGTCAAAACGGCTGAGATCTAACAGCTAGAAAAAGCTACGATGTCCCCTCGCCATATGCCTAGGTATTGTAGAACTTTGGTTCAGGTTCATGGGGGAGAACTTAACTTTTTTCCAAACAGAAATAACGGAAGACGTTGCAACAAAGGCGGATAAAGGAGAATTTTTTCTCGTCTCCAGGAGATGGTCTTTCGGATTGAGAAGTTTTCATGCTGACGCTTCTTTTTCTCACAATAAATCTCTACATGAAGGAGAAAATGTAGGGGGGCTTGAAGGTAATCTATGAATTAGAGAAAGCTTTCCCAATTAATATAAGGGACTCAAGAGAAGGAAGCAACATGAAGATAGCGAGGCATCTCAGCGAGGTATCTCAGTAAAGCCGCTCAGCGAGGAAGCTCAGTGATGTAGCTCAGTGAGGAAACTTGCCGAGAGAGATCTTCTTTACCCCCAATTCTTATGTAGTCAAATTTTACCTTTTAAATACATTGATTGTAATGCTGTAACAATAGTAATATTAAGTGTGAGGTCAAGCGGTACTTGTGAGAGACCAATCTTGGAATGGCCTGGGAGAGCTCACATGCTCTATCGAATGACCTTACCGTGAGAACTTCAGAGGGACTTGGTTTGGAGGATTGAGAAGTGAGGCAACATTAAGGCTTGTCTTGGCCATCTTATATACACCTAGTAAAACACAAAGAGATCTTTCATCATGGGGACTTGTGCAAAGTAACCTTAAGTTCCATCGTATAGTAAGCGTTGAGCCAAATAACCCTCCACCAAATGTCACATCTACTTTAGGTGGCATCACTAACCACCTGCCCACTGTCCAATTCCAACTTGAGTAAACTATTGTAGCATTAGGGCTGTCAGATGGTTTGGTGAGCCACCTCTATTATGGCAGTCCTCTGATGCACAGTGTATGTGCGAAAGGCATGTCCTGCCATTTAATGATTATGACGTAAGGTGTGCTAATATATCAGGCATTTAATGCTTAATAATTAAAGTGTGAAAGAGAGGTCTTTCACATTAATGAATACTGAGACATCTCAGGAGGGATGTGGGGCTATTTATTTACCTAAACCACTTCTGAGAAGGGGAGTTATTTTTAGAGAGTTTATTGCTAGAGAGAAAAATATTTTAAGAGAACTTATTGTAAACCAAAGAGAGTTTACTCACCCACCATTGTCATTTCTTGTGAAGATTTTAATAGCTAACCAGAGATATATCAGAGGTTGTTGGTGTGTTGGCTGCCTGCCAAGTTGTATATAGGGTGCTTACTTCTCTCTCCCTTTGAATGAGTTTCTCCCGAGTTTCCTTTATTGTTATTTGAGTTATACATGATAGACTTAGGAGTTCAATTTGGGTGTTGCTTATATATAATATTGTCTGTTCATTTGTCTTTGTTAAAGATTACTTGGGTTATCGCTTATCACCATACTGTGACACCCGGCCTATTCTAATCTTGGGTGATCAGTCAATTATTAAATTAAACAGGAATCATCAATGGTTTCATTCTTAGCATCATTATCGAAAACTTTTTAATTTACTAACCACCTATATTAAAATAAGCATGTGTCAAATTTTATCTTCCATTAATTACAACATTTGATAATTAAATATGATAACCAAACCATCTAACAGTAAAAACAATATGAATACATCACAAGATAAATAATTAAAGAAATAATACCAAATAACACATCGGTTCACAATATAAAAATCCAACTATGAGTCTATGAAATGAAAATTAATCCACTAATACATAGTCTGATATAACCAAATAAATGAAATAGCTCTAGGGATAAATGCCCAAATGGAATAACTGATCTGCATCCTACTCTAGGAATGAAGTGACTGAAGCGTCTAATCAAAATCTTACAAGCATCCACAAGTGATGTAGATACGTATCCCTAGAACAGATATTAATCTTGGCTTCCCTATGGCTGGACACCTAAAGGTTCTGAAAATATTTTGCAAGACGGATGAGAGCCCAAAATGTTTGAAAATATTTAACAAGTATTTATCACACTTTAAAATCAGTTATTGATTACACATGTTAGTGTAACGTACACTCCCTTGAGTTCCTCACCCCTCAACTAATGTGCACGCCAAACGTCTCCTACCTAGCTATGCTACCCAACCCATCTATGTCTCCTCAATACCTATATATTTGTTAAAGGGTTTGGCTCCCCCGTATTGTCTATACAGTTCGTTACTCATTAAGTCCTTAGTTAAATATTTCTTCAACTTCTCCCATACTTCCTATATAGTACGTTATCATAACATTAATAAATAACATGTGTCATATGTTATCATTAACCATAATTAACATCTCACTTATGTTATCGTTAGACCATTTCATTAAGTTACTCTACTTATTTCATCTTGTAGATATACACTATCTAACTTTATTACCATCAAACACACTAGATAGAATATCTCATTATTACATCACCTTTAGATATACACTATCTACAGCTACTACTTTCACACATAAGTAGGATAACATACATGTATGTATAGATATGTCACACAATCTATATACATAACTCCGTTATTCCCTGGCTAAGAACCGGGATGCGACTCTACATACTCTGCTATCAAGTCCATGTACCTCTCGTACTCAATTATGGACTATTGGTTTGGCATGTCTCCTCGAACCCAAAATATATCAACACATAATGGAGGCGAACATGGTTCTAAGCCTTTGGACTACACACATACCTAACGTACCCAAACGACACGCCAACCACACTAATACTCACACATAGCGAGACGCCCTAAGTTCCATGTTTTGGGGCATAAATCCAAACCTCATTGGAATCCTCAAGGTGGGATCTCCCTCTGTACGGAAACCTCCGGATAGCAGACAACATAGGTATGTCCACATATATAAGAAAGAACATAATATGCATACACATAACCTATCCATATGTCGTGAATAGGCATACACACAACCTACAACTATAATTCGTATAGGTATGCACACAACTTATAAATATAATCCGTATAGCTATACACACAACCTATAAATATCATCCATGTAGGTATACACACAACCTATAAATTTCATCCAATAGGTATACACTCCACCTATAATATAATTTGCATAGATATATACTCAACCTATAATATACTCCATATAGGTGTACACTCAACCCATAATTATCATTCGTACGTAGTATATATATCTTGAATACTTTTACGATTATAACCCTCTATCATGAACTCCCGAGTATTATTCTCAATCCTAAGGGCCCTAGTTACTCCCTTATGTTAATTCAGTAGTTAATTCACTCATATTCTACTGGTCTATATAATACATCCATTTGAATTCCCCATAACTCATCCTCGTGATCTCGAATAAATTACCTTTCGATTTAATCTCAATTAATCATAGCCGTAATTTTCTCATTAAGACTAAGTCACAACCCTATCATAGTCCTACTCTCATCTAATATACCCGTCATTATATTATAAGGTTGTCCCAAAATTTTTCCAATTTATAAATCACATTTTAAGGGCTTAATAAGGAAAATAACAAAAATCTGGACAAATCGAATCGATTCGCCCTTGGGCCGAATAGATTCGAAGTGTAGCTGGTAATCTTATATGTTGGGTTTTAGCTATTTTTGCCATATTTCTTTTACACAACATCCATGATCCTTCACCAAATTTACAACCAATTGTCCCAATCATTATATAGATGTATTAGGATGATTTCCCACGTGATTTTATTAATAAGACACTATGATTTTTATTCAAGAACGGATCAAATCATTTATTCATCCAAAACCCTAGATTTTCACGTTCTTCATTCATGCAAAAAATAAAACCCAGATTTTCCCCATCTAAATCATCACGTATCATCTAGTTTCGTATCCTCTATATACATGGATCAATCAACATGCAATCCTACCCAAGATCTGTGTTTAATTCATCAATTTTCCAAGAACTTCATTTAAAATCATCAAATATAAAATCCTACACTACATGGGTATTATAACTTAAAAAGAAATTGCAATAAACACTTGCCTCTTATGAGTATGATCTAATTTCATGATTAAGATGATGGATTTCTTGTCTTCTCCTCTAATCCTCAATCCAAAGTTGATGGGGTGCAAAAACAATGAAGAACACTTCAAGGATCCTTTTCAAATCTCCAAGAATGTTCTTTATTCCTTATTTAATAGCCTCCCTTGTCTTTCTAACCTCTTAACCCTCGCCTCTCCCATCTACCAGATGATATAAACTTTGAAAATTCGTAGTTCTATTAACCCTAGGCTACCAAATGACTACAATGCCCTTATGCGATGTCGCTTTAGTCTAAAATTGCATCGGGACCCAAATAATACCCCTGGGTACACTTTTCTGACTATTTCGAACATTCCGGATACACTGGCACACTCTAAATGACCATTTGAATACCCATAAATAAATCAAATTTTATTTCATACGTTTAAGCCCTGACACGACTCACGCGCATCCCAACTAAATTACTGTAACTATCGTATTTCTTACTCACTACAATTTTAATACATTCTTATCATTAATTAAGTAATACTCAATATAATTCTCACTAATAAATATTAACCCTTGTCATGCTAATTAATATTTATTTTAATTTGGATTAATTTTTCCCATTTTTATTTAATTAATCCCCATATAAAAAAATCATTAAAAATTATGTGGTGTTACAAACTTCCCCCCCTGCAATGAAATTTCATCCTCGAAATTAGGATAAGCTCAGTACTAACAATCTCAGATACTTTCTCGCACGGTATCCACATCCTTTTAAAATTTGGAACATTATGTTATTTCCCAGTACCCCTTCACTATTGGTTTTCCTTAGTCCGACTGTCTATACTCTGCCATTAGGACTGGTGATCAATCCTCCATAATCACTTATTCTTAAGTACTCCTTATTTTCCCTTACTGTTTCACCTTGCTCTTGCGAAACTAGTTGCCATTTTCCCAAGAATATTCCAACGCAATTTGGGCCGATATTTCAATGGCTATACCACTCACTATCTTGGTAAAGGTCCCTTCCTACCTAGGTGCCGACTTCCCCCCGTTTTAAACCATATACTTCCTTCATGAATGATATCTATAATCATACCTGACTATTCACGTCAGACTTTTACATCTACAGTTGGTTATGACGTAACTCTCATCATATTACTCCTCTCCTTAGAATAGTTCCTAATTATCCCCAAAAATTTAAAATGTACCTTCCTTGTATTTTTCAGCACTATAGTCACCCCTCTCCGTCTACCCTTCGATTTTTGGTGACATGACTTGCTCATAATAAAACTAAGTTATCTTTGTCACATTCTAATTCGATCTCTAATTTACTCATACATCTATGTTTATTTCATATGCTTCCACGTCTTTCCCCTCGTGAGTGTACTAGAATCTTAACTAACTAGGGTGCCCACACACCCTATGTCTCATTCTTTTCTACACAAATCAACTGAACGTAATATATTGATTTTAAAATAAGCCTTGTACACTAGGCATGATTATGCAATAAGGTTACTCTTAACCACTCTTCTAACCACACATAATTATTTCCACATCGACATCATATGGCTCTTCTGGCCTTAAATCATAGTATAACTATCATCGGTCAGTTATAACTATACACCCATGTATAATAACTAAGGTACTAAACTAGTGTCCTAACGGCCAAACATTTCCCATCTCCTGACGTTCGCTATGTTTCATGCGTGGGATGTCTTGCAAAGAGAAATCCAAACAAGGAACCCCCCGATACACTACTAACTAATATTGTTGGTCGTCGAGATCCGTTAGGCCCTCAGCACATAGATAATACTCCCAAATTCCCTTCTCCTGACGTAATAATCAACTCGTCCACTCTCAAATCACTAAAGACAATATACAACACTACGCTTACTATTATTGAGTCCTTGACGCTAAATCAATAGCGAACTAGATCTCTCCGCTCGATAACAAACCAATATACCCGAAATTGCATCAATAAACGTCCCTACTCACCAAGATCAAATATAACAAGACAACATACTCACCGAAGTCTACGATACCATACAATATATATTTACAGGCTCAACCCACTTTCAGGTGACGCCTTACAAAAATAATATATCTCACCCTGATATAATGAGCACGATAATCTTATCACATAATCTACTACCGCTCAAACCCTCGGCATCCAGTCATTACAAATGATCATACTAAATTCTACTTTTAAAACTCTCAAAAGTAGGAAAAAATAATTACACAATACAATACTCCTCCTAGTGTACACACCCTATCATAAATTACCTTTAAATTTAATCTCGATTAATTCTCACCTTAGTTCTTTCACTAAGACTAAGTCATAGTCCTATTATAGTCCTATTGTCATCCAATATACCCCTTATTATATTATAAGTATGCCCAAAATGTTTTCCCATTTATAAATCCCATTTTAAGGGCTTAATAAGGGAAATAACACAAATATGGGCGAACCAAATCGATTCTCCCTTGGGCCGAATCGATTCGAAGTGTAGCAGGTCGTCTTCTTCATTGGGTTTTATAGTTTTTCACCATTTTTATTTTACACAACATCCATGATCCTTCACCAAACTTACAACCAATTGTCCCAATCATTATATGCACGTATTAGTAGGATTTCCAATGTGATTTTAACATCAAAACACTATGATTTCTATTCACGAACGGATCAAATCATTTATTCATCCAAAACCCTAAATTTTTATGTTCTTCATTCATACTCAACGTAAAACACATATTTTTCCCATCTAAAACATCACATATCATATAGTTCCGTATCCTAAGCATATATGTATCAATCAACATACAATACTATGCAAGATCATGTGTTTAATTCATCAACTTTCCAAGAACTTCATTTAAAATCATCTAATATAAAACCCTACACTACAAGGGTATTATAACTTCAAAAGAAATTGCAATTAACACTTGCCTCTTATGAGTATGATCTAGTTTAATGATTAAGATGATGGATTTCTTGTCTTCTCCTCTAATCCTCAATCCAAGGTTGATAGGGTGCAAGAACAATGAAGAACACTTCAAGGATCCTCTTTAAATCTCCAAGAATGCTCCCCCCTCCTTCTCTAATGGCCTCCATTGGTTTCTAGCCTCTTAACCCTACCCTCTCCCATCTACCATCTGATATAACCTTTGGAAATTCGTAGACCTATTAACCCTAAGCTACCAAATGACTACAATGTCATTATACGGTGTCGATTTAGTCTAAAGTTGCCTCAGGACCCAAACAATACCTCTGGGTACACTTTTATGACTATTTTGACCCTTTCGGACACGCTGACGCACTCGAATTGACCATTTGAATGACTCATAAATAAATCACATTTTATTTCATAAGTTTAAGTCTCGACACAACTCACGTGCATCCTGACTAAATTACCGTAATTTTTGTATTTCTTACTCATAACGATTTTAATACATTCTTATCATTCATTAAGTAGTATTAAATATAATTCTCACTAATAAATATTGACCCTTGTCATGCTAATTAATATTTATTTTAATCTGGATTAATTTTTTCCATTTTTATTTAATCAATTCTCATATAAAAAATCATTAAAAATTACGGGGGGTTACACATACATATAGGGGTTACGCCTCTACTGATATTACTATACTCCCAGGCTTCAAGGAGACTACGCTCTTACAAGAAGGTTAAGCAAGATTTTATAGATTGAACAAGAAGTAAGTCCTTCATCATCAATTTATATTTTTCTCTCCATTAGATTTTAATAGGGTCCAAAAAGTTATTATGTTCTTAATCCTAGGTTTGTTCTTCAAACCTAGTTTTGGTTTTTCCTCTTTATATTGTTTAATTAATCCAAGATTCAAGGGGTTAATTTTTTTTTATTCCGCATTTATTGATCCCCAACAATTGGTATGCGAGTCTTTTATTTAGATTAATAATCCATTAGAAAGGTCTATGTTGTCCAAACAGGAAAACCCTAGTTTTGCATGTTATGGGTTAGGGTATCTTTATCTATGATTCCGTACTAACATTGTTTTATAGTGATTATTTGTTTAAATACCTTCCACAATGGCCATACATGTTTTTTCTCTGTGAATGGATCTTAAGGTAGTTTAGCCGTAGTTATATTTTACTCATAGATTCAATAGGGTTGTAATACTTAGGTTTATGTAATTATTTCAATATCAATGTATTTGGAGCGATTGTAATGGGATGTAAAAATTATTTACACTTAGAATCATGTATTTATGTGGGTTTGAGTGTTGGAAAAATTTCATGAAGATTTGGAAGAGCAATGTCCATTTTTCATGAGAAATCCATGAAGAAGAAATATCCGTTAACATACAGGTCTTTCGGATCAATCCGAAAGGAGAATCAGATTAATTAGGAAATTATTCGAATATGGCCCAGATCGATCTGATCAGATGCAAGAAATTCTTGTTGCTTGGTTTTTTGGTGTTTTTCGGTGACTTCTCATGGTGGTTCTTCCTCATCTCCCTTTCAGACCAGGTTGGATCAGTTTCCAGAAGGAAAAATCTTCAAGAACTCTTGTTTGTGATGAAGTCTACATTAAGTTGGACTCTATGTCAAAGTAAAGTCTTCAACAACAAGGATTCTTGGACTTGAACAGTTTTACTTCAAGAATAATTTTAGGCCACGATGTAAGGGGACAATTTTGTCTTTTTATTTTTTGCTGCATTTATTTATTTGCAATGTCCCTTTATTTAATTATGTTGCATAATTCATGTGCTAATTTATTCAATAATTGGGAAGACCTGTTTTTATCGACAACATGGATTTTAATTTTGATACCAGCCTAGATCACGAATTTTCTTTAAAAATTAGTGTTTAATCTATTCTTTTCTAAATTAAATTAAATCGGGGCAATGGAACTTAAGTTGTGAATTAAATTAAGATCTCTGTGTTTTATTTAATTTTGGAAAATTCAAATAATTATTTTTATGTTAAGAAAATAAAAATATGAGACCAAGATATTTAATTCATATAAGTAAATTTGGAAATTACCAAGGATTTAAATTCGGTCTTTTGGAATTGAATAAATTATTTTTCAAAACCCTCTAGTTTTTTCAAAATACTAAGTAGGAGAGGGGTTTCTACATAAACCCCATGGTCTCCATCAGTATTTTAATAAATCAAATGTGGTCGATTACTTGCGTTAGCTAGTCAGGCATTTGGGATTCATTAAAACTCATAAGTGATAATTATGAGATTTAGAATGTGAGTTAGTTTGATCTCTCAGCGAGAATGTTTATCACGAGTGGTATCTATATGAAAGAATGAACCAGTGTTATACATTTAGACATAATTAAGGATATGCTCCCCAGCGGAGTCACTGTCATTAATTATGGTTTAAAAGATGCTGAGTATTCAGTTATATTGGACAGAGGATCCTAAAGTATCCAGGTACATAATTGAAAGATGAAAGTGTATCTAGTTCAAGGTGGAGTGATTTAATCTCCCAATGATAAATCTCACTCCATAAGGGAACTAGGATGTCCAATGGGTTTTTACTTTAAAATGGTAGTAAGGGAGCCACTTTAAAACTAAAACGAAGTTAAATTCTTACATATATATTTTGAATTAATTTCGCTTCTCAAAATTAATGATTCTCAAATTTCAAAAGGAATCATCTTTCAACTCACTTTCTTCAATCTTAAAGGATAAGAATTAATTAAAGTAAACTATATAGACTAGAAATGAAATTAAGAGATTGTTCTAACTACTAAGGACTTTAAGTTTTTCTTTACGTAGACATGCCCCAGGAGAGAGGAAGGGACACTTGAAATGGATGTCCAAGTCTACCATAGCCAAGAAGCTAATCAAATATTTCGTTGCTACATATTGGCATCTATGACTAATGTGTTATAGTACCAGCATCAGCACATGTTAACTTCTTATGACATTATTCTGAACTCCAGAGATATGTTAGATGATCAGTACCATGCCACAAGATTAAATGATATGGAAAGGTTAGTCAACACAAATATACATAAGGGTAATCCCATACGCGGTCATGTTCTAAAGATGATGTTCATCTTTAGAGAAATTAAGGATATTGGATCTAAAATCGATGAGGAAACCCAAGTAGATTTTGTGCTTCAAAAACTACCAGAGTCCCTTAAACGGTTTGCCTAAATTATTCTATGAAGAAATTTGATTACTCACTAGCACAATAGCTTAAGGAACTCCAGACTGTGGAGAATATCAATAGTCATGAGGGTGTGATTTAATTTGCTGAGAGAGGCCCATCTACTTCTGTACCAAAAATAAAGAAGAATAAGGACGAGCCTCGGGCACAACCTACAATTTTCAAACCGAACTTTAAGCCGTAAGGAGCAGGTAAGAAGTTGAAAGGCAACTTTTATATCTGCAAACAGTAAGGACACTGGAAGACGCAAATACCCCATATTCTTATTTATGATGAATGAAAACGGTAATTTATCCTACATCATTGAGACATATTTTTTTGTTCAATTTACCTGTACCCAGTGTGTATATTCGAGCGCCATTAATCATGTTTACAATTCTTTGCAGCGGTTCCAGTTAACCAAGGAGCTCAATGATGGAGAGATGTTTCTATTTATGGGCGATCATCACAAGGCAACAATAGTAGCAGTAGGAAATTTAACCTTAAATTTTGGGAGAGACAATAAGTTAGTATTAGTAAATTATTTTTATGCTCCTAGTATTAGAAAATTTTGATTTCGATTTCTAAGCTTGTGATAAACGGATACCTGTTTTATTTTAATAAAGGAGTTTTTTGAAATAAAAAATGGCAAATCTTTTATATGTTCAAGACTACTGAAAAATGGTCTTTATATTATAAGATATGTCTTACTGCTATTGCTTAATACTGAATCGAATAGCTTAAATTAAAATAATCTAAAGACAAAGGAACCTTATAAGTTGAACCAAACATATCTTTGGCACTTGCGGTTAAGTCATATCAATTTAAAAAGGATACATAGTATGGTTTCAAATGGGCAATTAAGTGTAACACCCCGTAATTTTAGGCATTTAATATTTAATTAATTCGTGAAATTTTAAATTACTTGTGTGTCGTAATTTTAATTGAATTAATTATGGTAATATTTATTTAAATATTAATCAGAGAGTGAATGGTTAATATTTAGAAAATTTTTATTACTACGTGAATAGTAATAATTTATTTACGTCATTACGGGTATTAGCGATGGGGTATTTATTTATCTCAGTCGAGAGTCGGTATAGACTAATTTGGGTGTGAGATAAAGATTTTTATAAATTAATTCGTATGCCAATTCTGAGTGTACGGTTGAGTTTGGATGGGTCGAGATAGTCAAAAAAGTTTATCCGGGAGTAGTAAACGAGTCACGGGACGTTTTTAGGTATAACCGGGCCCACACGGGGGTATTTGGTCACTTGGGCTTGGCCCATTAGGCTAAAAACGGGATTTAGCCTAATTTCTTAATTAAAAGGAAAAGGGGAATGGCTGATTGGAGAATAGAAAATATATAGTAGGAGAGAAAACCCTAAGGAGCAGTTAAAGGCACTAGGAACCAATTTGGGGGACAAAGGAAAGAGCCAAAGGGGGGATTTCATCATCAACCTCGAGAATCAAAACTCCGGATCAGACCCTACGAAATAATAAGTCAAGTGGTCAACTTTCTGTAGCATTTATTTGTGTTTTCAATTCATATTTATGTGATGTGAATACATAAAATTCGTTTTGGGGATAAATGGGTACAAAAATGGGTTTTTTGTAATTGGAACATAAAATGGAAATTGGTGTAGGAATTTATGGTGTTACATGATTCTGAATAGATATTCACCTTCGTGGTGATAAACCCAGATGAATTATGAATGAAATTGAGTTGGAAATCTGGTGTTGTGACTGATTTACGAATAACTCGGGTTTTTGCCCAAATTTAGAAAAAACAGTAGAGAACGGAAATTAAACGGGGTTTGGGGACTTTATGGGGGTTCCTTATGATGTTTTGGGGGTGATATATTGATGAGAGGACTTGGGTTAGGCTGTAAAAGGAGTTGGGGTTTTAAGGTTTTGGTCCATGGAGAAACAGACTTGCGGAGAAGAAGAAGACCTGTTCGATCGATCGATCGATGGCTCGGATCGATCGATCGATGGTCCGGGATTTTTGACAGGTTCGCCAGTTTCGATATATAAGGGAAATTAATTAAAAATTCCCCCCCATACTTTAGTTAGTGAGAAATAAGTATGGAACATTAATTCCTAACAAATATGAAGGAAAGTAATTGGGGTTGGGAGGAATTTATGTGTGACACGCTATGGTAAATTTTGGGGAGAAATATTCTAAAATAATTAAATACGGATCGAGTGGGAGAGTCTGGGTATATTGGTTGAGCGATACCAAGGTGTTAAATTAAATTAGATTGAAAACTAATTAATTTGGAGTCGGGGATTTAGACTCGGGTTTTATTTTATTTCTTGCCACGAGACTGAGTCCGAATATATTGGTTGGGCGACACCAAAAGTAGTCTAATTAATTAATGTGCAAATTAATTAATAATCAGAGTTGGACCATAAGCTCATGATAATTTATATAGGCTTGTGTTAAGAACTTAGTACACGGGATAGCCGGGGTATTTTATTTCTATATATATACGGTGTGCGATAGTATATATATATATGGTGTGTGCATTAATATCAGTGGCTAAATATTATTATATCTACTCTAGTACTATCAGGGGAGATTACACATAGAGGGTGAATCCCCTAGCTTGAGGAGTAGGGTGACTATATCCCCAGGTCATAGCGTCCATTATATGGGTGAGGGGCATCTCACTTTCAGGGAAGGAATATGACCGCCTCCAATATTAATGTTATTAACCAAGTTAGTGAGCGATTCTGACTTGGGGTAACTAGGTTATGTAAACACACCTAGTGGGATAGCACTTTAGAGAATATACATCCGATGAGTTATTATTCGGGAGGATGTTCATTATTAATTACTATTTCAACATATGTGTAATTAATGTAATATGACTCTACGCATATAATGGGATAAATAATTATATACGAGTAATTTAATACAGGGCGGGAATTGTATTATATGTATAACGGGTGTGAAAGTTATATGAATTTAAGAAGGGGAATAATTAATTAAATTAATGTTGATAATAACTTAGATATCATAATTATTGCATACTCGGTTAGAGTAGGGTGGTTGTAAGGGATTATATCGGTTATCTAGTTTTGGGATAAATAACTAGGGAAATCAATTAAGGCGTTAGTAGTGCACATATTAGAGGAGGGGTGATGATATCCTCAAGAGAGCGCGACACTAACTAAAATATGAAGAGCATGCATACATATTATTACTGCAAGTTCATTATTTGCTAAATATTTTCCAAATGTTTTGGGTTCTAACCCTTGCTATAAATATTTTTAAAAACCTTTTAGGTGTTCAGTCACAGGGATGCCAGACTTGACTCATTCCAGGGATTCGTTGCTGCAGCATATGTGGATGTTGCAGGAGTTTGATAGGCGCCTCATTCTTGTAAGTTCTAGTGTAGAAATTCCTATCAGTTACTCGAGCATGTCGCTCACAGCTTTATTTAGAATTTATTTTAGACTTGTGGAGATTTTTATTATCTGTCTATAATTTTGTTGGATTTGAGCCGATGGTTTATTCAGTCACTTTATTTAGATGTGATTGGTTGCTTTCAGTGAATTGTGATTGTTTAAATTATTATGTTTTCACATGAGTATCTTCTTTGTATTAAAGTAAGATAAAATTTGGCACTAGTCTAATTTTCTCACTTAGGTGGTTAGTAATTAAAAAGGCGACAGTGATGCTAAGAATGAACCAACTGAGAAACCTGTTTTAATTTAATTTAGGAATGATTACCCGAGGTTAATTAGGCGGGGTGTCAGAGATGGTATTAGAGCATCAGATTCTAGTGTCCTTAGGATCTATGCGGCTTACTACATTTCAGCGTAGCATTCGATTGTTATAGAGCCCTATTATTAGAACTGTTGATTCATTTTCCCCTTTTGAGATATCGTATTTCTACTATTAGATTTTTGTATAAATTGTGTACTTATACGATTCAATCTATTTTCAGATGCAATCGAAGAGATAGAGAGCGGAGAGGGCTGAGGCTAGGGATGAGTTCAGGGAGTCTCATCAAGAACGACAGGTACCGCCACCGCCACCCCCACCCCCACCCGATTTGATCTCCACTACTCAGGTGGCAGTGATAGTGGAGCAGGTAGTTGAGACAGCGATGCGAGCTATGGCATCTCATTTTCCTCAGCCCCAGGAACCGCCTCTAATGGCACCAACAGTTCAGGCTCCAGTAGGACCACCTTCTTGGCAGCGAGTTAGGGAGACCTTTCAGAAGGGTCACCCACCTGAGTTTCGGGGTAGCACCGATGTAGTAGAGGCTTGTGATTGGAAGAAAAATATTCAGCGACACCTACGCATGCTGGAGTGTACTGATGTGAAGAAATAAATGCTTGCTACCTTCTGTCTGTCGGGGGGTAGCCTTACAATGGTGGGAGTCGGTTACCACCATGGAGGAGAGATATTTGATGACGATATTCGAGTTCTAGGTGCGGTTTGACCGTAAATACTTCCCATCGATAGTTGAGGCAGAAATGAGAAAGTAGTTTAGTGAGTTAGCGCAGGGTGATCATTCAATGGCGGACTATGAGGAGGAGTTCACCCATTTGGAAAACTTTGTGCCAAATGAGGTGAGCGTCGAGTATCGGAAGAAGTAGAGGTTCATGTATGGCTTGGCCTGGAGGATCAGGCAACACTTGACTGGTAATCCGACATTGGTGACGTATATAGATGTAGCTAATGCCGCTCTTGTACATTGCCAGGATCATCGTTTTCATGCGAAGGGAAGCAAGAGGGTAGGAGAGTCGATCCAGCAGGGCAAGGCATTTATTAGTGGTGACTTAAGTGGTACTCAGTAGAAGACTAGCAGTCAGCAAAGGAATCAGGCTAAGAAATTTAGGCCTGGTGGATTTCGACTGGGAGGACAGGGATTTAGGCAGGGTTAACCGGGCCCAAATCAGCAGCAGCAGGTTCCTCAGGGCCTTCGAGGCTAAGGGAACAATGGGGGAGGCCAGCAGGTCCAGCCGCATCAGGGCCAACAGGGACAATGACAGGGGGACGATCAGAGATGTTGTTTTGTTTGCGACCAGACCAGACACTTCAATAGGGAGTGCCCACAGAGGGGTAGAGGCCAACAGCAGGGTGCCCAGCAGGGGCAGCAGGGACAGATGCTGCCAACAACACCGGCTCCACCTTCCCCACAGCAGTAGGAGCAAATGCACAATAGGCGTGTGTTCAACATCCGGGATGTTCCCAATCCTCCAGCACAGCAGGCGTCGCCAGCGATTGAGGGTATGTTTCTCATCCATGGTCATGAGGGAAGGATAATTTTTTATACAGGAGCATCTCATTCATTCATTAAATTGAAACTTACTAAATGGGCATTTTACTAGAGACCGCATGTAGTCTCCGTATGTGTGTAGAATCACCAGTAGGCAGCGGGGCATTGATTCACTCGATTTGTCGGGAGGTACACATTTTGATTGGACGGCTTAGTTTAGCGATGGACCTATTAGTGTTAGATATGAAGGGGTACGATGTCATCCTAGGTATAGACTGATTAGCAGGTTATCGAGCGACTATAGATTGTTATGAAAGGACAATCATTTTCTCCATTTCGGGATAGAAGATGTTCCTAATAGCGATGCCTCTACCTGAGGGAGGGTTGCGCACCCACTTATATTATATCGAGGAGGAGACCTCACATGAGGTGGTAGTTCCATTGGATTCGATTCCGATAGTGAGGGACTTCGAGGATGTGTTCCAAGAAATACCAGGGTTTCCACCCAGCAGGGAAATCGAGTTTGTAATCGATTTAGCATCGGGGACAAGACCGATTGCTAGAAAAACTTACCATATGGACCTTTCAGAGATGCGTGAGCTGAGAGAGCAGATTCAGCAGCTCCTGGGTCAGGGTTTTATTCGGCGGAGTACATCACCGCGGGGTACACCAGTGTTATTTGTGAAGCAGCGTGATGGTTCACATCGGTTGTGCGTGGACTATAGGGAGCTGAACAAAGTGACAATACGGAATAAGTATTCATTGCCTAGAATTGATGATTTATTTGACCAATTGAGAGGGGCGTCTTACTTCTCCAAGATCGATTTGAGGTCAGGATATCATCAGCTGCGTATCGGAGAGGAGGATGTTCCTAAGACCGCTTTCCTATCGCGGTATAGATCTTACGAGTTCAGGGTGATGCCATTCGGGTTCACCAATATGCCAGCAGTGTTCATGGATCTCATGAACAGGTTGTTCATGGATTATCTCAACTAGTTTGTCATTATGTTCATTGATGACATCCTGATTTACTCGAGCACTGAGGGGGAGCACACAGAGCATCTGCGCATGGTTCTACAGATGCTGCAGGATCACTAGCTTTATGACAAGTTCATGAAATGTGGATTTTGGCTATGGGAGGTACAGTTTCTTGGTCATGTGGTGTCAGACTGGGGTATTACGGTGTATCCGAGTAAGGTATCGGCAGTGAGGGAGTAGGGGAATCCCACAACACTAACCGAGGTGCGTAGCTTCCTGGGACTGGCGAGTTATTACAGACGATTCATTAAGGGGTTCTCAAAAATTACGGGCCCTTTGATGAATCTGACTTGGAAAGGGGTGCCTTTTATTTAGAGTGATCATTGTCAATTAACTTTCGATGAGCTAAAGGACAAGTTGACATGTGCACCCGTACTTGAATTGCCAAGGGGAGGACTAGAGTATCGTGCTTACACCGACGCATCATTACAGGGACTTGGGGGTGTGCTTCAGCAGGAGGAGAGGGCTATAGATTATGCATTCAGAAAGCTAAAGCCCCATGAGAGGAATTACCCCACTCAATACCTCGAGATAGCAGCGGTCGTTTTTGCCTTGAGGATATGGAGACATTATCTGCTGGGAGAGCAGTTCACCCTATTTATGGATCACAAGTCACTTCAGTATCTCTTCATACAGAAGGATCTGAATATAAGGTAGAGGTGGTGGATATAATTCGTGAAAGACTACCAGTTTGATATTCAGTATCATCCTGGCAAAGCTAATTTGGTAGCAGACGCCTTGAGCCGGAGACTAACTGGGAAAATATCAGAAGTCTGGAAAGCGAAGTGGAGAGAGATTCGATATGAGGATGGGCATGCACGTCAGCCTTATCCATCACACCGAAGATCATTATGCGAGTTGTGAGGGCTCAGGTGGAGGACTAGATATGCCCGGAGGAGGGCTCAGGGTACGCCAGCTGTTAGCTCAGGGAGCGGAGGGTTACTCGATCAGCTCAGAAGGAGGCCTACGCCCAAATGGGATGTTAATTGTGCTAGAGGATGAGGAGTTGAGGCACTCCATTATAACAGAGTCTTATGGTTCGAGATTTGTGGTACATCTCGGTGGGGATAAAATTTACCAGGATATGAGGAGACAACATTGGTGGGCGGGAATAAAACGGGATATGGCAGAGTTTGTCTCAAAACGTACCACATGTCAGCTCGTGAAAGTTGACCATCAGAGACCTCCAGGCCTGCTACAGCCCCTAAAGATTCTCGTGTGGAAGTGGGAGAGCATCTCTATGGACTTTATTATAGGGTTACCTCCATCGCAGATGGGTCACGAATCCATATGGATCATTGTGGATTGGTTAAACAAGGTGGACCACTTCCTGCCGATTCGCACAGACTTTGAGACGATGCGCTACGCGCAGCTATTCATTACGGAGATTGTTAAGCTGCACGGGGTACCGGTAAATATTATGTCTGACAGAGACAAGATTTTTGTGGCCCATTTTTGGCAGAGCTTTCAGGAGGCCATGGGCACAAAGCTACATTTGAGTACAGTTTATCACCCACAAACCGACGGGTAGACTGAGAGGGACAATTAGATGCTAGAAGACATGCACATAATGTGCATTTTAGTCTTTGGGGGAGGATGGGAGAGATATCTTCCTTTGGTAGAGTTCTCGTATAACAACTCTTATCGATTCACGATTGGCATGGAACCGTTTGAGGCACTGTATGTGAGACCTTGTCATTCACCTGCTGTTGGTTAGAGGTGGGGGACAACAAGTTATTGGGTCCGGAGATTGTCCAGGAGACGTATGCCAAGATAGAGCTGATTCGAGGATGGATTTAGATAGCTTGGGATAGGCAGAAGAGTTATCCTGATGCTTCACGGAGACATGTAGAGTTAATTGTTGGGGATTAGTTTTTAGTTCGGGTGTCCCCTATGAAAGGGGTGATGAGGTTCGATAAGAAGGGTAAATTAGCACCGAGGTATGGGGACCTTTCCCTATTATTGATAGGGTGGGACCGATAGCATATAGACTGGGATTGCCAGAGCATATCCAACGGATACACGACGTGTTCCATGCGGCATCGCTAAAGAAATATCGAAGGAGCGAGAGGGCCTCCTGGCACATTCCACTCGAGGAAATTGATTTACAGCCAGACATCTCGTATGAGGAGAGACCGGTGGCTATTTTGGACCGTAGTGAGTGCAAGTTACGATCCAAGGTTGTTCCACTAGTTAGAGTACAATGGAGTCATCACAACGTTGATGAGTCTACCTGAGAGCGGGAGGAGGATATGCAGGAATAATATCCACAGCTATTCACCACAGGTACGACCTAATTTCGGGGATGAAATTCCTTTGTAAGGGGGGGGGGGGGGGAGTATGTAACACCCCGTAATTTTAGGCATTTAATATTTAATTAATTCGAGAAATTTTAAATTACTTATGTGTCTTAATTTTAATTGAACTAATTATGGTAATATTTATTTAAATATTAATCGAAGAGTGAATGGTTAATATTTAGGGAAATTTAATTACTACGTGAATAGTAATGATTTATTTACGTCATTATGGGTATTAGTGACGGGACATTTATTTATCTCAGCCGAGAGTCGGTATAGACTAATTTGGGTGTGAGATAAGGATTTTTATAAATTAATTCGGATGTCAATTCTAAGTGTATGGCTGAGTCCGGATGGGCCGAGATAGTCGAAAAAGTGTACCCAGGGATAGTAAATGGGTCACAGGACGTTTTTAGGCATAACCGGGCCCACACGGGGGGTATTTGGTCACTTGGGCTCGGCCCATTAGGCTAAAAACGGGATTTAGACTAATTACTTAATTAAAAGGAAAAGGGGAACGACTGATTGGAGATTAGAAAACACATAGTGGGAGTGAAAACCCTAAAGAGCAGTTAAAGGCACTAGGAACCAATTTGGGGGATAAAGGAAAGAGCCAAAGGGGGGATTTCATCATCAACCTTGAGAATCAAAACTCCAGATCAGACCCTACGAAGCAATAAGGCAAGTGGTTAACTGTCTGTAGCATTTATTTGTGTTTTCAATTCATATTTATGTGATGTGAATACCTAAAATTCGTTTTGGGGATAAACGGGTACAAAAGTGGGGTTTTTTGTAATTGGAACATAAAGTGGAAATTGTTGTAGGAATTTATGGTGTTACATGATTGTGAACAGATATTCACCTTCGTGCTGATAAACTCAAACGAATTATGAATAAAATTGAGTTGGAAATCTGGTGTTGTGGTTGATTTACGAATAACTCGGGGTTTTGCCCCAATTTAGAAAAAATTGTAGAGAATAAAAATTAAACGGGGTTTGGGGACTTTATGGGGATTCATTATGATGTTCTGGGGGTGATATATTGATGAGAGGACTCGGGTTAGGCTGTAGAAGGAGTTGGGGTTTTTAAGGTTTTCGTCGATGGAGAAACAGACCTGCGGAGAAGAAGAAGACCTGTTCGATCGATCGATCGATCGATGGCTGGGATCGATCGATCGATGGTCCGGGATTTTTGACAGGTCCGCTAGTTTCTATATATAAGGAAAATTTATTAAAAATTCTCCCCCATACTTTAGTTAGTGAGAAATAAGTATGAAACATTAATTCCTAACAAATATGAAAGAAAGTAATTGGGGTTGGGAGGAGTTTATGTGTGACGCGCTATGGTAAATTTTGGGGAGAAATATTCTAAAATAATTCAATACGGATCAAGTGGGAGAGTCCGGGTATATTGGTTGAGCGATACCAAGGTGTTAAATTAAATTAGATTGAAAACTAATTAATTTGGAGTCGGGTATTTAGACTCGGGTTTTATTTTATTTCGGGCCATGAGAGTGAGTCCGAATATATTGGTTGGGCGACACCAAAAGTAATCTAATTAATTAACGTGCAAATTAATTAATAATCAGAGTTGGACCGTAAACTCATGATAATTTGTATAAGCTTGTGTTACGGACTCAGTACACGGGATAGCCGGAGTATTTTATTTCTCTCTCTCTCTCTCTCTCTCTCTAAATATATATATATATATATACGGTGTGCGATAGTATATATATATGGTGTGTGCATTAGTATCAGTGGGTAGATATTATTATTATATCTACTCTAGTGCTATCAGGGGAGGTTGCGCGTAGAGGGTGAAGCCCCTAACTTGAGGAGTAGGGCGAGTATATCCCCAGGTCATAGCGTCCATTATATGGTGAGGGGCATCTCACTTTCAGGGAAGGAATATGACCGCCTCTAATTTTTATGTTATTAACCAAGTTAGTGAGCGATTGTGACTTGAGGTAACTAGGTTATGTGAATACACCTGGTGGGATTGCACTTCAGAGAATATAGTTCTGGTGAGCTATTACTCGGTAGGATGTTCATTATTAATTACTATTTCAACATATGTGTGATTGTTGTAATATGACTCTACGTATATAATGGGATAAATAATTATATATGAGTAATTTAATACAGGGAGGGAACTGTATTATATGTATAACGGGTGTGAAAGTTATATGAATTTAAGAAGGGGAATGATTAATTACGTTAATGTTGATAATAACTTAGAAATCATAATTATTGCATACTCGGTTAGATTAGGGTGGTTGTAAGGGATAATATCAGTTATCTAGTTTTGGGATAAAAAACTAGGAAAATTAATCAAGGCGTTAGTAGTGGACATATTAGAGGAGGGGCGAGGATATCCTCAAGGGAGTGCGACACTAACTAAATATGAAGAGCATGCATACATATTTATTACTGCAAGTTAATCATTTGCTAAATATTTTTCAAATATTTTGGGTTCTAACCCTTGCTATAAATATTTTTAAAAACCTTTATGTGTCCAGCCACAGGGACGCCAGACTTGACTCATTCCAGGGATTCATTGCTGCAGCATATGTGGATGTTGCGGGAGTTTGATAGACGCCTCATTCTTTTCAGTTCTAGTGTAGAAATTTCTATCAGTTACTCAAGCATGTCGTTCACAACTTTAGTTAGAATTTATGTCAGACTTGTGGAGATTTTTATTATCTGTCTTTACTTTTGTTGGATTTGAGCCGATGGTTTATTTGGTCAGTTTATTTAGATGTGATTGGTTGCTTTCAGTTAATTGTGATTGTTTAAAATATTATGTTTCTGCGTAAGATAAAATTTGACACCAATATAATTTTCTCACTTAGGTGGTTAGTAATTAAAAAGGCGACAGTGATGATACGAATGAACCAACTAAGAAACATGTTCTAATTTAATTTAGGACTGATCACTCGAGGTTAATTAGGCGGGTTGTCACATTAAGTTCATTCAAAGTTGAGGCACTTCCAGTCTGTGAATCTTATTTAGAGGGTAAAATGACCAAGAGGTTGTTTACAGTCAAAGGGTATAAATCCAAATATGTGTTAGAATTATTTCATTCTGATTTGTGTGAGACTATAAATATCCAGGAAAGAGGTGGTTAAGAGTATTTCATCGATGGTTACTTGAGGTATGCATATGTTTACCTTATGCATCACAAGTCTGAAGCCTTTGATAAGTTTAAAGAGTATAAAGCTGAGGTGGAACGTAGGTACGATAAACTAATCCATACTCTATGATCCTATTATTGAGGGGAATATATCTTGAGAGAGTTTAGGTAACACTTATCAGGTTTGGCTATTATAACCTAGTTGTCTGCACCGGGAACTCCACCATAAAATGGTGTAGCAAAAAGAAGGAACATGACTCTTTTGAATATGGTTAGATCCATGATGAGTTGTTCACATCTGGTGGATTCCTTTTTGGGTTTTGCACTAGAGACGATTGCATATTTATTGAACTTATTTCCTTATAAATCTATCTCAATGACTCCATCAGAATTATAGACTTATTGTGAGCCAAGTTTGGGATATATTCGGATATGGGGTTGCCCAACACGTACTGCATAAGGGTCTAGGGAAGTTTGAATTAAGGATGAATGTATGTCTTTTTGTGGGTTACCCTAAAGGAACTAAGGATGGTCAATTACATGATCTTAAGTAGCGAAGAGTATTTTTTTTTTATCACAAATGCTCGTTACTTAAAGAAAAATTATATGATTGACCACAAGACTAATAACAAGATTATCTTGCAAGACCTAAGAGGATAAGACCAAGAAAATTCTTCGGGACCACCCGTACAGGATGAAATGCAACATGATATTGATAATACGCTGCCTATCAATCGTGGGAGTATTACCAATGACCAGGATATATGTGTCACTTATACAGGACCACAAGTGGATCCATGTCATAGTGGGAGGATCCGGTGTCAACCTGATACGTTGGTGTACTTCGGAGTACTTCGGTGAAGTCCCAAAGGAAAATGAACTGGATCCTAGTAACTATGATTAGGCACTCCAAGATAAGGATGCCGAGCTTTGGATAAATGTTATTAACACTGAGATGGATTGGATATATTTGAATCAAATATGGGACTTGTAAGAAGGGATGAAACCCATCAGATGCAAGTGGATCTTCAAGAAGAAGATATGGGGTAGATGGGAAGGTGGAAAAATTCAAGGCACGAGCTATTATAAAAAGGTTCACTAAAAAAGAGGGGATTGACTATAAGGAGACCATTTTGCCAATATTCATGATTAAGTCTATTCAAATTCTCTTATACATTGTTGCTCATATCAATAACGAGATGTGGCAAACGAATGTCAAGATTGCGTTCTTGAATGGTAGGCTTGACGAGTGCATCTGTATGGTGCAAACCATGGGATTCATAGCAAAGGGCCAAGAAATAAAGGTGTGCAAGCTTAAAAGATCCATTTATGGACTTAATCAAGCATCAAGGTCTTTGGAACATCTTATTTGACCAGTCAATCAAATCCTTATGTTTTGATTAATATTTGGATGAAACCTGTCTGTATAAGAAGAATGACATAACTGTGGTACTATTTTCAATACTTTACGTAGATGATATTATCCCGATCGATAGCGACGTGGGTGTATTATCTAGTGTAAGAGTGTGGTTGTCTAGGCAATTCGATATGAAGGACTTGAAAGAAGCCACATCCTAGGGATCAAGCTAATACGTGAAAAAAAAATTAGATGGATATATCGATACAATACTTATAAGGTTTAGCATGCAAGATTCCAAAAAAGGGTTTCTCCCTATTAGTCATGGAATTTCTTTATCTAAGGATCATTGTTCAAAGTGTTGGGAAAAACCTGGGATTGACAGTTGAAATGCGAAAAACAATAAGCCCTACTAATTTTTTGATTAATCATGCATTGAAAAGAAATTTAGAACTAGATTTAAAGATGAAACCTAGGGTTCAAAAATACAATACCATAGCGAATCATGTTGTGATTCATATGAAGATAAAAAGGTTTAATATGATAAAATCCTTGCTTCCCTCTAAGGTTTTCAAAAGCCGTTCAAAAAATCTTCAATCATCTCGAATCTTCTAGCATATAATCCACTCAAAGTAAGCCTTGTGTGTGGGAATTATTGGAGATGACACCATGGTGAAATATATGAGAGAACTAACCTTCTCACCTTTCACAAAAATGTGAATAGTAATTTTCTTCTCCCTCTCTAACCCTCTATAATGGACTCTTAGCCAGAAACCCAATCTTACACCAATATATATAATTGTGGTCCAAGGGCTTTAGTCAAACTGGGATTTTAGAGAGTTTTGAGCCTACTAGTTGGACAATGGACTATACTAGGGAATTAGAACAAATAGTTAAATTGACTTCCAAATAAATACTTGGAAATCCCAATTACAATTACCGTTATTATTTTCTTTATTTATTTAATCGCGATCAATTCCACTAAATAATCACGATTTCACTCCAATTTAATTATATCTAAATTAATTAGAATGAAGAGGTCTTATTTTATTTTAATTAATAAAGGACTATTTTATTCATTTTGAAATGATAATAAAGTTTGTAAGAATGATTTATATACGCTCAAATATATTATTTCATATATATGTCGCTCAATAAATCTTAGTAGGAATTTTAACGAGTCAGCTTTGGGTTGATCACAAGGAAATTGAAATTTCGGTTCTAGCACTATTGAAAAGTTCACAACCTAAATAGGGATTTGACATCATATCGGAAAGGTTGCGATGAAATTCTAGTAGTTTATTTCAAACTACGAAAACCCATATGATGGTTGGATAAATTGTGCGATAGTTAAATAAAGGACTGTGATTGGTACATCTCACGAATGTATTGAACATGACCACCCCATGAGATTTGAGTCTAAGGGTTATTTTGATTAGACTCAGGCAATATCACACCATGCTCAAATGGTTAATATATTCTTAATTTCGAAAATTATGAGGATTGGAATGCTTATGTTATTGTTGCTTTGTGTGCGATTCAATTTTAGATTAAATCAAATGATCCCCACATATTAGGTGATTGTTATGTAAGTAGGTCTGAGATCTTAATTTGGAGGAATTTGCTTTCGAGGATACCTTGGATTGCGATAATCCTTAATAGACTTATAAGATTTATTTCCACCAATAAACCTGATAAGAGGATTATTAATAATCCGATTGAGTAGAAAAAGAAGTTAAGTCTAAGAATCAAGGAATAGATTCGATGTTGGTAACAGTCAATTAACGGAAAATTGATTTGATCAAGTGGGGATTGAAATCTTAATGCGGGGAATCGTATTATGTTCCATTATTAAATTTTCAAATAGGATCAAATTATATCTGAGTGATTTATGTGATAATTAAATTATACTGTAGTCGTAATTATTTAGTCGAATTAATTATAATTAAATGAATAAAAGAAATAAATTATGGTAATTGTAATTTGAGATTTTTTAGTATTTATTTAGAATATAATTTAATTATTTTGTCTTGGGTCCCTAGTGTAGTTCAAGTACCCAACTAATTAGACCCAAACTCTTAAGAAACTCAGTTCTTCCCAAATCCACCTTTTATATTTGTATATAAAGGTGTGGGAGAGGGGATTTAATCATTATTATTCATCAATAGGGTGAGACAGGGTGAAAGAAAATACTATTCACATTTTTGTGAAGAGGCCTAGAGAGAGATCACGTTATCTCAATAAAAAATAAGTATTTTCATCTCAAAAGGTTCCCACGCACCTACCTAGCTTTGAGGAGGATGATACACTAGAAGATCCAATATTTTCGTAAGGTTAAGTACGCCTTTGGAGATTCAAAAAGAAGACAACCCTTCATCGTCAACAAATACTTTCTCCCTATCGTATTGCATTCGGATCTGCAAAGGTATTGTATTCTAAACCCTAAGTTTGTTCTTTAAACATAGTTTTGGTTTTTCCTCTTTCTATTGTTTGATTAATCGAAGATTCAAAGGTTGAATTTTTTTTATTTCGCGTATATTGATCCCTAACACTCCCACTTGCATAATTATCACATATTTCAACTAAACCTTAGTTAGTCTTGATCTCGTGGACTCTTTGACTTATCCATGATATGAGGACTAATCCTCTGAATGAATTTGGACCAATACTCGTTTGTCCCAAAGGTGATGCCCAAGGTGTAAGGACCTAGGCATAATAATAATAAGTTAGTATAAGTATTTACTACAATAACTATACGTGTGCACGTTTTGTTCGGTTCGGTTTTGGACACCATTTTCCAACCGAACCGGCTTAGTTGGTTTTGGGACATGAAAGACCGATGGCTAAACCGAGGGAAAAAAACACTATCGATTGTGGCCATGTCAGTTTGGTTGGTTTCGGTTCTGTTGTTGGTTTTGTGCATAAACATTCAAACCATGGTTATACTATATAGGGTTTCAAAATGATATATTCAACATCAAGTTTGTAATTGTTTAAGTGCTAAATGCTAATTGAGTAGTAATTGGAGGTCACACAAATGTGTAATGTATTCAATAGGATATATGACTTACATATACATACACATATAATTTTGGCTGGTTTTCGATCCGATTGTTGGTTTTGTGCATATACAATTAAGCCGTGGTCGGATTATATAGGTTTTCAAACTGATATATTCAACATCAAATTCCTAAATGTTTAAGTGCTAAACACTAATTGAGTAGTAATTGGACGTCAAACAAATGTGTAACGTATTCAATAGGATATATAACTCTCTCCCACTCTCTCTCTCTCTCTCTCTCTCACACACACACACACACACACACACACACACACACACACACATATATATGTATATATACTCACGACATCAATCAATTCTCATTCGATTCACCAAAGATTAAGAAAACACTCTTTGATTATCCATTGATTGAACCTTCCATCTTGATTTTCCTTGATATACTTCGTATGTGGAGGGAGGGACGTGGGGAACAAACGAATAAAAGAGCAACAAGAGTTGTACAAAGGGGGATGGGAGTTTGAATCGAAAGGGAGAGAGGCTAGAGTTGTAGAATATTTAAAGAGAGGTAGCAACATATACTTAAATTCAGGGTTGCGTGTATAAGTATAGTCGACTCAATTTGAGTTGTCTCGATTTTTTCAAATCTTAAACCTCCGGCCAAATCGAATTGGTTATTTTTATAATTTTACAACTATTGGTCGAACTAGATCGACTATTTAGTGTTAGTTCTGGTCGATTTGTCAATCCAATGATTTTTTGCATAACCCTAACAATAACTAAATAAATGAATTATCAATCTAAAAAATTTATTAAAAAATTCTTATGCTTTGAAGCCTCCCTCTATATTATGTACACCATAGGCCGTATTATATTTGTATCTTATTATCGAGTTCGTGTTAAGAAATTTTGTGCATGTACTGGATTCTTAATTTGTCATGCAAAGTTCGTTAATCATGTATTTTTTTATATATTTTTAATTTATGTTATATATGACTAGGTTTGGATAACTCATTTGTGTTAATATTTTTTATAGCTGACTCCCTTGACATTATGACTGTCAAGTTTAGAGAAGACACGATATCACAGCACGAAACGACATAATATAAATTTAAAGTTGATACGATATGTCGTGTTTGTGTTAGGATTTCAAGACATGGAATTATGTCTTGCCATGTTCGTATCAAAATAATGACTCTTGTTAGTTGTGTTTTTTACTCATTGTTTTTGTGTTTGATTGGGTATATAGTTATTAATCGTATTAGTCGTGACGTGTTATATTTAGAATGACTCGTGTTTTTGTTAAGTAAAAAAATTAATTTCATGTTGTGTTATATTTGATTCTAAATAATAACTTTCGCAGAGTGTCGTCTTATGCAAAAAAATGCAATCCAAAAAACAAGAATTGTCATTATTTAATGAAATTCATCAAGGGTGTGTTTGAAAACTTCAATTCCATGTTTTGAAAGTGAAAAAATTTCAATTCAAAATTTTAAAATTTCAATTTCAAAACGTGAAATTGGGATTCTCAAACATACCCTCAAAGTGTGTTTAAAGAATCCTATAGAATTAAAGATTTTCCAATTTAAATTTAAAAAAATTTCAATTGAAAAATATTCAAAAATTTTAATTATGAAATTGAGATTCCCAAATATATCCTAACCACTGTTCTAAAAAATCCGTCTACGCTCCGCCTAGGCACGCCTAGGCTTAAGGCTTGGGAGAAACGCCTCGCCTTACGCTTTTCACACCTTATTCTTGGTAAAACCCTTAAGGCACACTTTTTTCTAAAAACAACAATGCTGTAGTGAAACGATGTCGCCTTTTAAAGAATTTCTTTACAAATCGGACCATTATCTCATCCAAAATAATCAAATAGTATTTTAATTTGCATATATTCAGACATATTTTTATGATATGTACAATTTTTGTATTTTAATAGCCTTGTTATGGTTAAAAAGTATTAAAATATATTAAGAAGGCCTAAACGCCTTTTCACGTTTTTTTACGCTTAGGCCCGCCAAGACTTCTAACATCTAAAACTTGCCCTCCACGCTTCAATCATGCTCCGCATTTTTTAGAACCTTGATCCTAACTATTCTTCACGTAACTAATAATTTTTTTTTTTGAATCGATAAAACTATGGATATTATTAGGGCCAAGATTGAGAGGGTAGAGCCGAGTGGAGCCAAGCCAAATGGAGATGGAGTTAGAGAGGGAGAGAGAAAGGGACAAGTGGGGCAGGAGGAGAAGACAGGGAGGAGTGGAGTTCACGTGGGCGAGAAATGAGGGAAGCGTGGAAGAAAACTCACGTGGACCAACATGCTATTGCTACACACGTGGTCTCTCATTTTAATGTGGGCCCCACTCCCCCTCATCCGTGCGTGTCATCCTGTCCCTCTCTTGCCCGACACCCACTTTCCCTACAATCATTGGAACTCCTCCCCCTCATCAAATCACTTCCCTCATCACCCCCACCACTCCTATCTATCCACGCGCCTAATTATTTATTATTAATCACAACATATTTCCTCCTAAAATCATCTTACACTACATTTATGCCTTGGGATTGGTGCTGTGTTTTTTTTTTTGAATTTTTTATTTTTCATTTTTTGATTCGATTTTTTTTAATTTGAAATGAAATTTTAGTTTGTCAATTTTCAATTTTTTCAAAAAAAATCAGATCGAAAATAATTCTGAATTTTTGATTTTTTTATTCTATTTTTTCGAATTATTTTTTATTTTTTCGGAATTATTTTTTCCCAATTTTTTGAAAATTTTCCATATTCCACACCGATTTGGAGAGGGAGAGGACTCCAAAATGTACTCTATAAAAGGAGAGTATCCTCATAACATCTACACAAATGAAAAATGAGTCAAATCCTCATCTATTTACATGTTGAGTTAAGCCATTTTCGTTGTTTATTTAAAATGAGAATTTTGAGTAATCGAAAATCAATAATTTATTTTTTTGAAATTTTGAAATTTTTCTGGATTTTTAATATATTTTGCGAATTTTCTACTTTTTCCAATTTTTCGAATTCGGATTTTTTTTAATTTTTCGAAAAAATCGGATCGAAAATTGGAATAATTACTTTATTTTTGAAAAATCGAAATCTTTTCCAAAGAGACATTTTCCGATCCGATCCAGCCGAAACACATCCATACTTTTATTATTAATCACAACATATTTCCTCATCAAATCATCTTACAGTACATTTATGGCTTGGGACCAAACATATTTTCTTTAATAACGTCTCTTATTTTTCGATAATGTATACATTAAATTTTATTAGGTATATATGATTTTTTTTTGCAAATTTTTTTAATTTATACATAAAATTTTGTAATATTGACACGAATTTTATTAATATACAGGTATACATTAAGTGATGAGGGACTTTAGTGCCAAAATATATGTTAGTGGATTAGAACCAATATATTGACTTGGCGCTAAAATGAAAAGTTCTCAAAAAAATATATTACCTATTTAACTGTATACTTAACAAACGTGACCAATATGTAAAAATTCCTTACACATAAGACCAACACACACTAGGGTGTTATTAACGACACTTTGTTTTTTGAAACACTATGTTCTTTCTCACACCTAATGAGTGAGTTTAACTTATACAATTACGACCCAAATTAGTCGAAGATATATAAATCTATTCTTACATTTGTATCTTCCCTTCCTTTCTTTAAACTCGTCTTTCTCTCTAACACCAATAAACACTAAACCCACCACTCCCTATCTCCCCCACCCCTTTCGCCGCCACCGCTATCCATTCGCTCGACGATAATCTTTCTTTCTTTCTCTCTCCCCGCCTCTCCTCGCCATGTTCATTTCTCTTTATTAACAATTATCTCTTGTCCATATCTCTATCTTGATCTGTGTATATAGGGTGTATATACATAGATTCATAAATACACAGGCATATAGATCCATTTATATACACACAAATCCGTGTGTATATTCGCAATGGCGGGGGTGACATAGGGTTTGGAAAAAGGGATTAAGTTGCGATGGTGTTTTGATATGTTGTGGCGGTGTTTGGGTGTGTTTGTGGTTTCATGTATTGTGGTGATTTGATTTTTTTGCTCGTTGGGCAGTTGATGGAGGTTTTCATGGGTGGTGGTGGTGGCGGTGGCAGTAGAGTTAGGGATAAGATTTTAAAAATAATTTTGGTGTAATATAAAATTTTCAGAATAGTTTTAATGGGCTAAAATAAAATTTTGATATTTATAATCCGAATATCCCAAATATGTAAAACTTAAAGCATTGCAAGAGAAATCTAAAAGCACAACAAGACAAAGAGAGAAACAATGTACTCGTCATCTTATACCGTACTCCCTTAAGCTATAAATGCTTACTCACGAGCTTATATCTCATTTGTTTCAATCAATAAACTCTTAAGTTTATAAGATACAAATTAAATAAATATAAAAATCCTAGATATTTTGATTTCTTATGTTCCATGAGTGTGTTTTAAAATAATTTGAAACTATTAAAAAATCAAACAATTACTTCTCAAATATATTATGACCATATTCTAACACCACCCAGTAAAATAGAAAAAGAAATAGTATTCATTAAAAGGCATAAAGGTGGTTCCCAATCGGGTTGGTCGGTATTTGACTTATACCAACACCGTACTAATTTTTTCGATACGGTTGGTTTTCAGTTTTCTGAAAACCCTTACCATTACCGAACTATGCAGTACATCAGTTTTTTATATTTACTTTGGATGGTATTATAAGTGTACGGGGTATCAAACCCACAATAGAAGAAATATTATGATTTATTCACAAAAGTATGAATGCAACAAACAAAGAACATAGTATGTACGTGGTTTAGCAAATAACCCTTCTAATATCCACGAAAAAGAGATGGAGAGTAGTATATTTCCTAGAAGAACAAGTAAAAATTGGAGTGCTAGGGTGGCTAGCTGAGAGTTCAAGTCATCGTGTGCAAGATACAAATTAACTGTAACAACTTGCGTAATTTTTGGGGTATTTTAAATTAATTTATGGAAAATGGAGGATTTTTTTTTGGATTTAAATATTTTTCTTTATTAGAAATGTTGGATTTTATTTTTGAAAATAAGAATTTCAACGGTTTCGAAATCGGACTTAAAATTATTTTTTAAATGATTTTTAAAGTTTATCCCTTAAGTCATTTTTAAGTCGACAGTTTCAAAATCCCTTAGTGATCGATCGATCGACTCCAGGGGATCGATCGATCGACCCCTTCAGATTTCGTGCGCAGTAGGTTTCCGTTTTGACGAATTTTGTGATTTTAAAACTCTTCAACCTAATTATATAAATGGACTTCGGGGCTAGATTTTTGAAACACATGTTCTACAAACCCTTGAGCAACAAACTCTCTATTTTTCCATTATCTTCCACCTTCAAGCCTCCATTAAAACCACTTTTTAAGCTCAGTTTTGAAAGCATAGACTAATCTGTCCTAAGTTGATTCAAGAGGAGTCTTTGATCCATTTTTCGAGAGGAACTCAAATCTCTAATCATTTTTTCTACATCTCATCACAGGCATGTTTATCCTATTCTTTTCCCTTAGTGTTGTATGTCTTGATTGTAGCTTCCATTAAATTCATGTTTTCTAAAATAACTTACGAATGTAATTCTTAAAGAAATAAATATTGGGACTGTTATGCATGAAATATTAATATTACCTAATACTCATAACCTTTTTGTTCTTTGGGTAGTGTTTGGGTCGTCGATTATGTTACGGGTATGCGCATGTAGAGGAGACCTTAAAAAGTAAATTTTGTTATTTCATGGGAAAACCCTAGATTGATTTGGTTACTTATGTCGGATAATAATAATCATGATAGGACCTGCATGTAGTTGTTATCCAAAAAAAATCACAATATATATATGTCCTTGATTTCAACCATTTAATTAAAATTAAGCAAATTGGGAATTTAATGTTGTTATGAATATTGTTATAAATTGTTAATTGTGCCACTTTATGAAAATATTAAAATTTTGATATCTCGGGGACGTTGGGTAATGTAGCTAATTTATTTTCACCCTTTTTATAGCATACTTGCTAGGTATGGGACTTGTAAGTAGGTAGTTGCGATTTATGCTTTCTAGGTATGGGACTAGTTAGTGTGAGTCTATGCGGGTTATATAACTTGGGGTGGGGGATGAATTTCTACATTATACCGTCGTTACGTTAGCCCAGGATTGGTGTCTAGGTGGAGTGAAATTTTTATAGTCGTCCTATTCTTAAGATAGGACAAATTTGTGTTTGGGAACTCTTAGTTGGGACTAAGAGAAATTTTTGGAATTTTCACATCGCTTTTAAGGGTGGGTAAAATAAATTTGAATAAAGAGTCTGGGAAATTTTAGATATTAATACCGCAGGACTAAAACGGGTATATTAAAATTTATTGGCGACATAATATGTCGGGTCCGACAGTTTAAACGGGTCAGAGGACGATTTATGTCGTGTCGTGTGTGGAACCTTGTCATATCGCGAGGATCGTAGGATAAAAACGGATCAGATGGCGGCCTTGACAAGGGGATGGGTGTGTGGGTGGAACCTTATCATATCGCGAGGGCCAATAGTTTAAAACGGGTCAGACGGCGGCTTTGATAAGGGGAAGTGTATCTTGATAAATCATCTTCGTGGTTCATTTAATTAAATTTAACATTGTTGGGAATGTGGGTAAATTAAAATAATATTGGGTGGCATATTTTAAAGAAACCTTGCAGGTAGCTAGAAATTTATTTTTGGCAATTAATTATCTTTTTAATTAAAATATTCCATTGTTATGGTTGATATATATAACACTATTGTCTGGGTTCAAGGCCCTAATTGAGAGGAGTAACCGGAATTCATGCTCGGGGCTTTGGCTTTGGCACATGCGTTGACTAATCTTTTCATGAATTAATTCGGAGTAGCTGCACATGATTTATTAGAGATATTTTGGAGATGTAGCTGGAGCTATTTTTGCTTTAGTAGTTAGATTTTTTTCTCCTATTCCGTCGTATTTATTATGAGACTACATTTAAGTTATATTGGGCCATTTGGTTCTTAAGATGTCTTGAGATTTCAGTTGAATTTTAATTATTTAATTATTGAGATATTTGGAGATTTCATGTGATATTTTACCGGTTGGATGTTATTAGTAATTGGGATTGATCAAATTATTTATATTGTGAATTAAAATTTTATATGTCTCATATCTGTCACATGCTAAGGATGATATTTAATTTACTTGCACCAGACTCAGTTTTGGTGGCAGTCGATGCCAGAATTTAACGGGGTGTGACATTAACGCCCTAAAATGCGGTGAGGTCAACCTTATTTATAAGTACAAATGTCCTATCTTTCTAGGTCTCTTCATATTAATATTATTTAGAGGTTGTAGAATCCTCTTAGGACTGGTCGTCCGTATCGTCTTACTAAGCTTCTTATATTTATACTGATCACTCCTATCACTACACCAAAACTGAATTTTAGTAACAATATTTTACCGTTATAAAAATAATTAGTAACGGTAATTTTCCGTTAGAAAAAGGTATGGGGAACAAAATTAGTAACAGATATTTACCGTTACTAGTACTGGATTTAACAATGGTATTGTATCGTTACCAATATCGAATTTAGAAATGGTATTTTATCGTTACTAATTCTGATTTAGTAACGAAATTTTATGTTACTATTTCTACCTTAGTATACAAATTTTATAATGCTTTTATCTGATTTTGTAATGGTAAAGGTTCGTTCTAATATTAATACATACTTAAAAAAATATTTATTTTTAAAGATTCGATATCCTTCTTTAGTATATTCTGAATTTAAATAAATTCAATTATGCATAACACACTATTCAAATCCCATATAACACGCACTAATATTCTCCCTTCTGGGATTACACTAAGTATTCATCTATAACATTATTGGAAGCATATTGGAAGAGCAAAGTTTATACATAATAGATAAAGTAATAACTAAACCATAAAAGAATTTGGTAAGCAAAACTTTGAACTGAAAAAAATCACCACTTGATTGAAATTTCATCGTAATTTACATTGATTATGTACCCAAATCGAATCTCATAATTGGCCCCACCAAATTACAGATATACAATGAATAATGAACATATATCATCAAACATATTGCCTTGCAGAAGACAAATAATATGCAAAATCACCATCAAATAGTAAATATCCCTCCCATGTCCCAGTAACACAAATAAAAAAAAATAACAAACACCTACCTACCCAAAAAATAACAGACACCCTCCTCATTGGGTCCCTTTTCGGTGGCACTATAGTAGCTCTTCTTAATTCCTTCTTTGTGTTCATTAACGACCCTCCCTCACAAAGCCTCAAAATCATTCACCACATCTCTTAATTTGACCAGGCGAGCTTCCTTCTTTATATGATGCACACAATTTTTGATTAGCCATATTGTATTGATATATCAACTGCATTGTTAAAAAATCCCACACTATTGGAAGTGTAAGGGTAAAAGCGTGATGAATGCTCTGACACCAATTTGGGAGTGCGAAAATAAATGTGCTCGGCAAGGATGCTCACAAACAAAAATCAATTTTTGTATTTTTATGAATTTAAAAGTCCTAGTATACACAACCAATTTTAATCTTTGATAAAATTATTTATGAAGGCAAATATATGTTCAAACCAATATGAATATGCTATGCATTCGAGAACACAAAGATTGAGAAAAAATTCCTTATGGGAAAAACCTTTATTAAGCACTTCAGAAATATTACAAGAGAGTCGACTTACAATACTACTTGATTATCGTCATAAGCATAATGCGCCAGTCTTCGTAAATCTCTAAAGAATACCACTTATCTCCAAGCAGTCCACAAGTGACAGATTCGCTCTCGGTATCCATCGACCAACCTCATCTTTCTTCTTCATTCGTGTTCCCTTCGGGTTTACAAGTCAACTATGGAGTACCTATTCACAAGGTGTATGAAAGGATACAAATCTTTCTAGGGTTTAAATCGATTCACAAAACTATTTTGAGAAGGAAAAGTGTGAATCTAAAAGTGTTTTAGTAACACAAAAAGTGAAATCTTTTTAAATAGATATTGAGGAAGCGTTCCTTCAAAACTCTTAACAAAAATAAACATGAAACATGTATTTATAAGGCATACATAAATTTTGAGGCGGCAACTCATTCGAACAAAAATAAGGCTCGTTCGAAAGAGAATAGCAGTTCGTTTGAACGAAATAGGATCTCATTTGAACCAGTTTCAAACGACCTTCAAATGATGCCAAACAGTACTCCCTCGTTCGATACACATTCAATGTAAACTTCAAACGAGCCTTCGAAAAAAATGCTATCTCGTTTGAATGAGAATTTGATCTCGTTTGAACGAGGTCAGCGAATTTTTAAAATTTTAAATAAAAAAGTATTCCCCAATTTTTCAATTTAATGAATAAATTTAAACTCTAAAAGCTTTATACCTTGTGGGATGTGGGGAAGTCTTCAAACTTGGAGATTCTTGAGTTTGGTTCGTCGTGACGGTGCGTGATGATTTGTAATGGGATACGCCAAACTAGCCTAAAATATAAAAAGTCTTATACTATGAACAACATCAGAAAAATTGTTCTAACATAAAGGAACCCATTCTCGAGAGAGTTCTCCACAATTATGGGAAGTGCAATGAAAACCCCAACCTGAATAATGAACTGGTGATTAAGGATTGCGCCAAAAGATTCATTACTCCTACTATTTTCCAAGGCAACCCTCTCGACACATGAAATGACAAAAATATATCGAAACATGATATACAAATAGTAAATAATTCTAAGCACCATAACACAATATATATAATAGTGAAGTCAAATGTAATGAAATTGCATGTATAAGCAATCATTTAGTATGTTAACAAAGTTCACAGTTCCAACGTTGCACACATGATGTTTTATATAAACTAACTAGTTTTATTAACATACCCCGCCTTAGTATCAAACTGATTCAAAGAATATACTTGATAGAAGGAAAATATTTCCCCCTTTTCTACACATAGGCTGCAGTTGTAATCTAACTAACTCTGCCACTTTTTAAAAATAAAATAATATTTCACATCAACATAACCACATCTTATAAAACCAAATCAAATAAAGCAACACTAAATCATTATACTCTTAATACTCATCTCTCAAAAACCAAAACACTCAGTATACTCATCACTCGAAATAGGTGATACAGCAGATAAGAAAGATTGTAAAGAACTCACGAAAAGGGAAGTGGCAATATAAAATAAAATTTATCCTCAATCACCAAATATGAAAATCGAAGGCTTCAATTATGTAACCCAAGTTAATCAAATGGCCTTCGACATTTAAAAATGGGAAATTATATCAAATTTAATAATAAAAAAATATGCACTAGCCAAAAAAGTTCAAGACAGTCAGAATAAAACATCTGCCTCTAGAAAGATCAATGAAAAATGGTTTAGCGAAGGATTGGTGAAGAATAAGCTCAGCAAGCCCACCGCATAATTAGAACAAATCTTAGATTTAATAGCTCCTTCAAGGTTGCATCACCACAAATGGAATGTAAATGGATCACAATATTCACACCAGAGCTCCCAGATTTAAGAATAGTAGCTCATAACTAGTTCATGTGTGCATTCGAAAATAGAAACCAGACTGCCTACTTTCAGAACTTTCAGAACTCGTTCCTACAGAATATAGAGAAAGCTACTCTAATAATGCGTTTTGACATAGTGCATAATTTCATATATAAATGTAATTGTAATAGTATTGAAATTCTTTAGTTTGAAATATCTAACACAAATATTGTAATTAATTTAAAGTTAAATATTAATTTGATGAAGTATAGACAAACATATATCGTTTTATCAAATATTGGAGATCATTTTCATTATGGAGAATGGTGTTCCCAAAGATCCAATCCATGTGTTTTAATGCACAGTAAATGAGAATATTCAATATTATTTACAAAAAAGGTATTCAATTAAGCAAAACAATAAACAATTTGAAGACTTCTAAAACAGAATGATATAATTTGAAAGTTTGTTAAGAGCTATTATCCAAAGGACTAACCTCATGTTTAGTGCATGCTTCAAAAAAATGTATACTAAACTAATAATTATCATGTTGTACACTAAGAAAATTGTGAAATTTTTCATTGAAAACACTAAAGCATATGTATTAATTGAAAGATAGAAAATAAGAATACAAAATTATGTGTACATACTTAACAAATGTATCTTCACCATAATCAACCCCTTTGTTAAAAAATAAAGAAAACTTGGAATCAACATGACTACATATGTCTGATTTCAAATTTCATACTTCAAGAGCTGATATAAATGTATACTGATTGACCTTTGTTTGAGCAACGCATACGCTTGTAATTCCCCTTTCTTTACATACATGGCTTCATAGGAGACCACTTGATCGCTAGATGTCTCAACTTTGTCCTAGTGGTTCCCATAAAACTGAAGATCAAAGCTTGGTGAGAAGAATTTTTGTCATATTTTTTGTAATAAAAGCTAGCCTGAACAAGGACATTGCCACCTTTCTCGGTTGGGATGAAGTAGTAGTTCTTTTTACTAGAGGTGAAGAACCTAAGAGTGTCCATTCTTTGAGATATTTAGTTGATATTGTAAGAGGGTACTTTAGATTATAGATAGGTGGAGGCGTAACCCCTTTGAAGTATAGTGATAATAAGCCTAGTTGGCCAAAGCTTTGGGTTAATGATAGGACATACAAACACAAACCTCAATGAAGATAAGACTTAGTTTAAACTCAAAAATCCCTCGTGTATAACTCAGAAAAGTAGTAAGGAAACTTAGAATTATCTTAGCTAGAGGGAGAGAGAAGTAATCACCCTAGATACACCTTGGTAGGCAGAAAAACACATCAAACACCCTCAAGAAATCCTTGTCAAGTTTTAAAAGCTTCGTAATAAATAAAAATGGTGAGTGAGTAAACTCTCTGGTTTTTGCAATAACTCTCTCTGATTCTTATTCTCTCTAGCAATAACTCCTTAAACTCTCAAAAGATCATCTCCTCCTCAGGGGTGGTTAGGGTCCTTAAATAGCCCCCCACACCATCCCCGAGGCAACTTAGTCATTAAAGACTATGAAAGATATCCCTCATACTTTACGTCACAACATTAAATGCTTGATGCACTAGTTTTCTCCACGCCATAAACATTAAATGCCAAGACATGCCTTTTGCCTAACCACTGTGTGTCAGGGGGCTGTTGTCGCAAAGGTGGCTCACCAACTGCCTGACAGCTCCAAATACGACGATGGTTTACTCAAGTGCAGGTCTGACATTATTTAGCTGGCTAGTGACATCACCTACAGTAGACGTGACATTAAGTAGAGGGTTGTTTAGTTCACAGCTCAACACCCGATGGAACTCCAAGCTGCTTTGCTCGAGGTTCCACGGTCAGGGTCCTTCGGTGTTTTACCAGGTGTATCTAAGATGGTCAGGACAAGCCCCAATGGTGCCTCACTTCTCAATCCTCCAAAATAAGTCCCTCTAAAGTTCCCACGGTGAGGCCATTCGATAGAGCATGAAAGCTCTACCAGGCCCTGCCAAGCCCGATCTCTCGCGAGAACCGTTTGACCTCACACTAAAACTCTTTATTATTCTCGTTACATTATTACAACCATTATAGCTTACAATCAATATAAACAAAGATACAATATGACTAACAAAACAAGCTAAAGTATGAGTTGCCACGCTAAGTTGTCTCGTTGAGTTGCCACCACTACAAGAATTTGCACCATTAGCAACATACAAATTATGTTGCTAAAGTTAGAAATATGTTGCTAAAAGCTTTTGGAAACATATTTTGCTATGTTGCCAGCTTGTTGCCCATTGCCTGTCTAGGAAACCCTTTGGCAACATAGCAGATATGTGTTGCTGAATGTATACTTTTGGCAACACGCAATTGTGTTGCCAAAAGTATTTTATAATTTGTCAAATTTATAATAAAAAATATTATTTGTGTTGCCAAAAGTCACTCAACAACAACAAAAATAATTGTGTTGCCAAAAGCTATACATTTTGGCAACATGAGAGTTGTGTTGCCAAAAGGCTATACATTTGACAACACAAGTCTTGTGTTGCCAAAAGTCACTCAACAGCAACAAAAATAATTGTGTTGCCAAAGGTATAGCTTTTCGCAACACAAGACCTGGGTTGCCAAAAGGGTATACCTTTGGCAACACAGGTCTTGTGTTGCGAAAAGCTATACCTTTGGCAACACAAGAGCTAGGTTGCTAAAAGAATAGCCTTTTGGCAACCCAGGTCTTGTGTTGCCAAAAGTTATACCTTTGGCAACACAAGAGTTGGGTTGCCAAAAGTTATCTTTTCGCAACCAAATATTTGTTGCCATATCCAAAGTGATAGATGTAGATAATAACTTTCGGCGACAAAAAATTGTGTTGCCAAAAGTACTAGATTTTTATTTATCACCTATTATTTTTTTCGCAATTGAAAACATTTTTAAAATTACACTTTTTTCATCAAACATACAACCTTATAATCCAAAATAACATTGCAAATTTGTCATACAATCATAAGTAATACAAAATTCCACAATTTTCAACCAAATCTCACAAATATGAATTACAAAATAATATTTCATCACAATCCAAGTATAAAAGTACAAAATAAATGCGTCCCAAATACGAACATAACAAATCCCAACACATCAAAAGATGTTAAAAAAGTCCCCGCAAACTAAAACGACGGCGACAATATGGTTCCCCTACACATAAGAAACCCCAGCTCCAAGCCACCACGAACATATTAACTCCAAGCAAAATCCATCATCAACCTGCACAAAATACAAAAATAAATGACTATATGAGTTTTTATAACTTCAAATGCATGTATGTTTGACTTAATCAATTTAAAACACTCTTTAATTTCAGAAAATTTCGGCAGAGTTTCCTTTGTTTATTCATGAAATCCAACCTATTTTTAACATTAAAATAAATCCAACAGCAAAAAACACCGCTAAACCACCATTAAATCCCTTTCACCGATTTAATATCTAAAAATAGTATCCGAGTAGCTACATAAACTTAAATAAGTATCCGAGTAGCTACATAAACTTAAATAAGTATCCGAGTAGCTACGTACCTCGATCCTCCGTATCCATTGACTTTTCCATGTGTCGCAAATCCATTTTTATTCTACACAAAATACAAAATAAATTATAATCTATCCGACTTCAAAAGATAATAATAATTTATAACTATTATAGTTATATATAAATAGTTAGATATAACTGTTATAGAAACAGTTATAATAGTTTTTATATGTATAAACTGTTTATATATTTATCTATATAAACAGCTGTTCATATTTTTTTTCATATATATATATATATATATATATATATCAGTATATATATATATACTAATATGAGTGTATATGTCCTGAGTATAGTATGCATATATATATATATATATATATATATATATATACTGTTATGTATATATATATATATATACATAACAGTATGTATATACCTGTTAGTATATATATATATATATACACATAACCTGTTAGTATATATATATATATACATAACCTGTTAGTATATATATATATATATATATATATATACATAACAGTACTGTTATGTATATTATATATATATACTAACAAGTATATATATATATATACATACTGTTATATATATATATACTATATATATATATACTAACAGGCATATATATATAGTATATATACTAACAGGTATACATACTAACACTATATATACTAACACTATATATATATACTGTTATGTATATATATACTATATATATATACTAACAGGTATATATATATAGTATATATACTAACAGGTATACATACTAACACTATATATACTAACACTATATATACTAACACTATATATATATACTGTTATGTTTATATATACTATATATATATATATATACTAACAGGTATATATATATACATACTGTTATGTATATATATATATATATATATATATATATATATATACTAACAGGTATACATACTGTTATGTATATATATATATATATATATACATAACAGTATACTGTTAGGTGTATACTGTTAGCATATATATATATACATTCTGAGTATATATACTAACAGGTGTATACTGTTAGTATATATACCGAGTATAGTATGTATATATATACATAACAGTATATATATATATAGTGTTAGTATATATAGTGTTAGTATATATAGTGTTAGTATGTATACCTGTTAGTATATATACTATATATATATACCTGTTAGTATATATATATAGTCGCTGAGGTCATGCGACATCTTTCGGTGGTAAGACGATCCCTCCGGCCCCACCCAAGGTGATGAAGCTTCATAATTGGTTGTCCACATCACAGGGTCGACACAAAAGTCTAGATCTGCATGCAACTTTTCAACACTGTTTTGACCTTGGTGAGGGACCACCGCCATCCACCACCGAAGGCAATGTTTGATGGAAACAGGCGAGGTCTACCGGACTTCCAAGAGGCTTGGGTGGAAGGTTTTTTTAGGAGAGGTTGTTTAGCCTATGTGTTTGCAAAAGGAAGAAATTCGGCTAAGCCCTAATTCCATTTTCGACCTTATTTCCAAATTTAGCCCTCTGTATTGTAATTATTGTTCAGGACCTCTTGGTCTTTAAATATCAACTCAAACTTCCCCAAAAGTTTGCAACTATCAAAGCTCTTGCAAATATCCTCCCTCTTCTTCGAAATATTGCATTTCAGCCCATCCTTTTTTTGAAATTCCTAAATCTGCCTAGAATTTTGTAAAAGTTATTGCTAACCTCCTCTTTTTGAAAAGCATGGCCAAATAATCCCTAACCTTTACCAACCCTCCGATTGTCATCGCTAATCCTCTAAAATTACCCAAACCCCCTTCTAACTTCCCTTGGACAACCCACCACTTACCACACACCTGACTTTGCACCCTTTTTTTCCAATTATGTTGAATAAATTGTGGAAGTGAATAAGGAGTTCGAGGCCTACTACTTAGAGGTTCGGCCTCATCACATGTGCTCGACACGTGGAGTGCTGCTTGAAAGTCGAGGGGTGCGAAAGGGAAACACTCCATTTGGGGACCGAGTATGAGGAGCTCAAACTTGAATTTATGGCCCATTTATCCAGACTTCGTGCATCCCATTATACCTCCATTAGGAATATGCCCTTGGATGAGCCATTTTCTGAACTCCCCGTTCTAATTGTTGTTGATCGACATTCTAACCAAGCTTGTGATTCATGATATCCACCTCGAGTATTATATTAGGGATTTCTTCGACATCTTTGTCGAAGATCGTTGAATCATGCGGACTAAGTTTCGAGAGACTAAGGCACTGAGATTGAGCATGGGGACATGTTTCCCATCTTCGAGGACCAAAAGGTTGGATTTTTTATCGAAGATTTTTATGATATCTTTGTTGAGGATTGGTGGGTGACTCGTACTTTATTTGAGGGTGGATCCATATTGTGTATGTGACTTCTTCTCGTTCTTTGGGAACAAAGAGGATTATGCTGAGCTGGGTTTTGTTGGTGGTTTTGTGATTCATTCATTATTATGGGAGGATGTGGTTACTTATGAGTAAGTGGACTCATTATGGGATGGGTTTGAGGCGCGTTTGGAGACCTGTATACATACTGAGATAAATATGTATATATAACAGTATAGTCAAACCGGGAGCCCCGGGACTACGCGGTCGATTCCTAGGGGTCACATTGGTCCTGTGCGAGGCGTTGGTGACTCTTACGGGGCCGTTATGCGTTTGTTTTACGCTTTAACCCTTCGATGTCATGTTTTTATTCAAAAGTCTCACTTTTGGCAAATTTACGTCGTACACTCAAACCGGGAGCTCCGTGACTACGCGGTCGGTTCCAACGAGTGAAATTGGTCCCGCGCGAGCTGTTCGTGATTCTTACACGACCGTTCTGTGTTTGTTTTACGTTTTCACCCTTCGATGGCATGTTTTTATGATTAAGTCTAATTTTTTGCAAATTTAGGTCGTACACTCAAACCGGGAGCCCCGTGACTACTCGGTCGGTTCCTACGAGTCACATTGGTCCCGTGCGAGGTGTTCGTGACTCTCACGGGACCGTTTTGTTGCTATTTTACATTTTCACCCTTCGATGGCATGTTTTTATGATTAAGTCTAATTTTTTGAAAATTTAGGTCGTACACTCAAACCGGGAGCCCCGTGACTACGCGGTCGGTTCCTACGAGTCACAATGGTCCCGTCCGAGGTGTTCGTGACTCTCACGGGACCGTTTTGTTGTTGTTTTACGTTTTCACCCTTCGATGGCATGTTTTTATGATTAAGTCTAATTTTTTGCAAATTTAGGTCGTACACTCAAACCGGGAGCCCCGTGACTACGCGATCGGTTCCTACGAGTCAGATTGGTCCCGTCCGAGGTGTTCGTGACTCTCACGGGACTTCGATGGCATGTTCTTATGATTAAGTCTAATTTTTTGAAAATTTAGGTCGTACACTAAAACCGGGAGCCCCGTGACTACGCGGTCGGTTCCTACGAGTCACATTGGTCCCAATAGAGGTGTTCGTGACTCTTACGGGACCATTTTGTGGCTGTTTTACAATTTCACCCTCGATGGCATGTTTTTATTCTTAAGTCTAATTTTTTGCAAATTTACGTCGTACAGTCAAACCGGGATCCCCGTGACTACGTGGTCGGTTCCAACGAGTGACATTGGTCCCGTGCAAGGTGTTCGTGACTCTTACGCGACCGTTCTGTGGATGCTTTACGTTTTCACCCTTCGATGGCATGTTTTTATGATTAAGTCTAATTTTTTGAAAATTTAGGTCGTACACTCAAACCGGGAGCCCCGTGACTACGCGGTCTGTTCCAACTAGTGACATTGGTCCCGTGCGAGGTGTTCGCGACCTTTACGCGACCGTTATGTGGTTGTTTTACGTTTTCACCCTTCGACGGCATGTTTTTATGCTTAAGTCTAATTTCTTACAAATTTATGTCTAACACTCAAACCGGGAGCCCCGGGACTACGCGGTCGATTCCTAGGGGTCACATTGGTCCCGTGCGAGGCGTTGGTGACTCTTACGGGGCCGTTATGTGTTTGTTTTACGCTTTAACCCTTCGATGTCATGTTTTTATTCAAAAGTCTCACTTTTGGCAAATTTACGTCGTACACTCAAACCGGGAGCCCCGTGACTACTCGGTCGGTTCCTACGAGTCACATTGGTCCCGTGCGAGCTGTTCGTGACTCTCACGGGACCGTTTTGTTGCTATTTTACGTTTTCACCCTTCGATGGCATGTTTTTATGATTAAGTCTAGTTTTTTGAAAATTTAGGTCGTACACTCAAACCGGGAGCCCCGTGACTACGCGGTCGGTTCCTACGAGTCACATTGGTCCCGTCCGAGGTGTTCGTGACTCTCACGGGACCGTTTTGTTACTGTTTTACGTTTTCACCCTTCGATGGCATGTTTTTATGGTTAAGTCTAATTTTTTGCAAATTTAGGTCGTACACTCAAACCGGGAGCCCCGTGACTACGCGGTCGGCTCCTACGAGTCATATTGGTCCCGTACGAGGTGTTCGTGACTCTCACGGGACCGTTTTGTTGCTATTTTATGTTTTCACCCTTCGATGACATGTTTTTATGATTAAGTCTAATTTTTTGAAAATTTATGTCGTACACTGAAACCGGGAGCCCCGTGACTACGCGGTCGGTTCCTACGAGTCACATTGGTCCCGTGTGAGGTGTTCGTGACTCTCACGGGACCGTTTTGTTGCTGTTTTACGTTTTCACCCTTCGATGGCAAGTTTTTATGGTTAAGTCTAATTTTTTGCAAATTTACGCCGTACACTCAAACCGGGAGCCCCGTGACTACGCGGTCGGTTCCTACGAGTCACATTAGTCCCAATAGAGGTGTTCATGACTCTTACGGGACCATTTTGTGGCTGTTTTATAATTTCACCCTCGATGGCATGTTTTTATTCTTAAGTCTAATTTTTTGCAAATTTACGTCGTACACTCAAACCGGGATCCCCGTGACTACGTGGTCGGTTCCAACGAGTGACATTGGTCCCGTGCAAGGTGTTCGTGACTCTTACGCGACCGTTCTGCGGATGCTTTACGTTTTCACCCTTCGATGGCATGTTTTTATGATTAAGTCTAATTTTTTGAAAATTTAGGTCGTACACTCAAACCGGGAGCCCCGTGACTACGCGGTCTGTTCCAACTAGTGACATTGGTCCCGTGCGAGGTGTTCGTGACTCGTACAGTAATGAGAAAACAGAACATAGATCCTTACATAATTTATATAAGATAAATATGGCTTATAAATCGCATATCAACACAAATGTTATATGTTATAGCAGCATATGTTATATATATAGCTGTTATAACATAAATGCATATATAACAGCATATATGTTATGCATATATAACAACATATATGCTGTTATAACAGCATATATGTTGTTATATATATAGCAGATTATAACATATATGCTGCATATATGTTATAACAGCATATTATAACAACATATATGCTGTTATAACAGCATATATGTTGTTATATATATAGCAGATTATAACATATATGCTGCATATATGTTATAACAGCATATTATAACATATATGCTGCTATATATATAACAACATAATATGCTGTTATAACATATATGCTGCATATATGTTATAACAGCATATTATAACATATATACTGCTATATATATAACAACATATATGCTGTTATAACACCATATATGTTGTTATATATGCATAACGGTGTTGTTATATATGCATAACAACATATTATAACATATATGCTGTTATATATATAACAACATATATGTTGTTATATATGCATATATGTTATAACACCTATATATATAACATATAAATATATATACTTAGCAAATTGATTCGAATTTGGAGATCCTCCGAATACGCTCCCTCGTTCTTGATCCTTACGTATTTTTGCAAACATTTGCATCGTGTATTCCTGGAAATCCTCAAATTTTTTATCTTGGGCCTCTATCTTCTGTTGTTGAGCATCTATCTTCTGTTGTTGGATAGCATTTCTCTCCTCGACTAAAGACAAATTCTCTCTTAGTAGCCTCACCTCTTCATCACGCACCCTCAATTGTCCTATTGTACTTGAAGCTTTAGAGGGCTTCGGGCCTACCCCCCATCCAACAATATGGCCCGATCTTTTTCCAAAAACTTCTATCGACATCTCCTCTTGTGACATGAAGGGTGCGTTTGGTTGCGAGGATCTCTCTTTAAGCTCCACAAACTTCTCCTGCCATATTTAAAATAGTATAAGCTCATGTTATAATTAGTCAACAAATTGTAAAATAACAATATAAAGAAGTTAGCAATATGGGATCTTTCGCAATATAATTAATTAATCAAAGATGTACATACATATTTTTCCTTGCACTTTGGATCCACCCAGTCATTATTTTTCTCACTCCAATGAGATGATTTAAAGAAGTCAGTAATATGTGGTCTCTCACCACCCTTTTTTTCAGCCTATTCATAAATGGAACCAATGAGAATATGATTTTACATTGATAAGTAATTAAATTCATAATTTACATAACGCATCACCTCGATTGACATGGCAGCTACAAATGATCGTGACCCACAAGTATGATTCCAAGGCAAACCAGCACGTGCTAATTGACCTTTTACTGACCTTGCCTAATTAAAAACATAAAAAAAATACTAAATGGATCTCCAATAATGCAATTTTCAAGGAATAGCTAAATTACAAACATAATGATATACGAATTACTTACCTTGAACTTCTCACCACTCCAAACATCATCTATCATGTACTTCCAATCGCTTGGTGTAACCCCTCCATATGAATTCTTTTTAGGGTCGACTCCATCCTTCAATAATTTCGTGTAATGTATGTACATTTTACTCCTCCAGCCACTGTACCTCCGTGCACACTTCCTATGAATAGCATGTCTGACAAACTCATCCTCATCATAGTTAACAATATCGAATTTATCCTGCAAATTTACTTTAATTAGAAATACACACAATAACATTGAAAGAATATCTAACTGAAAGAATCAAATATAACTACCCGAATCCTGGCGATTACTGCATCTCGTGTCCCAGAATCAATTTCCCCCCAACGAGTCACCCCTTGAAGTGGTGCCGCATTTCGAACCTCAATTCCGATTTGTTGTCCTAGAGAAGGAGCATTTACACCCATAGGTGCCCCATCACCTTCCAACACACACACTTCAAGTTTTCCATGTCTTTTTACCGTTTTCTCAACCTTCATTCCACATGTTAATCCTCGAACTCGGTTTTTGGTTCTACTAGCTGTAGAAAAATAAAGTAATATAAATGTCATTGATTGATGTTAAGTATTACATAAAGTAATATAATAAATGTCAAGTATTACATAATAAACTACTAATAAAATAATCAAAATAACTTACATATCAAGGAAACATCCGGAATATCGGCCTGTATATCTTCAACAACATCATTGATTGATGTTCTTTGTTGGAGACGCATCGAGGAGTGACTCGAGCTTCCTGTTTTAATAAAAAATAAAGACAATTATACATAAAATAAGTAAATTTAAACAATCTAAACAAAAATGACTTACGCATCATGGAAACGTGAGGAACCGTAACTTGTATATCTTCTACGTCATTATCATTTGATGTTCTCTGTTGAAAGTGCACCGAGGAGTGACTCGAACCTCCTGTTTTAATGCGAAAGTAAGATAATTATATATACAAGAAGTAGATTTAAACAATCTAAACAAGATTTCGAAGAAAAATAAATAAGTTTATATATAAATTGTTATATATATAACAGTTTATATATATACTGCTTATATATAACAGCTTATATATAAACAGTTATATATAAACTGTTATATATATAAACTGTTATATATAACAGCTTATATATAGCAGTTTATATATAAACTGTTATATATAACAGCTTATATATAGCAGTTTATATATAAACAATTATATATAAATTGTTATATATAACAATTTATATATAAACTGCTATATATAAGCTGTTATATATAAGCAGTTTATATATAAACTGGTTATATATAAACTGTTTATATAGAAGTTTATATATATATATATTATGTTATATATATATATATATATATAACTTTATATATATTATGTTACCTGCATTGTTGGTCACTGGCGGTACTCGTGACATATTGATTTGGGGGTTGAGTGTCTCCTCAAATGAGGCTTCTCTCGTCGAGGGGGAGGGAGAACGACGAAATAATCGTCGTACGGGCGCCATGTTCGAGACCTGCCAATACAAAATACAGTTTAATTAGTGATGCAAAAAATGTATAGAATCTATATATGTACTTTAAAGTATATTGAGGTAATGAACATAAACTTAATTTCAATTACACTACCATGCATGCATTACCTTCTCCATTTGAGGATTAGAATACTCATTATTATCATCACTGACATCATCACCACTGGACGAACTAAGATCCTCCTCACCATCGGGCAATCTGTACTCATCATCATCTCGTACATTTACATTAAAATTTTGATTCTTACTGAATCTGATCTTGTTAGGCACCAATGCATTCAGTCGCAATTGATTCTTCTTAATATTATTGAGCCTTTCTTTCTCATATGCTAACATCATACGACCCGTATGTCTAGGTTGAAGCCATATTTTTTCCTTTGGAGGCATATTTTTCGACTAAACACAAAAATTAAATAAAATAAAATGAACATCACACTACATAACGAATTACGCTAGATGGAAACATATAACTTGATTAATAATATTTGATAAAATTAATTTGACACAACACGTAACGAAATAGGAACAAACATTTAACATTACATATCAGTATCAATATCATAATCATAATCCATTTTCTTCGTTATCTCCATTCTCTAATTTGATAAAACTAATTTCGCACAACACGTAACGAATTACACTAGATAGAAACATAAAAAGTTTGTCCACATACAAAACAAAATAGGAACAAAACATTTAACATTACATATTGGTATCAATATCATAATCATAATCCATTTTCTCCCCATCTTCTTCGTTATCTCCATTCTCTAGCATTGTTTCATCATCAACGACATCATTATCATCATCATCATCATCATCATCATCATCAATGTTTTCCCCCATTGGATGCAGAACCCTATCACTAGGGATAACCTTAGGAATTGCATCATTCCTATGAAATTGAGTAGCAGTATCTTCAACGATGATTGGGATAACATTTGTTGTTTCGACTTGTTGGAACACGTCACCAGATCCATGCAATTCTGCTGCCCCGGTATCATCGTCATCCAACTCCGGTACATCCCAGGTTCCCCGATGTTGGACTTTTTGTATGATTTGCCATTGTGCACCTAACTTTGTATCATTGACATAGAAAACTTGTTGAACCTGACTAGGCAAAACAAATGGATCATCTTTATACCACCGACTCTTGACATCAATACTAATAAAATGTGAATCAGTGCGCATTGTCTTCCTACTACCGGTGTTGAACCATTCGCATTGGAACAAAATGACTTTATTCCCGTAAATATATGTCATCTCATAATTTTGCTCAAGTAACCGTAAAAGTCAAGCTCACGACCCTCGTGTTCCCCTTTGGAGACCAACCCACTATTCTGACTCCTACGATGCATGTCTCGGTCCCTAGTATGGAATCGAACTCCATTGCAAATGCAACCCGAATACATATTCACTATCACATTAGGTCCATTTGCTAATGACCCTTGCGCTCGTAAAAGATTCATCTACATAAACAACATATGAAAGTCGTATTAAATTATTATTAAAGTGATGCAAAGTAACTTTCTTTATATATCTTACCCGTTCTTTAAACCACTTCGGAAATTTTTGGCGTTGAATTTGAAGTATGTCACGTCCATTTGGAATTTGAAGTAGACTTTTGTGTTCCCTAATTAGAGAAATTTAATTTATTAATAAAATGGATAATCAAACAAAAAGATCATGAATATTATAAATTTGAAACACGTACTCTAGATACGGCTCAACCTCAGCAGTGTTATACAACACAAACCACTTAGCCATATTGAGCTCCTTTTCAGACACATCAGGAGCCCTTGAGATACATCCGAAAGGACAGACATTTTGGTTAAAGACAACTAGCCCCAAGCCACGTTCGCCACCATCACAATTGCGTTCTTCTCTGTTAAATACGGTTTCAACATGGCTCAAGTACATTGAGCAAAAAGTCAAACACTCTTTCACGATGTACGTCTCTGCAATGGAACCTTCAGGCCTGGCTCGGTTAGATACAAATTCTTTCAAAGTTCCAAGAAACCTTGAAATTAATAATAGTTAGATGAATATTACACATTTTACACATTTTTCAAGATATTAAACTAAATTAACGTTATAATAGTTGCATTTACCTTTCAATTGGAAACATCCATCGATATTGTACTGGTCCAGCAAGTTTGGCCTCACGTGCCAAATGAACCGCCAAATGGACCATTACATCAAAGAATGCCGGGGGGAAAATCTTCTCCATTTTGCAAAGTATCAGAATTATGCGTTCCTCTAATTTCTCCAAATTTGTCCGCACTAATGTTTTGGAGCACAACTCCTGAAACCATTCACCCAACTCAGCCAGTGTAATACAAATATCTTTAGGAAGGTATCCACGCATTCCAATGGCAAGAATTCATTGTAACAAGACATGACAATCATGGCTTTTAAGGCCCAATAATTTTCCAGCCTTTGTAGTCACACATCTTGAGATGTTTGCAGCATAGCCATCTGGATACTTAACTGATTTCAAAAAATCATAAAAATACTCCTTCTCCTTTGGGGTTAATGTATATATTGCGGGAGGCTTGACATAAGACCCATCAGGACGCTTTTGTAAGTGCAATTCTGCCCTTATGCCCATATCTTCTAGATCAAGGCGTGCTTTTTCTGTGTCCTTGTTCTTCCCATCCATGTTCAATATTGTTCCAAGTAAATTGTCACATATATTTTTCTCAATGTGCATCACATCAAGGTTGTGACGAAGCTTTAGTGTTTTCCAATACGGGAGCTCGTATAAAATGCTTTTCTTTGTCCAGTTCAATTCTGTTGGGTCACGAGGCCTTTTCTTGTTGCTCGGATGCTTTCCAAACTTGGCATTTGACAAGCAATTCAATTGATTTAGTACTTTTTCCACTGGTAACTCCAAGGATCGAGTTTTATTCTCAGACATACCGTTAAATGCCTTACTCCTTCGCAAAGTATGGTCCTCGGGAAGGTAACGTCGATGGCTCAAGTAGCCAATCTTACTTCGCAGGCGTTGAGATAATGCATCATCATTACATGGGGGACAAGCAAGATAACCTTTCGTACTCCACCCAGATAAGTTACCATAGGCAGGAAAGTCGTTTATCGTCCACATTACAGCTGCATGCATCCGAAACGTTTGTTGAGTAGAGGCATCATAAGTGAGTACGCCATTTTCCCACAACTCGTTCAACTCATCAATCAATGGTCGCATGTAAACATCAATTTCTTTACCGGGGGAATTAGGCCCAGGAATAAGTAAAGTCATCATGAAAAATGGATCCTTCATGCAGTTCCAGGGTTCCATGTTATATGGCATCATTATCATAGGCCACATGCTATAAGAGGTGCTCATGTTCCCAAAAGGGTTGAACCCATCGGTGGCGAGGCCTAGCCTCACATTACGGGGATCCTTAGCAAAATCAGGATAACATCGATCAAAGTCCTTCCACTCCTCACTATCAGCTGGATGCCTCAATATCCCATCATCCACATGCTTATCACTGTGCCATCTCATGCCTGTAGCCGTCTTCCTTGACATAAACAATCTTTGCAACCTAGGTGTCAATGGAAAGTAGCGTAGTACCTTTTGAGGGATCTTCTTACCATTGCCAAAATTGGTCTTGTATCTAGACTCCCCACATATCGGAAAATTATCAAGAGATGCATTCTCCTTCCAAAAGAGAGCGCCATCATGTTGGCATGCATGGATTGTCTCATATCCCAAGCCCAATTCTCGTAGCAGCTTTTTGGCTTCATAAATCGATTTCGGAACCAAATTCCCTGCAGGCAGAAGATCCACTAATACCTCCATCAACATGTCAAATGACTTATTACTCCATTTACCCGCAACCTTCAAATGAAACATTGTAATCACAAATTTCAATAGCGTATATGTTTTGCAGCCCGGGTACACCTCACGTTGGGCAGCCTTTAGTATTTTTTCGATATTTTGCACATCATTTGTTTTGGTGTTATCATACGCTTCTTTTGTCCCAAAATCCCCTGAATCACGCCCCGTATAACCCCTACAATAGTCTTCTACTAATTCGGGGAAATCGTCATCCTCGTCTTCATTATCACCAATTTCAACATCCGTGTCATCTTCAGATTCATCGATTTGGTGTTGCAAAATAGATTCCCCATGATGAACCCAGATCTTATAACTTTCCATTATGCCATGTCGTACTAAATGATACATCACAACATGACCAATGTGCCAATAACGATTACAACAATTATTACACGGGCATTGAATTGTACCATTTTGGCTCACTTTGGCCATTGCTCTGTCAACAAAAGACTTAGCGCCCTCACGATACCGCTCGCCTACTCTATGCCTAAGTGTCATCCAACTCTTGTCCACTTCTTCCATATCTGTTTATTGAGAGATTACATAAACAACAATAGATGAATTAAATTTTACTTAAAAGTTACCTTTTTTCTTCGTATATTTCATACAAAGCAATATAATTTAAACTCTTATTGACCCCCTACATATTCGCTAATTGAGAGAGTACATAAACAGCAAATGATGAATTAACTTTTACTTAGAAGTTACAATTTATTTCCTTGTGCATCTCGTATAAAACAATATAATTGTATCTCCTCTAAAAGGTGAGTGGTCCTATCCCATTCAAGACCGCATATTTCTGTAACACACTTAGCAGCTCATCCACATTGTTTCAATCTGAGGAAATTTCGGCAGCATATCCCCATAGTTCTCCAAGTACACGACATAGATTCGCAAGTGTTGGCGTTATTTCAATTGATGTCGATTTATCAATTGAATTAACACTCAACACCACATCAATCTAGTATGTACCCAGAGAACATTAAGAGACGGCAACAGAAGTTCCCCAAAAAGTAACAAGTGCACACCACTAAGTACATTATTATACAAAATTTATGCAGTCCCAAACTGTCCAAACGGGACAATTCAAGAGATCTCATTACAGGGGTAATGACTCTCGAACGGGTCTAAGGGCTATTGAATGCGTACGCATAAGAACTAGATGGCTAGTATCTATGCGCACTATGTGTAACTTGAGAGGTTTATTACTATGTATAATTTACCCTACTTTTAATTGATGCTTTAAAAGTTATGTTGCTCACCACATTAAAACCACCAATCAGATAATAGTATTTATACTTTACTTTTAAATTCTTAGACCACAACTAACCCCTTGCAAAAATACTATTAAAACTATAATTAAAGAGCAATGCACATATCTTCTAAACATTAATTTGAATATTATAAACCGAAAAAAGGGAAATAACATAAATAAATTTGCAGTAGCTATAAAATTGCAGTACAAATTGTAGCTTCCATAAGACCCAAATATGTAAAGTGATGAAATAAACAAGGAGATGACCTAAATCAATCATTCTCATCAAAACCAAATCAGCATAAACACTAATTTTTACTATAAAACTAATATAATAAAATATAATATATTTACAAATAAACAAATGAGGTATAGAGTAAGGATTGTCAAATGAATGATGTACCTGAAAAGAAGTGAACAATCGATTTCTGATAAATAAACAAATGAGGTATAGAGTAAGGTTAAAATCTTGGGGATCTTCACTATGAGCAGTCGTTTGAACTCACTCCATCACGTCGAAATGGCAATTTTTCTCATTGAACAGTCGTTTGAACGAGGTGGTGGACGAGGATGGAGGGACAGCAGGAGAGGGAGAGAAGGAGAGGGAGAACAGGACGGAGGAGAGGGACAGCAGGATGGAGGTGGTGGACGGAGGAGAGGGAGAGCAGGAGAGAGGAGAGGGAGAGCAGGGTAGGGTTCGATTTCGATTTCGGTGAGAGTTTTTTTTTTTTTTTGTTCTTTTATCTAACTTAACGTCCAACAAAAATTAGTAACAAACAAATAAAATATTTTTGGCATCATAATTTTCTTTGTTGCCAAAAGTATGAGATTTTTCTCAACCCACTCCTATGTTGCCAAAAGTTAAGTCATGTTTGACAACAAAAAAATATGATGCTAAAAGCTAAAAAATTTCCCTCTTTTATTTTTCTAGCTTCCCGCTTGAAATTTTAACTTTTGGCAACAAGTTTTATTTTATGTTGCCAAAAGTACAATGTAAAATAGTCTTTTGGCAACATAATTCAAATTTTGTTGCCAAAAGGGTATCTTTGGCAACAAAAATATCTTGTGTTGCTAAATATTATTGCTAATGGTGCAAATTCTTGTAGTGCACGCTAAGCTGCCGCGGCTTCTTAATTTCGAACACTGTTGCTAATGGGGGAATTATCCGTAATCTCAAGATTACCTTCAAGCCCCCTCTACAGATATATTGAACATTGCGGGTTACCCCGTTAGTGATGTACATGTTGTCCCTTATCCACATCAATAAATTTTTATCTATGTAAACAATGTCGATAAACTCATAATTGATGCTTACATACACCGCATAATCGTAATTAACATTCACATTTAAAAATGGGTATTGAATAAAGAATAGAACAAAAAAAAAGGAGGGGGAGAGAGGGGGCGATATTACCATCGACATAGATGGAGAGCGCATAGAGGGTTAATATGGGTAGCTTAATATTGAACTATGAACTGTAGATATTAAAATTCTACAGTTCAATTTGGTCTAGGCATTTACACATAAAGAATAAACCTAAATCAAGGCACATATTAAGCAAAGAAACCCAAATAATAAAACTTCCTAATGTAATCACACAAAGGATTCAAAACAATAATTAGAACTATAAGACAATTGTAGTGAATGCTTTCACACGTCGAGATTGTTGAGCCGAACTCTGTATCTCAAGACACCATTTCTAATACACAAAAGGTTTTAAAAAAAGAACAACCACAATCCAAATCAATTCATAAGAAAATAACCTCAAAACCCAATTGCTCACTACGACCTCTACGGATTTAAGGCAACCACAATAATAAAATTAAAATCTCGTGTGAGCATGTAAAATTCAAATCGATTTATGGAATTCAACATAAATTTCTTCACTTTAAATCGCTAAACCACAAATTTCTTCACCTCTATAATGTGTTCCTAATTTGCCTTAGAATCGAGATGATGCAAAACTTGAGAGGTTGGTCGATCGGGGAAGAAAAGGAGTTTTTTCTTTCGCATGGGAGTTTAAATAAATTAAGATCAGGAGATGATTTGGACATACAAATTCATAAGAAAAGACTCTAGTTTTAGCGGAGATAGATCTCTTTGAAGGAATGCAGACGATAGCTGAAGAGAGTTGAAAGATTGAATGAGAAGCCCTAGGTGATGAGGCTTTTTCTTTTGGGTGTGTGGGAGTCGGGGATTTTATGTCGGTTGGGAGGGAAAATTTTCTTTTCTCTTTTTTAATATTCATTTTTAAATTATTGAACTAAAATTAGTAACAGTTATAATATATTACTAATAGTAATTTAATGTAAGAAATGATAATGGTCTATACTGTACTAGTAAAAATAAATTTGTTACTAGAAGCGCATTTTGGTGTAGTGTATATATTCGTTCGACTATGCTTACTGACCCCTAAGGGCCACGTGCTTATCACATGGCATGCATTAGGCTATATTCCCTTTAATTGCCCTAAGACTGGGGTGATTGGCCACTAGGATGATCGTCCTAGTCTTGAATATTTATGTATGGACACGTATCACTATGGATTTCCTTAACCTTCGTTCCCATCTTCACATGTTCCCACTATCAAAACTAAATTGTAATCATTGTTCTTTAATAAGTGAAATTCCCACTTATCGAATATTACAAATCATCAGCTGACTTTCTGGCTAATTATTGTGCATGGGCACATGGGCGTGTGGGCACATGGTCTCATGACCTAACAGCCGGATGTCGGTTGATTGGAATTAGCGGCCAAAGGTATAAGGTTTTAAAAACCTTATATCTTTACCATTTCTAACTCGTTGTAAGGTATTTTTCACTGCTCTCTCTCTAGAGTCCATCTTCACCAAAGCATCCATGGTTTTTCCCATTTCTTTTATTTCTTATTCATATTTTTTCTATGTCCAGATGTGGGAGGAAATATGAAGTGTTTGCTACTAAAGACTTTGAGGAATTTCATACCAATTACTTAATTCCTGACGATGTCTTTATTATCACTTTCCCAAAAGATGAAGATGTCTTCAATCTTCCTAATGGTGAAGTTGCTTTTATGACGGTAGTGATATTAAAGGGGCAAGTTCACTTTCCTTTCCACCCATTGCTGGTGACGGTACTCCTTTATTATGGAATACTTCCAATCCAGGCGAATGGTAGCTTTTATCGAATGGTGATGGGTACAGCTGTAATGAACCTGATTTATGGGACTAACCTTGATCTGATTGAAATTAGGTATTATTATGACCTGAGGTGTTATCCAGGGGGATGACATATACCATTTATGGACTAGAGATAATTATCGTAACCTGGTAACATACTTACCCAGATCTTAAAAGCATATCGAAAGGAATATCCTTGTGTTTTTTGGGTTCTTTTACGGTGAGAACTACGAAGGGATCCAAGTTCCTTCAAGGAAAGGAAAATTTGGTAGTTGCTCCCTGATTAGGCATAAATTCTTCCTAATTTATCCCTTGATTTAGTTACTTTTAGCACCTCGAACAACGTAATTGACTTGACTTTATCTCATAATCTTGCTACTGACTGATCCTAATGAGTACACCGAGTTTCTGGTATTTTGTAGTGATTTTACAGGTATTTGATGTCAAGAAACAAAAGAAGGGAACCAGAAGAATAAAGAAAGAAAGAAGGAAAAGTCTCAAGGGCAAAAGCGTAATTTCCACTCTGAATTCGGATGAGGTATCTAAAGAGAAGTTGAAGATATTACATTCACGAGCACATAGGAAGAAACGACACCTCAATCGAATTCCCAAAACAAAAGTTATGAGCAGTCAAAGTAGAGCCAAAAAGTCAAATAGGCAGACCGGTCCGCCCTTACCCCGGACCGGTCCGCTTTCCCAAACTCCAGAAGCCCCCGGATCGCATGCAAATCGAAGAAGGCCAAAATAAAAAGAACCGGTCCGACCCCGGACCGGTCCACCCCAAAATAAAAAGAATCGATCCGCCTTGGGGGCAGACCGGTCCGGGCTTCGAGATTTGAATATCTTATCTCTTACTAAAAAGTCTCCTAGTGCAGCTGAACCTCCGAAATTGTTGTAGGGTATAAAAGACCCGATTTATTATTGTTATTAGAAGGAAGAATTAGTAGGATTTTTTCCCTCTCTTTTTCCAAAAACCCTAGTTTAGCTAACAACTGCAGTTTTAATTCAAAGATTGAAGATTTATTCAGTGATTTTTGTGAGTATCAGTTTCATTCATTGTTTCATTTATTGTTTGATTAATTCTAGTGAGTAATTCTTAATTCTAATTCTTTTCTACATCTAATTACCATTTTCATTAGAGTAATTATGAATTCCTGCACATCAATCATTGTTTTTATTAAATTCAACATGTTAGGCTAGTTTTTCCAAGGCCGGGGTACATGAACCCAACCTGATGTGTTAGTATGTGTGTATAAAATTAATCCAATGAATTTCGTGATTGATTATGATCGTATTGCGTAGTTACACAATAACTGTAGATCTTTATATCTCGTTTGCCTCTGGGTACTCGTGATGATTTAGAGTGCAATTTGAGTGTCACTATCGCAATACTGATTTACTCATTCTCAGATTAGGTATGACGCGGGCTTGAACCTCGTATATATAATGATTGGGAGTACTAAATTCCGGGTCAGATCAATCAGATAAATTTATGATTAATATTATAACTGCACTACACTAGGGTTGGGGGATTGTATTCCCGTTCTATTTTTCTCATCATTTAAACAAAAAGTTCAAATCATCATTCATTCTTAATTTAGGTAGATTAGTATAGTTGCATCTTTTCTTATTTTCATTATCGCATTTAGCTATAATCAATCTCAAAATCAAATCAATTTTTCCTTTTCTTCTTAGAGTCAAGGTTATGGTCTCTTCATCTCTTCCCGTCGTCACAACTCTGTTGTCCTTTTTCCCTGAGGATCGATACCCGACTTACTGGGATTATTACTTGAGCTACAAGCTTGCACTTGAGCCTAGAGTGAACGCATTCCTGAGACATATTTTCAGTCGCGCCACTCCCCCATTTTCATAATACTATAACTATTCGATTCAGTAATGATTGTCCATTCTTTTTATGTAAATCTCTTTTTAAACAAAAAACCAAAGGACTATAAACTTAACCTTATAGATCTCGAGATCGTTTGGAAGAGACAAACTCCAATCGATGTCACACCCCACTAGAGGGCGGCTTATATTTTACTTGGGTACGAATTGACCGTCACTTCGGTCAAGAACTTCACAGTAATCCCTGAGGTCATTATTATCGATTACACAATGGTTGGTAACGAATTCATCCCCACTACCACCCACGTGCCAAGTGAAGCTACAAAGGGAAATTACATAGGGGAAGAGTCCCTTTACGTTGTTCTGACCGACTCTAGCGACGATTAAGATGAAGATGACAAAGATGAGGAGGATTCATTTTTGAACCCCCCTTTCCTCTTTTGAGGAAGCTAGAATCTCGGGTAGTCCTTGGGAAGAGGTAGAGGTGGAGGAGAACTTATGTGCTGAGAACTTCACTTTTACCCCCATTTTAGAGGATCTTAAAGATGTGAGGAGATGACTAAGGAGGACGGTTGACTTGGGATCCATCAGGGCTAGCTAGAAGAAATAAGGGTCTAAAACAATCTGGTCACTCAGTGTCGCACCCCGACTTAATTAACTTAAATTCATCCTTTTATTTAGAGATAAATTCCCTTGATCAATACTTTACTTAAATTCACTTTGAAAATAGCACCAGATTTTTTTTTTCTTTTTTCAAAAGCATGTTTAGATGAAAACATGGCTACCTTAACATGTAATTTACAAGTACTAAACAACTGAACATACAAAAGTTATTTAGTTTAACATTTACCAAAAAATCTTATTGATATTCAACCCATATTAGATATTCGTCACTCCCCCGTTTTATGGTCCTAACTTGGAAGTGAACTCCAAACGATAGGCATGGCTGAAACATAACATTATAGGAGTGTAAGCAACAAAAGCTTAGTGAATGACCATATACCACTCACATAACCAATTTAAATAACCATTTTTATTTTCTAATGTTATAACCCAACAGGAATTGTGTAACTCTTGCAAGGCTGGACCCGCCACAGTCCAATTAACCCATCACAGTTATTGGGGACCACAACATCCCATAATTAAGCTTGAGTACAACAAACCTTTAAGTTGGATTAACGAGACCGCCACATCCCGTAGGACCCACCACAGTCCTTAACATTAGATAAGGGACCCGCCACAATCCATAACATTTGATAACTTTGCTTAACGTTTTTAATGATATGCATATGTTTCACATATACCACATCACTCCATAAATAGTTTAACACATGTATTTAACTACTCAATTCCATATGAAATTATAAGCATTTATAATTCATAGGGAAGGTCACTCACCTTGAATTTGGTACGAAGATTAATACCAAAACTATTTCCTTGGTATGGTAGTGTTAGCCTCTTCCCCACCTAACAATTCAACATCATTAGTATTTGAATACACCAAATCAAATTAAACTCAGTAACACATCACATTAGTTGGTCAATCTGACATAAATGGAAATTAATTGGATTTTATACTTCACATTTCTATAACCCCTTATTCATTAGGGTTATAAAACAATTTACGAAATTAAATTACAAATTCTCTAGACAAAGTTATGCCCGTTTTATTACAACCTTTTCTAAATCATTTCTAGAGAAAAACAACAACAAAAATTCAACTTCAACACAACCCCCAAGCCAAACCCGAAGATATTTTAATATCCCTTTCAATTATATCATACTCATATGTGTTATCTATCATTTACAATTGGAATTTCTTGATTTTAACAAGTATTCAATGATTTATGCCACTTTTAACACATCTAGGTCTGAGTAGACCATCAAAACATAACTTAATATTTTACAAGCATATATAACCTCCACCTCGGTTATAAATCATGGGAACATATATTAAAAATATTTAATAATATAAAATTAAAGTTGCATAATTTTTAGAGTTCATTTGCTAAGTCAAGCAAAACGTCAAACACATAGTGTGCGCATTTACACTTTTGGGACAAATTTTATACCTGAACTTCAACTATTACCCACGATTCATTTATTGGTATTTTAACATAATTTTTGGATATGGTATATATATATGAGTCTATTTTAATCTCCAAGTGAAATCATTTGATTTCAATAAGTATTCCATGATTTATGCCATTTTTAGAACAACTAGGTAGGAATAGAACATTAAAGCATAACTTAACATGACTAAGCATACCTACTCTCCACCTCGGTCATAAATCATGAAAAACATATAATAAATATGTTTTAGCATATATACACATCATATTCATGGATTTACTACATCAAAAAAATTTCGCGAGAAGGGAATTCAAATCTTGAACTTTGAAGTTAACATTTACGACGATCCTAGCACAAGTCCGCACGTATGTTCTTAAGCCACCCTTGGTTTAACTCAATTTGGAAAAATGGGTATCATTCACATAATTATCAAAATGAGAAAAAAAAATATACCAAGTGTATAACTCATTCATGTAACCAACTTTAATAAAGAGATAGCTACCTTACGAGAATTCCTTGATTTAGAGTAATTTTCCGAAGGATTTCTTCCTTAACTTCCTCTTTTTCTCTCTCCTTAGGAGAAATATTTTTTCATGGATGATTTGGCTGAATAAGGGGGTCATTTTAAGGGGTTTAAGTCGTCCTAAGGCACCTCCCACTTGGTCCAATCAAAATATAACATGTGGCACCACATAAGACCAAATATCATTTAAAGCTAAATGATCACTTTACCCCAGGTTCGTAAAAGGACAATATCTTCTCACTCGAATGTCCGTTTGATTCACCATTTGTTGTGTTATAAAGTTAACTCATATATCTACAACTTTGATATTTTGTGTTTTCCCCAAACCATAAAACTAGTACACCTAATTTGGTCCCGAACAGAAGAGTAGCAATTTACCGAAAATCTCAAAACTTTCACATTTGGCAACCTAACATCGCCAATTTCGGACAAACACCTTGGTTTAATTTTATAATCATAAGGATGTCTGGAAAACATATTTTCATTATGTATTTAATCACATAACTAATCATATGATCTAAACAAGTTATCCTCGAACTAAAGCTCGATTAACATCTAATGTAACCAACACATATATCACATGAGTATGCATGCCCCCAAACATGATAATTAGCATGTTTAACACCCCTCCCCAAATTATAACTTATAATTTATACTTAATCATATAATCAACATTCCTAATCACGTTTTAGGGCCTTACAATTCTACCCCTATTATAAAAATTTAGTCCTCAAAATTTAACGCATAAGAATTCATGAAACAGATGAGGATATTACACCTTCATGTTATTCTCTCTTTCCCAGGTGGCACACTCCACATTTTGACTTTTTCACATTACCTTAACTAACGGAATAGTTTTTTTTTACATAACATCTACTTCTTTAATTTAAATTTCGTGATTGGTTCCTCCACATAGGTTAAGTCATCTTTAAGCTCTATCTGTTGTGAAATAAACACACGTGAAGGATCGGTCACATATTTACGTAACATTAATACATGAAAAACATCGTGTATCCTAAACAATTCTTGTAGCAAAGCCAATTTATAAGCTACAATTCCAACTCGTTTCACTATTTCATAAGGGCCAACATACCTAGGACTTAATTTTCCCTTGTTCTCAAATCTCATAACCCTTCTCCATGGATAAACACGTAGGAATACTTGATCACCTTCCTCAAATTTTAATTCCTTTCTTCTGTTATCTGCATAACCTTTTTATCTACTTTGCACCACCTTCAAGTGATTATGAATAAGATTTATCTTCTTAGTAGTTAGTTGCACAATTTCTAGCCCAAGTAGTTTTTCGTTCTACTACTTTGGTCCAACACACTGGGATCCTGCACTTCCTCCCATACAAGGCTTCATAAGGATCCATTTCAATACTCAAATGATAACTATTATAATAAGCAACTCTATTAGTGACAAGTGTTCATCCCAACTTCCTTTGAACTATAATAAATAAATTCGTAACATGTCTTCGAGTGCTTGGATCATTCTCTCTGACTGCCCATCAGTCTGAGGATGAAAAGCTGTATTAAATTTTAATTTAGTCCCCAAAACTTATTTTAGACTAGGCTAAAAGTGTGAAGTAAATTTAGGATTTCGAGCAGAGATAATAGAAATAGGTGCACCATGCAATCTAATTATCGCATCCACATATATTTTCGCATATCTATCCATAGAATAAGTAGCTTTAACAGGAAGAAAATGTGCAGACTTAGTTAATCTAGAAACTATAACCCAAATAGAATCAAACCCTCAGGATGATTTTGGTAAACCTATAATAAAATCGGTAGTAACATGCTCCTATTTCCACTCAGGAATAGGTAAGTATTTTAATAAACCACAAGGTTTTTGATGCTTCGCCTTCACTTGTTGGCAAACTGGACATCTAGCAACAAAATCTACAATGTCGTGTTTCATTCCCGGCCACCATTAACATTGTTTCAAATTTCTATAAAGTTATGTGTTTCCTGGATGCATAGCATATAAAGAACAATGCGCCTCCTTTAAACTCGTTATCCTTTATAAATTCCATCCATCTTCTTTTCAAGCAACAAAATTGCCATCAACAAAAATAACATGCAAAAAAAAAAAAAATACTACTTTGGTTTAGACAAAATTCACATTTAGAAAATTTAGCATATAACTGCTTCTCTTGCAAGGTCTATAAAATAATACGTAGGTTACATTCCATTCCTTAATAAATTTAAATTTAGGTCCACCCGGTAACCGAAACATTACCTCCCTTCTAAAATAATCTAAACATACATGATACGAGGACAACCAATCCATACCCAATATCACATCAAAGTCACGCATATCGAAAGGTAGTAAGTTAACTAACAACTCCTTTTCACTTATTCGCACCATACACTCCCTACACACCCTATCAATAAAAACCAATCCTCCCTACTGGAGTAATAATAGCTAAACCAGAATCTAATAATGATAGTGGTTTATTAAGATGCAGTAGATAAAGCAAAACACAAAGAATGTGTAGAACCAGAATCTATCAACACATAAGCGTCTTTGTCATTCATACGTAAGGGTAATCGTCTAGTGATTTCTTATCAATGAAAGTCAATTACCAACTCATATATTACTCCATACCTTTATATGCGTATGTCCAAAGTTCACACATAATAGATTATTGGTTGTATCCTCTTATATTAACAATGAGTGAACATTTTAATAAACCAAACTTCATTATTTACGTTTCTGACTTCATTCCCATAGTCTATCCTTATCATCTTGTAACATTTCAAATAATAAATATTCTATTACAAGACTAACTTCTTATAGTTCATTTCTCCAACTTCCATTTATTACTTTAAATGATAAACATCATAGTACAATACCAACTTATTACATGTCATCTTCTCATCTTCCACTTAATATAAAATATATGTGTTCGACTTTGAGTACTATCCGTATCATCTCTGAAGTTTTAGAGTATGTTAAATATCATTCTTACGATCCTTAATATAAACATAGCCTCACTACTTTTCACATATCGATAATGAACGATCATTCACCAAATGTATATTTTTAACCAATATTCCATATTCACTTTCATGTATCTTGTGCAGTCATGCACTATGAACTCAATATAAGTTCTCATTATATTCCTATTTTCAGTATCATTTGATTGTTATTTAACTAAATATACAATGACCTTGACTAGTCATTTATCAAAGACAATAACATTACAATCATAATCTTACCCCAATCTTTTTAACATTATAGTCTTACTCAACATCATTAATACAATAATCTTACCCGTTTGGTAACATGGATATTAGACGTAACATCACCACTTAAAACTTAAACCATACTTACTAACTCCATAATACTTCTCTAACTATTATATATCTTATTTCTTTCAAATAACCTGTACAAATACCTTAATGTATCATATTATGGTATCTCACATAACACATTCTCCTTACACATACTTCTTGGTAACTCCGTATAATGTCAACCATATTCTTTATATGATGTACTCTTAGTGATAACACATATGTATAATGACAAATACAACTCAATATCCCCCCAAACTAGTTGCGGATATTCAAATCCAACTAGCATCTTTCTCATACTTATACCTTATTCATTACTTGTTATTAGTTAAGGTTTAGATCTCATTTATTTATTAACTGTGAAAGTCTCATTTATCTCCGATTATATTTTATCAAAAATTCATCACACCCCATCATACTACATTTATATTTCATCATGACCACACCCCATTAGGTTTTGCTGATATTGAGTATAAACATACACTCACCCCCCTTTTTTTCTCATTTAATAACTCCTACTCAGTTATCATATACACTAGATATCAACAATTCTCCACCCTTCATTCCCAATTACATCTTCAATTCTCATAAATAATTCTTACCTTTCATCTTATACGAAATTCCTTGCCATAATATACAACACATACCCCTAAAAGGATTCCTTAATATTTCTAAACTTCTAACTCTTTAACACCTCATCTCAACTTTACTATTCATATAATTGTTTCAAAACATCACAAGATTAATATCCACAATATGTACTCAAATTATTAAAGACATACATCTCAACTCTCATTACTCTTTATTCTACTTATAATAATTAACTATGAATTCATATTCTGATCATTTATGATATATCGACTAGTTATTGAATTTCATACCTTTTTCACATGTTAAATATAAACATATACAACTACTAACCTTCTCATTTAACCTCTACTATGTGAATCTTCATTTTTATTCACACTCCAATAATTTAAGTCTCATTATAATCATGTAACAATAATTCTTCTCCCTTCTCATCCTTTAATGGAATATGTGTTCCCGTACACCACTCTCCCATACAGATGAGGAGCTCACCCCTTCATAATGATATACGTAACATGACTTAAGTCCACATCTACCAGCATAGGAAGAGATCACCTCCAATACTTCATAATTTTTGTCAAGTTCACATATACCAGTTTAAAAATAGATCATTTCCAATACTTCACAATTTGTATACTACATTGTGCATTTAAAAATTTTCCTTCAATGACACATTTGTTCATACACCATATATAACAATGCAATGCTTTATATTAAAATACGTGTATTCGCTGTCATTCCCGAATAAACCATAACATCTTATTTCCTTTCCTACAAGATCCTTGCATTTCATATCACATGCAACAATATATGTCTATAACTGATAGATGTTACTTAACAAAGCCAATTTAAAACTTAATGGAAAACCCTTCGTGTCCAAGCCTTGGGAATCCAACATACTTAAATGTATCCCTTGAAACTGAATACTTATAACTCAACACATTTTTTTTTGTGTCCACTGCCAATCTAGACCCTCACACCCTGTCCATAACATAATAAGCATGCTCTGATACCAATTTGTCGCACCCTGACGTAATTAACTTAAAATCATCCTTTTATTTAGAGATAAATTCCCTTTAACAATACTTTACTTAAATTATCTTATGAAAATAGCAACAATTTTTTTTTTCTTTTTTTCAAAAGCATGTTTAGATGAAAACATGACTACCTTAACATGTAATTTACAAGTACTAAACAACTGAACATACAAAAGTTCTTTAGTTTAACATTTACCAAAAAATCTTGTTGATATTCAACCCATATTAGATATTCATCACACCCCCGTTTTATCGTCCTAACTTGGCAGTGAACTCCAAACGATATGCATACCTGAAACATAACATTATAGGAGTGTAAGCAACAAAAGCTTAGTGAATGACCATATACCACTCATATAACCAATTTAAATAACCATTTTTATTTTCTAATGTTATAACCCAACATGAATTGTATAACTCTCGCAAGCCTGGACCCGCCACAGTCCAATTAACCCATCACAGTTATTGGGGACGACCACATCCCATAATTAGGCCCGAGTACAACAAACCTTTAAGTTGGATTAATAGGACCGCCACATCCCGTAGGACCCACCACAGTCCTTAACATTAGATAAAGGACCCGCCACAGTCCATAACATTTAATAACTTCGCTTAACATTTTTAATCATATGCATATGTTTCACAAATACCACATCACTCCATAAATAGTTTAACACATGTATTTAACTACTCAATTCCATATGAAATTATAAGCATTTATAATTCACAGGGAAGGTCACTCACCTTGAATTTTTTACTAAGATTAATACCAAAACTATTTCCTTGGTATGGTAGTGTTAGTCGTTTCCCAACCTAACAATTCAACATCATTAGTATTTGAATACACCAAATCACATTAAACTCAGTAACACATCACATCAGTTGGTCAATCTAACATAAATGGAAAGTAATTGGATATGATACTTTAAATTTCTATAAGCCCTTATTCATTATGGTTCTAAAACAATTTACGTAATTAAATTATGAATTCTCTAGACGAAGTTATGCCCATTTTATTACAACCTTTTCCAAATCATTTCTAGAGAAAAACAACAACAAAACTTCAACTTCAACACAACCACCAAGACAAACCAGAAGATATTTTACTATCCCCTTCAATTATGTCATACTTATATATGTTCTCTAACATTTACAATTGGAATTTCTTGATTTTAACAAGTATTCAATGATTTATGCCACTTTTAACACATCTAGATCTGAGTAGACCATTAAAGAATAACTTAATATTTTACAAGCATATATAACCTCCACCTCGGTTATAAATAATGGGAACGTATATTAAACATATTTAATAATATAAAATTAAAGTTGCATAATTTTTAGAGTTCATTTGCTAAGTCAAGCAAAATGTCGAACACATGGTGTGCGCACTTACACTTTTGGGGCAAATTTTATACTTGAACTTCAACTATAACCCACGATTCATTTATTGGTATTTTAACCTAATTTTTGAATATATTATAAATATATGAGTCTATTTTAATCTCCAAGCGAAATAATTTTATTTCTATAAGTATTCCTTGATTTATGCCATTTTTAGAGCAACTAGGTCGGAATAGATCATTAAAGCATAACTTAACATAATTAAGCATACCTACTCTCCACCTCGGGCATCAATCATGGAAAACATATAAGAAACATTTTTTGGCATATATACACATCATATTCATGAATTTAATACATAAAAATAATTTCATGAGAAGGGAATTCAAATCTTGAACTTTGAAGTTAACATTTAAGATCCTAGCACAAGTCCGCACAATTGTTCTTAAGCCATCCTTCGTTTAACTCAATTTGGAAAAATGGGTATCATTCACATATTTATCAAAATGAGAAACAAAAATACACCAAGTGTATAACTCATTCATGTAACCAACTTTAATAAAGAGATAATTACCTTACTTGATTTAGGGTAATTTTTCGAAGGATTTCTTCCTTAACTTCCTATTTTTCTCTCGCCATAGGCAAAATATTTTTTCATGGATAAATTGGATGAAGAAGGAGGTCATTTTAAGCGGTTTAAGTCGGCCTAAGGCACCTCCCACTTGTTCCAATCAAAATATAACATGTGGCACCACATAAGACCAAATATCATTTAAAGCTAAATGACCACTTTACCCCAGGTTTGTAAAAAGACAATATTTTCTCACTCGAATTTCCATTTGATGCACCATTTGTTGTGTTATAAACTTAACTCATATATCTACAAATTTTATATTTTTTGTTTTCCCCAAATCATGAAACTAGTACATCTAATTTGGGCCCAAACAGAAGAGTAGCAATTTACCGAAAATCTCAAAACTTTCACATTTGGTGACCTAACATCGCCAATTTCGGACCAACACGTTGGTTTAATTTTATAATAATAATGATGTATGGAAAATATATTTTCATGATGTATTTAATCACATAACTAATCCTATGATCTAAACAAGTTATCCTCGATCTTAAGCTCGATTAACATCTAATGTAACCAACACATATATCACATGAGTATGCATGCCCCCAAATATGATAATTAACATGTTTAACACCCATCACCAAATTATAACTTATAATTAATATTTAATCATATAATTAACATTCCTAATCACGTTTTAGGGCCTTACACTCGGTCTACAATAGGGAAGAAAAAGAGGGTCATTACCCTTAGAGACAAAAGCCAGACAAAAAAACAAAGGTTTGAGAAGTCTACAACTGACTCTCATGCCATCTTTCTTCCACCAACATCAAGCTGACACGCGGTCGTCCAGGAATGATCACAAGGTCATGATAGAACCCCTCCACCACCACAACAAGGCTCATCCATGGGAGATCGCCTTCATAAAAGGTAAATAATTAATAACTACTGCTGATTTGGATTATAGTGATGTGGATGTGGCTTACTCCGTCACCTAGGTTGCTATGCTACCGCTTGATATGGTTGATTTGAGGATGTTTTATATGGAATTCCTTAACAAGGAAGGACATTTCCATAGTGTTATTTTCGATTTGTGTTTTTATAATTTTTCCTGACTAATTATTACTTTCCCTTTGTACAGGCTAAGTGAGTCACTCAGGATATCACAAATCGAATCGACCACTTAAGGAATAGTAATGACTACCTCTTTGACTCCAACAATCTTTTGAAAAGTGCATTGATGGATAAGAACATAAAGGTGACCTACCTCACCATAAATTTGAATGAGAAAGCAACCGCAAAGGATAAGGTTGTGGAAGAGGCTGAAAGAACTTGACTTGAGTTCAGTCAAGTGGACATCGAGCTATCCAAATTGAAGATGGATTGCTACTAGAAGACCCTTCAAAATCTTATTCTCCAGTGAAATAAGAAGATCTTGGAAAAGATAAATTAGGATGCCCTCAACAAGCCCTACAATAAAGGCTTTGATGCGGTATCCCAAGAAGTTAATTTGCAACTAGACTATTATGAGTGTGTTGTGTTTAACAAAGGTTGGTTGGCTGGTCTTTTGGGGGGGAAAGTCATCAAAGGAGACCCGACCTATCCTCCATTAGAGAACCCAATGGGTTGTGTGAACCCTGAAGTTCCTATCGCTAATCTTCATTTTGATGATCCTCCTACTGATGAGGAGAATTAGGTCGTGGACGAAGTCAACCAAACTGTTAACACTGTCAATCAAGTCATCGTTGACCTCCTACTCTGCCCGGGGGAGTCTGTCAGTATGGGGAATGCGGATGCTACAGGTCAGGACAAGGTCACTCCTAACCTTTATCTAGATTGTTTTTTATTTTATGATATTGTACACCATTCGATCATTCATTTTGTAGGCCTCAGGCCATTTTTATTATTATTAATGAAAGTAATTTTCCTTCATTATTTCCTTTGGATTTTTATTTTACATATGACATACTCAGTCTTTTATTACCCTAAATATGCCTTTGTAAAATATCCTTTCGGATCATATTAACATTACAAGTTATTTTGATCATTCGATTTTGATGTTTTCCCCCAATGGTGGAAATCAACATTTTTCAAACTATTCCACTTGTTCTTAAACAGGTTTCATGTCTATGCTAGGACAACCAGCCTAACTTGTGCTGTAACACTATTTTCAGTTGGGTAGTATCAAACGGAGATAACCAACTTATTTCCATATTGTATCACCCCGTTTTTAGGTGGATTTTATGCTTGTTCTAGGACGACCAACCCAACTTGGGCTGTGCCACCATTTTCAGAGGGGTTTAGTGACAAATGTTGGCGACCAACTTATGTCTAAGTTGTACCATTCAATTCTTAGGTGGATTTCATGCCTCTTCTAGGATGATCAACCCCACTTGGGATGTACCATTATTTTCAGGTGGGTTTAGTGTTAGGCTCTTAAGCGATCAACTTGTTTTAAGTCATACCACTGGTTGAGTGGGTTTAATGCCAAACGTAGGTGACCAACTTACGTTTAAGTTATACCACCCAATTCTTAAGTGTGTTTTTACTAGATTACCAACTTATTCTAAGTCACACCATTACTTGAGTATATTTGAGTAAGTAGAAAAATAATATACTAAGTAAATTCATAAATTAATCATCAATCTTCTTATTGAAACATAATGAGAAAATTATTTCGAATTCCTATATAATGATAAAAATTTATAAGATTCATGGAATCCCATGACCCTGGAACTACTTCTCCAACCAATTATTCTAGTTGGAAAAATACTCCACTACCTTTTGAAGCTATTGTGTAGGGTTCTTTCTAGTTTGGCACCAACTTTTTCGTCTGAGGGTTTCTTCGTCGCCTACAAGAGCTTTCTCAGAACCAGGTCATCGACCTTGAAATCTTTGACTTTTACCTTCTTATCATGTTGCATCTCCAGTTCTTATTGGTAAGCGGCCAGATGTATGAGAGATTGTTCTCTTTGTTCCTCTGCTAGATCCAACCTATGATCCACTACACCAAAAACAACAATTTGGCACACCTTGATATTAAAAATTTGGCACATTTTAAAACTGTGCCAAATTCTGACACGGGTTAATGACAATCTGGCACACCTTAAAACCGTGCCAAAATTTGGCACTATTTATGAGTGTGCCAAAATTGACCACACTTAACTAAAATATATATAACCTAAAATAAAACCCTCATCCCCATTTTTTATCTCCCGCTCTTTATCCTCTCTCATTATCTGAGAACTCCCCCCTCTCTCTCTCTAACTCCTACGCACAACCCCCACTTAAACATTGAAACTCTCTCTCATTTCATCCTCGGAGGTGACTTCTCTTGTGGATTATTGCTTGGATCTCTTGAAACACAACAATATCAGTGTGTGTGTGTGTGTGTGTGTGGGGGGGGGGGGGGTGTCAGTACTTGCCTCCGTCACTGTTCTGTCAGGCAACCAGCTGAAGATTCACTTGAATGACTTTATTCCTTCTATTATTGAACAACTGGGTGATGCAAACAATCTTTATATTAAGGCAATCTAACAATATACTTATTTCTTTTCTACTTTCCTCACTCTTTGTTTGGTTGTTTAGAAAGTATACTAAAAAAAGGGTATCCAATTCATTACCTAAGAAAATGCATTTTTTTTTCTAGGTTATTTCTTTCCTTTTAGTTTCTCCACATAAATAAATTGATTTGGCTCACTTAACATACCTATTTGATTTTTTGGGTTTTATTTTATTATTGATATCTTTAGTGGGTAACTGCTGATTTTGTGAATCATGTTTTATTTAAAATTTTTGTTTAGAATTAGGTGTGTTGGATATTTATTATGCAAGTGCTTTTTTTTTGTGTTAGGGTTAATTTGGAAAGTGGTGGATGGTGGTTGTGCTGAAATTTTTCAATGAAATCACTTTTTGATGGAATAATTATTTAACCCTATTAGGATACAATTCCTCTTTTTTAGTTTAGGGACAAATTTGTTCATGATGCCGCCAGGGCCTTTTTTTAACTCTCATGGAGGTACTCGCACATTAGTCTCTCTTCATAGGTGAAAACATTAAATAGGGACCCCCCCCAAAAATTAAAGCAATTTTATTAAACATACCAAAAAATAAACGGATCAATTGGACAAGCTCAACGTAACCATTTACAACAAACATCCTTGTAGGATTGGAAAAATTCTTACGATGGTGTTTAAATGTTTGACGTCACGGTTGAAATGTTAATTTGGCTGGCTAGTAATGCAATTAGAAAGGTATCATTCTATTAGGTTGTTTTCCTATATCGTATCATAGAAGACTTAATGTGATTAAAATGTTAATGTGAACATCTTTATTTAATGGAGCTACAACGAAACAAATTCATTACACCACCGAAGATGTTTTCTGGTTTTCGTATACTTTCTTCCCTCTCATATGTTCAATTTGTTTGTTTAGATTTATATTTCAAAATTAGAGATTAATTTGCTTATAAATTTTATATTTGTGGTTAACGTTTTTTTAGCAGGTTTGGGGAGAGGAACCAATATTAGGATTTTCAATTTGTAATTGATATTTATTTGCGATAAATCGATATGATGGATTTCTTCTTGTTATTGGTTAGGTTTATTAATTGTTGATTTGCAATGGCAATTTGTCTTTGTAATTTCTTATGTGAATGGTTATTTTTTGATTTGGTATCTAAATTGTGTTTTCTTAGCACTCAATTGTTGGGTATCATGGTTTTAAGACTGGAAAAATCTTATGATCAACTCACTATTTGTAATGGGTTGAGCATGTAAAATGAATCATGGCCTAGTAAGAAGTTGCATGATTATGATGTGCCAGAAAACAATAATCTAACAATTATAGTTTTTTTTTCTTATTGGGTCATTTGTTTTCTTCTCGGAAAGCGGGTAAAATTTGACGAAGAATTTGGTTAGATTCATTTTGGTGCAGGGGAGATTGTTTCCATTGGATGTGTTTGTCGGCCCGTATGCTTGCACACTTGATGCGCGTTGGATGTCGGCCCGTATCCTCACAGAAGAAATTATAAATGACCAGGGGGATTAATACTCTACAACATCAAAGTTTAAGACACCGGTATTTTTTTTAATTTCAAACTGAAGCTTATGTTTATTAGCTTGATTTCTTTTTATTCAAAGTCTTCGATGGATTTCGTATAACATTTCAAAAGTTAATGCTTTATGTTATTATTTGCTTTTAGTACATCTTAATGTATATAAATCTCGAATTAAGTAAATCAATTAGATGCTTGGGGAATTTTTAAATGGCATGTTTACTAGATTTAACCTGCTATTTTGTTCATTTATTGTATAACATATACAAGTTGCTATTATGTTGTAGGAATGGGGTTTAATGAAATGAATTAATGGGATTAGCGTGCTGAAGGCGTGAGAATAGGAATGAGCTGCATATATATTGGTAAAATAGGGGAATGCATAATTTTCATTTTTATTTTGTGCTTTGGATGTAAGACGGGGCATGCGGAATTTGAAAATATATAAGTATTTTAGGCTACTAACATTTTGGTTCTCTTGGATTATAAATTGAATCATTTATTATTTCCCCAACAGGTTGTTGTGCAGAGCTTTCTCTTCGATTATATATAGACTCATGTAAATTATCGCCCCCCTATATAGATTACATTTTAGTTATTTGTAGATTAAATTTTTTGGGATTACATGGTGGTTTAATACTAGAATGTGGTGAAGTTTTGTTTGTTATTTTTCTTAACTTATATTTATAATATTTTCCTGTTATTGAAATCACAATTCTGTACTAGAAAAACAATTACGGAGAAGTGGTGATGGAGTTGCGGATGAAAGGATGGACATAAAGTTGAATGCATGGTGGATCTATGAACAAATGGGTGGCATCATGTTGAAGGCAGAACGCATGGAATGTGGCACAAGCACAGACATAATGGATACTGAATTGTAATGTGCATTATAGATACTGAATATATTATGTTTAGTTTTCCTTCATTCTGGTATCACGTATGTCCCTTCGTTGGGATGCTTCAAAGTATTCCTTCATAGCCTACATATAAGTTTTTGTTCTTCTCATTATTAAAATATGCGTGTGCTCATTTTATTCATGCTACTACCGAATCTTGTGATTATAATACATATTGACAGGTACAACTTTTGTTATAATTTTTCGACAATAATTTTTTATTGGTGGACCGTATTACGAGTTCATGTGCCAATCAACCTCGATTGAGTTCTTAGCCAAGTATAAGTTTGATTGCAATGCGTGCATACACGAAGGTTGATGAATTTCCTTTCATTTTCTATCTCTTTATTCTATTAGGTCGCATTAGTGTCCAAGATTGTAGTTATTATTTATTAATAGGGTAGTTGAATATGCTTTAGTGTAATGGTTAATGTTTCGAATTGAAGGCATAGGTTTTAACTCAAACTTTTAGGTTTGATCTGGATAGATATTTTACAATGGTATGAGTTTTAAGTACTAAAATAAAATTTAATATTACACAAGGACAACTAGGGGAGGACTACATTCACTTTCAGTTATACATGCTGAATGTTCAACTATGAAGCACAAGCATTTCACTCGATGTGAAGTGTCCACGGATCGATCACACACAGATATGGACACACACAAGTCAGGCACTTTGTGGACACAGTAAAGCGTGTTTAATGGTCACTATTATTCACAAACAAGCCATTAAAAGGGTGAAAACCCAACCCAACCCCTAAACAGTCCCGTAAGAGGACGGACACCTCACACGGGACCAATGTAACTTGTAGAAACTAACCGTGTAGTCGTGGGACTCCATGTTTGAGAATATGATGATAATTTGAAAATATCGAGATTAGGCTTAAAAACAAGCCGATAATGGGTGAAAACTCAAACTAGCCCCCAAACGGCCCCGTAATAGGCATGAGCGCCTTGCACAAGACTAATGTAACTTGTAGGAAATAACCGCGTAATCAGAGGTCTCTCAATTTATGAATATGACAATAATTTGAAAATATCTAGATTAGGCTTAAAAACATGCCGTTAGAGGGTGAAAACCTTAACCAAACCTTAAACGGTCCCATAAGAGGCACTAACACCTCACACGGGGAAAATGTAACTCATAGGAACTAATCGTGTAGTCACGAGTCTCCCTATTTGAAAATATCTAGATTGGGCTTAAAAACAGGCCGTTAAAGGCTGAAAACCCAAACTAGTCCCTAAACGGTCTCATTAGAGGCATGAACACCTCGCACGGGACCAATGCAACTTGTAGGAACTGACCGCGTAGTCACGAGTCTCCCGATTTGAAAATATGATGACAATATAAAAATATTTAGATTATGCTTAAAAACATGCCGTTTGAGAGTGAAAACTCAAACCAGTCCTCAAACGGCCACGTAAGAGGCACTAACACCTTGCATGAGACTAATGTAACTCGTAGGAGCTGACCACGTAGTCACAAGACTTTCGGTTTGAGAATATAATAATAATTGTAACACGTATATGCAATTTCTCAGCTTGAACAATTTTTTTTAAAAATTTCTTAGTTACTAATATCATCTCTTTTTTGTATCGTATTTTTTTGCAGGATAACATTTATCATTAGCTTTCATCCACGTGGAACCCACGAAGAAGTCAATGGTTTACAACAAGGGGACTATTTATTTAATGTCGTTAATATTCAAGATTATATTTTTTGGTGTTGTGATCGTGCGGGCTTTTGTAGTTTTATTGATAAATTTTATGTCCGTGTGGGCTTTTATAATTTTATTGTTATATTTTATTGACATGCGAGCTTTACATTACGCAGGTTTTATATTAGCAGATTTTAGAATATCCAAAAAATAGAGGAAACTCTGTCCATCTTTTTTGTTTGTGAACTATTAGGACTTGTAATATTTTGAAGTTTGTATATACATTAGTTTATCAACAACACGAGAGATTCATAATTTGTGAATTTTCTTATTTTTATATATATTTTTTCTTTTATCCAAATATTTGGCACAATTCAAAACCATGCTAAAAGTGTATCAAATTTTAGTACAGAAAGTATATCAAAATGTACTCAATCTGGCACAATTATAAATTGTGCCAAAAGTGTACTAAAAATATCAAATTCTATCACGATTTAAACGTGTGACAAAATTATTCCTGTTTGGCTAAATCTGGTATACTTTTAAATCGTGCTAGAAAAATGGCCATTTGGAACACCTAATTTTGGCATAGTTCAAAACCGTGCCAGATTTGATCTGGGACAGTTTTAAACCGTGCCAGATTGCTATTTTTGGTGTAGTGATCCAATCGATCATTATTTCGACTATCTTCAAAGATTATTTATTTGAGAGTTTGGAGTTAATTCTCTAAGGGAATGATCACCTCCATTCTATAAGTAAGGGGTTTCTCTTATCGGCCTTCTCGGTGTTGTCTTGTAGGCCCAAAGAACCAAAAAATTCCATCAACCCACCTTCCTTTTGCAATTTCCTGCCGACTCTTGATTCCTAACAACAAAGTCTTATTAGTTATCTCGACCTGATTGTTACACTGTGGGAACACGATAGAAATATTCTGATCCCACGTGCTGCACATAAGTTATAAAAGATGTCACTATCAAACTACATTATGTTATCGGTGACCAGAGCTCTTGGGATCCCAAACCTTGTGAATATATTTCTCCACAAGAATTTCTTGGCATCTGCTTCTCTGATGTGGGTGAACGATTCTGACTCCGCCCACTTCGTGAAGTAGTCGATAGCAATTATTAGATACTTTTGGTTACCAAGTTCTACAGGTAGAGGTCCCGTGATATCCATGCCCCATTAAGAAGAAGGCCAAGGACTCTTGAGTGAGTTCAGATCTCTGACCGACTATTTGATAATTGGGGAGAACTGTTGGCACTTGACTCACTTTCGGGTGAACTTCAAGTCATCTTTCTGCATGAAAGGCCACTAGTATTTTAGGGAGATCTCCCTGTAAGAGAGTATTCTTCCCCTTGCATAAGCTCCATAGCTACCTTCGTGCATCTCACTAAGAATTCCTTTCACTTTGTTTGGATAAACCCAATTAAGCAGAGGACCGATGAATAATCATCGATAAAGTTTGCCTTTAGAGTTATGACAAAACCTTGTTGACTGGATCTTCAGCTTGTGTACCTATTTACTATATGAGGGCAAATCGTCAGTATTTAAATAAGTGACGATTGGATCTATCTGTGATGGGGCTACCTTGATCTGTAAGATGTCCGTCACTGGTAATAGCTCGTCAATACTTGGTCGATCTGTGTACTCCACTTTAATTATCATTTTGAGATCAGTGTCAATAGTTGATGCCAGAGTCGTTAATGCATATGCATAAATATTTTATTACTTGGTAGACTCCCCACTGAGGATGACTTAAAGTGTTGGAGGAGGCTCCTTGCTTTATCTCTGTAAGTGCGTGCCTCGGGATCTCTAGCTTCGTACTCATCGTTGAGTTAATTGGAGATCATGAAAGAATACCAATAGACAGATATGTGGTGGGATCCTAAATTAATATACCCTTCGTAGCCCCCAATATTTAATATTTAAAATCAATTTCCTTGTTGAGATAGATGCGGAAGCGTAAAGAGGTGATGGTTCACAACATAAGAACACCAAATTTTAATTTACTCCAAAATTAAAATCAAACCGAAGTGAAATTAACTCATAACACACACACAATTCAAATTTCACTTAAACCATGTTAATTAATCCAAGTCCTAGAATTTGCCTAAGTCATATTTATTAATATTTCCAAATTAGGCCAAACCAGTTTTAACAATAGACTTGAATTATATAAACAATTACCCAAATTTAATTAGCACCCAATTAAATTAAGTGTGACAATTAAAACCATTTTTATCTTAAATTATCCTAAGCATGAGTTCTAAGTCATTATGCAAGATAAAAATAAATCAATCACACTACGCCGTGATGTACGAGGAAAAACCCAAAAGAGGAAACAACCTCGGACGACCCTAGCCTCAAATCCACTAAGTACGGAATTACATTTACAAGACAAATGACTTACTTGCTCAACTCGAACCCTCTCAAGCCTTGATGTGTCTTCTTGTAACCACCTCTTCCTAGTGGATAACCATGGAGCTCCACCGCAATATTTAACTCACCAATCGGACAATAGGTACACCGTCAACCACACGTGGTGTCTTTTACCACATGAGAATGCCGCAGAAAAATGAACTCTTCTTCTTTGAGGGATATAGAAGAAAACCCAAACTTCTCTTTAAACAAATGTAGAGATAAACCGGTGCCAAAATGCTCCAAGCAAAGTATATGTATATATGAACTTGGAAGAAACAAATATGGGTGTAACAAAGTGTTTAATGGATTTTTCTTTATAAAATAAACACTCAAACTCATGAACTTTTTCTTGGAAGAAGCAACTCACAAAACTCTCTCTAGGAGTTAGTATGTTATGAAAAAGTTAAACCTTCAATTATGATTCCCGCACTTAAATATGCTGTGAAAAGATAGTGGGGAAAGAAGTGGGGAACATGGGTTAAAAACTGTCAAAAACTGTTCCCGCCTGACATCTCGTTCGAACGACATTTCGTTCGAACGAAATCTCGTTCGAACGAGACTTCTAACGATGTTCTAGATTGAACTCATTAGAAATATCGTTTGATATATTGTTCGAACATTAGGTTCGTTCGAACGACATATCGAACGACATTTCAAAGGCCTATACTGGGAATTCGTTGGCAAACTCGTTTGAACGACTTATGGTTCGAACGACAATCTCGTTCGAACGACACTTCGAACGAACTCACAGAATGTTCAAAAATTTCTTTTTAAGCCCAGAAACTTTATATACTTTATATATAAGTTTTAATAGAAAAAAAAACACAGTTTTAAAAACCTAACACCCAATATAAACATGTTCCAAGCTCCTATATATATAAGTAATGCATTCATACCTTGGGAGCATGGAACCACTGTTGATGACGTTGAAACGAGGCACATAAACGATGACTTTTGATGAAGCTTTATACTCTTTGCTGCTACGTCTTCAACAAACACATCATAGGCTTGAAAGATGATCAATATACTCTATCCTATGACTCAAACGTTTTTGTCCGGAATTGAGCCAAAACTACAAAGGACTTAATTGGAAATTTGCGTCCTTACAAATATCCCCCTTTGGCTATTTAGGGACAAAAACCAACAGAAATCCTCAAGGGCCGTCAAGCTCTACTAGACTAATAAAAAGTCCCACCCAAAACAAAAATACACTACTTGACTCAAGCAACCCAAGGATCAAAATCTTTGCTGTTTGAAAGTTGTCACTTTATAAAATTATTCTTGCACACTTAAACAAATGCATTACACGCATAGGGAATATCAAAATATGTAATGCAAGTAAAGTAAGTAGTCCCTCTAAACTAATTCTCTCCCTTTATCAACTATGATCAACTTAGAAAGATGTCTCCCCCTAAGATAAATCTCCCTCAAACTAAGATACGATAATAATAGGAATAGATACAATTTCTTCCCCTATCATTCTCCCCCTTTTTATTCAGGAATAGACAAAGGCTAAAGAATCAAATATTGACTTATCTCCCCCAAATAAAGCATATAGGTTAAATAAAGTGGGATAACAAGATAAAATATGTAAATGTGCATTTAGAGATGAGAACATTAAAGTATATTGGCAACAAAAATTCTAACTAATCCAACAAATAACAACTTAGATCATGCAGGATGCAATAAAATGATACCAAAATGATATATAAAATATTAAGCATATGACATCAACAACGAATGCAATAAGATGGATACCAAGTATGAATTAAAGCATATAGTGATTAGAAATCAAAGCAAAGATTAAACAAAAATATCAAATATGTATACATAAGATATAACTAATAGACGTAAGTACACATATATAGATATAAACACACAGATGACACACACAAAATATAATAGGAGTCTTTCACACTCGTATGGCAAAAATGTGTCATATGAAAACGGAAGTGTTGGGGTGTGAACTACTAACGATTAAATTTAGACCCAATCACTTAAAAACAAGTTCACGGAGTTCCATTTGATTGCAAACTTCATCTCATTTGAATATAACCTCATGTGATAATATAGATTGAACTCAATGAACAAACATACACAATGCATACAAGCCTAGCATATTGATGATTCTACAAACCAATAGAGTCATGACATGAAATACGTAACTAGGATAAATGGACATTGTGCAAAACGTTGGTATACCATCCAATCTCCCTCAATAAGTATATATATTATTAATTTTGAATGAATATATCAATCAAACATAGGCCTTGGCAAATTGTTTTTCTTTTTAATGCCATATTTACTGTTTTTTAGGCCTTTGGACCACGTATTTCTTTTAGGTCCATTCAAAACGGTGGATTACAATCGCAAAGGATCACTAAGTCCTTTCGGATCCCTTCCCCGTGCACATTTATATTTATCATGTTTTCATTTTTCACACAAATATCACGTGCAACGAATTTTGACATGCACAACTCCTCCTAAGTCACAAATATGTAGATGGCAAGATTATAAGGAGAACACATCACATTGCTCAAATATACATATGAAGTTAAAATTTCAAAAGAGTTCGTGCATGTGTGAATAGAGGCATATAACAATAGAAACCATTTAATCAACACAAAATCCAACTACTCCATGTAAGCATGGTAAAGAACATAATAAGGATTGACAATCTAAACCAAAAGTTCTAGCCACATGGGAGCGTAAAATATAGGATTCTAACACAAGTATGTGGCACTTAAAGTGTGTCAAACCAAAATACACACAAAATAAAATCTTTTTGCGTTTCTGACATTTTTAACCAAAAATAAAAATATATACTCAAAAGACAAACAAAAATCATTTGAACTTTTCATTAAGCTTAAATTATCAAGAGATAAAAATCCAAATGATAAACAAAAATCCTTTTGTATTTTTCATTTAATGCAAGCAAAATGAAGAAATATAATACAAAAGATAAACAAAAATCATTATTCTAGCATGTGATTAAGCATGGGCCATAAACTAGAAAATGATTAACGAAGCATACATTTAGCATGTGAATATAGCATGAAGTACAAACGCTAAAGTATGCAAACACTAACACATTCATCCTTTAGATTTATCAAGGGAGGAAGCATGTGAAAGTACATGAGAATCAAAAACCCTATTTTGCAAGGCAACCAAGTCGGATTTTCTAACCCAAATTAATGAAGAATGACTATCTTGGGGTGTAGGAATTTTAAATACATTGGTTGATTTACGTTGGGATTTTATAGGAATTTGTTTAAGATCAAAACAAAATTTCCTAAGATGACCTTTTCGACCACAATGTGTACAAGTAAAAACATGTCGAAAAGATTTACCTATGGAGTGATCTCTAAAAGCTTTCCTAATAAATTCTGCTAAAACGTTGGTTTTGGCTTTATGAGTAGATTCATTACAAGTATTGAAGCCTAAACCACACATGTCATTTTTAATTTGGACCGTTCCTAAGATTTTATCTAATTTTTTCGAACGACACTCCAAATCAAATTTGACATTACTAAAGTCTTTTAATTTATTTTACAATTCTAAAATCTTAGACTCTAATAAAACATTTCGCTCTTCAAAAGTAAGAAGCTCCTTTTTCAAGGATTCCATTAAACCCCTATGGCTATCTCTCTCGCCTTCTACATATTCAAGCTTCTCTTGAAGAGTCCTCTCACGTATTCTAAGGTCTTCTACCAACATACTATCATCAATGACCTTGACACGCTCTTTTAAACTAGCTTCTAACTTCAAATTCGCTCTTTTCAATTTAATAGATTCTTTATAAAGTTCTTGAAAAGCATTTTGAAGTTCACTCACATTAACCTCTTTTTATTTTTCACTCTCTCTTTCTTCTCCACTCTCACTATCATAAAAAACAAGGGAGTCAAAAACTTTGACCTCAGAAGTGTCATGAGTTTGAGTATCTTCATGAGAAGATTCACTTTCGGTGCTCACATGACTAGCCATAAAAGCCACAAAATTTGGCTTAGTGGGGGAATCGGGTCCCTCTTCCTTATCACTATCACTAAGGGTCGCATTATATGAAATGGGTCATTTACCTTCTTTCCTTAGTTTAGTGGGGCACTCAGAAGCCCTATGGCCATAACTCTCACAACCAAAACACCTATTAGACTCGTCCCTATTTAAATTTTCATTAATAGGTTTAGGGATCTTCTCAGCTTTGTCATACTTAGAAGTTTCAAATTTCTTAAAATTATTTTTAAATTTATCTTTGTTAAATTTAAGAAATTTTTTAAATTTATGAGCAAACAAAGTCATGTCTTCCGAGTCACTATCACTCTCGCTCTCTACTACTTGTTTGACCTCTTTTTGGGCTTTTAAAGCAACGCCCTTTTCAATTTTCTTTTCAGTTTTAGAGGGAAACATATCTAGTTCATAGGTTTGTAAATTGCCTACGAGCTCTTCTAATTTCATAGAGGCTAAAGTTCGTAAAGAATTTAAAACGGTCACTTTTGGAATAAATCTATTGGGAAGGGACCTTAAAATTTTCTTTACTACTCGGTTGTCGGGTATTTTCTCTCCCAAGTTAAAAGATGAATTAACAATATCGGAAAGTCTAGCATAAAATTCATCAAATGTTTCTTTTTCATTCATTTTGATAGTTTCAAATTGAGTGGTGAGGTTTTGGAGTTTTGAAGCTTTAACGACACTTGTACCTTCGTGAGTGAGTTGTAAAATATCCAAGCTTCTTTAGCGGTCTCACACGTCATAATGCATCGGAATTCATCCGGTGTGACAGCGCTAAACAAGGCATTTAAACCACGGGAATTAAAATTAGAAAGTTTAAATTCACCCTCACTCCATCTATCGGCCGGTTTGGGAACACGCTAATTGTCTACTAACTGAGTAGGTGGGGACCACCCGTTAACAACAGGCATCCAAACTCTCTCGTCGATAGATTTTAGTGCCGATTTCATACGCACTTTCCAATACACATAGTTTGAACCATCGAAAATAGGAAATTTTGAAAATGAGGAAAATTCCATTTTAGCCAAAAATTATTTAAAAGATCTTTAACGAAATAATTTATCGCTTCGGCTCTGATACCAATTTGTAGCCCCCAATATTTAATATCTAAAATCAATTTGCTTGTTGAGATATATGCGGAAGCGTAAAGAGGTGATGGTTCACAACATAAGAACACCAAATTTTAATTTACTCCAAAATTAAAATCAAACCGAAGTGAAATTAACTCATAACACACACACAATTCAAATTTCACTTAAACTAAGTTAATTAATCCAAGTCCTAGAATTTTCCTAAGTCATATTTATTAATATTTCCAAATTAGGCCAAATCAATTTTAACAATAGACTTGAATTAAATAAACAATTACCTAAATTTAATTAGCACCCAATTAAATTAAGTGTGACAATTAAACTATTTTTATCTTGAATTATCCTAAGCATGAGTTCTAAGTCATTATGCATGATAAAAATAAATCAATCACAGTACGCCGCGATGTACGAGGAAAAACCCAAAACGTAAAACAACCTAGGATGGCCCTAGCCTCAAATCCACTAAGTACGGAATTACATTTACATGACAAATGACTTACTTCCTCAACTTGAACCCTCTCAAGCCTTGATGCGTCTTCTTGTAACCACCTCTTCCTAGCGGTTAACCACGGAGCTCCACCGCGATATTGGACTCACCAATCGGACAATAGGTACACCGTCAACCACACATGGTGTCTTTTACCACATGAGAATGCCGCAGAAAAATGAACTCTTCTTCTTTAAGGGATATAGAAGAAAACCCAAACTTCCCTTTAAACAAATGTAGAGATAAACCGGTGCCAAAATGCTCCAAGCAAAGTATATGTATATATGAACTTGGAAGAAACAAATATGGGTGTAACTAAGTGTTTCACGGATTTTTCTTCATAAAATAAACACTCAAACTCATGAACTTTTTCTTGAAAGAAGCAACTCACAAAACTCGCTCTAGGAGTTAGTATGTTATGAAAAAGTTAAACCTTCAATTATGATTCCCGCACTTAGATATGATGTGAAAAGATAGTGGGGAAAGAAGTGGAGAACATGGGTTAAAAACTGTCAAAAACTTCCAAAAAGTGTTCCCGCCTGACATCTCGTTCGAACGACATTTCGTTCGAACGAAATCTCTTTCGAACGAGACTTCTAATGAAGTTCCAGATTGAACTCGTTAGAAATCTCGTTTGATATATCATTCGAACATAAGGTTCGTTCGAAGGACATATCGATCGACATTTCAAAGGCCTATACTGGGAACTCGTTGGCAAACTCGTTCGAACGACTTGTGGTTCGAACGATAATCTCGTTCAAATGACACTTCGAACGAACTCATAGAATGTTCAAAAATTTCTTTTTAAGCCCAGAAACTTTATATACTTTATATATAGTTTTAATAGAAAACAAAATACAGTTTTAAAAACCTAACACCCAATATAAACATGTTCCAAGCTCCTATATATATATGTAATGCATTCATACCTTGGAAGCATGGAACCACTGTTGATGACGTTGAAACAAGGCTCATAAACCACGGCTTTTGATGAAGCTTTATAATCTTTGCTGCTATGTCTTCAACAAACACATCATAGGCTTGAAAGATAATCAATATACTCTATCCTATGACTCAAACTTTTTTGATCGAAATTGAACCAAAACTACAAAGGACTCAACTGGAAATTTACGTCCTTACACCCTTGAAGATGGTAGATTATAGCCTCATATTCTGCTTCATTGTTGGATCCCTTGAACCCCAATTTGATCACCTATTTTATGAGTACACCTTATAACGTGATAACTATGATCCTTACTTTGGTGCCACGTTCATTGGATGCCCCATTAATGAATAACTTCCATCTATGCTCTCTCTCATTGATAACTACTGAATCCGATATTATATTCAACTCCTCTTCTTTTCCTGGAGGCGATGTTACAACTCTATAATTAAGTCAGCCAATATCTATCCTTTGATAGCAGTTCGCATCTCATACTTGATGTTGAATTATTCCACATTCAAGGACCACTTAATCATCCTATTAGAGAGGTCCACCTTCTCTTTAGTGAATAGATCATGGGTACGACTCCATGTGGGCATCGAAATAATGTCTCCACTTCCTAGTCGCAGCTACTAGTTCCAGGAATATGTTCTAAATAGGAGTATACTTGGTTTCTGCTTGAAGGAGAGTATGGCTGACATAGTAAACTAACCTCTGTTCTTAGTCCAAAGTTGCACCAATGCTGCGTTAATCGCATGTTGTGAGACAAAACGATAAAGGTGGAGATCTTACCTGAATATAGGAGTTGACATCAAGGGGGAAGATACCAAGTACTACCTAATTCCCTCCAGTTCCCGGTCGCACTCCTATATCCAGACTGTTGAGATTCTCTTTATTAAAGCATGGAAGAACGATCGATACTCGTCGAATGTTTAAGGCTAACATTATGCCAATGAGAACCTTCATGTCCCTAATGATGGTTGGTCTCTTGATGTTTTATTGAGATTTGATTTGGTCAAAATTTGATTTTATCCTTCTTTGGGTAACTAGGTACCCTAAGAAGCTGCCAAAACATAATCCAAAGACACATTTGGAGGCATTGAGCTTCATTTTTTATTCCTCGAGGATCTTGAAGGTCTTTATTAAGTCCTTAATGTGCTTTTCCACTTGCTTGATCTTGACATTCATGTCATCAATGTAGATCTCTATGGTCACACCAATCTACTTCTTGGACATCTTAATAACAAGATAGTGGTAACACTACACCAAATCCTGCGAATGGTCACGCCCAGTTGGTCATGGCCCAAGTCCCTGACCATCTGGTCGCGAACTTGGGCCGTAACCATATCTATTTTTGGCGTGACCATATTAATTACTATACTAAGTCATGGATGCTCTAAAAGTGGTTACGAACCAAATACCTGACCACTGTGGGTCACGGACTTGGGCTGTGACCAGGTCGTGACCATATTTGTGCTAAAATTCCCTCCAAAATCAGTCGCGGATGGGTCACGGACTTGGGCATGACCATAGGCATGACGAAGCACAAAACATACACATATGGGGTTATGGCTTGGGGCCATCACCATTTCCTAGTGTGGGTCATGGACTTGAGCCGTGACCATAGGCATGACGAAACACAAAACATACACATATGGGGTCACGGCTTGGGGCTGTGACCATTTCCTAGTGTGGGTCACGACTATGGGCCGTGACCAATAGTCAATCGTCCATGTTAGTAGGCTTCATTTATGGGTCACCCTTGCTCGGTCACGGATCTAGGCCATGACCACTTTTAATCCTAATAATAAAAGAATCGCCTCATATTTTCATTTCCCCGCCTCATATCTCATCTTCTTTCGCATTCTGTCTTCGTTGATTGCATATTCCAATACACTGTAAACATTTTGAATAAACACGTCACCAAATGTTTGTTATGAATTTTGGTTTTTGATGGTTTGTATGGGAATGAGCAGGTGGCGATGGGTGGTGCTCCGAGTTCGATTGGATTTAGGTTCTCAGTTGGGTTTGTATGAGAATGAGTAGGTGGCGATGGGTGGTGCTCCGAGTTCGATTGGCTTTGGGCTCTCAGCTGGGTTTGTATGGGAATGAGCAGGTGGCGACGGGTGGTGCTCCGAGTTCTATTGGCTTTGGGTTCTGAGCTGGGTTTGGAAAGTATTGGTTTGAAATCGGGTTGGGGCTTTCGGATATTGGGTTTGCGCCGGTTCAAATCAGGTTGAAGTTGGGTGGATAAGTATCGAGTTAAGAGGTTTATTGTGGGTTTCGTTCGGGTGTGGGTAGTTCTGGGTCTGGGTCGAAGTTGGTAAGGTTTGATTGGGTCGAGCAGATTTAGGGGTTTGGGAAATGGGTCTATGGTTATATGGGTTCTCGGGTAGAGATTCGGGTCTTTGGTTTCTCCAGGGTTACCAGGTATGCAGTGTCTTGGTTTGGAGTTATAGCTCGCGGGTTCAAGCTGGATTGGGTCGCTGCTGGTGGTTCTGGGCTTACAGCGGTTTCGCGGGTTTAGATATGTGTTGGTTCATCATATCTCCTCTTTTTTTCCAGATCTGCTTGTGACAAATACATTTTGATGCCGCCTGGGTAAACATTTTTTACTTCTTTATTTTGAACCAATAAGTTTGCATTTATTTATTTTGTTTTGCTTATGGTTTGTTGCGCTTTAGGTTTGCCTAATTGGCCTAATTCTTTAGTTTTATTTGTTTGTCAATTGATTTATATATTAGGATATATGCCAATTTTTTCCAGATATGCTTGTGAAGCTATTCATAAGTAATGAATATTAAGTCATTGTTGGAAAAAAAATCAGTAACGAATGGGGATATTACTGGGCAAAAAATCAGTAATGAATATTAAAAAAAAAATTTGTTCCGATTCTAACAAAATCTTTGTCAAAACGTATCTTATTTTCTCCATGTTAGTCTCTCTCCAAAAACAAATGATTGAAGGTTCAGGCGTTATCTTCTTTTTCCTTATTTTTGTTTGATCCTTTTTAAATTAGGGTTTTTATGTGAATTTCTGATTAGGCTGTTGAGGCGTCATCTTTGATTAACGATATGACGTTATCTCTGAAGGTTTTGAAGGCGGATTTGAAGGAGAAATGTGTCGATGTTATCTTTGGGTTCAATCCATTTTTTTGTTTATTTTCATATAAATTCTTTGACTTTGTTGGATTTTGGTTCTTTTGACAGATTGATTGGTGTTTTGGGCAGATGATTTTGGCATATGACTTTGTTGGCAGTTTTGTATTGCGATTTGGTGCGATTTTTCATTTTCATAGATTCTTTCCCGACACAGCAGTATAATTGGCTTAAAAAATTCTCAATGATCTTGTTAAGGTTAGCTCTACAACACTTCACTAGCTACATTGGGGTGGCTCCCCTTTTAACAGTCTTCCATTTGGAATCCTGAAAAATAACAAAGAAATAGAGAGTTGAAAATTATTTCAAGGTTGTTGTTTAGGTTTTCATCACATGTTTTCGCTCCCTCCCTACCAGAGCAACTTTGGTATAATTTTTTTGGTAGTAGGTAAACAGTAATGCAATATCTGAAATCATTTCGGCACTCTTATTTACATTTTTTATTTGTTGAAACTAAAGTAGATTGTGGGTGAAAGTAGAATGATTTTTAAGGTTACTAATAACTCTTCTTTCATTTGTATACAAATGAGATAAAGTTTAGACCATGCCCAGTTGTCTTTGCATCTTTTCTGGTGGCCCAAAAGCGTTTATGTACAAGGTTCTCCAGGTAATTGTCTTAGATAACTTGTATGAGAATGCGTTTAATGGTGAATTTAACTATCCTTTCGCTTTTATTATGAGTTCAGATAGATCAGTTTTAATAATTTTTTCTCTTTTGATTGTAGATAATAAAGAGGAAATGTGAAAAAAATTTGAATCTGGTATGCTTTATGCATCTTATATGTATGTGTGTTTCAATAACATTTCCAGTTTTCACCATACCTACCCCATAGACGCAGTCTCCCAAAGGCTGTATAGAAATTAATAATCGTTTTCCCAATTAACATACTAAAGTCCTGGGTAGGGGAAGGGGGTGAATAACATACTAACGGTATAAAAATTTGTGTTGTTATTTTATGTCAGATATATGGGACAATTGTTCAATTCTGTAAATATATGGTAAAAGAACTATAACACTGTTCTCATGTTGTGTTTGTGTAGCAATTAAGACTCGCGTCAATCGTCTTATCGTGTCTTGTCGTCGTGTTATTCATGTTTTACTTATATTTTCGTGTTATTCATGTCTTTACTTTGCTACTTTAAATATGAATTGCAAACACGTGTGCACATTAATAACTGTATCGTTTATTAATTTATCATGTATAAAATGAGAAATGATCCAACTATAGTGAGATATTGTGATTATGGGTATGTGTTTTTATCACGTAGATGATAGAAGGAGTACGATATAATTATTGGTTGTTGGTTTGATTGTTGTTGGATACTATGTTGGATTTATTTGATCGATAATACACATACTTTTAAACTCTCTCACAATAAACCCTAACAACACGTTACATAAAAAAATGGCATTAGAGGGTGAAACCCTGAAACAACCACTGAACGACCCCGTGAGAGGCATCAACACCTCGCACGGGACCAATGTAACTATTAGGAATTGATCGCGAAGCCACGAGACTCCCAGTTTGAGAATATGCCGATAATTAGAATATTTTTAGACTTTGGCTTAAAAACATGGCGTTAGTGGGTGAAAACCCGAATAAGTCTTTGAACGGCCCCGTAAGTGGCACTAACACCTCGCATGGGACTAGTGTAACTCGAAGGGACTTACCGCGCGATCACGGGACTCCCGATTTGAGAATACGATGATAATTTAAAAATATCTGGACGTAGGCAAAACATGGCGTTAGTGGGTGAAAACCCAAAATAGCCCCCGAACGGTCTCGTGAGTGGAACCAACACCACGTACGGGACCAATGTAACTCATAGGAACTGACCGTGCGATCACACGACCCCCGATTTGAGAATACGATGAGAATTTTAAAATATGAGCACTTAGACTTAAAAACATGGCGTTAGGGGGGAAAACCCAAAACAACCCCCGAACGGCCCCGTGGGAGGCACCAACACCTCCCACGGGACCGATGTAACTCGTAGGAACTGACATCGCAACCACGAGACTCCCGGTTTGAGAATACGATGGTAATTTGAATATTTCCATACTTAAGATTAAAAACATGGCGTTTAAAGGTAAAAATTCGAAACAGTCCCCGTACGGCCCCGTGGGTGGCACCAACACCTCCTGCGGGACCAATGTAACTCGTTTGAACTAACCGCGCAGCCACGGAGCTCCCGGTTTGAGAATACGACGATAATTTGAAATATTTCTAAATTTAGGCTTAAAAACATAGCGTTTAAAGGTAAAAACCCGAAACAACCCCGATATGCCCCCGTGGGTGGCACCAAAACCTCCTACGAGGCCAATGTAACTCGTTGGAACTGCCCGCGCAGCCATGGGACTCCCTGTTTGAGAATAAGATGGTAATTTGAGTATTTCTAGACTTAGGCTTAAAAACATGGCGTTTAAAGGTAAAAGTCTGAAACAACCCCTGTACGGCCCTGTGGGTGGCACCAACACCTCCCACGGGACCAATGTAACTCGTTGTAACTAATCGTTCAGCCACGGGACTCCTAATTTGAGAATACGATGGTAATTTGAATATTTCGAGACTTAGCCTTAAAAACATGACGTTAGTGGGTGAAAACTCAAAATAGCCCTCGAACGGCCCCGTGAGTGGCACCAACACCACGCACGGGACCAATGTAACTCGTAGGAATAGACCGCGCAGTCACGGGACCCCCAGTTTAATAATACAACAAGAATCATTAGAGGGTAAAACCCCAAAACAGCCCTCGAACGGCCCCATGGGAGGCACCAACACCGCCCACGGGACGAATGTAACTCGTAGGAACTGACTGCATAGCCATGGGATTCTCGATTTTAGAATACGTCGGTAATTTTCATACTTTTAGACTGAGGCATAAAAACATGGCGTTTAAAGGGAAAAACCTAAAACAGCCCTCGAACGGCCCCGTGGGAGGCACCAACACCTCCTACGAGACCAATATAGCTCATAGGAGCTGACTGCGCAGCCGCGGGACTTCCGATTTTAGAATATGATGATAATTTGCATAATTTTTGACTTAGGCATAAAAACATGGCGTTAGAGGGTGAAAACCCAAAACATCCCCCGAGCGGCCCCTAGGGTGGCACTAACACCTCCCATAATGTAACTCGTAGGAAACTAACCGCACAACCGCGGGACTCCCTGTTTGAGAATATGATGACAATTTGCATATTTATAGACTTAGGCTTAAAAATATGGCGTTAGAGGGTGAAAACTGAAAATAGCCCCCGAACGGCCCCGTGGGAGAGACTAACACCTCCCACGGGACCAATGTAGCTCGTACGAACTGACCGCGTAGCCGTGGGACTCCCGATTTTAGAATACGGCGGTAATTTGCATATTTCTAGACTTGGACTTAAAAACATGGCGTTAGAGGGTGAAAACCCAAAACAGCCCGCGAACGGCCCCGTGGGTGGCACCAACACCTCCCACGGGACTAATGTAACTCGTAGGAACTGACCATGCAGCCGCGGGACTCCTTGTTTGAGAATACGACGATAATTTGCATATTTCTAGACTTAGGCTTAAAAATATGACGTTAGAGGGTGAAAACCCAAAACAACCCCTGACCGGCCCCATGGGAGGCACCAACACCTCCCACGGCACCAATGTAGCTCATAGGAAGTGACTGCGCGGCCGCGGGACTCCCGGTTTGAGAATACGATGGTAATTTGAATATTTCTAGACTTGGCATTAAAAACATGGCGTTAGAGGGTGAAAAGCCATAACAGCCCCCGTACGGCCCCGTAGGTGGCACTAGGGGTGGAAGCGGTAGGGGTTTTTACCGTACCGTACCGTTTTGGTCCGAAAAAAAATGGTTTTGGTTTCATATATTAAAATACCAAAAACCGATCTTACCGAAACCGAAATTACCGCAAAAAGTGGGTTGGTTTTGGTTTTAATATTTAAAAAACCGATTTACCGAAATTACCGTACCGAATTTACCGAAACCAGAAAAGATCGTACCGAAATTATCGTACCGTACCGAATTTACCAAAACAAGAAAAAACCATTCCGAAATTATCGTACCGTACCGAATTTACTAAAATTACCGTACCGAATTTACCTAAACCAGAAAAAAGTTGGTTTTGGTTTTGGTTTTAATATTTAAAAAATCTTGTTGGTTATGTTTTTGATTTTTTGGGGCTTTTAGTGTTTTTTACCAAAACCAGAAAAACTCAAAACCCAAAACCAGAAAAAACCAAAATTTTTCGAAACCAGAAGAAACCAGAAAAAAACCAGAATTTACCGAAACCAGAAAAAACCGAAATTATCGAAAAAAACCGAATTACCGGCCGGTTTGGTTTTGGTATTAATTTTGGTGTACCGGGTGGTAAACTGGTACGGTTTGGTTTTACCATCCAGAGTTTGGTTTTGGTATTGGTATCTACTATTTACCGACCAAACCGTACCGCTTACACCCCTAGGTGGCACCAATACCTCCCACGGGACCAATGTAACTCGTAGGAACTGCCCGCGTTGCCCCGAGACTCCCGGTTTGAGAATACGAAGGTAATTTCCATATTTATAAACTTAAGCTTAAAAACATAGCGTTTAAAGGGAAAAACTAGAAACAGCCCCCGTACGGCACCGTGGGTGGCACCAACACCTCCCACGGGACCATTATAACTCATTGGAACTGCCTGCGCAGCTACGGGACTTTCGGTTTGATAATACGACGACAATTTGAATATTTTTGGACTTAGGCTTAAAAACAAGCCGTTAGTGGGTGAAAACCCGAAACAGCCCCCGAACGGCCCTGTGAGTGACACCAACACCTCGTACGGATCCATTGTAACTCGTAGGAACTTATTGCGCGATCACGAGACTCCCAGTTTGAGAATACGATGATAATTTTCATATCTCTAGATTTAGGCAAAACATCGCGTTTAAGGGGAAAAACCTGAAACAACCCCGTACAGCCCCGTGGGTGGCACTAACACCTCCCACGGGACCAATGTAACTCGTTAGAACTGCCCGTGCAGCCATGTGACTCCCAGTTTGAGAATATGACGTTAATTTGAATATTTCTAGATTCAGGCTTAAAAACATGGCGTTAGTGGGTGAAAACTCGAAACATCCCCCGAACCGCTCCGTGAGTGGCACAAACACCTCGCACGGGCCTAATGTAACTCGTAGAAACTTACCGCGTGAGCACGAGACTCCCGATTTGAGAATACGATGATAATTTGCATATTTCTAGACTTAGGCTTAAAAACATGGCGTTAGAGGGTGAAAACCCAAAACAGAACCTGAAGCGCCCCGTGAGTGGCATAAACACCTCTCACGGGTCTAATGTAACTCGTAGGAACCGACCGCGGGATCATGAGACTCCCGATTTGAGAATATGGCGTTAGTGGGGGAAACTCAAAATAACCCCTTAACGACCCCGTGGGAGGCACTAACACCTCCCACAGGACTAACGTAACTCGTAGGAACTGACCATGCAGCCGCAGGACTCCCGATATAGGAATACAATGATAATTTGGATATTTCTAGACTTAGACTTAAAACCTTGGTGTTAGAGGGTGAAAACCCAGAACAACCCCCGAACGGCCCCGTGGGTGGCACCAACACCTCCCACGGGACAAATATAGCTCGCAGGAACTGACCACGCAGACGAGGGTCTCCCGGTTTTTGAATGCGACGGTAATTTGCAAATTTCTAGACTTAGGCTTAAAAACATGGCGTTAGAGGGTGAAAACCCAAAACAGCGCCCGAACGGCCCCGTGGGTGGTACCAACACCTCCTACGGGAGCAATGTCACTCGTAGGAACTGACTGCGTAGCCATGGGACTCCTAGTTTGAGAATACAATGGTAATTTATATATTTCTAGACTTAGTCATGAAAACATGGCGTTTAAAAGGAAAAACCTAAAACAACCCCCGTACGGCCCCGTGGGTGGTACCAACACCTCCCACGGGACGAATGTAACTCGTAGGAACTGACCGCGCAGCCACGAGACTCTCGGTTTGAGAATACGACGATAATTTGAATATATCTAGACTTAGGCTTAAAAATATGGCGTTAGTGGGTGAAAACTCGAAACAACCCCTGAACGGCCCCGTGAGTGACACCAACACCTCGCACGAGTCCAATGTAACTCGTAGGAACTCACCGCACGATCATGGGACTCCCGATTTGAGAATATGATGATAATTTGCATATTTTTAGACTTAGGCAAAACATGGCGTTAGGGGGAGAAAACTCGAAACAACCCCCAAACGACCCCGTGGGAGGTACCAACACCTCCCACTGGTCCAATGTAACTCGTAGGAACTGACCACGCAGTCGCGGGACTCGCGATTTGAGAATATGACGATAATTTGCATATTTATGGACTTAGGCATAAAAACATGGCGTTAGAGGGTGAAAACCTAAAATAGCCCCCAAACGGCCCCGTGGGAGGCTCCAACACCTCCCACGCGACCAATGTAACTCGTAGGAACTGACCACGCAGTCGCGGGACTCCCGGTTTGAGAATACGACGATAATTTGCATATTTCTAGACTTTGGCTTAAAAACATGGCGTTAGATGGTGAAAACCCAAAACGACCCCCGAACGGCCCCGTGGGTGGTACCAACACCTCCTACGGGACCAATGTCACTCGTAGGAACTGACTACGTAGCGATGGGACTCCCGGTTTGAGAATACAATGGTAATTTGTATATTTCTTGACTTAGTCATGAAAACATGGAGTTTAAAGAGAAAAACCTAAAACAGCCCCTGTACGGCCCCGTAGGTGGTACCAACACCTCCCACGGGACCAATGTAACTCGTAGGAACTGCCCGCGCAGCCACGAGACTCTCGGTTTGAGAATACAATGGTAATTTGAATATATCTAGACTTAGGCTTAAAAATATGGCGTTAGTGGGTGAAAACCCGAAACAGCCCCTGAACGGCCCCGTGAGTGACACCAACACCTCGCACGGGTCCAATGTAACTCATAGGAACTCACTGCAGGATTTGGGACTCCCGATTTGAGAATATGACGATAATTTGCATATTTTTAGACTCAGGCAAAACAAGGCGTTAGGGGGAGAAAACTCGAAACCACCCCCAAACGACCCCGTGGGAGGTACCAACACCTCCCACTGGTCCAATGTAACTCGTAGGAACTGACCACGCAGTCACGGGACTCCCAGTTTGAGAATATGACAATAATTTGCATATTTATAGACTTAGGCTTAAAAACATGGTGTTAGAGGGTGAAAACCTAAAATAGCCCCCAAACGGCCCTGTGGGAGGCTCCAACACCTCCCACGCGACCAATGTAACTCGTAGGAACTGACCACGCAGCCGCGGGACTCCCGGTTTGAGAATACGATGATAATTTGCAGATTTCTAAACTTTGGCTTAAAAACATGGCGTTAGAGGGTGAAAACCCAAAACAGCCCCCGAACGGCCCCGTGGGTGGCACCAACACCTCCCACGGGATCAATGTAACTCGTAGGAAACTAACCGTGTAGCCGCAGGACTCCCGGTTGGAGAATACGATGATAATTTGTATATTTCAAGACTTAGGCTTAAAAATATGACGTTAGAGGGTGAAAACCCAAAACAGCCCCCGAACGGCCCCATGGGAAGCACCAACACCTCCCACGTGACCAATGTAGCTCGTAGGAACTGATCGCGCGACCGCGGGACCCTCGGTTCGAGAATACGGCGGTAATTTGCATATTTCTAGACTTAGGCTTAAAAACATGACGTTAGAGGGTGAAAACCCCTAACAACCCCCGTAAGGCCCTGTGGGTGGCACCAATACCTCCCACGGGACCAATGTAACTTGTAGGAACTGCCCACATTACCACGGGACTCCTGGTTTGAGAATACGATGGTAATTTCCATATTTCTAGACTTAAGCTTAAAAACATGGCGTTTAAAGGGAAAAACCAGAAACAACCCACGTACGGCAGCGTGGGTGGCACCAACACCTCCCACGGGACCAATGTAACTTGTAGGAACTGCCCGCATTGCCACGAGACTCCCGGTTTGAGAATACGACGGTAATTTCCATATTTATAAACTTAAGCTTGAAAACATAGCGTTTAAAGGGAAAAACCAGAAACAGCCCCCGTACGGAACCGTGGGTGGCACCAACACCTCCCACGGGACCATTGTAATTCATTGGAACTGCCCGCGCAGCTACGGGACTTCCAGTTTGAGAATACGACGAAAATTTGAATATTTTTGGACTTAGGCTTAAAAACAAGCCGTTAGTGGGTGAAAACTCGAAACAGCCCCCGAACGGCCCTGTGAGTGATACCAACACCTCGTACGGGTCCAATGTAACTCGTAAGAAATTATTGCGCGATCACAGGACTCCCAGTTTGAGAATACGACGATAATCTGCATATATCTAGATTTAGGCAAAACATGGCGTTTAAGGGGAAAAACCTGAAACAACCCCGTACAACCCCGTGGGTGGCACTAACACCTCCCACGGGACCAATGTAACTCGTTGGAACTGCCCGCGCAGCCATGTGACTCCCGGTTTGAGAACATGGCGTTTAATTTGAATATTTCTAGATTCAGGATTAAAAACATGGCGTTAGTGGGTTAAAACCCGAAACATCCCCCGAACCGCCCCGTGAGTGGCACAAACACCTCGCACGGGTCTAATGTAACTCGTAAGAATTTACCGCGCGAGCACGAGACTCCCTATTTGAGAATACGATGATAATTTGCATATTTCTAGACTTAGGCTTAAAAACATGGCGTTAGAGGGTGAAAACCCAAAAAAGAACCTGAAGGGCCCCGTGAGTGGCATAAACACCTCTCACGGGTCTAATGTAACTCGTAGGAACTTACCGCGCGATAACGAGACTCCCGATTTGAGAATATGGCGTTAGTGGGGGAAACTCAAAACAACCCCTTAACGGCCCCGTGGGAGGCACTAACACCTCCCACAGGACTAACGTAACTCGTAGGAACTGACCATGCAGCCGCGGGACTCCCGGTATAGGATACGATGATAATTTGGATATTTCTAGACTTAGGCTTAAAAACATGGTGTTAGAGGGTGAAAACCCAAAACAACCCCCGAACGGCCCCGTGGGTGGCACCAACAGCTCCCACGGGACAAATATAACTCGTAGGAACTGACCACGCAGACGAGGGTCTCCCGATTTTTGAATGCGACTGTAATTTGCAAATTTCTAGAGTTGGGCTTAAAAATATGGCGTTAGAGGGTGAAAACCCAAAACAGCCCCCGAACGGCCCCGTGGGTGGTACCAACACCTCCTACGGGACCAATGTCACTCGTAGGAACTGACTGCGTAGCCATGGGACTCCCGGTTTGAGAATACAATGATAATTTGTATATTTCTAGACTTAGTCATGAAAACGTGGCGTTTAAAGTAAAAAACCTAAAATAACCCCCGTACGGCCCCGTAGGTGGTACCAACACCTCCCACGGGACCAATGTAACTCATAGGAACTGCCCGCGCAGCCACGAGACTCTCGGTTTGAGAATACGATGGTAATTTGAATATATCTACACTTAGGCTTTAAAATATGGCGTTAGTGGGTGAAAACCCAAAACAGCCCCTGAACGGCCCCGTGAGTGACACCAACACCTCGCACGGGTCCAATGTAACTCGTAGGAACTCACCGCACGATCACGGGACTCCCGATTTGGGAATACGACGATAATTTGCATATTTTTAGACTTAGGTAAAACATGGCATTAGGGGGAGAAAACTCAAAACCACCCCCAAACGACCCCGTGGGAGGTACCAACACCTCCCACTGGTCCAATGTAACTCGTAGGAACTGACCACGCAGTCGCGGGACTCCCGGTTTGAGAATATGATGCTAATTTTCATATTTATGGACTTAGGCATAAAAACATGGCGTTAGAGGGTGAAAACCAAAAATAGCCCCCAAACGGCCCCGTGGGAGGCTCCAACACCTCCCACGCGACCAATGTAACTCGTAGGAACTGACCACGTAGTCGCGGGACTCTCGGTTTGAGAATATGATGATAATTTGCATATTTCTGGACTTTGGCTTAAAAACATGGCGTTAGAGGGTGAAAACCCAAAACGGCCCTCGAACGGCCCCGTGAATGGCACCAACACCTCCCACGGGACCAATGTAACTCGTTGGAAACTAACCGCATAGCCGCAGGACTCCCGATTTGAGAATACGATGATAATTTTCATATTTCAAGACTTAGGCTTAAAAACATGACGTTAGAGGGTGAAAACCCAAAACAACCCCCGAACGGCCACATGGGAGGCACCAAAAACCTCCCACGTGACCAATGTAGCTCGTAGGAAATGATCGCGTAGCCGCGGGACTCCCGGTTTGAGAATACGGCGGTAATTTGCATATTTCTAGACTTAGGCTTAAAAACATGACGTTAGAGGGTGAAAACCCATAACAACCCCCGTACGGCCCTGTGGGTGGCACCAATACCTCCAACGGGACCAATGTAACTTGTAGGAACTGCCCGCGTTACCACGGGACTCCTGGTTTGAGAATACGATGGTAATTTCCATATTTCTAGACTTAAGCTTAAAAACATGGCGTTTAAAGGGAAAAACCAGAAACAGCCCCCGTACGGCAGCGTGGGTGGCACCAACACTTCCCACGGGACCAATGTAACTCATTATAACTGCCCGCGTAGCCACGGGACTCCTGGTTTGAGAATATGACGGTAATTTGAATATTTCTGGACTTAGGCTTAAAAGCAAGGCGTTAGTGGGTGAAAACCCAAAACAGCCCCCGAACGGCCCTGTGAGTGACACTAACACCTCGCACGGGTCCAATGTAACTCGTAGGAACTTATTGCGCGATCATGGGAGTCCCGGTTTGAGAATTCAACGATAATTTGCATATTTCTAGATTTAGGCAAAACATGGCGTTTAAAGGGAAAAACCTGAAACAACCCCCGTACAGCCCCGTGGGTGGCACTAACTCCTCCTACGGGACCAATGTAACTTGTTGGAACTGCCCGCGCAGCCACGGGACTCCCGATTTGAGAATATGATGGTAATTTGAATATTTCTAGACTTAGTCTTAAAAACATGGCGTTAGTTGGTGAAAACCCGAAACAGCCCCCGGACGGCCCCATGAGTGGCACAAACACCTCGCACGGGTCTAATGTAACTCGTAGGAACTTAGCGCGTGAGCACGAGACTCTCGATTTGAGAATACGATGATAATTTTGCATATTTCTAGACTTAGGAAAAATATGGCGTTGGTGGGGGAAAACTCGAAACAACCCTTTAACGGCCTCGTGGGAGGCACTAACACCACCCACGGAGCTAGTGTAACTCGTAGGAACTGACCACGCAGCCGCGGGACTCCCAGTTTGAGAATACAATGATAATATGCATATTTCTAGACTTAGGCTTTAAAACATGGTGTTAGAGGGTGAAAATCCAAAACAACCCGCGAACGGCCCCGTGGGTGGCACCAACACCTCCCATGGGACTAATGTAACTCGTAGGAACTGACCACGTAGCCGCGGGACTCCTGGTTTGAGAATACAACGATAATTTGCATATTTATAGACTTAGGCTTAAAAACATGACGTTAGAGGGTGAAAACCCAAAACAACCCCTGACTGGCCCCATGGGAGGCACCAACACCTCCCACGGGACCAATGTAGCTCGTAGGAACTGACCGCGCGGCCGCGGGATTCCCGATTTGAGAATACGATGGTAATTTGTATATTTCTAGACTTAGCATTAAAAACATGGCGTTAGAGGGTGAAAAGCCATAACAACCCCCGTACGGCCCCATGGGTGGCACCAATACCTCCCACGGGACCAATGTAACTTGTAGGAACTACCTGTGTTTCTATGAGACTCCCAGTTTGAGAATACGACGGTAATTTCCATATTTATAAACTTAAGCTTAAAAACATAGCGTTTAAAGGGAAAAACCAGAAACAACCCCCGTACGGCACCGTGGGTGGCACCAACACCTCCCACGGGACCATTGTAACTCATTGGAACTGCCCGCGCAGCTATGGGACTTCCGGTTTGAGAATACGACAACAATTTGAATATTTTTGGACTTAGGCAAAACATGGCGTTTAAGGGGAAAAACCTGAAACAACCCCGTACAACCCCGTGGGTGGCACTAACACCTCCCACGGGACCAATGTAACTCGTTGGAACTGCCCGTGCAGCCATGTGACTCCCGGTTTGAGAATACAATGATAATTTGCATATTTCTAGACCTAGGCTTATAAACATGGCGTTAGAGGGTGAAAATCCAAAACAGAACGTGAAGGGCCCCGTGAGTGGCATAAACACCTCTCACGGGTCTAATGTAACTCGTAGGAACTTACTGCACGATCACGAGACTCCCGATTTGAGAATATGGCGTTAGTGGGGGAAACTCAAAACAACCCCTCAACGGCCCCGTGGTAGGCACTAACACCTCCCACAGGACTAGTGTAACTCGTAGGAACTGACCATGCAGCCGCGGGACTCCCGGTATAGGAATACAATGATAATTTGGATATTTCTAGACTTAGGCTTAAAAACATGGTGTTAGAGGGTGAAAACCCAAAACAACCCCCGAACGGCCCCGTGGGTGGCACCAACACCTCCTACGGGACAAATATAACTCGTAGGAACTGACCACGTAGACGAGGGTCTCCCGGTTTTTGAATACGACGGTAATTTGCAAATTTCTAGACTTAGGCTTAAAAACATGGCGTTAGAGGGTGAAAACCCAAAACAGCCCCCGTACGGCCCCGTGGGTGGTACCAACACCTCCCACGGGACTAATGTCACTCGTAGGAACTGACTGCGTAGCCATGGGACTCCCGATTTGAGAATACAATGGTAATTTGTATATTTCTAGACTTAGTCATGAAAACATGGTGTTTAAAGGGAAAAACCTAAAACAACCCCCGTACGGCCCCGTGGATGGTACCAACACCTCCCACGGGACCAATGTAACTCGTAGGAACTGCCCGCATAGACACGAGACTCTCGGTTTGAGAATACGACGGTAATTTGAATAGATCTAGACTTAGGCTTAAAAATATGGCGTTAGTGGGCGAAAACCCGAAACTGCCCCTGAACGGCCCCGTGAGTGGCACCAACACCTCGCACGGGTCCAAAGTAACTCGTAGGAACTCACCGCACGATCACGGGACTCCCGATTTGAGAATACGACGATAATTTGCATATTTCTAGACTTAGGCAAAACATGGCGTTAGTGGGGGGAAACTCGAAACAACCCCCGAACGACCCCGTGGGAGGTACCAACACCTCCCACCGATCCAATATAACTCGTAGGAATTGACCACGCAGCCGTGGGACTCCCGATTTGAGAATACGAAGATAATTTGAATATTTATGACTTAGGCTTAAAAAGATGGCGTTAGAGGGTGAAAACCTAAAATAGCCCCCAAACGGCCCCATGGGAGGCTCCAACACCTCCCACGTGACCAATGTAACTCGTAGGAACTGACCACGTAGCCGCGAGACTCCCATTTTGATAATACGACGATAATTTGCATATTTCTAGACTTTGGTTTAAAAACATGGCGTTAGATGGTGAAAACCGAAAACGGCCCTCGAACGGCCCCGTGGGTGGCACCAACACCTCCCACGGGACCAATGTAACTCGTAGGAAACCAACCGTGTAGCCGCGGGACTCCCGGTTTGAGAATATGATGATAATTTGCATATTTCTAGACTTAGGCTTAAAAACATGACGTTAGAGGGTGAAAATCCAAAACTGCCCCCGAATGGCCCCACGGGAGGCACCAACACCTCCCACCGGACCAATGTAGCTCGTAGGAAATGATCGCGCGGTCGCGGGACTCCCGATTTGAGAATATGACAGTAATTTGCATATTTCTAGACTTAGGATTAAAAACATGGCGTTAGAGGGTGAAAGCCCATAACAACCCCCGTACGGCCCCGTGGGTAGCACCAATACCGCCCACGGGACCATTGTAACTTTTAGGAACTGCCCGCGTTGCCACGGGACTCCCGATTTGAGAATACGATGATAATTTCCATTTTTCTAGACTTAAGCTTAAAAACATGGCGTTTAAAGGGAAAAACCAGAAACAACCCCCGTACGGCACCGTGGGTGGCACCAACACCTCCCACGGGACCAATGTAACTCATTGGAACTGCCCGCGCAGCCACGGGAATCCCGGTTTGTGAATACGATGGTAATTTAAATATTTCTGGACTTAGGCTTAAAAACAAGGCGTTAGTGGGTGAAAACCCAAAACAGCCCCCGAACGGCCCTTTGAGTGACACTTACACCTCGCACGGGTCCAATGTAACTCGTAGGAACTTATTGCGCGATCACGGGACTCCCAATTTGAGAATACGATGATAATTTACATATCTCTAGATTTAGGCAAAACATGGCATTTAAAGGGAAAAACCTGAAACTGCCACCGTACAGCCCCGTGGGTGGCACTAACACCTCCCACGGGCCAATATAACTCGTTGGAACTGCCCGCGTAGCCACGGGACTCTCGATTTGAGAATATGACGGTAATTTGAATATTTCTAGACTTGGGCTTAAAAACATAGCGTTAGTGGGTGAAAACCCGAAATAGCCCCCGAACGGTCCCGTGAGTGGAACAAACACCTCGCACGGGTCTAATGTAACTCATAGGAACTTATCGCGCGAGCACGAGACTCCCGATTTGAGAATACGATGATAATTTGCATATTTCCAGACTTAGGCAAAATATTGCGTTAGTGGGGGAAAACTAGAAATAACCCCTTAACGGCCCATTGGGAGGCACTAACACCTCCCACGAGACTAGTGTAACTCGTAGGAACTGACCACGCATCCGTGGGACTCCCGGTTTGAGAATACGATGATAATTTGGATACTTCTAGGCTTAGGCTTAAAAACATGGTGTTAGAGGGTGAAAATCCAAAACAGCCCCCGAACAGCCCCGTGGGTGGCACCAACACCTCCCATGGGACCAATGTAACTCGTAGGAACTGACCACGTAGCCGCGGGTTTCCCGATTTTATAATGCGATGGTAATTTGCATACTTCTAGACTTAGGCTTAAAAACATGGCGTTAGAGGGTGAAAATCCAAAACAGCCCCCGAACGGCCCCTTGGGAGGCACCAACACCTCCCACGGGACCAATGTAGCTCGTAGGAACTGAGTGCGCAGCCGCGGAACTTTCGATTTTAGAATACGATGATAATTTGCATATTTCTAGACTTAGGCTTAAAAACATGACGTTAGAGGCTGAAAACCCCAAACAGCACCTGAACGGCCCCGTGGGTGGAGCCAACACCTCCCACGGGACCAATGTAACTCGTAGGAATTGAACGTGAAGCCGTGGGACTCCCGATTTGAGAATATGACGGTAATTTGTATATTTTAAGACTTAGGCTTAAAAACATGACATTAGAGGGTGAAAACCCAAAATATCCCCCGAACGGTCCCGTGGGAGGCACCAACACCTCCCACGGGACCAACGTAGCTCGTAGGAACTGATCGCGCAGCCGTGGGACTCTCGGTTTGAGATTACGGGGTTAATTTGCATATTTCTAGACTTAGGCTTAAAAACATGGTGTTAGAGGGTGAAAACCCATAACGGCCCCCGTACGGCCCCGTGGGTGGCACCAATACCTCCCATGGGACCAATGTAACTCGTAGGAACAGCCCGCGTAGCCAGGGGACTCCCGGATTGAGAATACGACGGTAATATCCATATTTCTAGACTTAAGCTTAAAAATATGGCGTTTAAAGGTAAAAACCAAAAACTACCCGCGTACGGCACCGTGGGTTGCACCAACACCTCCCACAGGACCAATGTAACTGATTCGAACTGCCCGCCCAACCACGAGACTCCCGGTTTGAGAGTACGACGATAATTTGAATATTTTTGGACTTAGGCTTCAAAACAAGGCGTTAGGGGGTGAAAACCCGAAACAGCCCCCAAACGGCCCTGTGAGTGGCACCAACACCTCGCACGGGTCCAATGTAACTCGTAGGAACTTATTGCGCGATCACGGGACTCTCGATTTGAGAATACGATGATAATTTGCATATTCCTAGATTTAGGCAAAACATGGCGTTTAAAGGGAAAAACTTGAAACAACCCCCGTACAGCCCCGTGGGAGGCCCAAACACCTCCCACGGGACAATGTAACTCGTTGGAACTGCTCACGCAGCCACGGTACTCCCGGTTTGATAATATGACGCTAATTTGAATATTTCTAGACTTAGGCTAAAAAACCTGGCGTTAGTGGGTGAAAACACGAAATAGCCCCCGAACGGCCCCGTGAGTGGCACAAACACCTCGCGCGGGTCTAATGATACTCGCAGGAACTTACCGCATGAGCACGAGACTCCCGATTTGAGAATACAATGATAAATTGTATATGTCTATACTTAGGCAAAATATGGCGTTAGTGGGGGAAAACTCGAAACAACCCCTTAACGGCCCCGAAGGAGGGACTAATACCTCCCACGGGACTAGTGTAACTCGTAGGAACTGACCACGCAGCCGCGGGACTCCCGATTTGAGAATACGATGATAATTTGCATATTTCTAGACTTGGCTTAAAAATATGGTGTTAGAGGGTGAAAACCCAAAACAGCCCCCGAACAACCCCGTGGGTGGCACCAACACCTCCCACGGGACTAATGTAACTCGTAGGAACTGACCACATAGCCGCGGGTCTCCCAGTTTTAGAATGTGATGGTATTTTGCATATTTCTAGACTTAGGCTTAAAAACATGGCGTTAGAGGGTGAAAACCCAAAACAGCCCCCGAACGGCCCCGTGGGTGGCACCAACATCTCCCACGGGACCAATGTAACTTGTAGGAACTGACCGCGCAGCTATGGGACTCCCGGTTTGAGAATACGATGGTAATTTGCATATTTCTAGACTTAGGCATGAAAACATGGCGTTTAAAGGGAAAGACCTGAAACAACCCCCGTACGGCCCCGTGGGTGGTGCCAACACCTCCCACGGGACCAATATAACTCGTAGGAACTTCCCGCGCTCCCACGAGACTCCCGATTTGAGAATACGATGGTAATTTGAATATATCTAGACTTAGGCTTAAAAACATGGCGTTTGTGGGCGAAAACTCGAAACAGCCCCTGAACGGCCCCGTGAGTGGAACCAACACCTCGCACGGGTCCAATGTAACTCGTAGGAACTCACCGCGCGATCAAGGGACTCCTGGTTTGAGAATACAACGATAATTTGCATAATTTTAGACTTAGGAAAAACATGGCGTTAGTGGGGGAAAAAGTCGAAACAAGCCCCGAACGACACCGTGAGAGGCACCAACACCTCCCACTGGTCCAATGCAACTTTTAGGAACTGACCACGCAGCCGCGGGACTCCTGGTTTGAGAACACGACGGTAATTTGTATATTTATGGACTTAGGCTTAGAAACATGGCGTTAGTGGGTGAAAACCGAAAATAGCCACCAAATGGCCCCGTAGGAGGCTCCAACACCTCCCACGGGACCAATATAACTCGTAGGAACTGACCATGCGGCCACGAGACTCCCGATTTCAGAATACGATGATAATTTGCATAATTCTAGACTTTGGCTTAAAAATATGGCGTTAGAGGATGAAAACCCAAAACAACCCTCGAACGGCCCCGTAGTGGCACCAACACCTCCCACCGGTCCAATGTAACTCGTAGGAATTGACCACGCAGCCGTGGGACTCCCGATTTGAGAATACGAAGATAATTTGCATATTTATGACTTAGGCTTAAAAACATGGCGTTAGAGGGTGAAAACCCAAAATAGCCCCCGAACGGCCTCGTGGGAGGCACCAACACCTCCCACGGGACTAATGTATCTCGTAGTAACTGACCACGTAGCCGCGGGACTCCCGATTTGAGAATATGATGATAATTTGTATATTTCTTGACTTAGGCTTAAAAACATGGCTTTAGAGGGTGAAAACCCATAACAGCCCCCGAACGGTCTCGTGGGAGGTACCAACACCTCCCACGGGACCATTGTAGCTCGTAGGAACTGACCGCGCAGCCGCGGGACTCACGGTTTTAGAATACGACGGTAATTTGCATATTTGTAGACTTAGGTTTAAAAACATGGCGTTAGAGGGTGAAAACCAAAATAGCCCCCGTACGGCCTCGTGGGTGGCACTAATACCACCCACGGGACTAATGTAACTCGTAGGAACTTCCCACGTAGCCACGGGACTCCCAGTTTGAGAATATGATGGTAATTTCCATATTCTAGACTTAAGCTTAAAAACATGGCGTTTAAAGGGAAAAATCAGAAAAAACCCCCGGACAGCACCGTGGGTGGCACCAACACCTCCCACGGGACCAATGTAACTCATTGGAACTGTCCGCGAAGCCACGGCACTCTCGGTTTGCGAATACGATGGTAATTTGAATATTTCTGGACTTAGGCTGAAAAATAAGGCGTTAGAGGGTGAGAACCCGAAACAGCCCCCGAACGACCCTATGAGTGGCACCAACACCTGGCATTAGTCTAATGTAACTCGTAGGAACTTATTGCGCGATCACGGGACTCTCGATTTGAGAATACAAAGATAATTTTCATATTTCAAGATTTAGGCAAAACATGGCGTTAGTGGGAGAAAACTCGAAACAACCCCTTAACGGCCCCGCGGGAGGCACTAACACCTCCCACGGGACTAGGGTAACTCGTAGGATCTGACCACGCAGCCGCGGGACTCCCGGTTTGAGAATACGACAATAGTTTGCCTATTTTTAGACTTAGGCTATAAAACATGGTGTTAGAGGGTGAAGACCCAAAACAACCCCCAAACGGCCCCGTGGGTGGCACCAGCACCTCCCACGGGACTTATGTAACTCGTAGGAACTTACCGCACAACCACGAGACTCCCGGTTTGAGAATGCAATGGTAATTTGCATATTTCTAGACTTAGGCATGAAAACATGGCGTTTAAAGGGAAAAACCTGAAACAACCCCCTTACGGCCCCGTGGGTGGTACCAATACCTCCCACGGGACCAATGTAACTCGTAAGAACTGCCCGCACAACCACGGGACTCCCGGTTTGAGAATATGACGGTAATTTTAATATTTCTTAACTTAGGCTTAAAATCATGGCGTTAGTAGGCGAAAACCCTAAACAGCCCCTGAACGGCCCCGTGAGTGGCACCAACACCTCGTACGGGTCCAATGTAACTCGTAGGAACTTACCGTGCGATCAAGGGAGTCCCAATTTGGGAATACGACGATAATTTGCATATTTCTAGACTTAGGCCTAAAAACTTGGCGTTAGAGGCTGAAAACCCAAAACAGCACCCGAACGGCCCTGTGGGTGGAGCCATCTCCCACGGACCAATGTAACTCATAGGAATTGAGCGCGCAGCCGCGGGACTCCCGATTTGAGAATATGACGATAATTTGCATATTTTTAGCCTTAGGCTTAAAAACATGGCGTTAGAGGATTAAAACCCAGAATAGCCTCCGAACGGCCCCGTGGGAGGCACCAACACCTCCCACGGGACCAATGTAGCTCGTAGGAACTGACCTCGCAGCCGCGGGACTCCCGTTTTAGAATACGACAGTAATTTGCATATTTATAGACTTAGGCTTAAAAACATGGTGTTACAGGGTGAAAACTCAAATCAGCCCCCGTACGGCCCCGTGGGTGGCACCAACACCTCCCACGGGACCAATATAACTCGTAGGAACAACTCGCATCGCCACAGGACTCCTGGTTTGAGAATACGATGGTAATTTCCATATTTCTAGAATTAGGCTTAAAACATGACATTTAAAGGGAAAAACCTGAAACAACCCCTGAACGGCCCCGTAGGAGGCACCAACACCTCCCACGGGACCAATGTAACTCGGAGGAACTGCCCGCGCAGTCGCGGGACTCCTGCTTATAGATTACGTCGATAATTTGCATATTTCTAGACTTAGGATTAAAAACATGGCGTTAGAGGGTGAAAACCCAAAACAGCCCCCGAACGGCCCCGTGGGAGGCACCAACACCACCCACGGGACCAATGTAACTCGTAGGAACTAACCGAGTAGCCATGCGACTCCCAGTTTGAGAATACGGTGATAATTTGCAAATTTCTAGACTTAGGTATAAAAACATGGTGTTTAAAAGAAAAAACCTGAAATAGCCCCCGTATGGCCCCGAGGGTGGCACTAACACCTCCCACGGAACCAATGTGACTCGTTGGAACCGCCCACCCAGCCACGTGACTACCGGTTTGAGAATACGGCGATAATTTGAATATTTCTAGACTTAGGCTTGAAAACATGGCGTTTGTAGTGAAAACCCGAAACAGCCCCCGAACGGCCTCGTGAGTGGCACAAACACCTCGCACGGGTCCAATGTAACTCGTAGGAACTTACTGCGCGATCACGAGACTCCCAGTTTGAATATACGACGACAATTTACATATTTCTAGACTTAGGCAAAACATGGCGTTAGTGGGGGAAAATTCGAAACAAGCCCTTAACGGTCCCGTGGGAGGCACTAACACCTCCCACGGGACTAGTGTAACTCGTAGGAACTGACTGCACAGCCACGGGACTCCCGATTTGAGAATGCGACGATAATTTACATATTTCTAGACTTAAGCATGAAAACAAGGCCTTTATAGGAAAAAAACCTGAAACAATCCCCGTACGACCACGTGGGTGGTACCAACACCTCCCACGGGACCAATGTAACTCGTAGGAACTGCCCGCGTAGCCACGGGACTCCCGATTTGAGAATACAATGATAATTTGAATATTTCTAAACTTAGGCTTAAAAACATGGCGTTAGTGGGCGAAAACCCGAAACAGCCCGTGAACGGCCCCATGAGTGGCACCAACACCTCGTACGGGTCCAATGTAACTCGTACGAACTGACATCGCGATCACGAGACTCTCGGTTTGAGAATACGATGAAAATTTTAATATTTCAAGACTTAGGTAAAATATGTCGTAAGTGGGGGAAAACCCGAAAAAGCCCCGAATGACCCCGTGGGAGGCACCAACACGTCCCACGGGACAAATATAACTCGTAGGAACTGACCACGCAACCGCGGGACTTTCGGTTTGAGAATAAGACGATAATTTGTCTATTTCTAGACTTAGCCTTAAAAACATGGCGTTAGAGGGTGAAAACCCAAAACAGCACCCAAACATCCCCGTGGGTGGAGCCAACATCTTCCACGGGACCAATGTAACTCGTAGGAACTGAGCGTGCAACCGCAGGACTCCCGATTTGAGAATACGATGGTAATTTGCACATTCTTAGACTTAGGCTTAAAACTTTGCGTTAGAGGGTGAAAACCCAAAATAGTCCCCGAACGGCCCCGTGGGAGGTACCAACACCTCACACGGGACCAATGTAGCTCGTAGGAACTGACCGCGTAGCCGCGGGACTCCCGATTATAGAATACGATGATAATTTGCATATTTATAGACTTAGGCTTAAAAACATGGTGTTAGAGGGTGAAAACCCAAAACAGCCCCCGAACGGCCCCGTGGGTGGCACCAACACCTCCCACGGAACTAATGTAACTCGTAGGAACTGAACACGTAGCCGCGGGTCTCCCGGTTTTAGAATGCAATGGTAATTTGCATATTTGTGGACTTAGGCTTAAAAACATGGCGTTAGAGGGTGAAAACCCAAAACAGCCCCCGTACGGCCTCGTGGGTGGCACTAACACCTCCCACGGGACCAATGTAACTCCTAGGAACAGCCCGCATAGCCACGGGACTCCCGATTTGAGAATATGATGGTAATTTGAATAATTCTAGACTTCGGTTTAACAACATGGAATTAGTGGGTGAAAACTCGAAACAGTCCCTGAACGGCCCCGTGAGTGGCACCAACACCTCACACGGTTCCAATGTAACTCGTAGGAACTTACCGCGTGATCACGAGACTCCCGATTTGAGAATACGATGATCATTTAGATATTTCTAGACTTAGTCTTAAAAACATGACGTTGGAGGGTGAAAACCAAAAACAGCCCCTTAACGGCCCCATGGGAGGAACCAACACCTCCCACGGGACCAATGTAGCTCGTAGGAACTTCTTGCGCAATCGCGGGACTCCCTCTTTTAGAATACGTCAATATTTTGCATATTTCTAGACGTAGGCTTAAAAACATGGCGTTAGAGGGTGAAAACCCAAAACAGCCCCCGAACGGCCCCGTGGGAAGCACCAACACCTCCCACGGGACCAATGTAACTCGTAGGAACTAACCAAGCAGCCACGATACTCCCAGTTTGAGAATACGGTGGTAATTTGCATATTTCTTGACTTAGGCATAAAAACATGGCGTTAAAAGGGAAAAACCGAAAAGAACCCCCGTACGGCCCCGTGGGTGGCACTAACACCTCCCACGGGACCAATGTGACTCGTTGGAACAGCACATGCAGCCACGTGACTCTCGGTTTGAGAATACAATGGTAATTTGAATATTTCTAGACTTAGGCTTAAAAACAGGGCGTTTGTGCGTGAAAATCCAAAACAGCCCCCGAACGGCCCCGTAAGTGGCACAAACACCTCGCACGAGTCCAATGTAACTCATAAGAACTTACCGCGCCATCACGAGACTCCCGGTTTGAGAATACGATGATAATTTACATATTTCTCGACTCAGGCAAAACATGGCGTTAGTGGGGGGAAAACTCGAAACAGCCCCTTAACGGCCCCGTGGGAGGCACTAACACCTCCCACGGGACTAGGGTAACTCGTAGGAACTGACCACGCAGCCGCGGGACTCCCGGTTTGAGAATACGACGATAGTTTGCCTATTCCTATATTTAGGCTTTAAAACATGGTGTTAGAGGGTAAAAACCTAAAATATCCCCGAACGGCCCCGTGGGTGGCACCAACACCTCCCACGGGACTAATGTAACACGTAGGAACTTACCGCGCAGCCACGAGACTCCCAGTTTTAGAATGCGACGGTAATTTGCATATTTCTGGACTTAGGCATGAAAACATGGGGTTTAAAGGGAAAAACCTGAAACAACCCCCTTATGTCCCCGTGGGTGGTACCAACACCTCCTACGGGACCAATGTAACTCGTAAGAACTCCCTGCACAGCCACGGGACTCCCGGTTTGAGAATACGATGGTAATTTGAATATTTTTAGACTTAGGCTTAAAAACATGGCGTTAGTAGGCGAAAACCCGAAACAGCCCCGTGAGTGGCACCAACACCTCGCACGGGTCAAATGTAACTCGTAGGAACTTTCTGCGCGATCATGGGACTGCTAATTTTAGAATACGATGATAATTTGCATATTTCTAGACTTAGGCAAAACATGGCGTTAGCGGGGAAAAACCCAAAACAGCACCCGAATGGCCCCATGGGAGGCACCAACACCTCCCACGAGACAAATATAACTTGTAGGAACTGACCACGCAGCCGTGGGACTTCTGGTTTGAGAATATGACGATAATTTGCATATTTTTAGACTTAGGTCTAAAAACATGGCGTTAGAGGGTGAAAACCCAAAACAGCACCCGAACGGCCCCGTTGGTGGAGCCAACATCTCCCACGGACCAATGTAACTCGTAGGAATTGAGCGCGCAGCCGCGGGACTCCCTATTTGAGAATATGACGATAATTTGCATATTTTTAGCCTTAGGCTTAAAAACATGGCGTTAGAGGGTGAAAACCCAAAATAGCCTCCGAACGGCCCCGTGGGAGGCACCAGCACCTCCCATGGGACCAATGTAGCTCGTAGGAACTGACCGCGCAGCCGCGGAACTCCTAATTTTTAAATACGACAGCAATTTGCATATTTATAGACTTAGGCTTAAAAACATGGTGTAAGAGGGTGAAAACTCAAAACAATCCCCGTATGGCCCCGTGGGTGGCACCAACACCTCCCACGGGACCAATGTAACTCGTAGGAACAACTCGCGTAGCCACAGGACTCCCGATTTGAGAATATGATGGTAATTTCCATATTTCTAGACTTAGGGTTAAAAACATGGCATTTAAAGGGAAAAACCTGAAACAACCCCTGAACGGCCCCGTGGGAGGCACCAACACCTCCCACGGGACCAATGTAACTTGTAGGAACTGCCCGCGCAGTCGCAGGACTCTCGCTTTTAGAATACATCCATAATTTGCATATTTCTAGACTTAGGATTAAAAACATGGTGTTAGAGGGTGAAAACCCAAAACAGCCCCCGAACGGCCCCGTGGGTGGCACCAACATCTCCCACGGGACCAATGTAACTTGTAGGAACTGACCGCGCAGCTATGGGACTCCCGGTTTGAGAATACGACGGTAATTTGCATATTTCTAGACTTAGGCATGAAAACATGGCGTTTAAAGGGAAAGACCTGAAACAACCCCCGTACGGCCCCGTGGGTGGTGCCAACACCTCCCACGGGACCAATATAACTCGTAGGAACTTCCCGCGCTCCCACGAGACTCCCGATTTGAGAATACGATGGTAATTTGAATATATCTAGACTTAGGCTTAAAAACATGGCGTTTGTGGGCGAAAACTCGAAACAGCCCCTGAACGGCCCCGTGAGTGGCACCAACACCTCGCACGGGTCCAATGTAACTCATAGGAACTTACTGCGCGATCACGAGACTCCCAGTTTGAGAATACGACGATAATTTACATATTTTTAGACTTAGGCAAAACATGGCGTTAGTAAGGGAAAACTCGAAACAACCCCTTAACGGCCCCGTGGGAGGCACTAACACCTCCCACGGGACTAGTGTGACTCATAGGAACTGACCATGCAGCCGCGGGAATCCTGATTTGAGAATACGATGATAATTTGCATATTCCTAGACTTAGGCTTAAAAACATGGTGTTAGAGCGTGAAAACCCAAAATAGCCCCCGAATGACCCCGTGGGAGGCACCAACACCTCCCACGGGACCAATGTAACTCATAGGAACTGACCACGCAACCGCGGTTCTTTCGGTTTGAGAATACGATGATAATTTTTATATTTTTAGACTTAGGCTCAAAAACATGGCGTTAGAGGGTGAAAACTCAAAACAGCACCTGAACAGCCCCGTGGGTGGAGCCAACATCTCCCACGGGACCAATGTAACTCGTAGGAACTGAGCGCGCAATCGCGGGACTGCTGATTTGAGAATACGAATTTGCATATTTTTAGACTTAGGCTTAAAAACTTGGCGTTAGAGGGTGAAAACTCAAAATAGTCCTCGAACGGCCCCGTGGGCGGCACCAACACCTCCCACGGGACCAATGTAGCTCGTAGGAACTGACCGCGCAGCCGCAGGACTCCCGATTTTAGAATATGACGGTAATTTGCATATTTATGGACTTAGGCCTAAAAACATGGCGTTAGAGGGTGAAAACCCAAAATAGGCCCCGTACGGCCTCATGGGTGGCACCAACACCTCTCACGGGACCAATGTAACTCGTAGGAACAACTCGCATAGCCACGAGACTCCCGGTTTGAGAATACGATGGTAATTTGAATACTTCTAGAGTTCGGCTTAAAAACATGAAATTAGTGGGTGAAAACTCGAAATAGTTCCTGAACGGCCCTGTGAGTGGCACCAACACCTCGCACGGGTCCAATGTAACTCGTAGGAACTTACCGCGTGATCACGGGACTCCCGATTTGAGAATACGACGATAATTTGCATATTTCTAGACTTAGGCAAAACATGGCGTTAGTGGGGAAAAACTCGAAACAGCCCCCGAATGGCCCCGTGGGAGGCACCAACACCTCCCACGGGATAAATATAACTGGTAGGAACTGACCACGCAGCCGCGGCACTTCCGGTTTGAGAATACGACGATAATTTATATATTTCTAGACTTAGGCTTAAAAACATGGCGTTAGAGGGTGAAAACCCAAAACAGCACCCGAACGACCCCGTGGGTGGAGCCAACATCTCCCACGGGACCAATGTAACTCGTAGGAACTGAGTGCGTAGCCGCAGGACTCCCGATTTGATAATACGATGGTAATTTTCATAGTTTTAGACTTAGGCTTAAAAACATGGCGTTAGAGGGTAAAAATCCAAAATGGCCCCCGAACGGCGCTGTGGGAGGCACCAACACCTCCCACGGGACCAATGTAGCTCGTAAGACCTGACTGCGCAGCCGCGGGACTGCCGATTTTAGAATACGACGGTAATTTGCATATTTATAGACTTAGTCTTAAAAACATGGCGTTAAAGGGTGAAAACCCAAAACATCCCCCGTACTGCCCCGTGGGTGGCACCAACACCTCCCATGGGACCAGTGTAACTCGTACGAATAACTCGTGTAGCCACGGGACTCCCGATTTTAGAATACGATGGTAATTTCCATATTTCTAGACTTGGGTTTAAAAACATGGTGTTTCAAGGAAAAAACCTGATACAACCCCCGTACGGCCCCGTGGGTAGCACCAACACCTCCCACCGGACAAATGTAACTCACTGGAACTGCCTGTGTAGCCACGGTAGTCCCGGTTTGAGAATACGACGATAATTTGAATATTTCTAGACTTAGGCTTAAAAACATGGCATTAGTGGGTGAAAACTCGAAACAGCCCCCGAACGGCCCCGTGAGTGGCGCCAACACCTCGCACGGGTCCAATGTAACTCGTAGGACCTTACTGCACGATCAAGAGGCTCTCGATTTGAGAATATGTTGATAATTTGCATATTTTTAGACAGAGGTAAAACATGGCGTTAGTGGGGGGAAACTCGAAACAATCCCTGAACGGCCCCGTGGGAGGCACTAACACCTCCCACAGGACCAATGTTAACTAGTAGGAACTGACCACGCAGCCGCGGGACTCCCGGTTTGAGAATACGATAATAATTTGCATATTTATAGACTTAGGCTTAAAGATATGGCGTTAAAGGGTGAAAACCCAAAATAGCCCCCGAACGTCCCCGTGGAAGGCACCAACACCTCCCACGGGACCAATGTAGCTCGTAGGAACTTACCGCGCAGCCACGGGACTCCTTGTTTTAGAATACGATGGTAATTTGCATATTTCTAGACTTAGGCTAAAAAACATGGCGTTAGAGGGTGAAAACCCAAAACAGTCCCCGAACGGCCCCGTGAGTGGTACCAACACTTCGCACGGGTCCAATGTAACTCGTAAGAACTTACCACGCGATCATGGGACTCCCAGTTTGAGAAAATGACGATAATTTGCATATTTATAGACTTAGGCAAAACATGGCGTTAGGGGGGAAACCCGAAACAGCCCCTGAACGGCCCCGTGAGTGACACCAATACCTCGCACGGGTCCAATGTAACTCGTAGGAACTTATCGTGCGATCACGGGACTCCCGGTTTGAGAATACGATGATAATTTTTATATTTCTAGACTTAAACAAAATATGGCGTTGGGGGGAACCTGAAACAGCCCCCGTACGGCCCCGTGGGTGACACCAACACCTCCCACGGGACCAATATAACTCGTAGGAACTGACCGCGCAGCCGTGGGACTCCCGATTTGAGAATACGACGATATTTTACATATTTATAGACTTAGGCTTAAAAACATGGTGTTAGAGGGTGAAAACCCAAAACAGCCCCCGAACGGCCCCGTGGGAGGCACCAACACCTCCCACGGGACAAATGTAGCTCTAGGAACTGACCGTACAGCCGCGGGACTCCCGATTTTAGAATACGATAGTAATTTACATATTTATGGACTTAGGCTTAAAAACATGGCATTAGAGGGTGAAAGCCCAAAACAGCCCCCGAACGGCCCCGTGGGAGGTACCAACACCTCCAACGGGACTAATGTGACTCGTACAAACTGACCCCGCAGTTGCGGGACTCTCGGTTTGTGAATACAATGATAATTTGCATATTTCTAAACTTAGGCTTGAAAACATGGTGTTATAGGGTGAAAACCCGAAGCAGCCCCCGAACGGCCCCGTGGGTGCCACCAACACCTCCCACGGGACCAATGTTACTCGTAGGAACTGACCGCGCGGCCACGGGACTCCCAGTTTGATAATACGACGATAATTTGCATATTTCTAGGTCGCGCATAAAAATGGTCGCGGCCAAAGTCCGCGACGAATTTGTCACGGTTATGGGTCACGGACTTGGGCCACGACCATTGTTTTTCATTTTTTTTTCACGGTTGTGGGTCACGGATGAGGGCCGCGACCAATTTTATTTTTATTTTTTTGTCACGATCGTGGTTCGTGGATTTTGGCCTCGACCAATTTGTCACGTTGTGGGTCACGGATGAGGGCCGCGACCCCGTCTAGGCCTGGGTCACGGCCCAAGTCTGCGACCATATACCATGACCCCCTGGGCCGTGACCATTTTGTGGTCACGGACTTGGGCTGCGACCCACGAAATTGGTCACTCCCGAAATGGTTAGGACCTAAGTCCGCGACCCACAACTTTGGTCAGGGATTTTGGCCGTGATCAATCGCCAGTTTTGGTGTAGTGTAAGTTTCCCCCGCATTATTCAAACTAAACGGCATTAATTTATAACAATAAAGCCTTAAGGTAGCGATGAATTAGGTCTTCTCTTGATCCAGTCCGAATAAGGGAATTTTGATGATACCCAAAGTATACGCCCATGAAGCTCATACGCTAATGCCCGACCGTTAAGTCCATGAGCTGATCAATCAATGGTAGTTGAAAGCTATCCTTTAGGCAATGCTTATTGATATTGGTAAAGTCTACCCAGACCCTCCACTTTCCACTCTTCTTCTTGACTACGATGGTATTGGAGATCTAGTATAGGAATTGGAGTTCTTTGATGGAGTTGTCCTGGCATCAATTTTTTACTTCACTTTCCATAGCTTTGACCTTTTTAGGTGCGAACTTCATTGTCTTCTTCTTGATCGGTTAAATAGTTGAATCCATATGTAGCAGTTGATAGGTAGTGCTAGGATGTATACCTGAAAGATCATAGGGTTACCGTGCAAAGAAGTCGACATTGGTTCCGAGGAAGTGGAAGAGATGATCTACTTCTTCCTTGGGTAATTTTGATCTTATCAAAAAGGTTTTATCTGGTTAAGATGGGTCCATAGGAACAGTTATGAGTTCCTCCATTACACGTTCAGTGGGGGCCACTCGGTATCTTCCACCCTCAGTTGAATTCCCTTTGGTTATTACTTATGTTGATCGTCCTTCGAATCATCATCATTATGACTCTTCTTGGACTGGTCTTGCTTCATTTTAATGGAAGTTATAAAATAATTACGAGCCGCTGCCTGATCTCCCCTTGTTTCCATGATTCCCTGATCACTTAGAAACTTGAGTTTTTGGTAAAGATAAGAAGGGACGACCCTCATATTATGGAGCTAACTTTTTATCCAGAATGGCGTTGTAAGGTGTCCCTGACTGGATAACGTGGAATTTCATCTCACGATTCACTAGGCCGACTTTGACTGGTCTCTTAATCTTCCCATGAGGTGTTTTTACATCCCCGTTAAAACCAATCTGTGGCCCAACCTTTATGTCCATGTCTTTAATACTGTAACCAATCTTGTACAACATGTTGGAGCTGTATCCCTAGGGTCTATTAATTACATGTATACATCAAACTACAAAAAATTACACATATTTGAAACCATATAGGGCAGAATTAGGGTTTACCTTCGAGATCTCTCTGGCTTAATCTCGTCTTAACACAAACAGTATGTGACGATGATTCAGAATGCAGGCTCGATGCATCTCATGATCTTCTACTATATTCCTGATATGAATAATCACGAGCAAAGTGTGTGCTCTTCCTTCGTAATCAACTTCTCATCTCATGTTTTCTCTCCACTACCTATCCTTTTCACAAGCTAAATTAGGGTTTTTTAATCTCAAGAATAATGGCTTGCTGGAAGGAAAATGATCCTTAGGTACATATATATAGTCTATAGTAGGTACTCCAAGTAGAGATAAGGACGTGGCTCTTAATGGACTTGTAAAACCTAATCAAATCCAAATTCTAATCCCACTCCATTAATTATAAGTAATACCACTACATAATTATAATTGTTACTCCACTTCTTAACTCAAAATTATACTTTGAGGTCCTTATTATTAATTATTTCTCCCCACGTTAAGTTTACAGATACCTGTTAGTAAAATAAATTACTCATAATTTATTTAATTTACTTTTTTAATTCCTTGAACAATACACCTTAACTTATTTGTTATGCAGATTAACTGTGATACCCCGCTTAATTAAATACCGGGAGATCACTCCTTTATTAAATTAAAATCAAGGTGAACAGTTGGTTCATTCTTAAATCCATTTATAAAAAAAACTTTAACCATTAACATCATAAGAGTCACCCATTAAGTATAAGAATAAAAATAAACATTCAAGAGTTTAACCATCAATAATAAATCCAACATTAAAACACTAAGGGAAAACATCCCGACAGTAATAAATCCCGAAATAAAGATACTGAAAGTAAAAGAAATACAATCTCTGACAAAACCAACTAAGTAATGGAAAAGGGCGACACATGCCCCCACTGGATAAAGCTGAACTAGAAGTGGAGTCAACAATGAAGTCGTCTAAGCAATGGCCTGCAACTCCCACAAAAGCTACAGCACGTTCCATCCAAAGAATCCTAAGTATGACGCCCCTGTGGCTGGGCACCTGTAATACATATATATATGTACACAAGAGAGCAGAGATAATAGAAAATGGGTCAGAGCCCGAATGTAAAACCATTTTAAAAATAGTTTAGCAAGTATTTAAAATGCTTACCGGCTAATGCAACAGTCATATTAGTATGCGACACTCTCTTGAGAATTCTCACCTCTCATTTAGTGTGCACGTCTACCGTACTAAAGGATCTATATATCTCCCTAACTTATTCTCCATAAGTCTTAACACGTGAAATTAAGGTTATGATATTCACTTTGGAAAAATCTATCTCTTCAAGATTTTTTACGTTATTTAGAATAATTCAGTATTGTTATAACGTTTCTGAATACTCATAGTGATGTGAAACATTTATTCATTTCTTAACTACTTATACGAACAATATCAAGTTCCCATATATATATATATATATATATATATATATATATATACTAGCGGCACCCCACATAAAAACTATAGTGCTGGCATACTCTGCTATCAAGTCCCTGTATCACACATACTTAGGGAAATGCTAGTTCGGAATCACTCTCGAATTGCATTAACACAAACACATACAAATGGAGGCGAAGCATAGTTCCAAGTCCTAAGAGGTCAGCACATACCCATACCTCTCTTAAGACCGTCTGACTATCAATCAGATAGCCGGTACCTAGGAATCTTATGTTCTAGGGTACAAGTCAATATCCCCCATAAAGGTCCCATCGAGATAAGACTGTTCCAGTGCGAAAACCCCCGTGATAGCAAGTAGCCCGAGTACTATTTTTACACAGAAATAATATATGCACAATCACACCGTCATATATAAATATGTATTCACATCCACATTATTAAATTAGGTGCGCTCACGACCCATAATTATAAATATCCGTTATTACACATTCTACTCAATTATTTCATATAACGGACTCGTTCATTTTATTCTCGTAATTAAGTCATTCTAAACTCACTTCTCGTCTCTCGAAGTATTATCTTTAATTAAGTAAAATTTCAGTAGGCCCTCAATTACCTTCTACTCCAACTTCCTAGACATTTCGATTAGTAAATCAACGAACGTATGATTTTCTAAGTATAAATATTTCCCCCGATTACCCTTTATTTCCCTTCACATTAAAGTCCCACTTAACGGGGTTAATCTTGACCCTAATGGTCCTTTTTATGTTTCATTAAGTTCTAGCAACCCTAATCAAGGTTTACTACGCATAAATTCGGATTAAGCTAACACGAGCAAAAATGCAGATTTCCAGGAGGGGTCGATCGATCGATGAAAGGGGGTCGATCGATGCTCTGGGCTCGATCGATCGATCAAGCAGTTATGGCGAAACTGCAGAAAACCCAGCTACGGATATCTATTCCCAAACTCCTATAAATCATCATATTTTGATCCCAAACTCCCAACCAATTATACTACAAGTGTTGTATATCCATACAATCAATATCTTACGTAAAGCATGCGAATTTTCATCAACTATAATAAGATAAATGGGTAAAAATCTTCATAAATCTCAAGAACCCTAATATTTTTCTTCAACTTAGTTTCTTCCATTTTTCGTCCAGATTTTCTATCGCTAATACCATGGAAATTCGTGGTTCAACCTCTACATGTGAAATGGATTTCTAGAAATATGATCTCTACCTCTACAACATGCAATTTTTGTCTCCAATTAACGTTTTCTTTCAAGAACACTAATTCTAATCAACCCTAGACTAATATAAAAGATCATTAACTTGATAAAAGCAAGATAGATACTTGCCTGAAATTTCAGAGTTCTAATTTGTGGAAGAATTTGGTGTGGTTGAGATCCTTGTTGCGCGATCTACCATTTGGCGGTGACGGCGGTGCAACCGGAGGTGTTCTTGGCCTAGAACTCCTTGGAGAGCTTCTCCTCTTCCTCTCCAATGTCCGTCATTAGTTTTTTGGTTATGTTAACCCTAGAAGATAACACTTTCCATCTGATATAACCCTAGCAAAATCGTGGGTTTAATTACCCATAATTATGAAATGTCCAAAACGCCCTCACAGGGTACTAAATAGGCCTAAAAATGCCCCGAGACCCAAACTAAACCCCCGGGTACACTTTCTGACTATCTCGACCCTTTCGAAAACTTTGACGCACTCAAAATGACCATACGAGCAACTTATAATTTATTCACTTTTATTAATCAACATTTAGTCCCGACACGATACGGGCGCGTCCCGACTTAATTTCCAAAATTGTCATTTTATTCACACGTGACAATTTTTATAAAATAAATCTCATGTATTACTATACTCATCCAGTAACATTCAACAAATTTCCAATAATTACTAACTCTCGTCACGCTAGTAAATATTTAAAGCAACTTTCTGGATTAAAATTAAATTAATTTATCTCAATTAATTTTAATGAATCCCTAAATTTAAAAGCCATAAAAATACGGGGTATTACATTAACATATGAGCATCTAAAAGGTGTATCACCGGTCTCTATACCGAGATGTGGATCCCATCCATACAAGACTTTCACCATACATTAATCACCATTACCCAATCTATCAAGACTAATGATCTAATAATGAATCTCACCTGATAGGTCAAAGTAATAAATAACTCGTGCATGTGTCGATCAATCATATTCGGATTAAGAGCCGTAAGTAAACCTAATAATCATGAGGTTTACATTGTCTTATAAAATTAGAATAAAGACAATGACCTTAAGGAGGTCCCGTTCAATACACAAAAAGTTTACTAGCACTATAAGTTGAAACAATATTATTTCCCGTAATCAAGATAGAACTACTAAATTATTATGCTACAATCTTATTGATGGTGTGTAAAATTCCATCTAAGACTGTGAACGATAACACTTATATTCCATAATAATTGGTGAACTAACACTACACCGAAAATCATAAATGGTTACAGTAAATGGGTCACAATTTTCAATTATGACTAGGGATCACGATACAAACCCGTGACCCCTAACGATTTATCGTAACCAAATAAGTGACCAGGGTTCAGGATGACCTTATTAAGGGGTTGGCCATGGTCCAGATCCGTGACCAATGGGGTCACAATAATCAACTATGACTCACTCGTGATACAGAATGGGGCCCAGTGTCCCGCGCTTTTAGTCACTTTGGTCGTCACGATCATAACCCCTGACCAACATTTGACCACATACAGTGACCAATGGTTTTTTGGTGCCAAAATTTCCTCCATTTTGGTCACAAAGGTGGTCACTGTTTGAAATTGTGACCCCCTATGACAATTACCAATGAACATTGGTCACGGTCCAGAACCGTGACCCCTAGTACTATTGTAAAACGATCACTTTAGGATGGTCACAGTAAATAATCGTGACCAGTTCTAACTCATTAAGGGGTCACAGGTTTGGACTGTGACCCTGTTTAAGGTATAAATAAAATCAGAACCCTACACTTTATTTCACCCTTGGTAAAAATAAGAAAACTCTCTCTCTGTCTCTCGGCTACTTCTCTGTCTCTCTTCATTTTTCGATGACTTCTCTCTCTCCATAAGGTATTCCTTTCGTTTTCTCCAACAATTATAGTGTGTGTGTGTGTGTATTCTCTAGTGTGTTCTGTGTTTGTGTGTGTTCAGTGTGTGTTCTCCGTATGTGTGTGTGTTCAGTGTTCGCTTGGTGTATCTATATTCAAAAAATAATATCGGTTGTTGAATTTATGTGAATTCACATTCTTTCAAAGTTGACATATATTCATTGTTGTATTGATATTCAAAAAATGAAATTATATGAACCCCTTGATGTAGAATTGTACATGAAAACTAAAGTTCTATAATTATGTTCTTGGAAATCAATCAAGAAGACAATTTAAAAGGATTACGGGATAATATTGTATTGGATTGTTAGGTTGATGGTTTGATACGGATAATGGATACTTTAAATGGTCATTCTATTAGTTTTTTTATAATAAACCTTTAACTAATTATTTGCCTTCATGACAACCCTATAATAACAACTAAATGTTTAGAATATAATCATTTGTTGTGTCTTCACACCCTTCTATATATATTTTCTTAGAAAAAATGATAATGATTGGAAACAAGAGTATGAGAGGGAGCAATTCGATCATAATAAAGCATATGTCATTAGTTTGCTCCATATAAAGGGAACTCCGATTTACAAATATGGTAATATGAAAATTGAAAAATTTAATTACCTTACAAATCGTGGAGTTCGTCTCTCGCAAGACTACCTGTTCAATCATATTCTATTTTCATTGCCAAAATACTGTGATGAGGCAATAGAGAATATATTTTTTGTGCATAATCCCGACATGGAACCGGAGTTAGTGATAGAGTTAGCAAAGGTTGAAAAATATTCATCCTTTATGGATGCAATTTCGTAAAGAGTGCATCTACCCAGATTGTGACATCTCGCTACACATGCATATTAAAAATGAGCTTGAAAATAAGTTGAAGAAAAAAATATTTCGAGTTCATGTCATGAACATTTATAGGACTATTATAGATAAACTTTTGCCTACTTGGCCGCATGCAAAATTTCATATATTTTTAAAAACTAATACTGATTTGATGGAAATCAAACACATCGAGCATGTTTTAAAAGATGTCAAAAAGGTGTGTGCGTGTATATATATATATATATATATATATATATATATATAGAGAGAGAGAGAGAGAGAGAGAGTGAGAGAGAATCGTAAAACGTATTTTCTTACATATGTCGCTTATTTTTTTACTGATAGGAAATGGCGAACAAAAACGACAATAATCAACAAAATAGTGGAACGCTGCCAAATGAGCGCTCTCCTACACCACAAGCTCAATTCCTAACTCCTCCAACATATCAATACTCTACTCTGCCGGAGATCATTATACTCTAACTCCGACACCCCCAACTTAAGAAACCCCTGCTAATCTGACACCCCTAACTTCTGTTGCCGAGGGATCCCAACCCAGCCCTAAGAAGCGCCTTGGTTTCTCCATTGGCGGGGATATTTGGTGAAAAAGGTGATGTTCATATTTTTAAAAAAACGTTGTCTATCTATGAGAAAGATGACTGTGGACATAGGGGGCACATACAACTGGAAAACGGTTGGTTCTTCCTTAAAGGATGATATTTTGGATCAACTGAATAAGGCATTTTCATTCTAACCTGTTCGAAGTCGAAAGTTGTTTCCAAGGTAGCTGATGCTTTAAAAACCTATCGGAAGAACCTTAGGAAAAATTTATTCCCCAAGGAGGCAATAAGTTCCAATATTTTAGGGCTGAAAGAAAAAGTTTCCCAAAATATTGAGATGCTTACTCAGCAATGGAATGACTTCTTAGAGAATGAGGTCAGGGAGGGAAAACTAAATGAGAGGGTAAAAAATGAGCTCAACAGATAAAAAAAGTTCGATGTCCACAGACTTGGGGAAAAATATTATGATGATATCAAGGGTGAATGGGCATCACAGACCAAGAAGCCTCTGAAAGAAGGGAAATAATCTAATCGGGTAAACTTGTAGTTACATGCCCGATAGGAAAAGGGGCCAATAAATTTCCAGATAGACTGGCACTGACTTTGGTGAGTTTAATTTAGTTATCATATATATATATACACACATACACATTATAATATTGTTATTGTTAAAACCGTAGTCGAAAATATAATATTCTGTTAAAGGAAATGATAGAGGGAATGTCCCGCAGTCAGTCTGAGTGCAACCTCAATAACATTCAATCAGATACCCTAATCAAGGTGTTAAGGAGGAATATAAGGGGAGGACAAGAGGTGTGGGCTCACATATGCCAAGTATCATATTATAGAACACTACAACCTTATTAGACGAGATCTCTACAATGAGGGGTAAGGTGGCGAGGGGGTCGGAAGAAGGTTCCAAGATGAAAGGAGAGGTGTCAGAGCTTTAGAAGGACATGTCACTCCTAACGAATGAAATCCATGGATTGGTCAAACTCTTAAGTCAACAACAGGGTTACCCCCCTCAAATGCCTCAAACATTCCCATATCCTCCCCTGGAACATTTCCCTCCAAAATGCCTCCTCTCAGAACATTATCCTTGCAAATGCATACACCCGGAACATTCTGTGCATAAACATCATCTACGCACCCTGATTTTGGCTAGTCATATTATGTATGAAACTTGGTCGATACTAGGATTATTGGCACGTGCACTTTCATTTTCATGCTTTCCCGGACCAAAGTCCCTAATTGGCCTTTGATGATGGGTGAAACTCAAATTTTGGTTGATAAAATATACTCTAATTATGGAGATGAGCCTGGATACGTTGACCACGGGGAAGGGACATTAATTTTAAATTATGCAAATTATTTTATTACTTGGCTAGTTAATTTGTTGGGGAAGGCTACGCATTGAACAATGGTTTTTTATAAATAATTTTTTAATACTTTAATGAATTTGGTTGTAATATCTGTCTGTTTGAATGGATTTTCTTTAAATTAATTTGAATGTAATATTAATTTTAGATAGAGTTTAATTAATTTGGTTGCAATATCTGTTTCATTTGAATGAATTTTCTTTTTGCTCATAATATTTCTTTTTTATCATGTTTAATGAATTTGCTTTGAATTTGTTTTGAATTTTGAAGACTCCAGAATGGATCTCCCACAATACAAAGAGTGGACGGGAGAGAGTAAAAAAGTATCGTATAATCATGTGAAGGGTGTTCAAGAATTTATTAATTATACAAATAAAAATCTTAATAGTGATACAATTTTGTGTCCATGTAACCATTGTATGAATAAAAAAATTAAGCCTTTAGAAGACGTTGAATTGTACTTACTAATGTGGAGTATGATGAGAGAATTTAACATATGGATATTCCATGGGGAAAAGAATGTACCATATGTTTCGAAAGAATTATCGGTACATGACCTCGTGACGAAACCCCATTAGGTGGAAGTCGTGAACGAATCTTCAGTATATCATCCTTTGATCGATGTGAATTATGACCAAGTTGATGGTGAATTACCCGAAGATTAAGAATACATTCGATTGAAAGTCGATGGAGCTATACCTTTGTATAAAAATTACGAAGAAGGTCACTTGGTATTGTAAGTCATGATCAATTTGCATAAATTGAAGAGTCAATTTAGTTTTTTGGAAAACAACAGAATCAAAATTCTTAAGTGTCTTAAAGGCATTCTCCCAAAAGAGAACAAGTTACCAGACAATTACCCTAGCATGAAGAAGATCTTGAAGGATTTGGGTTTGAAGTACAAATATATTTATGCATGCAAGTATGATTGCATATTATACCGCAATAAGCACGAAGATAAGGATGAGTGTTCTACATGCAGTGAACCTAGATATGTGCCCCGTGAGAATCGAAAAGTCAAGTCAGCAAAATATCGCAATGCTCACAAGTTCCGCAAAAAGTTTTGAAGTATTTTTCCCATAGGACATGGCTAAAACGTCTTTTCACTATACTGTGGATAGCAGAGGCTATGGCAGGGCACGCTCAATACGAGGTGTGTAGGAATATGATGCATTATCCGATTGATTCAATCATTTGGAAAATTTTAAACGCACAACACCGTGAATTTGCAAAAGGTGAAATTTCCATCTTGCATTATCAACCGATGGGTTTGACCCTTTCGGTAATTTAAGTACTAATTAGAGTCATTGGACAGTTCTCATGGCTCCTTTAAGTCTCCCTCCAACACTGCATGAGAAAAGAGTTCACATTATTATCTTTATTGATACTTAGGCAGAAGGCACTCGATGATATATATATATATATATATATTCTTAGCCCCATTAATCAAAGAACTTGAAGAGTTGTGGGATAAAGGCGTGACGACGTTTGACTCTCATAAGGGTGAAAACTTCACATTTAAAGCAATGTTGATGTGGGCAATGCACAACCTTCCTACTTATGGGACCTTGTCTGATTGTAATGTTCATGATTATTATGGATATCCCATATGTGGGGAGGAAACTGAATCTAGTTGGATAACTAACAGTGGTAAGATGAGTTTTATGGGTCATCATAGATTTTTGCTGACCAGTCACCCTTTTAAGATCGACAAGTCTAACTCCTTGCCTATCAGTCACGATTATGAGATGGAACCTGCTCAACTTTCTAGTTAGCCGATTGAGGAGAATGCAAAGTTTGCCACTGCAGGGAATAGGTACATAGGCAAATACCCTAAGTTTATAAACCTGAATGGTAAAACTAAGGGTATTCGAACGACCCTAGTAAAACGTAACATATAGGCAGGGACACATCGCACGGGACCAACGTAACACATAGTAATAAACCGTGTAGTCACAGGACATCTAGTTAGGGAACATGACTAAAAATTTCAAATAGTTAGACTTAGGCTTGAAAACATATTGTTAAAGTGTAAAAATGCAAAACAACCACCAAATGCCCCCCACAAGAGGCACGGACACCATGTACGAGACCAACGTAACATGTAGTAACTGACCGTACAATCACGGGATAGTCGGTTAGAGAACACGACCAAAAATTACAAATAGTAATACTTAAGCTTGAAAACATATTTTTGAAGGGTGAAAATGCAAAACAACCCCCAAACGCCCATGGAAGAGGCACGAACAACTCGCACAGGACAAATATAACATGTAAAAACTGATCGCATAGTCACGGGATGCCCGATTAGAGAACACGACCAAAAATTACAAATACTTAGACTTACACTTGTAAACATGCCATTGAATGGTGAAAACATAAAACAACCCCCAAATGTCCCCGTAAAAGGCATAGGACATCTCGCACGGGACTAACGTAACACGTATCAATAGGCGGCAAAGTCACGAGATGTCTGGTTGTAGAACATGATCAAAAATTACAAATAGCTAGACCTAGGCTTAAAAACATGTCGTTGAAGGGTGAAAAAGAAAAATAGTCTCCAAGAACTCCCACAAAAGGCACGAACACCTCACAGGGGACCAACATAACATGTGGCAACTTATAGTGTAGTCATGGGGTGCCTGATTAGAGAACATGACCAAAAATTTCAAATAGTTAGACTTAGGCTTGAAAATATGTCGTTGAAGGGTGAAAATTCAAAACAGCTCCCAAATGCCCCAATAAGTGGCATGAACACCTCGCATGGGACCAATGTAACACATAGCAACTATTTACATAGTCACGAGATACCCGGTTAGAGAATATGACCAAAAATTACAAATAATTGAACTTAGGCTTGAAAACATGTCGTTGAAGGGTGAAAACACAAAATAACCCCTAAATGCCCTTACAAAAGGCAAGGACACCTCACACGGGATCTACGTAACACGTAGAAACTAACTGGGTAGTCATGGGATGCTCGGTTATAAAACGTGACTAAAAATCACAAATAGTTAGACTTAGTCTTGAAAACATGCCATTGAAGGGTGAAAATGCAAAACATCTACCAAACTCCCCCGCAAGAGGCATGAACACCTCGAACGGGACCAATGTAATACGTAGCAAGTCATCGCATAGTCACGGAGTACCCGATTAGAGAATATGATCAAAAATTGCAAATAGTTAGACTTAGGCTTGAAAACATGCCATTGAAGTGTTAGAAAACAAAACCAATCCCAAATAGCCCCACAAGCGACACGGACACCTTGCGCGGGACCAAGGTGACATATAGCAACTGACCGCGTAGTCACGGGACATCCGATTAGATAACATGACCAAAAATTGTAAATAGTTAGACTTACGCATGAAAACATGCCGTTGAAGGTAAAAATGCAAAGCAGTCCCCGAATGCCCTTGCAAGAGGCACTGTCACCTCGCATGGGACCAATGATACATGTGGCAACTAATCGTATAATCACGAGATGCTTGGTTACAAAACATGACCAAAAATTACAAATAGTTAGACTTAGGCTTTAAAACCTTCTGTTAAAGGGTTAAAATGCAAAACAACCCCCAAATCCCCGCCCAAAAGTATAGACACCTCGCACGAGACCAACGTAATATATAGCAACTAACCGCAAAGTCACGAGATGCCTGGTTGGAGAACATGACTAAAGTTTGAAAATAGCTATACTTAGGCTTGAAAACATGTCGTTAAAGAGTGAAAATGAAAATAAGACCCCAAACGCTCCCACAAGAGGCACGAACACCTTACACGGGATCAACGTAACTTGTGGCAACTGATCCCATAGTTACGGGATGCCTAGTTTGAGAACATGACCAAAAATTACAAATAGTTAGTCTTAGGCTTGCAAACATGTCGTTGAATGGTAAAAATGAAAAATATCCTCCAAATTCCCTCGTAAGAGGCACGGGCACCTCACGTCGAACCAACGTAACACGTAGTAGCTGACCGTGAAGTCACGGGACATCTGATTAGAGAACATGACCAAAAATTTCAAATACTTAGACATAGGCTTAAAAACATACTATTGAATGGTGAAAATGAAAAATAACCCCCAAATAGTCTCGCAAGAGTCATGAACACCTCGCATGGGACTAACGTAACACGTAGGAATTGACCGCGTATTCACAGGATGTTTGGTTAGAAAACATGACTAAAAATTCCAAACAGTTAGACTTGGGCTTGAAAACATACTGTTGAAGGGTAAAACTGCAAAACAATCACCAAATGCCCCCGTAAGAGGCACGAACACCTCATACGGGATCAAAAAATACATAGCAACTGACCGCATAGTCACGGGACAGTCGGTTAGAGAACATGACCAAAAACTACAAATAGTTAAACATAGGCTTGAAAACATGCCGTTGAAGGATGAAAACGTAAAATAGACCCCGAATGGATCTGCAATAGGCACGAACCGCTCGCATGGGGCCATGGTAACATGTAGCAACTGATCGCATAGTCATCGGATGCCCGGTTAGAGAACATGACAAAAAATTATAAGTAGTTAAACTTAGGTTTGAAAATATGCCGTTGAAGGGTGAAAACTCAAAATAGTCCTCTAATTTCCTCACAAGAGGCAAGAACATCTCGTATGGGACTGACGTAACACGTAGCAACTAATTGTGTAGTCATGGGATGTTCGGTTATAGCACAAACCAAAAATTACTAAACTTGAAAACATGTCGTTGAAGGGCAAGAATGCAAAACAACCCAATTTGGAGTGTTCTCACAATTATGCATTAACATATATTTTTGTAAATAAAAAACCAAGAAGAGGAGGGGCCTATACCATAATTTCCAATTTAGAGTGTTGTCACAATTTTCTACACTTTCAACACATTTGACATAAATTTTCATAAATCAAAAGAGACGTGCTAGATTCGAATGGAGAAGGAACATTTGGAACATATTCACATAAGAATTTGTTGTATTTTTATTTTTTTGTACATATTGAAGCAAAATGTGTTGTATTATATTTTGTATTGTACATAATTTTGTAAGCATGAGATGTATTATATTACATATTCATGCAAACATGCTTTTGTTGGATTATTATATGTTCACGCAAGTATGCGTTTGTTAACTTTTATTAAATATTGGTGAAATATTTATTTTTGAAAATTTAAAGAAGTTTAAAAAATGTACAATTTTTTTTAGGATACAGAAAAATAAATATTTTAACTTTTTATTTTTTAATTTGTCATTTGATCACGGCCCATAACCGTGACCATATATATTATTTAAAATTAAAATAAAGTTGTTGGTCACGGTTCATAACCGTGACCAGATATTTTTTTCATTTAAAAAATATAAATGGTCACGGTTTTGGACTGTGATCAAAAGAATTTCTTTTGAAATAAAACATCAGGGGTCACGGTTCACGAACGTGACCAATAGTGACCCCCTCGTGATATTGAAGTCACGTGTCCAAACTGTGACCCAAATTTCCTTTTTTAGGTCACATACATTAACCGTGACCAACAGTCACCCCCTATGATATTGTGGTCACGAGTCAAAATCGTGACCCACATTCCTCCTTTCAGGTCACAGGCCTGGACCGTGACCCGCCAGGGTGTTATGGTCATTGGTGATGACTATGACCTAAGTTCTCCGCTGTGGGTCACAGATGCCGATCGTGACCTAGAATTTTGTCACGCTTAATATTTTCAAGGGTGAAGATCGTGACCCATACTAGTGGTCAAAGGTCAAAACTGTGACCATTGACGATATATGGTGTAGTGTGATTTTATGTAGATAAGCCTTACTCTACACACCAGAACACCTACTAAGAAGAATAAAAATAAAAGATAACAATGATATATAAAATAATGCAAATATTATGTTTATACATGATTCTCATTAAAATAGAAAAAACTGAATGTTAACATCTAAAACTAGTACATAGAATTCTGGACCTTAGATATAATTACTAATCATAAACAATAACAAATAGAGAAATTACCACTACCAATTGTGCAAAATTGGGAATAAATAGAGAGGGATGAGAGACAGAGAAGAAAACCAGAGGTTAACGTGGTTTGGCTAAAAAAGGTGCCTACGTCCACATATGCGGTGTTGATTATATGTAATTCGATAGGCAAAAAGCCATTAGAAAGATGGATACAAGTTCTCTGGGTACTTCTCTGGGGTTTGTGTATGGCTGTCAGGTAAGATAATTTCTTGTATCCCTTATAACATGGATTGAGTGCTATTTATAGGTCGTTATATGAGAGTATAGTGGGAAAAGTGGAGTGCCTTTATTTGTCAGGTAGTTACACCTTTTACATTCCAAGGGTAAATAATTATGAGTTTGTTACAACACAATAAAGGTAGAATATTACATATCACTATCACGTGTGCAAGTGGTGTGGGTATGATTGCTGGTATTCCATCACGTGTTATAGACTGGTGCAAGATGGCATTGCAGGGGTTAACTAATAGTGTTAGTTAACACCATATTAATAATGACGAGATGGTCGGTAATACCGTCTAGCCGAGCAGACTCATACTTGGGCCAATGTTATTATTATGGACGACAAGATTCAATGTGAGGCAAGTTTCTTTTCTACTCTCTATAAGATACATGTTATCATTTGATAGGCCTATTGTGTGATACTAATGGTACAACAAAATCCCCCATAACTTTAATCATGATTAGAACTTATAGTAGATTCTCTTGAGTGTTGGATCCTCTGAGTATCCGAAAGGTGGATTGAGTGAGTGAAGTGTTAATACGAGAATGTTCTCAGATCATTGAATTATGATTATACCCGAATCTTACAGAATTTCTTGGGAGGGCTGGCCTGGACGCATGTCAAGGTTTGGGTGTGTATTAGGCATTATTATGACGCGCGTGCTTAAGGTGGCTTGTGTCAGCCCCCAAGTGACAGTTTTCTTCTCAAAGCATGAAGTCATCCATCATTTTTCAAAAATTAATCCTTGCTGCCATTAGAAAGTATAAAAGGTTGTTTCAAAATCATTACACCCTTTTTCATCCCCGATTCTTCCTTCGCTAGTGCTTTTAGAGAGAGAAAGCTTTGATCATTCAATATTCCGTCTTACTTACTCATAAACCCTTCCATTTATACCATAGCCAATGAGTCTTTCAACATTTTCTTTCCTAGTTAAGGATTTTCCCATCATCTTTAAAATTTGTTACGGTTTCTATGGACGCCAGCCGCCATCCTCTACTTTTTAGGGTTTTTTCATAGAAATATTCATAGTTACTGTTGATCCCACATTTTTTCCTCTTTATTTTTTCTTTGTTGACCGTAATTATCGAGTTTTTGGAGGAAAGTTATTTTAAGGTGGCCATTGAGTTCATTAGTGATTAGGCATAAATTCTTCACAATTATCCCCTTAATTTCGATATTTTTATGATCCCGTGCACTGCAAATAGCTTGGATTTGTCTTATATTTATGCTACTAACTATTTTTGGCAATTATTTCATATTTTGTGTATCTCTTATGTGTTTTACAGGTATTCCACTCAAATTAGTGCGAAAGAGAACGCAAAATAGTGAACGAAAGTAAGAAATGGGGAGTTCAAGGGCATTTTCGTAATTTTACAACCATATTTCGGACATGGGTAAAACTATAAAAATTAAGAGCTCTAAATTACAAGAACATTAGAAAAAGCGGTACCCTAATCCGAGCTACGGTGAAGAAATTATGCCCATTTGAAGTTGAGAAAGAAATCCAAGAAAAAAGGGCGAACTGAACTGAAGAGATTGAAAAACGAACCGATTCGGCCATTTAGTCACTCTTTCTAAGTGTGACAAGTTTCCAGATATGGGATTTTTATTTTGTGCTTATCTTTTAGCCAAAAGAGTTTTATGTTTTAGGACTCTTCTAAACGACCTCTACCTTATATATTTAGTCACTAGGACTCTTTTTATCCAGATTTCATTCATGTAAAAGCTCCATAATAAGTAGTAACAACTATGAGAAGATTTACATATTTTGCACCTTTAATTCAAGAGCTTTTCTAGTTTTTCTTCAACCTTTGATTTCTTCTTGCATGTTCTTATTCTTCAATCTTGGTAACTTTTATTTCTAGCACTTTTATTATTATTTATCATGTTTCATCTCTCTTTCCAAGAAATTATGAGTTCATGAAATGTTGATAACGTAGTTTTCATTAATTTCACCATGTTAGGCTAGGTTTTTAAATGTCGGGGTACATTAACCCCATCCGATGTAATTCATGATAGTGAAAATATAAGTTAGAATTAAAATCTTAGGTGAATTGTGTCGTATAATTGGTACGACCGTTGTGGACTTTTGATCTCGTTTGCCGTTGGTAATCGGGACACTTAAGAAAGCGATGCGAGTATTGGTTAATACGATATTGCTTTAATTCATCCTTTGCTTACATACTGTGCGGGCTACGATCCCTCATATATGTAATACTTAGGAGTATTAAAGATCGGGTTTTAATTCTTCCTTTGCTTACATACTGTGCGGGATACGATCCCTCATATATGTAATACATAGGAGCATTAAAAATCGGATTCATTTAAAGCTTTAATTCTGAATCTAGTATCATACGAAGTGAATTACTAGGGTGTGGGGGATTGTAACCCAACCTATCTTTTACATCTCATAGTTAAAGTTTTAGTTAAATTATCATTAGTCTTTTTGTTAATTTAGAGTAATTGCATTTCATTTTTTCATAATTTCATTAATTAATCATTTTCAAAAATTGCATCTAGTTGTAGTTGTTTCACAATTCAAATCACCTTTTCGTTCTTTTTAGAATCAAAGTTAGGGTTAACAGTCTTACCTTTGTCGTCACGTTCACTCGTCCTAGTTCCCTGAGGATTCGATACCCAAACTTGCCACTATACTCTGCAAAAGTGTAGTAAAAGTTTAGTTTTTTGTATTGTGTTCGGAAGCTGATAACAACGAATAGCGTATTTAGACGGAAGCTCGGTTTCCACCTCGATCAAAATGGCGCCGTTGCCGGACATTTAGGTAGACTTAGGTTAGATCAAGTCAACCTAAAACTTTGACCAAAAATCCAAAAACATAAAAATATATATATATATATATATATATATATATATATATATATATATATATATATATATATATATATATATATATATATATATATATAAATTCATTATCTCACGAAAGCCCCCACACAATTATGGTTTCCAATTCCTACTCCCGTTCACTCTATCAGTAGCTACACCCCGAGTCAAACTTCGAGTCACATATCTAGAACACTGGGTGAGTACACAGAGTCATTTGAAGAGAGTGCGAGCGTGACGTCTGACGCAACGAGTTTCGATACTAGAGAGGTTGATCTCCCCTATCGTCCCATGAAATACTTACTCTTTCTTGAGCGGTCTGTCACCCCTGGTTGCATTTTACTATCGTATAATGCCGGTCAGTTCCACTTTCACAATGGGATGATATAGATTCTCCATACGTTTCATGGCATGGATTCGAAAAAACTATACCTGCATATTCGTGAGTTCGAAGAGGCGTGTGATACATTTAGTGATCAAGATTGCTTGCAAGATATCGTTAACCTAGAGATTTTTTCTTTTTCCTTAAAGGATAAAGACAAGACCTAGCTATGGTCTCTAACCCCGAACTCCGTCACTTCCTTTAGAGCTATGTAGTCTAAGTTTGTCTCAAAATTCTATCTGCAGCACAAAACCAACTCTGCCAAGACTCAAATCCAAGATTTTTGACATCACGATAATGAGTCTTTTGATAGATGTTAGGAATGGTTCCAAGAGTTAGTAAGCGAATTCCCCCATCATGGTTTTGACAAACACCTAGTGATATCTTTATTCCATAATGGGTTGAAAATAACTTCCAAACAACTTGTGCAAATAATGCGTGAAAGACCCTTTTGGGATTTAAACTTATGCGATGTCAAGGCCCATCTTAAGTATGTCGCAAAGACTACTCAATCATGGGACACATCTAATCCCAATCGAGCTCGACCTAAACAACCATCTTTCAATCAAACTGCATCTGATCTATACCATTTGGATAGAAATACCTTAATAGACCGTCGATTCGATCATTTTGAGAGAGATATAAAAGCATGGTTTGATGATCGATTGAGAGATATCTCCGAATCCAACCAAGGTTCGAAAGAAAGTGTGTTCTATCTGTGAGGCGGGCCACTCCACAAAGGCATGCTCGATGATTTTTTCCTACAAGATCATGCACATCGAGAAGGTGAATGATATAGGAGGATTCAAGGGGAATTTAATGCCCCGCATGGGAACTCTTATAACCCTTCGTGCAGAAACCACCCTGGTTTCAACTATGGACAACCACAAGCTGTGATGAACCCACATTCACAGGATGTCCCACCTCCACCATCTCTTCAATACCAACAAGCACCACCACCTCCAGCTCCATATGTAGCTCCACCGCGGAGGAACCTCGAGGAAACAATGAACCAATTCATAAATTCTCAAGGTGTAAACAATGCTAGATATGAACGCATGTGCGCTAAAATAAATGCGAACATCTCCAAGCATTCAAGAGAAGGGCAAGTTTCCTGCCCAAGGATAAATACCTCCCCAAGGTCAACTTAGTGTTAGCTCCACCTCTACCGAACATCAGGAGCATTGCCAAGATGTAACCACTCTATGTAGTTGGAGAGTTGTTGATTTATCACCTCCCCTACATAACATTTTGAAAGATGAGGAGAATTCGCCTAGCACGAAAGAGGCCAAAGATATCTCCTTGAACGAGAGTGAAAAGGAAAACACTAGTGAGCCTGAGGTAGTAGTAAAACCACCCTCCGCTGCTCCATTTCCTCATAGATTGGTTTCGTCCCATAAAAGGACCATAAGTGAAGAGGTGCTAGAAGTGCTTAAGAAATTAAAGTTGAACTTACCTTTCCTCGATGCAATAAGGCAAATTCCATCCTATGCAAAAGTCATAAAAGACTTATTGAAAGTTAAGAGGAGGATGAAGGTAAAGAAGAACATGAGCTCAGTCCTTCTTAATGATCTCCCACCTAAATATAAAGATCTTGGTGCACCCACTATTTCCTGCATCATTGGAGAGAATAAATTCGAAAATGCCTTACTCGATTTGGGGGCGAGTGTCAATATCCTCCCTTATTCAATTTATAGGAAACTTGATCTGGGTGATCTTAAGCCCACAAGGACCACTCTCCAGTTAGCGAATCGAACTGTGAAGATGCCAAGGGGTATAGTTGAGGACGTGATAGTCCAAGTGGACACTTTCTACTTCCCGATAGATTTTGTCATTTGGGACACGAATCCCTCCTTTGCGTAAAATAAATCATGTTCCCATCCTTCTTGGATGACCATTCTTAGCTACGGCTAACGCAATGATCAATACTAGAAATGGGCAGATGGAACTCACTTTTGGGAATATGACTTTAAAAACGAACATCTTCAACACAGCCCAACAAGCAGGGGAAGAAGATGATCTTCATGAGGTGAGCTTAATTGATGAGATCGTAGAAGAGAACATTGAGGAAAATTTCTATTGAGACGCCTTAGAATCTTGCGTAGTGTCTAGTCATGAGAGCGAGGGAACTTATACTTAGTTTGAGAGAGAGTTAGGGGACATGAGCTTGGAAGAATTTGAAAAAGAATTCGGGCCGGTGGATGAGAGCCTTACAATTGAAGTCCAACCCCTATTAGGTTCTTGTAGTCACTTAGAAGAAAGAAAATGGAAAGATAAAATCGATGAAATTCCTTCTTTGTGACCATACATCCATACCATTTGATGTCCCGAAGGCGATTGAGGAGAAAATTTGTGTTTCGTCCTACTTAGAGCCCGACCCATGCGTTCCAAAAATTAAAAGAAACTTAGGTATTCCCTCTGAGTCGATGCACGTAGGCCACGTTTTGAGTAAGCATCATGAGGATCCCTTTCCAATTAATCACGATGAGTTTCCCGATCTTTCCTTTATCTATGGGCGAGGTCCCAACTTGTTTCGATTATTGGTTTACGATATAAAGACGGGAGAGACGAGGAGAGCATTGGACCCCGTTCATGGAGTCGGGTGAGTTTGTGGAGAGATGACCCTCGATGTGTATGGGGTGATTTTTATTGTATTATTGAGTCACGTGTTAGTGTCATTTAGTGTCTTTATGCATTTTAAATATTTGGTTGTTTTATTTGTCGCACTTCGTGTTTTGCCTTATTTAGATTTTAGTCCTTTTTCTTGAGGACAATGCAAAAGTCTAAGTTAGGGGGGGTCATAAGTGTGTCTTTCTAAAACTTCACAAATTTTCAAAAATGCCTAGAAATTTCAAAAAAAATGAAAATTTTGAAAAATCAAAAAATATTTTTCTTCAAAATAAATAAAAATTAGAATTCAATTTTTTCAAAAATATCATTAAAATTTGGTTTAAAGTCTCAAATTGTAAAACCACAATACACAAAGCCGAAATTTACCAAAAATGGAAATTGAGCGAACGTAGACGACTTTGCGAATAAATGTGGAGATTAACAAACCCGGTGAGATTAGAACCTTTCCCTATTGTGATTTTATAAATCAATCCGATTTAATTGTTAACTCAATGTTCGTTTCAGCATTTTAATAAGTCGTCGAGGATCTCAATCCTTATACTTTGACCGGTTATGGAAAATGTGAGTGATATTGCCTTCAAAAATGTTCTATGTAAATATCTAAATTAAATTAATCTCGAGACGCATATTTAACGCAATTAGTATTTCGGACAATGAAGTAGGCCCTCGTTTGTCACCCAAAAATATTGGCCATAAAAATTTGTGAAAAATTATCCCTTTGCTACCCATTTTGAGCCAAATAATTTTTTTTCAAGTTGTTTGACAACCCGAAGAACCCTCAAATTGGCCCGGAATTGTGAAAATTGATAATCCCAGAAATTAAGTCCGAAAAGTGCATAAAAAGGGGCAAGAAAAGAATATATATGCTCAACAAAAATAGCAAGAAAAGAAAAGTGAGGAAAATAGAAAAAAATAGAAAAAGAAGAAAAAAATGAGCAAAAGCCCAAAAAAGCACTAATGGACATCATAAGAATATTTTCCAATTCCGAAGTTCCCAACCATTCCCATATTATCCAATACACCTTTAACCCGAAAAAGTCCTAACCGAGTCCAAAATGTCAAATTGGTTACCGCGTGGAGAGCTAAAACACAAAAAGATAAGAAAAGAGATTAAAGATATGAATTAGAGGCAATGTTCCCATTTTCTTATAACCGTAATCCGATGATGAGATCCAATAACAATAAATTTTCGTCTTTCTATTTATGTTCGTGAACTTGGTTCCAATAAATTTACTCTTATAAATCACGCATACCGAGAGAATATAGCCACATTCTGAGTGATTCGTTTGTGAGAGCATTGCGTGAGATTTTGAAATCAAAACGAATTTTTGGATAAGTAACGTAATGGTCAATTGGGTGGAAATTCGCGGTTAAATTTCTGGCTTCCCACACACACACTATGATTTGAGACTGTTGAACATGAATTAATGATGACTATTTTCTAAAAAAGTTTGAGTTATACAATTTTTGCATATTTTGAGTTTTCTTTGAGTCGAATTTTGTGGGAATATTCGCTGCAAACCCTCACGAGACACAACTCGTCCTATTAGAGTAACCTAGGGATTTTAAGGCGTGTTGCATATGCTAAACGCAATCGCTTGCCCGAAAAAAAAGTATTCTATCCCACTAAAGTTTTTGAATGGTCCTTAACTCATTCTCTTACGCTTTTACATTGCTCAGGACACGCAAAGTTCTAAGTTAGAGGGATTTGATTAGGCATAAATTCTTCACATTTATCCCCTTAATTTTGGTATTTTTATGATCCCGTGCATTGTAAATAGCTTGGATTTGTCTTATATTTTTGCTACTAACCTTTTTTAGCAATTATTTAATATTTTGTGTATCTCTTATGTGTTTTACAAGTATTCCATGCAAATTAGCGCGAAAGAGAACGCAAAACAATGAAAGAAAGCAAGAAATGGAGAGTTTGAGGGTATTTTTTTAATCTCAAATCCATATTCTGGACTTGGGGAAAACTATAAAATTGAAGATCTCTAAATTACAAGAATACTAGAAAAAACGGCACCCCAATCCGAGCTACGGTGAAGAAGTTGTGCCCATTTGAAATTGAGAAAGGAATTTAAGAAAAAAGGACGAATCGAATCGAAGAGATTGAAAAACGAACCGATCCGGCCATTTAGTCACACTCAGAGTCCGTTACAAAAATAATCATGCTTTCTAGGTGTGACAAATTTCTAGATACGGGATTTTTATTTTGTGCTTATCTTTTAGTCAAAAGAGTTGTATGTTTTGGGGACTCTTCTAAATAACCTCTAGCCTATATATTTAGCCACTAGGACTCTTTTTATTCAGATTTTGTTCATGTAAAAGGTTCATAATAAGCAGGAACAACTAGGAGAAGAATTTACATATTTTGCACCTATAATTCTAGAGCTTTTTCTGTTTTTCTTCAACCTTTGATTTCTTCTTTCGTGTTCTTGTTCTTCAATCTTGGTAACTTTTATTTCCAACACTTTTATTTTCATTTCTCATGTTTCATCTCTCGTTACAAGCAATTATGAGTTCATACAATGTAGGTAACGTAGTTTTCATTAATTTCACCATGTTAGGCTTGGTTTTTAAAGGTCGGGGTGCATGAACCCCACCCGATGTAATTTATGATAGTGGAAATAGAAGTTGGAATTATAATCTTAGGTGAATTATGTCGTATAACTTGTACGATCATTGTGGAGTTTTGATCTCATTTGTCCTAGGTAACCGGGACACTTAAAAAAGCGACGTGAGTATTGGTTAATACGATATTGCTTTAATTCATCCTTTGCTTACATACTCTACGGGATACTATCCCTTATATATGTAATACTTAGGAGTGTTAATGATCGGGTTTTAATTCATCATTTGCTTACATACTGTGCGGGCTACGATCTCTCATATATGTAATACTTAGGCGCATTAAAAATCGGATTCATTTAAAGCTTTAATTCTGAATCTAGTATCCTACGAAGTGAATTACTAGGGTGTGGGGGATTGTAATCCGATCTATCTTTCGCATCTCATTGTTAAAGTTTTAGTTAAATTATCATTAGACTTTTCGTTAATTTAGAGTAATTGCATTTCATTTTTTCATAATTTCATTAATTAATCATTTTCAAAAATTGCATCTAGTTGTAGTTGTTTCAAAATTCAAATCACCTTTTCTTTCTTTTTAGAGTCAAATTTAGGGTTAACAGTCTTACCTTTCTCGTCGTTCACTCGTCCTAGTTCCCTAAGGATTCAATACCCAGACTAGCCACTATACTCCGCAAGAGTGTAGTTAAAGTTTAGTTTTTTTTGTATTATGGTCGAAAGCCGATAACAACGACTAGCGTATTTATACAGACGCTCAGTTTTCACCTCGATCAATTAGCCCAGTGTTTTAAAGTTTATTAAGGTTTTTCTACCAGCGAAATTAATATCGTCTTTACGCGAATTATTTTTTCCCTTGCCTTCCATTCTTATCCAATTAATGAGTTACGGGCCTATATTAGAAGGTGGTTTGAATATTTGGAAGATTTAGAATGATTTTTCCCAGGCATAACAGAGAGGAGGTTCCCTAGATCTCTTCTGGTCGTTTGTTTTGAGGACGAACCAGGGCATCCTAGGTATACCCCTACCGTTGCCTCATCTATAAGGTTTGTCCCATAACCCCCAACTACAGAGTCAATCTCGTATGAAATTCCATTTGATATAAATACTTTTGTGGTGGGACACCCAGTTGGTGGTGAGCAATTCCCCAACACTATGTCTATGTCTGTTATAGATCTGGATCCTTCTTCTCCCTGTACAACTTCTACTAGTAGTATATATTCCACATCATCTGTTATGGTTCCTGTTACTGAGGAGGGCACTCCTAAGACCTCGAACCATTGGTATCCAACTACTTCTGACGCCTTGAACAATAGCTATGATATCCTCGAGGACAAGCTGGATGGCTTGAGGGATAAGTATGACATCCCTTTGAGCATTTCCATATGGTTGCTAGATTGTGATGAAAGGGTCTATGATTGGCTTAATGCTGACGAGATTTATTTCTCGATTTGGGATCTGAAAGTGGAAGTTTGGCTTTCTCGTCACACAGTAACCCGGTCAATCCTAAGGGATTATGGTGTAGGTCCCACTTATCTCCCACCAAATGCCTACCAATCCATTCTTGGGTCTATGGAGTAATGGAAACTTCATATCAATTTTGACTTGACAGTTGACATATTTAGGTTCGTCTATGGTGAGAAAGATAATCCAAAGAAAATGGATATTATTTCGTTTCTCCTAAAAAATGTGACCAAAAGATGGTGGAGGTATTTCAATCTAGTAATCACAACTCGAAGAATAAATTCATCTCCATAAGTGGCGGATGGAAATTTTGAGCTGAAGAGAGAGATAAGTCTTGTACTATCCCTCGTTATTATTTTTCTCTCATTTATCTATACTGACCTCTTTTTGTGCTCAAGTTTGTTTACTGTGAGGAAAGCTACAAAACTCCTAGCAGCTCGTGAGAGTTTGTCATAATAACTTGTACCACCAACCCTGTTGAGTTCGAAAAATTATTCTTGGTGCAGAAGTTTATGGAATTGGATTATTACACTCTCCCAGAAGGTGTTCTTCTATAGGACGAGAAGATTGAATTGGCAACAGAGGCCGAAGGTCAATTTTTTACTGACTAGCAGATTTAAGAGGAGTCAGAAAAAGAAGTTGAGGAAGGTATATCTCTGAACTTATGGTCATCTTTCCCTATCACTTTAACTTATTTTTTATGATTTGATGTTCTGATCAAATTCCACTTTGTGCAACATATTCTTCCAGTTCATCCATTCCTGTAGATACAATGGCACCTCTAGCTCTTGACCATGTGGTAATGGATATTTCCAAGAAGAGGAAGTTGGACGGAAATGCCAAGAAAGAGAGGGTCGTTGCTAATGCTGAGGCTAGGGACCTTAAGAAGGCTGAGGCAGAGAAGAAGGATAATGCAGAGGCTTGGAAGAAGGCTAAAAATGGAGCCATGAGGTAAGCTGAGGATGAGGCTGAGGTTATTGCTGCTGCTAAGGTGAAGGGCAAAGGCTAAGCGGTGGCATATAATAATGGGCCTGTGCAGGACTAAAAGAGGCTAATGGAAGGTCCTCCTCACTATACTTTCCCCAAACAATAGATAATAATGGACAGGGGGAGAGGGTTCAGATTATGGGACTCTGCCACTGGTATGAGGTGTTGGATCTTCGTCTCCTTATGAACAGGTGAAACCCTTCATCTGGGATTCTAAAATCCTATCACTCAAGTGAAGTTGAAGAGTGATAAGTATTCTATCTTCTTCCATATAGAGAGTACAACAAATGTGGTCGAGTATCACAGTTATGCTCTTGATTTTTAATATATCAAGCAGTTTAATGATGATGACCTATGGATTATGGTGTAATATAGAATGATGGTGGTAAACATTAAACTCAACTAGTTCATATTTGATCTCTAAACGTTTACTGATACATTGACTTTTCATTTCAAGGTGCTATGGGAGCCACTGTTATGAGGGAAAAAGTGGCCTCATATCAGAATGAATGTGAGGAGTTAAATGAGGAACATGAAGATCTCCTTGGAAACTATCAAACTTTATCTGAAAAGATGAAAAGTTCCAGGGTCGATTATGAGAAAGTCTATTCTGAGCTAAAGGAGAAGGGCGATCAAATGGTTACCAACATGAGCGTCATGTGTCAGGTTGAGGAAGAGAGCAAGAAATTAAAGGAAAAAGCTAAGATAGTTGTAGTCAAGCTCAAATATGCTGATGAAATGATCGCCAAGTGAGCAGAGGATTTGAAGAAGGAAAATGGCACTCTGGTAGCAGCCAGTGACACTGTGAAGAGGGATAATGAAGCCTTAAAAAAGGATACTATTGACTTTGATCATGTTGAGGAGGAGGGAGTGAATAAGTTCAAAAGCTCGACGAGTATAATATTGACCTCATCACCTTTTTTGTGGAGGGTTATAACGAAATCAAGAAGTGGATGGCTAAGAATTTCCCAGACATCATCGAAATAGTTAACGGGTGGGAGAGAGATGATGAAGAAGCTAAATCCCTAGCAGCTGAAGGTGAGATTGTGGTTGAAGGTGATGCTAAGGATGAAAAAACTCCTGAGAAGACTAAGGCCCATGCTAACCAGACCAATGCTACCAACACTCTTCCTCTTGATCCTGAGGATGCTCAGATGTTTGAGGCCACTATTATTCTAGGTGTTAAAGATGAAGTTACTCATGTCCCTGAGGCATATCTATTTCTGTGAATTTTTTAAGTATTACTCCTTTATTTTTACTATGAAAACTTATTATTTTCTTGTAATGAACAAACTTATAATTGGTTGCCAATGAACAGATTTACCTTGTGATATCTATTGTAACTTGTTCGTTTCTTGCATTCTTATGCCTACTATTAAGATTTCTTGTTGTCTTTTAGATTTCTAGACACTTGTGCTTATAGTAGATGTCTTCTTAAAAAATGTTTCCCACTAGTAAATGTGATCAGATAATTTTTGACCTCGTTAGTCAGATATTTTTAACTTACTAACTATTAGATACTTGAGATAGGTCTATTAGTAGTTTAGTCTTATGATCATATGGTTGGATATTACCTACCTGATCTTCCTTACTAGATGCTATTTTTGGATGAACTTGGGATATTATTTCCCTAGGTTCTATTGGCGCTTATGCCAACTTACTGGTCGTTTGGATGAATCTTGTTGTCTTGACTAAAAGTTAGCATCAATTACTTGAGATGACTAAATGTATTAGGATTTATCCCCACATTAGACAATTATGGTCAAATCTTGTCATTTATATAAATGTGATAAATTTCCTAGATTTGGCAAACTTTTTGTTCGCGATCTATCGTAAGATGAAATCGCATATGAACTAAAATTATCATTTGTCACCTGTTCGGAGATGAGGTCATACATGAAGTTTTAGTTTTGGCGGAATATATTAAAATGCATTGTTGATATGTACATATCCAATACCCCAAAAACATTGAAAAATGGAAATGACATCATTCTTTGGGGGAAATCAAAGCTTTTTATTCATCCGTGAGTTGATATACAAAGAAGGAAAAGGATTTACATTTCACTATTGATAGTACTTCCTTAGGTTCTCAGTATTCCACATGTTTTTGAATTTTTCTCCTTCCAGGGTGTCACTCCTGTAAGTTTCTAGACGCAAAATAGCAGATACTCTATACGTACCATGCCAGTTAGGTTACAACTTATTTTCCTTTAAAATCACTTTCTTTAATATATAGTCTCCCTCTATTAAAGTGCTAGATTTTACCCTTCTGTTGTAAACCTGAGCAGTTCATTACTGGTACACAGCCACTATAAATACTGTGTGCTCTATGACCTCTTATACTAAATACATATCCAATCTTCTCATTAGGTCACTCCATAGCGAGTCAAAACTAAGGATGCGATGACTAGGTAGACCGATTTCTATTAGGACTACTACCTCTGTTCCAAAAGCTAATATATATGGGGTCTCACCTACTGCCGTTCGTGGCGTTGTTCTGTACTCCTAGAGGACACTCTGTAAATCATTAATCCAATTCCCCTTTGCATTGTCTAGTCTTCTTTTCATTCCATCAAGTAATGTCTTGTTGTTAACCTCAATATGCCCATTGCACCGTGGATGACCTGGTGCAGAATGTAGCTTCTGAATTGTGGAGCGAATGCAATAGTCTTCAAACTCTTGGTTATCAAATTGTGTACCATGATTAGTGATGAAGATGTATGGCATCCTGTACCGATAAATAATGTTCTTTCAGATATAGTGTAAGACTTTCTCCTATGGAATCTCTACTAAGGGCTCTGCCTCCACCCATTTAATGAAATAATCCACCTCTACCACTGCGTACTTGAATTTGGATCTACTTTCCAATAAGGGGACAACCAGATCTATCCCCCACATTGCAAATGTCCAGGGGGAGGTGATTGGTGTGAGGGATGCCATCGGAGTTCTGTGGATGGAAGCATATTTTTGGCACTTGCTGGCATAGTCTGTGTGGTCTCCCTTCATCGTGGGCTAGTAATAGCCTTGCATGGCCACCCCTTCACTTGATCTTCCTATTGAATGTGCTTCACAAGAGTCTTCATGAACCTCTTTGATCAAGTTACTGACTTGACTGGATGGACACATCTGAGCAGTGATATGATAAACCCTCTCCTCAACAGGATTTCGCCTTCTAGCACATATATTGTTTATGTGTAATGCTTTCTCCTTGATTCTTTGAGGTTTATTGGGCTAATGCCAATCTCCAAATATTCTCGGATAGGGTCCATCCAGGATGGTCCTAAGTCCAGATCCATCACATTAACATTCTCCTCATTGATACTATGGTTCATGAGGATTTTCACCGGAATTATTCTCCTTAACTCTGTCCTGGTGGCGAACACCAATCGTTCAAATGCATTTTCTTGATAATTTTCTACCCTTGGAACTATGACCATCTGGATTGCGAGAAACCCTACTAACAGCCTTTTGGCCTTAGCTAAGTATTTTGCCATTTATTCCTCTCTCACCTCACAAATACCTAGCACTTGGTTTACTACGAGTTGAAAATCAATGTGTTCCAATATTTGTTTAACAGCAAGAGATATTGGTGATCCAAGTCCTGTTATAAGAGCATCATATATGTCCTCGTTATTGGAGGCCTTAGATTTGAACCTGCAGGCATATTCAACATTGATATCATCTGGTGTTGTAATTATCAAACCCACTCCACTCCCCGTGGCACATGACGAGTCATCAACTAACATTTTCCAGATAGGAATATCCTCCTCAAAATAGGATTCGATTAATTCTCCATATCTAAATATCTTTTTCATATTCTCTAAGTCATTAACCTCTCTTCTTATTTTGACGATGACCTTGGTATGTCAATATTCTGTTCTGCTAATTTAAGGGCAAATCTCTCTCCCATAGGAATCTGCTCGTTTGATGGAACAAGTGAGATCTATTTTGAAGAATTCTACTCGGTCTGCTTTGGGGTTTAGCTCTCATCTATAAAATTCTTCTTTTCCACTTTTTCTATTGTGTTATCTTCTATAGAAGTTTGCTCGATTGGTTTTTCTTCATAAGTTAATTCAGTGATAAAATCTGGCATGGCTTGGCCCTTAATAGTTGATCTTAATTTGTATTAGATGCCATAATCAACCAACTCTACTTCCCAATCCATCAGTCTGCCTAATTTCACAGGTTTGTGAATGGCTTGGAACTAAGGTAGGTCTGTATAGACAATAATCGCATGGGCTTAGAAGTACGAATTCATCCTTCTAAAAGCTTCGATGAGAGCTAATGATAGTTTCTCTAATCTAGGATACCAAATTTTAGTTCCACACTATGCTTTGTTGGTGTAGTACACATGCCTTTACATCCCATCGTCTTCTTAGACCAGGGCCGAGCAGATTGAAAATTCAAACTCGGCCAAAAAAATAGATACAATTTTTCACCTGAAACTGGTCTTAAAAGCAATAGTGTGAACCTCCATATACCATTTTAACTGCAAGAATGTAGTCTGGCACTCGTCGTTCCCTTCAAAAAAATTTCACAATATTTTGAAAAATGGAAGGCACTTGTCTGTGGTCCTGGACATGAATCTATTCAATGCTGCCACACATACAGACAGTCTTTGAACTTCTTTATTATTTTGGGGGGATTGCATATTAATCATCGCCTTAATCTTGTCTGGGTTGTCCTCAATTCCTCTTTGATTAACTATAAAGCCTAGGAACATTCCCTCTGTCACCCCGAAGACCCACTTTGCTGGTTTGAGCTTCATCTGGTGTTTTTCTAATCGGTAGAAAGTCTACCCTAAATCTTTGATGTGTTCGGTTGCCATTTTGCTCTTCTTGAACATGTCATCAATATACACTTCCCTATTCTTACCAGTCTATTTTTTAAAAACTTTATTCACTAATCTTTGGTACGTTGCTCTAGCATTTTTTTGACCAAAAGGCATAACTTTTTAGAAGTACGTACCTCAGCTAGTGATGAACGAGGTCTTCTCACGATCTTCCAATTTCATCTTGATATTGTCGTATCCTGAATAAGAGTCCATAAAACTAAGTAGCTTGTGACCTAAAAGTAGCATCGACCAACTGGTCAATCCTGGGAAAAGGATAATGATCCTTAGGAAATGCTTTGTTCAGGTTAGTGAAGTCGACACACATACACCACTTATTCTTCTTCTTATTAACCATCACTAAGTTAGAGATACATTCTATGTACTTCACGTGTTCTATGAAGTTTTTTTTTTGCAACTTCTCCACTTCTTCTTACACGACAATGTTCTTTAACTGAAGACGTGTCGTTTCTGTTTAACTGACTTAACATCTTTGATTATGCTTATCTCGTGACAAATAAACTCTAGATTAATTCCCAGTATGCCTTCATGACTCCAGGTAAACACACTCTTTTGTTGTCTCAAAAATTCAACCAAGTCTTTTTTTAGGTCAGAATCTAATGATGAGACAATCTGATTCGTTCTCTTAGAGTGCTCGTCATCCAAGACAATTGACTCAATCTATTTAGAAACCTGTACTTTGACTCATCTCATGGATCAATTATTTTGATCAGGTAGGTCATCATTGGATTCTTTTATTCTTTTTATTTGGCTGAGGTGTAACAACAATATTTGGCCTTAACATGGTTTCCTATGACTACCCTGACCCCATAATGAGAAGGTAATTTAAAACACTGGTGCACTATAAAAGACTGCTTTTAATATATTAAACCCTACTCTATCAAAGATGATGTTGTATGCCAATAGAACGTTCTTCTCGAGGATAAAAAAGTGGATTTTTTCCATTCAGCACGTTAGCTAGGTGCCGGCTACAATACCTCGTATTTTTACGGATATTTAAATTACATGAGTGAGTGTAATTTAATGGTTCAAGAATTTTAAGTGAAAGAGAATTTGAAGTGAATGGATAAATATTAATTTGGTGAGTGACGGATTATTATTAATGTGTGCTATATTTACTTTCAAGAATAAGTAAATGAAGTTGGATTATTTTATATCATGTTGCGGTTGGACAAAGCAACAAATAATAATATTTTGTTCAGAAAATACGTGCGTAGTTGTGCTGGACATATAAAGGTGAATTTTTGTTAAGTGACTCAGATGGAAATTTCAAGTGCACGATTGGTTTCGGAAGGGCCGAAATAGTCAACATAGAGTACCTCGGGTAGTGTTTGGGTTCCAAGGACTTTTTGGACTAGTAAGGACTCACATTTGTGTATACGAGTCAATTTTGGGTTTAATAAGGGCATAACCTTTATTTTTTCTCTTATAAGCCCAGAGAAAGAGAGAAGAAAGAAAGAAAAAAAAAAGAATGAAAAAGGAAGAAAGGAAGAAGAAAAGGGAAAAAGAGGAGATTTCTGGCCAAGCTCCGGCGGATTTCGGCACGAGGTCGTCGAATTTATCCAACGAGGCAAGTGTTTAACTTGATTTAACTATTAAGTGTGTTTATTGTTCATATTATAGTTGGGGATGAAAACTATAAGGTTTTGAGTTTGGGATTCTGTCATAAAAATGGGTTTTTCAAAAATGATTTCATATAAATCATTGCGATATTAACTCCATATGAAATCTAGGCTTGAATCCATGTAAATGGTGTAATTTTTTTTAGTGAGAAATTTGGAGAAATTAAGATGGTGAGTTTAAATGAATTAGGGTTTAATTATTGAACAAATTGAGGAATTCCATGAATTAATTGTTGTTTTGGTTATATACAAGTGTGTAGATATGTATATGGGTGTTGGGAGATGTTAGAATCCATTAGAATTAGGTTGGATGAGTATTGGACTGAGAATGGGATAAGGAGGAGAGGATAAACTCGTTACAGTTAGCAATTTGTGCCAATTCGAATCTATTCGCAGGGCGGCGAATCGATTCTTCTTAGGCAAATCGATTCGGTGCAGGGCGAATTGCCTCAGCCTTGGTAGTTTTAAAAAAAATTCTTGGTTTAAAGGGATTTAAGGATAATTATTTTTGGAAAAAATATTAGGGGATCCTAAATAGAGTGTGAGGACATCTAGATAATTAAATGAGTGATGTGTGACCCTTGTGATTAGTGGGATTAAAATCCGGGGTATAAATTTTAGGAATGTTTGGGACGAACGACATTCGAGGAATTATTCAGTGGGTTCGTATATATATATATATATATATATTGTAAGGACATTTTTGTCCATTATCAATTTGTATGTCGTACGCCGTTACACCGTTGAAGAAAATCAAGATCGCATCTACATCAACGGATCCGAATATCAAAGCATCTTCAACATCATAGCCTCTGCGTGAATGAACTTGGTAAAATTGTGTTTTTACGTTCGTTAAAGTTCTTATTTAGTATTGGGAAATTTTTATAAAATGTTTATTATAAAAATAAGAAGTTAGTTTTTTCAAGTTTTTATTTTTCTGGGAAGCCGGACCGGTCCGCCCCTCAACCGGACCGATCTGCAATCGGACCGGTCCACCCTCTACCCGGACCGATCCGCTTGCTGCTGATCTAGTACACCCCGGATCGAATGCAAACTGATGGAGCCATATTTTAAAAGAATCGATCCGGTCATTCGGACCGATCCGCCCCCAAGCCGGACCGGTCCGCCTGGGATATACTCGAGCAGTTCCGTGTGTTTTTTACCCACCATCTTATATTTCCTATATATATTACTATTCCGATGGTGTATTTTTTCAAGTCTTTGAGAAAACATTTTTAAGAGATAAAACACAAAAAGATTTCATTTTTTGATGTGCCAAACATCTTTTTGATCCACACAAAAAATCCCAATTACTTTTGTGAATCTTTTGGAACCCTAGAACACAAGCTTTGCTATTGTTCAACCCTTGTGGAGAAGCCGTTCTCTTCTTCATTGCAGCCCTCCTGGAAAGGGAAAATTCCAGACGACAAACTTGTGGAGAAGCCGTTTCTCTTCTTCATTGCGGCCCTCCTGGAAAGGGATATTTCCAGCCACCGACTACAGAATCCGATACCTGAGGGTAATTCTTAGTCACTGTATTTTCATTGTAATCCGAAATTGTATGTTACAATATTATAATGAAAATAAAAGGTTTTGCCCCTTTGGGGGATTTTTCTTAAAATTGAATGTTTTTATCCTGCATGCTATATTTTATTTGATAAATCATATAGATGCATGTTTTAGGGTTTAACTAATTCTTAGGTTTAATTAAAATTGGATTTTATTTGAGAAGTCATAATATTTCCGTTGTATATATATATATAGAATATATATATGCCGAATAAATATATGAATAAATCCTAAGGTTCGAGTAGGATGATTCAAGAATACTAGCCAGACGTGATAAGCTAGTATTCGGAAATATTAAATGTGATAATTATATCATAAGTGAGTGAATACTTATTGGATTAAAATAAGTTTTGTGTATACTTATGAATTAATATGAATTGGTATATTCAGGATTATAGGCTAATGCCCCGAGAGATAGGCATGATAGCCGGATTTGATGTGATATATATATATATATATATATATATATATATATATATATATATATATATATATATATATATGTGTGTGTGTGTGTGTGTGTGAATGATATATTTATGATGTGATTATGAATATATCTGTATGTGAATGATATATTTATGTGAAGCATACCCCTCTAGTGTTGTCATGGGAAGTTGCGCGATGTGGGTGAGGCCCTTGGCTTGAGGAGCAGGGACCGTATAGTCCCTAGGTCATAGCGTCCATTTTTATATTGTGTGTCATTTATCAGGGTTAAGACGTCTTGGGTATGATTTGTCTTATTTCCATTGAGGAACTATGATCTCTTCCCATACGTTGTGATTTGGTTTTTGCTAAGTCGGTGTGAGAGTCCGACCGCTGGTACCCAGGATGACGTGTGAGTAATATCCTAAAGGGTGATAGCATTATAGAGACTGCATTGTTGAGTTATAGCTTTGAGGGATGGTTAGTATACTTATATAGTGTGTGATATATAAGTATGGATATACTTGATTCATATAATACACATATATATACATATATATATATATATATATATATATATATATATATATATATATATATATGGGCAGAATAAAGAATGGATTGTAAAATAATTTCTTGATTATCCTGGAGTGTAAATCCGGAATAAAATATGTGATATACGTATATAGAGATGACAATATTATATATGAAGTAATAACATTAAAATGTGATTAGTTTAAAATAACTAGTGAAAGTTATTCATAATGATCGAGTAAATCATAAGTGAGAATTATAATGCGTAAGCTCGTGCGAAAGCTTAAGATATTATATACGCCGGGTATGAAATAAAATAAGGTGATTTAGAGGTTTTGGAGAAACGTTAGTTAGGTGGGGTATCTTAACTAGGGTGTTTCAAGATACATGCGTTAGGTGTGCACTGTTAGATGAGAGGTGAGGGGTATCTCATGGGAGTGCGACACCAATTTAAATATGGAGAATATCATAGATTAAATATTAAAGTATGTTAAGCACTTGCTAAAATATTTTTCAAAACCTGGGCTCTGACTCGTATCTATCTTTTCCTTTTCTTCTCCTTTGTTATACTTTTTAGGTGTTCAGATACATGGACATCTGGATGACTACTCTTTCGAGTCAGACGTTGTTGTCGCAACTGTGGACGTTCGCAAGAAATCGTATAGTCGATTCTCTCCTTGTGATATAGATAGGAGGTACTATGAATGATTTTTGGGCATGTTTCCTAACTGTTGTCTTTTAATTTATTTTTGGCATTTTTATTTTACACTGATTCAATATGGTTGCATAAATGTTTTATCGAGACTTATCGATTGTTATTTATTCATTTTTGTTGTTGTTCATATCTTTGTATTGATGGATTTACGTGTTTTAGTGAAAAAGATTAGAAAGTTAAAAATTTGACACCGGGATTAATAGTTTATTAGTAATTAAATGGGTTTCGACAGAGATGCTGAGAATGAAACCATATGAGATTCCTGTTTAATTTGATATAGGAATGATCGCCCAGTTTTTTATTAGGTGGGGGTATCACAGATGGTATCAAAGCATCAGGTTTTAGTGTCCTTAGGAACCTGTGCGGACGTACTACGTTTTCAGCGTTGCTTTCTAATTGAGATAGAGCCCTATGTTTAGGATTCTTGATTCCTATTTGTGATATTTCGTTCTCCTGCTATATATATTATAGTAAATCTTATATGTGTTCAAGTGTGTTCATTTTTCAAACAACGAAGGACGACCAGTAAGGGGCGAAGCTCAATTGAAATTGAAGAATATTTAGAGGACGATGACCGTAGTTGAGGTCACCCCTAATGTTGATCGGGAAGATGGGGCTTTAAGGACTGTTAGGGCGCAACCTATATTTTCAAGTACCGCTATAGCAAAAAGTGGTGCTAAACTAGACTCACCCAGTGTGGTTAGAATAGGAGATAGTCAGAAGGGTCTTTTAAGAGGACCATCCGTTGGAATTTCGGTAAATGAGGAGATTATGTGTGTAGACAATAGATGTAAGATACCCAGATATTTTGGAATATAACAGGGAGTAGTATACCCGGAAGTGAAAAATTGGGGTAAAGATTTTTCTTGGCTTGGGGGAGAAATGTTGTAATAGTGTGAGTCGATCACCATATATTAAAAAGTAAAATATTATGCCAATGGAAGGATCTTAGGTAAGGTTTGACTACAAGTTCCTTCATCTTCTGTTCAAAAATAGGCATGAATGAAATTCTGAACTTATCACTGGAGGGACAGACGGAGGCCTTATCTAGTGAACTTTGTACCCGATGAGGTAGGTACGATGGAGAAAAGAGTCCTTAAGTGAGTGATGGACTCACTAGAATAGTCACCAGTACTTGAGGGAAATTCTGCTTCGACAATTGATGCAGATGGTGATGATGTTGTGATTTTGGCAGTAATGATATTAATGATTCTATGTGAAGGGAGCTAAAAGCGTTAAAGGATTTAGTCAGGGGTAATACTGGATGTAACGGTGCTATTGAAACACTATAGGGTGGAGATCCATTAGGGGACCCATATAAATGATTCATATAGCTGAATTCCTACCGAGTGACGATGGATTCGGTCGGGGCCATTAAAACCAACATTGTGTTCCTTAGGGCCAATAAAGGTAAGGAAACAATGAGGGTGGCCGTCAGAGTCGAGGCTACCAGGGTATGAGAGAAGGACAACCCTAATATGGTCAGTATGGCCATGTATAGTGGATTATATGAAGAGGTATTTTTATGTGGAGAGTAGGGCCACATACATTGCCTTTACCCGAAGCGAGTAAAGGGACAAGAGTAAGGTGCCTAGATGGGGTAGTAATTAAGATAGTTTTTTGTTCGGTTCGAACAGGCGTGTCATGTCCGAGAAACATTTCAGCAGCCAGGGCGTTTGGCAATGTTGAAATATGAGCTTTAACCTCGGGTGAATGAGGTATGCCTTGTGTGACACTAGTGGGTCACGGTATCTTGATTAGCACTAGATTCATGTGTGAGACGAGTTTAGTGTGGATATCGATAACATTATTATGTTTATATATTTTTCGCGGTATAGAGGGGTTATTTTTGGTTTCTTCTATGGGGAAATGGGTGAAGGCATAACGGTATATATTTGATTGCAATTACTCGTTTTAGTGATGTGTTATACGAGTATGATACTATCCTGAGTATAGACTAGTTAGAACGACAGTGGGCTGATATTATAAGGCTATCGTGTTAGTTATTCCAGGGGGATGTGTTATTTAGCGATGCCTCACCTAAAAGAGGGTCGAGCTCGCATTTATATTATAATATGATAGAGAATTCGGAGAGTTTATTTGTCTCGAGATATATGATCCGGGTGTGTAGGGACTTTATTGAGGTGATTTGAGGTATATTGGATTTACTGTTGAGTGAAGAGACTTATCTCGTTACTATGTTTAGCGCTCAGGACTTGGTGATAGGGGGAGATCATTGTTATATCACTCCTTTAGAGACGTGGGGGTTGAAACTTATATTTATACTTCTGGGGACGTAATTTTGGGAGTCCTGGTTATGTGTTTGAGGTTTATGGAATGTGATTACCGCTAATGCTGAGTGATAGAGTATTTGAGAAAGTTACTTGTTTGAATGTTATTTCGTGATGAGATACCCATGAACCTTGATTAACTTACTGAGTAGAGAGACGTTGATGGATTCTAGGGCATCAGTTTTGAATGTTAATCAAAGAAAGTGTAAAGAAAACACTCTAAGTTGAGAGTTATTATTTAGTATAAGCCCAGTGGAACATCTAATGCCGTGAGATATCCCTGGAAAATCTTCTTCTCACCACGAATTGAAGGGTGGAACAATGTCGAGGAGAATTAAATTTCTATTTATGGGGTGATTGAGAACACCCATGTGTCATAGCCACATCGAGAATGTGAGGCCAGTTTTAAGGAAAGTGTGTGACATTTCCAGTATTGTGAAAATATGCACCGATTATAGGGTGTATGAGTGCCCTGGTTAGTTGATTTCAAATCGTCCGAGATAGGAGGACGTGGGAATAAATGTGTGGAATATATGCCTGTGAGGCAGTTATAAACAAGCTAAAATGGCATAATGGATTGAACGTAGCGTGACAAGGGTAATAATTCAAGGATGTGTGTGCAATGAGAGTAGCACACCCGAAATAAGTTGAAAGGATGTGAGAAGCCATTTATAAGAATATCTATTAAGAAGAGGAAAATCCAATTATTATGGGAAAATGAAACGGAGTCTTACTCAGTTGAATGTTGATAGTGGCTTGCGCGTAAATAGAATGTTAATCTCTATATATTATAAACGAGCCCAAAAATGCGCATTGTGGTAAAAAAATGCAAGGGCCTAGACTTTTGGTACACCTCAGAGGAAGAAGGGGAGTATAAAGTACCACTAAATGTAAGACATTATAAGTGGAAATTGGTGTTAGGTGAGACATAGTGAGATTGTCTCTGGGTGCACCACTCATAGATGAAAATAAGCTTATTCGAGATGATCAACTAGAAAATTTTGTATCAAGCCAACGATTCCAGTGAGGGAATGGGAAGATAGGTTAGTAAAGAAGGATTGCACCGGTGGAAGGTTCAGCCTAATATTGTTGTGAACTAGGATGAAGTTCTTGAACCCCACCACCGATAGGCATTTCCGGGAAGTAGTGGGGATAACGTTCTGTTTTGGGCATGTCCTGTCACCTACGGCCCGATGAGTAGACGGGAGGTGAATGACGACTAGTAAGGTGGTATGAATGCGATTATGGAGTAACTGTGGTTAGTTTACTTCCGTAACTGACCTAACTTGTAATTGAAGTAAAGTATGGTATGGTAATTAGGAAGGAAATTACCGATTGGTTAAGTTGTGTGAAGCCACTCGTATCTGTTTGTTGTGGAAAAGGTGCCTATTAATGTTTTGTGTTGGAAAGCCTGGTCATTATCCATATGGTTGTTTAGAGGTGAGCGAATAAATAGACTTTGGATCGAACATGATTTATAGTACATTGTCGAGAGGGGCATTAACCACAAATTGTATGAGGGTGACTTTTGAGCGTCGCAAGAGTTACGTCACCATGAACCGAGATTTGAAGGACTGGCAGGAGTTGTCAGATGTTCTATTGTGCAACCTTATAATAGAATTTAGGCGATAGAGGGAGTGATTTATAAACTCGTCTTATATGGACTTCGTTCGTTGAAGCACAATGTGTGATGTGCCGTTATTGAGGTGAGAGCTTATGACTGATGGAGTGTATCAGTGTGTCGAGAATTGAACAAGCTTTCCATGAAGCCGGGGCTATAGTGGTTCAGTCTTTAGACGGATAGGTGCCACTCGCGGGTGTATAACAGAGTAACCCTTATGTTACCTTGAGATTGATTTTGGGTACAAAAGGGTGTTGTGTGTGGCTCAAGATCTTAAGTTTTGGTACAGTTTAATTCAAATTTCAATGACGAAATTCCCTTGTAAGGGGGGGGGGGGGGGAGAATGTATTACTCCATATTTTTATGGATATTTAAATTACATGAGTGGGTGTAATTTAATGATTTGAGAATTTTAAGTGAAAGAGAATTTAAAGCGAATGGATAAATATTAATTTGGCGAGTGATGGATTAATATTTATATGTGATATATTTACTTACGAGAATAAGTAAATGAAGTTGGATTATTTTATATCATGTCGCGGTTGGGCAAATCAACAAATAATAGTTGTTTGTTTGGAAAACACGTGCGTAGTTGTGTTGGACTTATAAAGGTGAATTTTTTTAAGTGACTCGGATGGAAATTTCGAGTGCACGGTTGGTCTCGAAAGGGCCGAAGTAGTCAGAATAGACTACTCGAGGGGTAGTGTTTGGGTTTTGGGGACTTTTTGGACTGGTAAGGACTCGCATTTGTGTATACGAGTTAATTTTGGGTTTAATAAGGGCATAACCCTTATTTATTCTCTTATTAGCCGAGAGAAAGAGAGAAGAAAGAAAGGAAAGAAAGGAAAGAAAAATGAAGAAAGGAAGAAGAAAAGGGAGAAAGAGGAGATTTTCGGCCAAGGTTTTGGGTTTGTAATTCTTGCACAAAAATGGGTTTTTCGGAAATAATTTCATATAAATTGTTGTGATATTAACTCCATATGAAATCTAGGCTTGAATCCATGTAAATGGTGTAATTTTGTAGTGAGAAATTTGAAGAAATGAGAGATCGTGAGTTTAAATGAATTAGGGTTTAATTCTTGCACAAATGGAGGAATCCCATGAATTAATTGTCCACTACTCCAAAAACAATAATTTGGCACATCCTGATATTAAAAATCTGGCACAGTTTAAAATTGGGCCAAATTTTGGCACGGTTTAATGACAATCTCCCACACTTTAAAATGGTGCCAAAATTTGGCACTGTTTTAAAGTGTGCCAAAATTGAGTACACTTATTAAAATATAAAATACCGAAAAAAGCATTAGATAACATTTCTTTCATTCCCGCTCAAGCCCCTCTCACTCATCTCATTGGCGCTCTCACCTCTCTCTCTCTGGTAATATCTTTCTCTCTATATATATATATCAAAGGTCAACGTCATCATCTCTCTGCCAGCTCTTTCTTTCTCTCTCTCTCTCTCTCTCTCTATCTCTATCTCCATATATCTCTTTATTCATTTGTCCAAGACGACCCTCTCCCTAGCTGGTAAAAAATAACCTCCTCCGATTGATAAAAACTCCGATCGATGAAATCGAGACTTCAATCAACCAAAGGTAGTACTTCCATTATGTTCGGCCATTGAGAAAAGCTTGGAATCATGGCATTCTTGTATTTTAAACAAATTTAAACCGAGACTTATTAAGTTAAACTTTGACCAAAGCTTTGAAATGTAGTTTTGATATTTTAAACAAATATATGTAACAAATTTACTTTAGTGGATGAGAGACAAGGTTCATTGATAAAGCTCAACCACTTGACACTTTATGATAGAGAGAATACTAGTAGAGGGACTATAAGAGCCACTCAAACACTTACACAGGACAAAGGATGCTCATAAAAAAAAATTAATGGTTTTAGAGAGGGTGGCCCTCAAGGTCACTCTCAAGTTTGTACAACAAGTTACCGTTTGAAATGATATTTACTAAATCACATATTTTGTCAGCATTATAAGACATATTTTCTTTTTGACTTTGGTATGAACCAGGTCTCGCCTGTCAGAGGGCACAGGCGGCTATAGACATATAGGGACGAAAGGTACATTCTAGACCTTATCCCTAAGATTACTTTTCATTTTTGGCACCCCAAAGGCCCAAACCAGCCATAGTATAAACCTATAAATATGACCCCTAAGCAAGGTCAATTCATAATAGAAACTCAAGTTACACTATTACTCTCCAAATTTGCACTAGACTAGTATTGTTTCCCTGCTCTCTTTAGGTGTCATAGAGATTGTATCTTCACTCCCCTATTACAACCATTATTCTCAGGAGATCTCTATCTCCCATAGTAATTTCTCCATTGTTACTAGAAGAGGAAGGTTTTCTACGAGACACACTCTTAAAACATTGAAGACCTTGAAGACAGAATCCATTGGAGTGGATCATGCCTCACTCGTTCTAGTTCTTCTCAGACCCCAGTTACACCACCCTCCTGCATCAACCAATCCAGAAGTCCAAGCCAACTTCTCGATGTTGCATTTAAGTGTTCGCTCACTTGAAATTCGATTTGTCTCACTTGAACCCATTTAACCGTTGGCATAAAAACGTACCAATCTCTGAGAATGTTCCATGGTAATCCCAATCTACCCTGAAAGCCAATATACCCATTTATCAAACATTAATGGGTCAAAATAATGTGCAACAAATATTGGGACATGCCAGCAAACTGAATCGATTTTCTTGGTTGACCAAACTGGTTTAGCAAGCGAACCGATTTGCTCTGCCCAACGAACCAAATTGGTTTACTAGGTTGCCCTTCATCTTCAACCTCGGGTTTTTACGTCCTAAACCCTTCAATGGAGGTTCCAGGCCTCCCAAAACCATAAATTAATATCTCACATCAATATATAATCATTCTAAAAGTAATTTATCACAGAATTAATTCTAAATCCAACATAAAATCTTAAGGATTTCTAATTAGTAATCTAATTCATTCAATCGAGAATTAATCATCCTTTGAAATTCATTGATCTAACACACTGTCAATGTTCTTCATGTTCGTATGCATAATCCTAGAATTAAAATCATGAATTTCTCCCTTATTAATTATATATCATGAACATAGGTTAAACACAAACCAAATCCCTTCAATTAATGCCCACAAATTTCATCTTTTAATTTCCCAAATTAGTTATTAATTAATCATGACTGTAATTAACCGTTGAAAATTATAATTATAAAGCAAGTAGGCCTTTTCCTTGTTGTATTAAAATCCGAAGTCTCGACAAGTAGAGATGAATTTGTTTCGTAGATTGAGTTTTCTCTTTTCTCCAAGATTTCCTTATCTTTGATCTCTCCCGTAATCTCCACTAAGCAGAGGCTAGAAATGAGGCTGCTATCCACCACACTTAACCGTAAATACCTCTTAATCACACCCTAATCTCGTTTTTAGGAGTATCCCTAAGGGTAAAAAGATAACCATACCCCCATACGGGCCCTACTATGTCTAAAAAGCCCCTGAAATCAAACTATAACCCCCAGGTACCTATACCGGACTATTTGGACCCATTTCGGATCACTCATGCACTAAAAAAGACCATCTGAATCACCAAGATAAAGATATACCATCATATCATTAATCGATCCCAACATGTGTGTACAGTATTCGTCGCCCTAAAACTGTTAAATTCATCATTCTATCTCCCTAACAACATAATATAATAATCCGTCGCTTAAAATATAATAATTCGCATCTCTATTTACTTATTATACGCAACTAAATAATAATAATCATAAATATTATTCCTGAACTTTCTTATTAATACTTATCGAAACCAATTTTGTTTCTCCAATTAAATTAATAATTAAATACACACGTTGAAATAAAATACTCATAAAACTACGAGGAATTACATTCTCCCCCATAATAACGGAATTTCATACCCAAAATTCAAACATACCTTCTAAGAAGAGCTCTAGATACTTTTTTCTCATGTCATCCTCGTACTCCCACGTCGATTCGATAACATTGTGATGCCCCCACTGTGCATTCAATACGATACCACCTTTAATCGAAGAATTCGCTCACTCGAACCCAAAATGGCAATAGGTCACTCCTCGTACGTAATTTTTGGCTGAAAATATATCTCCTTTAATGCAATATGCTGGTAAGCTAAGTCATCCCTGAGATACCACCTCAATGATGACATGTGGAACACATCTTGAATTCCCTACAAGTGCTCTGGTAAGGCAAGCCTATATGTCGTACCCTCTAAATGATTAGAAAAGGCCCCACATATCTTGGTGCCAACTTCCCCTTATTCTCGAACCACATCACTCCCTTCATGGGAGATACCCATGACAACACCTAATTGCCCATTTCAAACTCCAAGAATTTTCGATTCACAATCGTCTTGACTCTTTTAATAGTCCTAAGCTACCTGAATATAATTTTTTTTCAACTCCATCTTCATCGACATATCCTGAATCACGTCTGGCCCGAGAAGCTTGTTGTACCCCACCTCTAACATCCCCCACCTCAAACCAACACGAGGGATACCGACAAGATCTACTATACAAAGTCATGAAAGGTTTACTATTGGCATGGAACCTTAAATACCTCTTAATCACACCCTAATCTCGTTTTTTGGAGTATCCCTAAGGGTAAAAAGATAACAATACCCCCATACGAGCCTTACTATGTCTAAAAAGCCCCTGAAATCAAACTATAACCCCCAGGTACCTATACCGAACTATTTGGACCCATTTCGGATCACTCATGCACTAAAAAAGACCATCTGAGTCACCAAGATAAAGATATACCATCATATCATTAATCGATCCGAACATGTGTGTACAATATCCGTCGCCCTAAAACTATTAAATTCATCATTCTATCTCCCTAACAATATAATATAATAATCCGTCGCTTAAAACATAATAATTCGCATCTCTATTTACTTATTATACACAACTAAACAATAATAATCATAAATATTATTACTGAACTTTCTTATTAATACTTATCGAAAACAATTGTGTTTCTCCAATTAAATTAATAATTAAATACACACGTTGAAATAAAATACTCATAAAACTACGAGGAATTACATTCTCCCCCATAATAACGGAATTTCATACCCAAAATTCAAACATACCTTCTAAGAAGAGCTCTAGATACTTTTTTCTCATGTCATCCTCGTACTCCCACGTCGATTCAACAACATTGTGATGCCCCCACTGTGCATGCAATACGATACCACCTTTAATCGAAGAATTCGCTCACTCAAACCCAAAATGGCAATAGGTCACTCCTCGTACGTAATTTTTGGCTGCAAATCTATCTCCTTTAATGCAATATGCTGGTAAGCTAAGTCATCCCTGAGATACCACCTCAATGATGACATGTGGAACACATCGTGAATTCGCTACAAGTGCTCTGGTAAGGCAAGCCTATATGCCGTACCCTCTCAATGATTAGAAAAGGCCCCACATATCTAGGTGCCAACTTCCCCTTATTCTCGAACCACATCACTCCCTTCATGGGAGATACCCATGACAACACCTAATTGCCCATGTCAAACTCCAAGAATTTTCGATTCGCAATCCTCTTGACTCTTTTAATAGTCCTAAGCTACCTGAATATAATTTTTGATCAACTCCATCTTAATCGACATATCCTGAATCACGTCTGGCCCGAGAAGCTTGTTGTCCCCCACCTCTAACTTCCCCCACCTCAAACCAACACGAGGGATACCGACAAGATCTACTATACAAAGTCATGAAAGGTTTACTATTGGCATGGAGCCTTAAATACCTCTTAATCACACCCTAATCTCGTTTTTAGGAGTATCCCTAAGGGTAAAAAGATAACCATACCCCCATACGGGCCCTACTATGTCTAAAAAGCCCCTGAAATCAAACTATAACCCCCAGGTACCTATACCAGACTATTTGGACCCATTTCGGATCACTCATGCACTAAAAAAGACCATCTGAGTCACCAAGATAAAGATATACCATCATATCATTAATCGATCCGAACATGTGTGTACAATATCTGTCGCCCCAAAACTATTAAATTCATCATTCTATCTCCCTAACAACATAATATAATAATCCGTCGCTTAAAATATAATAATCCTCATCTCTATTTACTTATTATACACAACTAAATAATAATAATCATAAATATTACTCCTGAACTTTCTTATTAATACTTATCAAAACCAATTTTGTTTCTCCAATTAAATTAATAATTAAATATACACGTTGAAATAAAATACTCATAAAACTACGGGGAATTACATTCTCCCCCATAATAACGATATTTCATACCCAAAATTCAAACATACCTTCTAAGAAGAGCTCTAGATACTTTTTTCTCATGTCATCCTCGTACTCCCACGTCGATTCGACAACATTGTGATGCCCCCACTGTGCATGCAATACGATACCACCTTTAACCGAAGAATTAGCTCACTCAAACCCAAAATGGCAATAGGTCACTCCTCGTACGTAATTTTTGGCTGCAAATCTATCTCCTTTAATGCAATATGCTGGAAAGCTAAGTCATCCCTGAGATACCACCTCAATGATGACATGTGGAACACATCGTGAATTCGCTACAAGTGCTCTGGTAAGGCAAGCCTATATGTCGTACCCTCTCAATGATTAGAAAAGGCCCCACATATCTAGGTGCCAACTTCCCCTTATTCTCGAACCACATCACTCCCTTCGTGGGAGATACCCATTACAACACCTAATTGCCCATGTCAAACTCCAAGAATTTTTGATTCGCAATCGTCTTGACTCTTTTAATAGTCCTGAGCTACCCGAATATAATTTCTGATCAACTCCATCTTCACCGACATATCCTGAATCACGTCTGGCCCGAGAAGCTTGTTGTCCCCCCCCCCCCCCTAACATCCCCCACCTCAAACCAACATGAGGGATACCGACAAGATCTACTATACAAAGCCATGAAAGGTTCCATGCCAATATTAAACTGAAATCTCTAATGAGTGTAAAACCCCGGCTGGTACGAGTTAGGGTAGTTAGGAGTAGTACTTTCCCACTTCCACACTGAAATCTCTAATGAGTGTAAAACCCCGACTGGTCTCTCATGATCAACCTTCACCATCTGACAAATGGCGCATCTAGAGATAAACTTTGCTATGTCCTGCTTCATACCGACCCACTAATACTCCCTCCTTATATCCTGGTACATTTTACCCCCTCGTGCACAAATTGAGAATCATGACCCATGCGACTTCTCCATAACTATGCATCATAAGTCCTTATTATCCGAGAAAATCAACCTCCCATTAAAGAGTAAGCCACCCTCAGAGTGACTGAGCTACCGATAAATGTCATATTTTCTCTTAAAGAGAAGGATCCCCTGCTTGTGCCTTTATAACCCTCAAAATGATCTTGGGTATAATGGTCATCGTTTCCATATAAGCTCGGACTACCTCCTCTTCCTCACAAATCTCATTCCACTTTTCCTTCCAAACTGATGCTCACTGCCTCACACGCATACGTCTCAATGTATAGCCCACCATATTAGCCTTTTTCATATGATACTAAATGGGGTCAAATTGGTAATTATTCAAAATTTAAGCCAACTACGTTTCCTCATATTGAGTTCCTTCCATGTGAAATGATACTAAAGTGGATTTTGGTCCATAAACAACTTGAACTTATCCTTTAATAAGTAATGCCTCCAAATCCTTAAGGAATAAAATCTGATGCTAGCTCCAAGTCATGCGTGAGATGCTTCTTCTCACGGGGCTTAAGCTTGCAAGATGCAAAAGCTATAGCTCACTTCTCCTACTATAGAACCCCCAATTCCATCTAAGGATTCATCGGTAAAGACAAAATAATCTACTCCCCTAGGCAATGTGAGCACTGTTATTAAAGTCAACTTGTCCTTTAGCTCATTAAAATCTAACTAACAGTGGTCATCCCAAATAAAAGGTACGCCCTTACGAGTCAAATACGTTAAAGGACTAATAATCTTCGAAAATCCTCTAATAAATTTGTTGTAGTAACCTGTTAACCCCAAAAAACTAAAGACCTCCGTCGGTATCCGGAGCTGGCCCCACTCTCTCATTGTTCACACCTCACTCGGATCCATAAGAATCCCCCTTTTGGAGACTATATGACCCAATAACTACACCTCTCACAATCGGAATCCACACTTCTTAAACTTGGCATATAATTGATGGTCCCGCAAAGTCTAAAGAACCATTCGCAAATGCTCTTCATGCTTGACCTCTATCCGAGAATAAAGTAAGATATTATCTATGAAGAGAATGAAAAATTGATCTAAAAATCACTAAACACCCGGTTCATATGATCCATGAAAACTACTAGTGCGTTAGTTAGCCTAAATGGCATAACCCTAAACTCGTAAGACCCGTATCTCATCAAAAATGCAGTCTTAGGGACATCATACTCCCTGATATGTTACTAATGGTACCATTATCTCAAATCAATATTTGAGAAGTACGTTTATTCTCTCAGCTAGTCGAACAAGTCAACGATATGTGGCAACGGATACTTGTTCTTAATCGTAACATTATTCATCTCCCGATAGTCGATACACAACCTCAACGACCCATCTTTCTTCTTCATAAACTATACCGGGGCACCCCAAGATGAGGTACTCCTACGGATAAAATCCGACCCCAAAAGATGATGAATTTTATCTCTCAACTCCTCCATCTCAAATGGACCCATACAATATGGTGCACAAGCTATCGGCGTAGTTACCGACCATAAGCCGACCACAAACTCAATTTTCTGACTCAGCGATAACATCAGTATCTTTTGAAATACATAAGTAAAGTCCTTAACCATAGGGATTGAGGTGAAAAATTCACAACACAAATAATAATAAAAGAAAGAAATCACCAAGAAAATAAGAACAACAAACAATCGTAATCACAACACAAGAATTTACGTGGTTCGATAACTTACCTACGTCCACGAAGAGGTATAATGTTTTTCTTAACAAGTATCTCTGAAGATTATTTTTGCTACATGCCCATATGTTCGGGGCTAGGGAAATAATATATATTCAGTTAAGAGAGAGAGAGAGAGTGTTGGTAACCAACACGTTAACCCAGTATCCCTTAAATATCTCCCCCGAGATTTTTGGGGATGGACTCGGGCATATCCTTTTACTCTAACCGTCATTCAGGACTCATAATTTGCATTGGGCGCCTTTTATTATTCACTTGGGCTTGGTCGGTAACTTTTAGGGCCTGGTCGACAAAAGTGTACCCACAATTGCCATTAAAAAAATTCGGGCCACAATTTAGGATCATATATTTTAAATAACATCTTTGGTCTTCCTCTGATGGCAGTGTTGTTATTTTAGAATTGATAGGGGCGTGAATCACCATTTTGCAATAAATTTAGGTGGAAAATCTTCTTCAATTGTCGTGCACTATCATTGAGGGGTTTAAATCTAAGTGTTGGATGATTCACTTTGTCACTTCAACTTCTTGCTTTCTCTCTCTTCCAAACCATCTTTTGCTCTCAAGTTTCCTCTTGCTTTCAAGCTTGTGCTTCGTCATTCAAAAGTTATTTCTTGCTCCTCGTCCTCATTCACCCGTGGTTTCTCATCATCTCAATCTTGGTCTTTGCTTCGTAAGTCCTCAGTCATTTTCTCTTTCTACACTTCTTTCCTTTGTACTATAGTTATGGATTATTCATGGAAAAAATAGACAACAAGTCTTTCACTAAATTTAAAAAATGTTACAGTATCCCCAATTGGGTGGATATTGAATGTGCCCCTATTCCTCGTAACATTCAGGACGTTGAGGACGGCCACAGGATTCACGTTCTTTTGTTATCTCAAGTGGGGTTTAACCGTTCCACCTAATCGTCTATTCTTGCAATTTTTCTAATATTTTGATATAGTCCCTGCCCAATGCTCTCCAAATGTTTGGAAGATCGTTAATGGTGTTCATAGGATAAACCAACCTTATGGAACTAACTTAGGATTGGTTGAAATTTTCTTTTGTTATACCTTCTCTTTCACGAGTTATGGTCTTCTTTATTTGAAAGCGAGGAGTCCAGATAGGTTATTGGTAATGGACCTACCTGATTCCTAAGGACTACTGGTCTGAGGGGTTTATTGCTTAGAACTAGATATTCCCTCCCCAAGTAGGGGGACCAAGGTCCATGGGACCTCGGATCCCTAATTATAGGGAGGAATACATAGGCTGTTGTCCAATATTGTTTTTTAATTATTGCTCTAGTTTGTTCTTCCTCTGATATTTTTTTTCTTTTTCAGCGAAGTCTAAAAATCAAGAGCCTGCTCCTCACGCGATCCGTACTACTGAGTTGATCAAATATTAGAAGATAAGAAACTCTATTGTAGATGGTGAGCATTCTAGGTTGGTTTCATTCTTATTGGAATACAAGAACACTACCACTAGCTCCACCGCTCGTCCAGTTGACTCTATTCCCCATCTTGGTATCCCAGAGGAGGAATAAAAGGAAGTAGTTTCTCTTGAACCCATCGATCTAGACGATGAGGAGGAGAGAATCTCAGAGTCTAGTGTTGTTATAGGTGAGAGAGGTAGTAGTGGTGAGGCATGATCCAGTAAGGAGGGATCCAGTGAGGAAGAATCTGGTGGAGAGAGGTCCAACAAGGAAGGTTCTAGTTTGGGAGGTTCTAGGTCGGCAAGTTCTAGCGAGGAAGATATGTCTCCCCTTAGAAGATAGAACCTTATCCGTGATGATGATGAGGATGATGATGATGTCCTGTTATCCAATAGGTTGAATATCCAGAAGATAAGGTTTGGGGATACTGCTAGTGGTTCTTGGACAACATCTCATGAGAAGGAGGTGGAGAGGAAGAGGAAAGAAGAAGAGAAAAGATAAAGTGAAAGAAAGAAAGAGGAAGAGAGAAAAGGATAAAAGAAGAAGAAGAAGAAGAATAAAGAAGAGGAGAGAAGAATAGAGGATGAAGAAAGTACAAGTTTCTCTTGTGCCTGTGGCTATCCCAACTGAGGGGGCCTCTGTGGCTCTATCCCCTTAGATCGTTCCCTTGATGCTCGAGAGTGCAGTGCTGATGGCGTATCACAAGCGATCTTCAAAGATGGGACTAGACCAGTTAGCCTTGAAGGCAGATCATGGGCTTTCTTTAGTAAGGCCGTTTCTTATTTTTCTCTATCTCTTGTAATTTATTTTTACTCTTTGTCTCATATTTGTTTCTTCTTGTAGTTTTTATCTGACTACACTATCCTCAAGTGCAGCCATAATAAGTTGGAGAGGAGGAACTCTGATCTTGAGGAGAGCCTGAAGATTGCCTAGGAGGCCCAGAAGTCCTCCGATAAGGCTCTCATAGAGGTTGAGGCTGATTTTTCCATGGAGAGGGATTGGGCAGTCAAGGAGCTGAAGGAACTCCATGAGGCCTACAAGCTGGTCATGGCGAGCAAATTGACCATCAGATATGAAAATAAAGGGCTTGCTGAGAAGGTGAAGATCCTGGAGACAGAGGTGGCCACTGTTAGAGAGAGTAGATATAATGAGGGCTGGGAGGCAGCCTATGAATATGTCAAAAAAAAAAGATTGACTACATCATTCAATCAAACTTTAAGAAAGGCTGGGATCAAGACCTAGTTGCTGTTGACTCACCTCTATTTGGCGAGCACAATCCTGGTCCCAAGTCGATCATTAATGAAGAAATCCCTGTTGCCTTGACTATTATGGACCCTGATTCTCCTACTGTTAATGTCCTTTCTGGCGACTAGGGAGTGAATCTTACCCCGGGCGAGGGAGGTGTACTTGGGGCTGAGACGAGTGAGGATGCTGCCAACAAGGGGAAGGATCCATCCCCATGGAGCAGGTTGAGATCGCCCAGTAGACTTCTAGGCTTTTTCCTTTACTTGTGTGTCTTTTTTGTTCTTTCTTTTTGTCATTCCATATACTTGTACCTCGCTAATTCCATTTTTTAATGAAATGAAGGAATTTCATTCATTTGTGTTCTATTTCATGTAGTTTATCAATCTTGATGATTACATTCCTCCCACCTCTCGCTTAGGCTAAATCCTTGGTCGAATGTAAGTGACCAAGTTCGTCGAGAATTTTCCAAGATTTGAAAATCCATTAGAGCAAAGAACCAGGATTATAAAGATCAGTCTTAAGTAGTCACCGGGCTAAAGGATAGGCGGTGCCTCTATTCAAGAAGATATGGATGCTCTAAAGGCTAAGTTGTTGGACGCAACCGAGAGTAATCAGGTTGGGGAGGTTCTGCAGCGGGAAAATGATGCCTTAAGTAGGGACATTGCGCGCCTTAAGGAAAATTCCACAAGAAGTGCTCCCCGAGTTATTTAGTGTTCCTCATCGTCTTCCACACGGCGAGATAGGATAGATGATGGCAGTTCTGAAAGGGAGATTATCGAGCTAAAGGGGGAGGTTCGATGAGCATACGTAATCGCTTTTGGACTACAAAGGGATGTTACAAATATACAACATTTGTTTTAAAAGGTCCCTCGGTAAGTGTGGGCTGATGATTATGATCAAGGCTGGATAGATGCCCCCACCAAGCTAAAAGAAAGGGAGGAGCTGTCCTTTATTAGAGGGTAGATAAGTGGTCTCAAGGAGTTGATGGTCTAAAAAAAATCCCTTGTGTTATAGGCATGGGATCACTCCCCCAATCTTGGAGCCGAATCCTTTTCAAAGGGATATTCGTTGGATCCTCATTGGTGCTATTATAAGTCATATGTTGGTGTCGAACTCATAAGAGGTTGTGGAGAGCTTTGACCCTCACCCTGATGACGTTCGGAGAGCTTGAGTAGCGAACTACCTTGCCCAACAACCTGAATCCTCTTAGGGTTGATTTATTTCATTACCACTATACATGTAACTATGTAATTCTTAGTAAGAAATAAAATATTTATGTTTTGGGCATAGGCCGACTAAATATGTGTTGCTTTCGTTTGACTTATTGATAAACTCTAGTCATTTTGGGCACTCCCGCCGATTAAATGTTATTTAAAGTTTAATTTTAATTGAGTATTCCCCCACTCCAGTATGCCTTAGCCATACTATTCCACCCACTTTACCTTTTAAGTCGAGTCGTCACACTACCTTAGGCCTAAGTAGGGCAATGGCAAGAATACACCTAATCGATGGGCGATCCACTCGAGCAGGATTTTGGATCCAAACTACATTGGCGACCAACCTGAGTTGGTTATATTGCCTAACGATCCCATGTAGGCCTTTATTCGTTACCGGAGCAACCTAGGAAGCCAATTGTGTTTTGGAACAAAGTCCTTAGGAGGGTTATTACCTATTGACCCTACTAGTTATGCTTTGAACAAGTTAAGCTAGGATAGTCCTAACCACTCTGTTGTAATCATAAGAGGTTGGTTCAAAAGTTCCTTCTATTGAAGTAAGCTAGCCAACTCACTATATTCCTAGAATTTTGTTATACTCATAAAAAGAATGTATCATGTAACTTGGAGAGGGTGCATATAACAAAATACATTTGAGACAACCAATGCATATAGAATGCCACGGCCAAACGATTCTTATTAATAGAAGTCATAAATAAAGAGCAACATTAGTTTGTAAAATAAAAAATTGCGTAAACTAATGGTGCATAAATAGAGAAAACTAAAAGTATAATTTATTCAAGTTAGCTACATTCCTAGCCCTTGGTATCTCCTTTCCCTCTAGCGTTTGCAAGTGGTAACCTCCTTATAAGTCATCCTTTACGACCTTAAAATGTCCTTCCCAGTTCGGTCCCAGTTTTCCATCTGATAGTTTTACAGCACTACGAAAGACTTTCCTCAGGACATAGTCCCCAACTTGAAATTTCCTTGGATTGACTTTCTGATTGTACTAATTGGATAATTGTTGCTGGTAAGAAGTCAATCTAACTAGAACCAATTCTCTCCATTCGTCGGCTAAGTCAAGTTCAGTGAGCAATGCTTCATCATTGTAGCCTTGGTCAACGTGGACCTCATAATGGGGAAACCAGCTTCTAACGGAATAACTACTTTCATTCCATATGTGAGATCAAAAGGTGTTTTACTAGTTGCTCGCCCTGGGGTGGTGCGATAGGTCCAGAGGATGTGGGGCAATTCGTTCGCCCAAGCTCCTTTGGCCCATTCCAGATGTTTCTTTAATCCATTATTCACTATTTTTTTGGAAGCCTGAGCTTGACCATTACTTTGTGGATAGGCTATAGAGCTAAAGTAATGCCTGATTCCATGATCGTTGCAAAAACATTGAAAGGGGGTACTCTCGAACTGGGTCTCGTTATCAGTAATGATCATTTGGGGAATGCCAAAGAGAGTAATGATGTTTCTCTATATGAACCTCATCATGTCTACGTCCCTGATATTCGCCAACAATTTTTCCTCTATCCACTTAGTGAAGTAGTTTGTGGTGACCAATAGATACTTTCGGTTACCTGCCATAGTAGGTAGAGGACCTACGATATCAAAACTCCACTGGGTGAAGGTCCACGGGCTGGTTAGAGACTTTAGGTCGCTGGCGGGCTAGTGGACCATGGGTGAGTGTTTTTGGCATTTCTCACACTTTCGAATGTAAACTCCAGCGTCCTTCTTCATATATGGCCACCAATACCCCTCCTTCATTACTCGAAAGGCTAGTGACCTTCCTCCTGCATGACTTCCATAGATTCCCTCATGAAGTTCATGCAGAACTTGCTCGATGTCTTGTGGATGAATGCACTGGAGGTAGGGCCCGGTGAAGGATCTCTTATACAACTTCCCATCAGGAGTTAAGTGAAAGCAAGCAGCTTTGACTCTTATCTAATGAACTGAACTCTTTTCACTTGGTAGTACATCATTTTGTAAGTATTTTATGATGGGGTCCATCCATCTCAGAGCCTTTTTAATGTGGAGAACCTGCTCGAGATTTAGCGGCTCAGTAGTCTGATCAATGTCGGGTTATATGAGAAATCTTTTTGGATAGTTCTTCTCAAGTTGGAGTCTATTACTGAACTTAGAGAAGATAGAGCATCTGCATGGATGTTCTGTTCTCTAGGGAACTAATGAACATCCACTTGATCGATATTAGTACCTTCGCAACGAGAGATAAGCTGACATCCTTCCATCATTTGCATTAAAATCACTATTTATCTAGTTTAATACCAGTTGAGAGTCGCACGGACACTTTAAGGTGCCTTAACCCTGGCAGTTGTGCTTTGTGTAGTCCGACGATCAGTGCCTTGTATTCTGCCTCGTTATTGGAGGCTTCAAATCCAAGTCTGGTTCCTTGCTCGAACATTATATTTTCAGGAGTCACTAGTAAGATATCTACTCCTTCCTGCTTGAATTGGAGGCTTCATCAATGTATAAGGTCCAAACACTTGGTTCCTTCAAGCTTTCCCTTGATCGACTTGTTTATGGATGATTATAGGGTTGTCCTCCTGTGAACTCTGTGATGAAATCGACTAGGATTTGCCCCTTTACGATAGTTCTTGGTTAAAAGTGAATATCAAACCTTTTGAGCTTGACTGACCACTTCGACAGTCGGCCAAAGAGGTCTACTTTCCTCATAATAGCCTTGAGGGGGTGCAAAGTAACCACAAAGATAAAGTGGGCCTCAAAATAATGCTTCAGTTTCCTTGAGGCTATCACCAGTGCGTAAGCGAGCTTCTCCAATGGCACGTACCACTGCTCGACTTCCAAAAGCGTCTTTCTTGCATAGTATACTGGATGCTGGCTCCCCTCTATCTCACATGCCAAGGCAGAGCTCATAGCATGATCTGATACTGCAAGGTAAATATATAAATGATCATTCTCTTTAGGAATTGAGAGAAAAGGGGGCCTGCTGAGATAGGCCTTGAATGCTTTTAAGGCCCTCGAGGAGCACTCCTAGTTCCATATCATGCCCTTATTTCTTTTTAACAACTGAAAGAATGAGTGACACCTCTCTGAATACTTAAAAATGAATTGAGCGCGGTAAGCATTCCTGTGAGCTCCTGTACATCTCTTACTATTTGAGAGGGATGAACTTTATAGACGGCATTAATCTAGTTAGGATTTGCCTCCATTCCTCTCTTACTGACCAAGTATCCAAGGAATTCTCCTGACTGGACACCAAAATAATACTTACTTGTGTTGAGTTTCATTCGGTATTTTCTGAGGATCTCGAAAGTCCTTGCCAGGTCAAAGATGTGATAATCCTCGAGATTTCCCTAGATGAGCATGTCCTCAATGTAAACCTCTATAGTATCCCCTATTTTATCTTTAAACATCTTTCTAACTAGCCGTTGATAGGTCGCTCTTGCATTCTTAAGGTCGAAAGGCATAACTTTATAACAATACAAACCAACAGTGGTTATAAAGGAGGTTTTATCTTGATCTGTCACGTGAAGGGAGATTTGGTGGTATCCAGAGTACGCATCTAAAAAGCTCATCCTCTCATGTGCTGCTGTAGCATCGACCAGTTGATCAATCTTCGAAAGGGGGCAACAATCATTGGGGCAGACCATATTGAGGTCGGTGAAGTCGATACAAACTCTCCACTTTTCATTACTTTTTGGAACTACTACTGGATTGTATAAGCATTTAGGTAAATTAACCTCCCATATGGAACTTACATCTAGTAGCTTCCCGACCTCTTGCTCTACTGCTTTAGCTTTCGTTGGGGTTATTCAACGAGGGTTCTGTGTGACTGGCTTGAAGGTTGGGTCCACATAAAATCGATGACAAGCAATGCTGGGATCAATCCCAAGCAGCTCGTAGGGCTCCCTTGGAAAAATATCCAAGTTGATCCGAATAAGGGTGATTAGTTATTTCTTCTCACGATCGGTCAAGGAGGTACCAATCAAAAACTTCTTTACAGTCGAGCTACTCCCACCTATAACTTCTTCCAGGTCTTCAGTGACCCTCTAAGAGGGAACGAGTCTGGTCTCCTCCACTCCCGTTCGATCGTAACTTAGCTGTTATTTGGAGGTCACCAACCCCTCTAGGGCTTCTTCCTTGATTTTTGATTCTTCCACTTTCTTCTCATGTCTGGGGCACATGGACGCAATAAAACACTTCCTTATCGTAGCCTAGTCTCCATGGATCTCAACTGCTCCTTGATCAATTACACACTTCAACTTCTGATGATAGGTCGATAGAACATCCTTCATTGCATGGAGCCATCCCCTGTCGAGGTTGGATTGGTACGGTGATTCGATATCAACAATAAGAAATTCAATCATTTTTTAGATGTTTCCTTCCCTGGCTGGAAGGATGATCTTTCCCAAAAGGTATGTGATCTTTCCAGCAAAGACGACCAATGGAATAGTGGCTTCCTCGAGGTCGGTTGCGCTCAGCTTTAACTTTCTAAATAATTCTAGATAGATTACTTCGAACGAGCTACCTTGGTCGATGACCAACCTGTCGACGACCCAGTTGGCTATCCTGAGTGTAATGACCAGTGTGTCAAGATGAGGGGTTCTTACCCCCACCAAATCTTTATTTGTGAACATAATATGCTTATTGTAATCGACGTCCTCGGGTTATCAACACTTCCCAACTTGAGTCTTGGCTGGGTCAATCTGAAATGCCTGCATGACTACAGTAATCTTCTGAACTTTCATCTGAAATGTATTTCCTTGAATTTGTTTGAGGTCTGACACCCCACGTATCACTGCAAATTCATTAACAATATCCTCCTCGAGGACATTATCGGGCCTTTGCTTGTCGTTCGCTGCTACCTTATCTGCCTTTTTCTCCATAAACTCATTAAGTTTCCTAACTTGGGCCAACTCCTCGAGGTGAGATTTGAGGGCTTTATAATGCTCAGTCTTGTGATCACCCTCCTTGTGGAACGCGCACCTTACTGCGTTATTCAGCTTGGAAGGGTCTCCTCCCATCTTCCTTAGCCACTTAATAAATAGCTCATCTTTGATGTTTGAAAGAATCTTATATATCGATTATTTGAAGATTGTGTTTACTGCCTGAAATTCCTTTGAGGCATCATTTTTGTTCCCATTATTGGGGCCATTTTGCCCCCATTCTTGTTCCCTTTCTTTTATGGTTCATTTTTCTTAGCTCCTTTGCTAGCCTTCGCGCGACCATTATCACCTGCATTAAGATGGGTCACATTATCGACTTTAGCGTATTTTTTAATACAATCCATCAAGTTGTTGATGGTTGTGGCCTCCTTCTTAGTTAAGGACTGATGGATGAGGTAGGAGCTAGGCAAATCTATTTTAAAGGATTCTACGATGACCTGCTTTGAGCAATCCTCGACTTCATTGAACGCTTCCCAGTACCTCTTCGTGTACTCTCTTAGGTTCTCTTATGGGTTTTTCTTTATAGTAAGCAAAGTATCCATCCTCTGCCAATGGGAGCTTCTTGTTATGAAATGCGCTATAAATAGCTCGGCCAGAGACTCAAAATTTCGGATGCACCTATGAGGTAACTTCTCGAACCAGTTTTGGGCCACATTATGCAAGCTCGAGGGGAATATTTGGCATATGAGCTCATCGTAATTGCTCCGCAGGGTCATGGCTTGCCTGTATTGACTAACATGGTCGACGGGGTCAGTTTTCCCATGGTAAATCTTGAACCCCAGAATCGCAAACTTTTTGGGGTTTCTTTTTCTTCTATCTTCCTTGAAAAATGGGACTTTATTTGAGTTTTGACAGCTCGCCTGACTAGCTCCCTTGTAGATCTGGAACCATGATGAGCTGGGTGTTGGTCCATCTCTCTCCGGACCAAACTTCATATATCATCATTTTGCTTAATAGGACTCCTATATTGGCGAGCTAGTTGCAATCGTTCAGAATTGTCATCACCTGAATTATGTCTCTTAGTTCTTTCTGAGATCATTCTTGGGCTCTTTCATTGGCTGCAAGACTTGCTCACCTGAGGGCTACGAGTTCGGTTGTGGCGTCGCCTTGTCTTTTGATAGAGTTCTCTCTCCAGTCTTTCCAGTCGCCTTTTGAGGTGAGAATTCTCATTCTCCTATTGGCGAGTGGCCTTCTCCTGCTCTTGTAGTCTGGCCTTGTAGGCATCAATTAACCTAGAAATCTATGTGGGACTAGGTAGCCCTTGACTTTCTTCAAAGACTTGCCTCTCCTTGCGAAGTCTTGGGTTTGAATGATGAATTTCAGACCTTACCCTTGGAGGGATGGGTTACTCTTGAATATCACCTGATTGAGGTACATTACTACTGTGATGGGACATGGCCGATTCTTGTTGGTGAAGGTTTTTTCGGAAAAACAATCGTTTCCCAGAGACGACGCCAATTGTGGTGATAAAAATCACAACACAATTAATAATGAAAGAAAACAATCACCAAGAAAATAAGAATAGCAAACAATCGCAATCACAACACAAGAATTTACATGGTTCGACAACTTACCAACGTCCACGGAGAGGTCTAGTATTTTTCTTATTAAGTAACTGTCGAGATGTTTTTTTTCTACACGCCCCTATGCCCTGGGCTAGGGGTACAATATATATTCAATTGAGAGAGAGAGTGTGTTGGTGACCAACACGTTAACCCAATATCCCTTGAATATATCCTTCGAGATTTTTGGGGATGGACTTTGTCATATCCTTTTACTCTAACTGTCACTCAGGACACATAATTTGGGGCGAGCGCCTTTTATTATTCACTTGGGCTTAGCCGAATACTTTTATGGGCCTGGTCGACAAAAGGGTACCCATAGGGATCGAATCTAACAAGACGACAATACCCTATGAAGTCTCCTCCTCAATGTAATATAAATGCGTAATCGATGCTCCCTCGATATGAAGCATCCCCACAAGAACCATATCCTGTCTTGAAATAACAAACACGATAGTCCTACTATAATAGTTGAGGATCACTCTATATGTTTCTAACCAGTCCATTCCTAGTATAACATCGTACTCATAAATTTCCAAAATGAGCTAATTCGCTACCCAACATAACCTCCCAATATCCACACCCACTCCCCTGCAAATGGAACGAATGAGAGACCCGCTACCCAACGATGAATATACGATCACAATAATATCAGATGGTGTATCCACTAAACCAGTTTCCCAAAAGAATCTAGTGCTAACAAAATACTGTGATGCTTCTGTGTCAAATAATACTCACCCCATGTGCCCATGAATAGGAATACCCTCAGCTACTAGCGGCGCTGGTGGAAAAATTGGACAACGAACATTATAGATACACCCAAACTATAACTATCCCTGTTAAGGTAGTGATGCTAGAGTTGTTGGTGGGGTTAGTAAGTGTGGTATCTTCTACCCCTGCTGGTCATTCGAATGCTGACCCCTAGCCCTATTAGGGCAAGAACGCTGCATGTGTCCCTGCTCCCCATATATGAGACTTCTACCCACAAAGTCTACTGGGATCTAGCCTTTATGGCCCTATTGGCCCTAATATCCACGACCCTCGTGGCCTCCAGTTTAGTTCCCCTAGCCTTGCTAGCCTTGAGGAGCACGTTGTTCGCCCTGATGGCCCTGCCTGTACCCACCATCACCTTGTTTAAACCTTTTAGCTGAGTCCCCTTTAAGGGGACCCTTCTCCCACTATTTTCCCTGTTGTTGTGGCAGCCGCCAACACTGCTGCCTCCAGTCTTATTCTGTTGGCTCGACTCTCTTGTCCTGTATGATCCCCTTAGATTGAAGCGATGATCCTAGCAGTGTAGGAATGCGGTGTTAACATCAATAGTATCAGTCAACGTTGGGTTACCTAAAAGATATTGAAGGATTCTCCACATGAGCCCATGCATAAACTTCAAATTCATCTTTTCATCGTTGTTCACCATATCTGGCATAAAATTTTCCTGACGAGTGAACTCCTCCTCATACTTGGCAACTGTTTGGTCCTCTTGTGTGAGATTTAAAAATCTCCTCCTCATCTCTGTCTACACTAATGATAGGAAAAACTTACTGTCAAACCAATCTCAAAACTCCTGAATCGTCATCGACTCTCTCTCCTCGGGCGTGTTGACTGACTCCCACCACTGCGGAGCTACCCCAACTAGCTTAAAAGTAGCTAGGACCTGATTTTAAGTGTCATTGTACTCAACCTTACAAAGATGGCTCTAGATATCCTTCTTCCATTAGATCGTTGCAACTACATCTTCAGTCCCCTGAAGCTACGACAGATGGCCCTTCTGGAAGGCCTCCCTCACTTACTCACTTCCACATGGACGGTAGCATGTGATTTTATGTCAGCATGACCACTAGTGACTATGGTTATTCCTAAGGGAAATATTTCACCATGGATGTCATGGCAACATTAATTGCCTGAGCTACTATAACTACGACCTTTACTGTGGTCACAGTCCCCTGGGTTACCCGTGGTTCCGGCTGAGCCTCCTTCTCTGTGACCCATCCTTCTTCCTCTACTGGTCTCCCTCTCCTAGTGTTTGGAATCTAAAACCAATTAAAAATTATATGACACTCCACTTTACATTAGAAGAAGAAAAAAAAATGAGCAATATAAAATAATAGTCCTAACAAAGTAGTAGGTTTGCACATATCCTAAATGACACTAGAACCTGATGCTCTGATAATAACTCTGACACCCCACCTATTTTAATATCGATTGATTAATATTTTATGAAAATTAAATGAGAATCAATTATGATTTCATCCACAACATTACTGTCGTAGAAAATATATAAATATAATTGATGATGCTAAGATTCAGCACCACCAGATAAGTGATAGTGAGCTCAAACAGTAATAGCAATGGCAGCCCTAGAGGTATATATGTATATGTGTGTAAGTGTATAGAAGGGGATGAGTATAAGAGGAATAAGATAATGATGTATAGTGGTTCAGCCAATTAGGCCTACATCCACTGTGAGTGTGTGATCCACTAAGTATGGGCACTAATGGCCTTGGATACAATGAACATAAGCTCACTTTCTCTCTCTCTATTGTGTATATAAGCAGAGTTCTAGATAGGGTTACAATTATCGATCCCCCTGGAAGGTTGTGGGTGACAACTATATATAGGTCTTGGGGGTCTAGTGTACCCCCCCAAGCATGCATGGTGCATGTGAATGATGATCTAGCCAATCCCATGCTAACACCTGTAGATGCCACCTATGATTAATGATGACATAATATTCCCTCACGTGAGGGGGTGATATTGTTATAACGGTCTTCCACGTGACATGTGTGTCCCACGCGCACTTTTCCACGCGTCTCCCAAATCACGCGATGTGATGATGTCATCCTCCGCTTGTGATATGAGGCCGAGGGCAAAGTTCTTGCTGGCAGTGAGCCTGTCCTAGTTTGGGACTCGTACTGTCGTACTCTCGTAGGGTCTTCCGGATCCATATGAGTGGTCAGCCCCATGGAGGGTCGTCTGAGCCATGATGAGGGGTCGACCCCTTAAAGGGTTGTTTGTGCCAGATGAAGGGTCGGCCCCTTGGAGGGTCGTCTGAGCCATGATGAGGGGTCGACCCCTTAAAGGGTCATCTGTGCTTGAAGATGGGTCGGCCCCTTGAAGGGTCGTCTGGGCTTGATGAGGGGTCGACCCCTTGAAGGGCCGTCTGATATTAGTTGACAGATCATCCTGGCCTCGTCCAGGTGGAGGACGCCTTCGACCTGGCCGAGGGTATATATGGGTATATCAATCACCCCCAACCTTTAGCCATCTATGTTCTTGAGATGGATGAGGGATAGTGTTTCTTTTGAGATGAGTGTATGATCAGTTTGGTGAGTGACACCTTCCAAGCTGATGTGACACCTAGGCAGATATCCACTGTCATTCCAGTTTCCCAAGCATGGCGGCTGCACACTTGGACTGGGAATTTGTGCCCTAATGATACCCTCCTCGTGGGTCGTGCTTTGCCTTGGTTAATGGGACCACTCATTAACAAGATATTTAAACAATTTTTTAAGGTCATTTCCTTTCTTCTTCTTCGCGCCCAAGCTTTCTCTCACTAGTTTCCCAATAGTCTCAAACCTCCATTTCTGCAACTTCAGCATTTCAAGCTTGGTCGTCTCGCTGTTCTTTCTCAGGTAATCCCTCTGCCCTAGTGCTCTCTTTATCTTCCATTGTTGTTTTCTTTCTTGCTTTAGGCTTGTAGGACTCGATTTTTCTTTGGCTGTTTTATATCTTTTTGGCGTTCTTCTCCGGCGAGTGGTTCTTGAGTGTTCTTGATCGAAATCCTTTATTTTTTGGTTTTAATCCACAAGTCCAACTTAGTCAACTGTGAGACTGTTTGTATTTAGCTTAGCCAAATTCTTCTAAGTGTAGGGTCTTCCCCTTAATGCTTAGGAGACTTTATAATTTAGCTGGGGAATTCCCTTCCCTGAGAGAGAAGTTCTTCGTAGATATTAGACGAATAGAGGAGGAGGAAGAGAGAAGATGAGGGGATGACCCTAATTGGGTATGACCCATTTTTCCCATTCCATTAGACACAACAATACCCCCTGAGTCCTGCGGGTCATTGGGTCGTCCATCCGAGAGCCAATCGTACGAGGGGGAAATGGATCAGAGAGCATCGTCGCCGACAGGTGCTGGCCCTTCCGAGAGGGGAGAAACATCCACTCTCAGCCCAAACCGACAGGCTGAGGGCACATCACCTTCTGAGGCTGTCCCTGTAACAACGCTGCCCCCCCTTAAATTTCAAGTAGCCTTTCCAGATGGTCCTACATAGGTTGGGGGATATGGGGACGAGAGAGATGAGGATGACAGTGAGGGTTCTTCTGATGGTGATGATAGCTAGGTTGACACTTCAACTTCTTCGACTTATGTATCGTCAGTTAAAGACCGTGATCTCTTAGTATGGAGGCATCTCTTTGGCATACAATCCAACATTAGTATGAGGGTTCCCACTGAATTTGAGAGAGTCTTCGAGGGTGACTAGGGAGAGATTGTTGTCTATAAGCATATGTTAAGGGTAGGTGTTAGGTTCCCTCTACACCCTTCTATAGTTAATATCTTATCTGCCCTTGGGGTTTCCCCTTCTCAACTTCCCCCAACTCATGGAGGACTATCCTTGGCTATATCTTGCTTTGGAAGAATTCATTTACTGATGAGCCCTTGACCGATGCATTCCTTAACTATTACAACATCACCTCATCGTCTAAACAGTCTGGGTACTTCCATTTAGGGGCCAAGAAATCTGACAAAAAGCTTCTCCACGTGGCTCAGACTTCCAATCATGACTGGAAGAAGAGGTTTTTCTTTATCTCCGAGGACTGGGAATTACCCTCCAAGGGAGATCCCATGGAAGATGGTACGAGGGTACCCAGGGTATGGTTCAATCCCTCAATGAAAGCGCGCTCCCCGGACTTAGCTTGGAGGAGAGGGTCATCATTAACTATTTGAGAGAGCAAGGGAAAGAGGGCAGACTTGCCAAATTTGAATATTTGATGACCCCTCGCTTCCTCAAAGAAGTTGGTTTGAGGTTCGACCCCTTGACAGAGCTATACGAGTAGTTTTTTGCTCTATTTTTAATTTTTTCCAAGTGTTTTATCTATGTCCCTGTATCTTTCTGATGTGTCATCTCCTTTTCAGGTCGTCCTGTAAACATATCTGATCAGCTTTGGGAGATGACTGCGCCAAGTTTACTATCTGGTCTGGGCAAGAAGAAAGGCAAAGGGCCTCAGCAGGCTCCGAGGAAGGCAAAGGCCGTGGGGTCAACACCTGTTGAACCAACTTCCGACTGCCACAAAAGAAAGGGCCCAGAAGTTCAACTGACTCTCGATTAGATTCTAGGATGAGGGCGAGGGTAGAGGTGGAGGCGTCTGAAGGGAGCGGCTCCTCTTCCAGCATGGGGGCCTTTTGGTCCCAGAACTTAACATTCTTGAAGGCTGAATCGTCTTCTTTTATACCCAATCTGAGGGCGGCCAAGGCTTCTATGTTCTCTGCTCCATCGGCTGCCGACTACGACTTTTTATCCAAGATGACCCCGACAAAGGTGTATGATTATGGTCTGCATACTCTAGCCCAGGTATTTGTTTTTACTTAATTTCCTCAGTTAAGATTTCCACTAACTGTTCCCTCGGCCCCTTAACATGTGCCTTATTATGTGCAGTCTGTTTGTTCCTTTACATCATCTACCAAGTGGATGGCCGAGAACCAACAAAAATTTCATAAAGCTGAGAGGGCTATTCAGCATGAGGCTGACCTGGAGATCGAGCTCGAGACTGCAAGGGCTGAGTTAGAGAGTGCGAGGACCGAACATGACAGGGTCCTGGACGAGCTGATGAAGCAGCATGATGAAGATCTGAAGGATAGGGATGACCTCTTTAAGACGAAGGAAGAAGCCCTGACCGCCCAGTTCAAGAGTGAGCTAGCCGAGGCAGTGAACAGTTTTAAATTTCAAATCCCCCTCATCTTTCTTGAGGGTGAATGAGGGGTCGTCCCCACCATTTACCCTCATCATAGCCGAGGGTGGTTTACCACCAACTTAATTGTTTTAAATTTTAAGTCCCCCCTCGTCTTTCTTGAGGGTGACTGAGGGGTTGCCCCCACCATTTACCCTCATCATAGCCGAGGGTGGTTTCCCACCAACTTAATGGTTTTAAATTTCAAGTCCCCCCTCGTCTTTCTTGAGGGTGAATGAGGGGTCGTCCCCACCATTTACCCTCATAATGGTATTAAATTTCAAGTCACCCCTCGTCTTTCTTGAGGGTGAATGAGGGGTCGTCCCCACCATTTACCCTCATCATAGCCGAGGGTAGTTTCCCACCAACTTAATGGTTTTAAATTTTAAGTCTCCCCCGTCTTTCTTGAGGGTGAATGAGGGGTCGTCCCCACCATTTATCGTCATCATAGCCGAGGGTGGTTTCCCACCAACTTAATGGTTTTAAATTTTAAGTCCCCCCTCATCTTTCTTGAGGGTGAATGAGGGGTCGTCCCCACCATTTAACCTCATCATAGCCGAGGGTGGTTTCCCACCAACTTAATGGTTTTAAATTTCAAGTCCCCCCTCGTCTTTCTTGAGGGTGAATGAGGGTTCGTCCCCACCATTTACCCTCATCATAGCCGTGGGTGGTTTCCCACCAACTTAATGGTTTTAAATTTCAAGTCCCCCTAGTCTTTCTTGAGGGTGAACGAGGGGTCATCCCCACCATTTACCCTCGTCATAGCCGATGGTGGTTTTAATGAGTATAACCCCACTCATACTAGAATTAATCAAACACAAAATGAGGGACCAATGTGACATTCTCATTAACATTATAAGTATTCTGTTAGAGCAACACATTCATTACAACTGTGGTCCGATAGGACATTACAAAATTATTGATAGTATTTCTTCAAATGATCTGCATTCCAGGGGTTGGAAAAGGGTTCCCCTTCTAGGTTTTCTACTCTATAGGTTCCAGGGACAACTTCATCATGGTCCATGCCAATTTGGGTGGATCTTATTAGGCTTTCGCCAAGTATTTTTGAGGACTAAGTCCCCTACTGCGATTGGCCTTTGTCTCACCCTCTGGTTGTAGAACCTGGCAGTCCTCTGCCGGTAGGCAGCTTGCCTTATCTCTACGTCTTCCCTCCTTTCCTCCATCATGTCTAAGTCAAGTCTCCTTTCTTCCATATTTCTCTGGGGTCATACATTTGGACCCTGTGAGTAGGAAACCCGATCTCGGTGGGGATGGCGGCTTTTGAGCCATAACCCAACATGAACGGGGTTTCTCCGATAGTGGTCTTTGTCGTCGTCCTGTAGGCCCACAATACAGCATATAGCTCCTCAACCCATCTTCCTTTTGCCTCCTCAAGTATCTTTTTGATCCCGTCTAGGATTTTCCTATTTATAACTTTCGTTTGCCCATTAGCCTGAGGTCGACCTGGGGTAGAGAAGAATTGTTTAATACTCACCCTTTGACAGTACTTCTCTAAAGATGTATTCTTGAATTGAGTCCAGTTATCTGAGATGAGGGTGTTGGGGAGACCATATCTGCATATAATATTTTTCCAGATGAACTGGAAGGTCTTCTTCTCTATAATCGTGACCATCGGCTCCGCCTCCACCCATTTTGAAAAATAGTCAATTCCTACGATGAGGAACCGATAGTTATTGACGGCCCTAGGTAAGGGTCCTACCAGGTCGATCCCCCATACTGAAAATGGCCATGGGGATGTAATGGAGGTAAGAGGCTTATGGGGTTGGTGAGGGATGGTGGCAAATCTTTTGACATTTATCACACTTTTTTACATATACCGTGGCATCTTTCCCCAAGGATGGCCACCAGTACCCCTGGGTGACCACCCTCTTCGCTAAAGATCTGCCATCGTTGTGGCTTGAACATGACCCCTCGTGTACGTCTTGCAAAATATGCAGGACTTCAGACGGGTGTACACATCTAAGTAAGGGGAGAAAAAAACCCTTTTTATACAAGGTGTCTCTGATGACAGTGAATTTCGCAACTCTGTATCTCACCTTTTTACTTTCTTGCCTTACTTCTAGCATCTCCCCCTCTTTAATGTATCTGATTAGAGGGTCCATCCAAGAATCTTCCCTGTAAACATTTAAGCAAGTTCCAAGTGTTCCCTCAGCATCTTCAGTAGTTGGTCGAAGCAAACTTTCCATTGGCACTGTCCTCCTGATATTTGTCCTAGTTGCCGAGGCCAACCTAGCCAGTGCATCGGCTCAGCCATTATCGAGCCTAGGTATCCTCTTCAATTTCACTTCTCTGAAGCTCTTCAATAGTGACTTCACTTTCTCAAGGTATTTAGCCACCCGTTCATCCTTGGCCTTGTAGGCTCCTAGTATCTGATTAACTACTAGCCTAGAATCACTATGGACTAAAATTTGGCTGACACTAAGAGACTTGGCCAAAGAGAGGCCTGTTATTAAGGCCTCATATTCAGACTCGTTATTGGAGGCTTTGAATTTAAACCTCAGGGCGTAATCAATGCCTGTGCCATCGGGTGCTGATACTATCCGTCCAGCTCCACTTCCGCTGTCGCAGGAGGACCCGTCAATGAAGAGGATCCACACAATTTGTTCCTCTGAGAAATTTCCCTCGGTGAGGGCCCCCTATCTAAAGAGATATCTCCCCTCTTCGTTTTCAACCACTTTTCCTCGAGCGTCACTTATTTCAGCCTTATCTGAAGGTGTGTCGGCGAGTTTGCCTTGTAGGGTATCTGTCTTCCCGAGGCTCTCATCTTCAGCATCATCATCTTCCCAAGTAAATTCAGCCACGAAATCTGCCTATGCTCGACCCTTAATGGCCGTCCTAGGTTGATATATAAAGTCAAACTCTCCCAGCTCTATAGCCCAGGCCATTAACCTACCCAATTTATCTGGCTTATGTAAGACCTGCCTAAGAGGCGAGTCAGTGAGGATAACCATTGTATGGGACTGGAAGTATGGCTTCATCTTTCTTGATGCATGGATCAAGGCATAGGCTAACTTCTCCATCCTTGGGTATCTTTTCTCTGCCCCTAGAGTGCGTTACTGTTGAAATACACTGGTTTCTGTACCCCGTCCTCTTCTCTCACAATGGCTGCGCTGATGGCTGATTCTGAGACGACTAAGTACACATATAGCCATTTGCCCTGCACTAGTCGTGACAAAAACAAAGGAGACCTTAGGTATGACTTTAGCTCCTTGAAAGCCTGATCACACTCCTCACTCCATTCGAAGGGTTTTCTGAGAATTTTGAAGAATGGTAAACACCTATCTGTGGCCTTGGACACGAACCTATTCAAAGCAGCAACTCTCCCTGTGATCCTCTGAACTTCCTAAATGGTCCTGGGGGTCTTCATTTCTAGGAGGACCTTTATTTTCTCAGTATTGGCCTCAATGCCTCTTTGATTCACGATGAACCCCAATAATTTCCCTGCTTCAACCCCGAAGACACACTTGGCCGGGTTGAGCTTCATCCGGTACTTGTCCATTATATTAAAGGTCCTATTAAGATCAGCCACATGATCCTCTGGCTTCAAACTCTTAGTCAAAATGTCATCTACATAGACGTCCATAGACTTCCAAATTTGGTCTTCAAACATTTTATTTACAAGGCGCTGATACGTTTCCCCTGCATTCTTCAGGCCAAAGGGCATGACCCTATAACAGTATGTCCCCTTGTCAATAATGAAGGTTGTTTTCTCCGAGTCTTCAGGGTTCATGAAGATCTATTTTTACCCTGGATAGGCATCCATGAAGCTCATGAGCTTATGGCCTGCGGTAGCATCTACCATCTGATCGATGCGGGGGAGAGGGAAGCTGTCTTTGGGACAATATTTGTTGAGGTCTGTGAAGTCTACACACATCCTCCGCTTCCCGTTGGCTTTTGGTACAATGACTGCGTTGGACAACAATTCAGGATAGATAACCTCTCCGATAAACTCTGCATCTTCTAGCTTTTTGACCTCATTCCTTATGACCTCATACTTCTCTCAAGAATAAATTCTCCTCTTTTGCTTTACTGGCTTTGCACCCTCTACCACGTTGAGCTTGTGGATCATAATTTCTGGGTCGATCCCTAGCATATCTGCATGACTCCATGCAAAGACACTTTGTCTTCTCCTTAGCAGCTTGATGAGGTCTTCTTTTATGTCTATCTTCAAAGCTTTACCGATTTGGATGGTTTTTCGCAGCTCATCCTCGTTGAGGATGATGGATTCTACCTCTTTCGCGACTTCTCCTTTCTTGAGTTTCTTCTCATCCCTGGGGTCAAGGGTGTCAATGTTGTATATGGATGTTGTCTTCTTGTGCACCTCTCTTTCTTTGACGGAGTTGAAGTAACATTACTGTGTCGTCGTGTGGTCTCCCTGAACTTCCCCTACCCCGTAACGGGTCGATAATTTGATCATATGATGAACTATAGATGGCACAGCCTCAAACCCCTTGAGGGCTACTCGCCCAAGTATAATGTTGTAGTCCGAGAAGACATGTTCGTCCATCATGAAGAAGCTGACCCTCTTGGTAAGCCATCTCGGCCACTCGTCCCCCATCCTGACATCGGTCTCAGACACTCCTACAGGATGAACTTTTTACCTGCTGAACCCAATCAATGGGTGATGGTATGGGACAAGTCTAGCACGACTGAGGACTAAGGCTTTGAAGCACGGCCAAAACATCACATCTACAGAGCTATACCCATCTACCAAGATCCTCGGCACCTCACATCTATGCACCTAGAGGGTCATTATGTAGATCTAAGTGGATTTTGAAGTCCATTCTTGAGAATCCCACTATCAGAGTATCCATATCGACCTTCTTCCTCTTTTTTGACTTTACCTCAACAGAGGTTGAGTGTACAGCTTTTGTTACCGCCTTAGCTTCAGCTACATGGGCCTTCTTGTCTATGACCTCTGACCCTCCTCCTTTTAGTCCCTCATAGATCATCCCAACATCAAGAGAGATCATATTAAGTCTCTTTACAGGACTGTGGTCGTCCCTCAGAGGGAGTTCAGGGTCGTCCTCATCATCATAAGGGTTGTCCCTTCTGTTTGGAGGATCTTCTCGGCATGCATCACCGCTCTTCTTTTTGGGGTCATCCCCTCGGCCCCTCTTGAAGGCAACTTTGTCGACACACGTCTTAAGCATCCCTTCTTTTAGCATTTTTTCAATCTCATCTTTCAGAGCAAAGCATTTGTCTATCACGTGGCCATGGTCTTGGTGAAATTCACACCACAGGTTTTTGTTCCTCTTGTGGGTGGCTGCCCTTAACTTCTCAGGCCACTTCAGGGATCGGTCACTCTTAATCTCATTGAAAATATATTCGCAGCTGACCGTCAGAGGGGTGTAATCAGCGAACTTGTCGTCTGTAGACCTCTTCTTTCCCTCTTTGTTCTTGTTATGGTACTTACCTCCACTGGTGCTTCCTTTTTTGTCTTCGTATTATGCTGCCATTGCCTATTCGGCTTTCATAACCTTTCCTGGTGTTGACAGCAATTCAGCCATTGTCCTTGGAGGGTCTTCAGCAAGCTTCCATAACAGCTTCCCCTTCTGGAGTCCCCCAATGAGGGCTGTCATGGATATCCTCTCCTCATAGTCTTCAACCTCTAACTTTTCTTTGTTGAATCTGGCTATGTAGTCTCTTGGACTCTCGTTCTTCCCCTACTTAACATAGAGCAGGTGTGTAGTCTTCTTCTGTGGCCTAACCCCAAAGAAAAAGTTATGGATAAATCGGTCTGCCAACTACTTAAAGCTTTCAATGGAGTTTTTTGGAAGGGACATGTACCAGACATGTACAGCCCCAGACAGAGTGCCAGAAAAGGCAAGACACCTCATCTCATCTAAGATAGAGTATATGTCTGCCGCCGATTGATACATTTCAATATGATGGACGGGGTTGTTACTCCCGTCATACCTTGGGGTGACCACAGGTGGCTTAAACTTGGATGGCGTTGGGAAGTTGACTATCTTCGCCACAAAGGGTGAGCCTATGGACTATCCTCTCTGAAGAGGGTCCCGACTCTTTAGAATATCACCAATCTTATCCTCTAATCGCTGGATCGAGTCATTCTAGGGCCTTGTAGGGTCGGCTTGGCCGATGTTATCCCCTGCCGCCTCTTTGAGGTGGACGGAGGGTTCTGCTGCGGTAGGTCTGTGTCGGCTGTTTACCTCCCTTTGACCGTCGTCCCGTCCTTGGGGTCAGCCCCCGTGGGGTCAGCCATCTGCTGCCTCCCTTTTGGATCTCGCAGCACTCCTTTATATAGACAATTTTCCCCGCAAGTCATTTGCTGGGCCCAGCCTCTCAAAGGCCGACCCCCTGCTCAAGCGATCGAAAGTAGAGCCTCTCGGGCGATCGTCGGGATTTTGTGTTCCACCCTTTCCTCTTCTCTCTTGGAGAGGTTGTACAGTATTGTTGGAGACCTCATACGGCTCCCAGCACTCTATGGAGGCCTCCTCCCCCTCCAGATCATCATAACCGTCTTCTGGGAAGGGTTTACTTGCCTCCCCAGGCATAGACGCCGGGGGTCAGTAATATCCCTCCGCCACTGAGGAGGCGGAAAGTCTTTGCGTGGTGCCTGGGGTGGTCCCCTGGCCTCATGCTGCCCTGGAGCTCCCGCAGGAGTAATCATCTTCGGTGAGACTCCCGTTGGTCTTAGTATGTTTTAGCTAAGAGCTGTGAACTGCTCCTACATAATTTGTTGGCTTATTTCTAGAAACATCAAGGCGGCAGCCACATCATCCATCTCGGACTGAGGTGGTGGTTGCCTGGAACTGGGTCCAACTCCACTATCCGATGGAGGAAGAGGTGGTGGTGGCATCCCCGATGCCATATGTTTGAGCTATGAAGAGTTGAACTGAATAAAATGACTGGTGAGCTTGAGAACCTTAGTGGGTCTATTTCAATGGTGAAACAGCTCCACAAAGGGGGAGATCTGGTTCACCACCAGAGTTCCCGGTGAGGTCAAGCTGTACAAAGGAAGATATGTCTTCTCGTTCCCATACACGGTGCCAAACTGATGATGCTAAGATTCAGCACCACCAGATAAGTAATAATGAGCTCAAACAGTAATAGCAATGGTAGCCCTAGAGGTATATATGTATATGTGTGTAAGTGTATAGAAGGGGATGAGTATAAGAGGAATAAGACAATGATGTATAGTGGTTCATCCAATTAGGCCTACATCCACTGTGAGTGTGTGATCCATTAAGTATAGGCACTAATGGCCTTGGATACAATGCATATAAGCTCACTTTATCACTCTCTACTGTGTATATAAGCAGAGTTTAGCTAGGGTTACAATTATCGATCCCCCTGGATGGTTGTGGGTGACAAGTATATATAGGTCTTGGGGGGTGTAGTGTACTCCCCAAGCATGCATGGTGCATGTGAAAGATGATCTAGCCAATCCACTGCTGACACGTATAGATGCCACCTGTGATTAATGATGACATAATATTCCCTCACGTGAGGGGGTGATATTGTTATAATGGTCTTCCACGTGCCATATGATTCCCACGCTCACTGTTCGACGCGTCTCCCAAATCACGCATTATGATGATGTCATCCTCAGCCTACGATGTGAGGCCGCGGGTAAAGTTCCTGCTCGCAGCGAGCCTGGCCTAGTTTGGGCATCGTACTATCGCACCCTCATAGCGTTGTCCGGAACCAGATGGGGGGTCTGCCCCTTAGAGGGTCGTCTGAGCCATGATGAGGGGTCATCCCCTTAAAGGGTTGTCTATTCCAGATGAGGGGTCGACCCCTTAGAGGGTCATCTAAGCCATGATGAGGGGTCGGCCCCTTAAAGGGTCGTCTATGCCTGATGAGGGGTCGTCCACTTGAAGGGTCGTCTGGGCCTGATGAGGGGTCGTCCCCTTGAAGGGTCATCTGATATTAGTTGAGAGATCATCCTGGGCTCGTCTAGGTGGAGGACGCCCTCGTCCTGGCCGAGGGTATATATGGGTATATCAATAACCAACATGAAAGTGAACCAACTAAAAGGACAAAATAACTGATAAGAAAATAATCATAAATAATGTAAATCGAATAAACCATGAGTTACCATAAATAGTATCAATATAAATATGCTACTGAGAAGTAATAGAAAATATTTGACTCAAATGAAATAACATATCCATCGACGGGGAAAATGGCTAAAAGAAAATACTGAAACTGAATCATATCTAGATAGAAATTAACTCAGGAAAATACAATCAATCTTGCAGCGTCCACATCTACTACTCACAACGGAATGAAGAAGAGACTAAACATGCGGCCGCTGTTGTTTCACACTTGGGATTTGTAAACAAAAATATTTTATAGCGAGTCAAAGATAAAAAAATATATTAAAATAATTTGCAAGTATTTAAATGCTTTAAACATAAAAGTGCAATGTATTAGCTTCATAATTAACTTTTAGTCACACTCAAATGAGACTTATCCTCACCTCTTATCTACAGTGCGTACCTAACATATTTATTTTATTATCCAAATCATACTACCTATTCTAACTAGGACAATAACTGTTATCATAGCCAATCCTGCTAATAATCACCATTAGCTAAATATATACTCCCCTCACTAGGTATACTTTCATAAATAATAACGTAGTTACACACATGATATAAATAGATATACATACAATATCTCATATAGACATACATATATGTCACTTGATATATACATATGTACCATATTCCCAAAGCATAGACCTCGTGGATGTATCCCTCATGTGTTATCGGCTCCTGGTCTACCATGTATTACAACTGGGTCACCGAGTCGGAGTCCCACCACTGAACCCAAACACAAACACAAACACAAACACAAACACAAACAATGGAGGCGGTCGTACACATACGTCCTAGGGTCGCACCCATACCATATCGCACCCAGTCAGCCTCCAAACCAACACCTATCCTCACACATGGATAGTGGTCATGGAACAATACTGTGACCTAGGGGATCAATCCAACACGTACTGGTCAATGTCAGGGTGGACTACCCACTACGTGAAACCTCCTAATGATAGCACTACCAAATAGGTATGTTCAAAACAAATACACAGTCAATTACATATATATAAGTAATCCCACAATATATATATATATATATACGAAAATCCCACAGCGTTCTAGTATACCAATACCAAAGTACTAACGGGTCAAAATAATTCCCTACAACGATCGAGAAAGGCCAGAAAACCGAACCTATTCGCTTGATAGACTGAACTAGTCTGGTCCAGTAAATCAATTTGCTCCCCCAGAAAACTGATTTGGTTTGTTGGGCCGCCCTTCGTCTTCAACCTCGAGTTTTCACCTCCTAAACCCTTCAATGGAGGTCCCAAGCCTCCGAAAATCATAAATTAAGATCTCATATCAATATATAATCATTCCATAATTTTTTAATACTGAATTAATTCTGAATCCAACATCAAACCTCAAGGATTCCTAATCATTAGTATAATTTATTCAACGCATTATTAATCAACCTTTGAAATTCATTAATCTAACACCTTATCAATGTTCTTCATATTCATATCCCATAATTTAAATCACGAAATTCTCCCTTATTAATTATCAATCATAGGTTAAATACAAATCAATTCCCTTCAGTTAATCCCCAAAAGTTTCATCTTTTAATTCCAAGATTAGTTACTAATTAATTAAGAATGTAATTGACCGCAAAAAATTACAAATCTAAATCATGTAAACACTTGTCTTGTTGGATTAAAATCTGAAGTCTCGACACATAGAGATGAATTGATTCCGTAGATTGACTCTTCTCTCTTTCCCAAGATTTCCTTCTCTCTTTTCTTCTCATATCTCTTCTCTATGATCTCTCCCTCCATATCCGCAGAGGCTATAATGAGGTTGCCATCCACCCCACTTAATCTTAAATACCTCTTAATCACACCCTAATCTCATTTTTAGGAGAAGCTCTAAGGATAAAAACACAATCATACCCCCACACAGACCCTACTATGTCTAAAAATCCTCCGAAACCAAACCATAACCCCCCCCCCCCCCCCCCCCGATGCCTATTTTGGACTATTTCGACCCGTTTCAGATCACTAGTGAACTAAAAATGAGCATATGAGTCATAGAACTAAAAATATACCATCATATCATTAATCGGGTTTGACATGTGCGTACAGTATGTGTCGCCCTCAAACTATTAAATTCATCGTTCTAACTCTCTAATGACATAATATAATAATCCGTCACTTTTAACACATTAAACGACAATATAATAATCCTCATCTTTATTTACTTATTACACGCAAGTAAATAATAATAATCACAAATACTAATCCTGAACTCGCTAATTAATATTTACTGAAATCAATTTAACTAACCCATTTAAATTAATAATTAAATGCACATGTGGAAAAAAACTCATAAGAGTACAGGGTATTATATTTATCTACAAGATGATTCAGCATATCAGAGATAAACCATATTTTAAGAGGTTGCCCACGATGGTCATTGATTATGGAGACGGGGACGTCAACCTTACGTGCACCTATCACCAGGACCATGGACACCTTACGGAGAATTATAAGATGTTTAAGAATAAATTGGAGGAGCTCGTCCAAGCAGAAAATCTTAAAGAGTATACTGACATAGCTAAAATCAAGTCTTTGGTCAGGATAAACGTAGTTCGTAAGGGGGATGAAGACCTTCGACTTGAAGGGTTAGTCAATGTCATTCATGGCTACACTGATGATTCACATTACACCAGTAATAAACTTAGGGAGAAAGTCAAGATTGTGGCCTGCATCCTAGAGGCCTTTCAGGTGGAGGTATCTAAGCACATTTTGTCCAAAAGGTAGAACAAGGACATAAATTTTGATTGGGTCATAATGTTCATCGATGATTATCTTGTCAACATGAAGTTTTGAAAGAAAGATGCGTTAGTCCTGACTCTACGAATTGTAAATTTTGATGTCAAATGTATTCTAATCGATCAAGTAACTTCATTGGAGATCGTGTGCCTGAGTTTGCTACGTTAGAACAGTAGACTAAATCCATACTTTACCTAATAGTTTTAGTTATGAATTTATTGTTAAAATAAAATCAACATTGTACTATAAATATGGATCACCCAATAGGCCTATCAGATGATAACGCATGTTCTCATGGAGAGCGGAGAAAAGATCGGCCTCACATTTTATTTGGTCATCCAAAATAATAAGATTATCTCAGGCATACTGGCGATATTATTGACCATCTATTCACTATTAATGCGATGCTAACTAACCTAGGTAGTTAACCCCCACAAAGCCAGATTGCACCAGTCTATTCCATGTGATGGAATACCAGTAGTCATATTCACACCACCTGCACACGTGAGGGAGATATATAATATTCTACCTTTATCGTCCTATAATAAACTCACGATTATTCACCCTTTGGAATGTAAAAGGTGTAACTGCCTGACCTGTAAAGGTACTCCACCTGCCCCACTACACTATCATATAACGACTTATAAATAGCACTTAATCCCATATGATAAGGGATCCAAGAAATTATCCCACCTGATGGCCATACATAAAGCCTAGAAAACTACCCTGAGAACCTGTATCCCTCTTTCTGATGGCTTCTCTCTTATCAAAGTACATATAATCATCGTTTCACCTGTGGATGTGAGTACCTCTTTGGGCCGAACCACGTTAAGGTCCTTCTCTGTCTCTCATCCCTCTCTATTTATTTCTAATTTAGCGCAATTAGTAGTGGTAATTTCTCTATTAGTTATTGTTTATGATTAGTAATTATAGCTAAGGTCCATAATTCCATATACTAGTTTTAGATGATAACAGATTGTCACCGTCTGTTCAAACTCGATAAGTCATTTATTGATTCCTACCATCCACAAACCTCTTTTTTGCAAACTTGATTCGTGTCTGTTCAAAAACCTATAATCTCTGAAGATGGGAGAAAATCCAGAGAGCAGCCGCGCAAATGAAGCACTTTGTGGATTCCTACCATCCACAACCCTCCACTCCCTTTAGAATGGAGGGGGACATACAAGGAATTTTGATTAACCTGGTCAGAGGTTAGGAGGATATGCAAGAAAGTGTAAAACAAATGACCCAGACTCTCTTGGTCGGACAAGGCATATTAGGAGGAGAACCCATTACCCTTGTAGAAGGGGAATATTCCGACAGAAGAGGAAGAAAACCACCTCTTGCACCCTATAAAGACATGCGACTAGCTTACCATAAAAAGGCATTAGAGGACCCGAGGAGGCTAAGTTTGGGTTAGCAAGATGAAGGGAGCAGAATATGATACTCCAAATCCCACAATGACAATTCGTATCGACGAGAGGCTACCTCATCACTCAAGATAACTGGCTATGATGACTAGAAATAATTTGCTAAGGAAATGCAAGTGTGTTGGAAAGGCTGAGAAGAGGCTCCCCATTTAGTCGCCTAAGCCATAAGAAGTAAGGGGTCAACGTCATCGAAAACCTAGAAGACTAGGGGAATATATAAAAGAACTCAGGAGATCAGTCACCAGATGAACATAGTGCTTATCCAAGTCCAGGACGAGTATACGAAGGTCGACTAGAACATAGTGCTTATCCAAGTCCAGGAAAAGAGCTCATCTAAAAGTCAAGGTCGATTAGGTAAGAATGCTCTAATTTAAATGGAGAAAGAGGTCCAGCCCTGGAAAGAGTCGATCTAATGACTAGAGGATCATTTAGGAGAAATTTCTAGATAAAAAAAAACTTGCAAAGAGGTTTTATGAAGGGGTCTCCATTTAATCTATCAATTGTAGCATACCCAACACCCTCAAAATTCAAACCACCGGTTATCACCCCAAGGTGTGAGGATAAAAGTGAACCAGTATTAAATGTAGAGCAATACCAAGATATCTCGTACATCTATTCAATCTTAGATGAAATTCATTACTAGGCCTTTTCATCTACGATTACCATGTCAGCACATATCTGGTACAAAGGTTTGCCACGTGGGTAGATCTTGATCTTCCAACAGTTGGCCGACCTCTTTGTCAGTAATTAATATTTTAGAGCCAAGCTCAATAAGAGGGTGGATCACCTACCCAATGCCGAATTAAAGCCAATGAAACTACCCATGAGTTCATCACTCATTTCAACAGCGAGAAGCTTAAAGTAATTGACAATGATGAGAGAATTGTAATCACTTCGCTAATGAGTGATTTTCTTCCTGGGAAGTTATACTGGGCACTAGATAAGGATCCACCTAGCATTACGATGGAACTCTTGGCTAAGGCATATAAAATCATGAATGCCGAGAATACAATGGTTGCTAAGGAGTCAAGATACGCAAAGGTCAATGTCAACAAGAGCATAAAAAAGAAAGAGCAATAAGAAAACCGATAAGCTGAAGACGTACAATGATTACACTCCTCTGACTATTAGCGTTCATCACATCCTCGAGGATATATGGGAACAAAGACCAAATATGGATCTAAAAATTGAAAGCCCTAACAAATCGAATGGATAAAAGTTAGTACTATGACTCCCACAAAGATCATAACGACAACACGAATAACCATTTGGCCCTAAAGAATGAGATCGAAAACCTAATCAGACGAGGTAAGTTATTGAATTTATGGCCAAAGAAGGCCAAGGTGATCATAGAGATAAGCAGAAACATCTAAGATGACCAATGTTCCCTTTTAGGAAGGTAGATGAGAAAAGGGAAGGGATAAAAATTTTGAAGACAAATCGAATCTCCCTAAGAGACCCAGGGAGCTTGTGAATGAGGTTAAAATTATCTTTTTCGGGTGTAAATTTAGTACAGGTTGAGATGCTGGTGGTGGAGATGAACCCACGGCGATAAAAGCCTACCTCGATGAGGAAAAGGCCTATGCTCATATCAAATAGATCAACCTAACGGGTGCTGTAGATACTCACCCAAGGAAAGTAAATATAGATCGCCTAGTGGTTAGATTTTTCAAGGATGACTTATCCGATGTACTATATCTACACAACGATCCTCTGGTCGTTACGATAATGGTAGATTATAGCAGATTGACAAGAATTATGTTCGATAATAGCAGCTCTGTCGATGTCTTAATTTATAACTACTTAAAGGGATTGAGGCTGAGGGGAAACAAGATGGAGGCTTATCATGGCCACTCGTTGGTTTCTATAGAGATAAGGTGTACGCTCTAGGCATGATTGAACCGGAAGTTATGGCTGGTGTGACACCTTGCAAAATAAAATACCGAATGATCAGTCCTATATCAAATTAAATAGGAATCTCATATAGTTTCATTCTCAGCATCACTATCGAAAACCATTTAATTACTAATACCCTATTAGGCCCGATGTCAAATTTTAAACTTTCTAATCTTTTTAACCAAAAAACACAAGTAAATCCATCCATACAAAGATATAACCAACAACTAAAATGAATAAATAATAACTGATAACTCTAGGTAAAACATTTATTCAACCATATCCAATCAGTGTAAAATAAAAATGCTGAAAATAAATTAAATGAAAACAGTTTGGCAACATGCCCAACAATAATTCATAGTAACTCTTATCTAGATCACAAGGAGAGAAGTGACTATATGACTTCCTGCCAACATCCATAGTTGCGGCAGCAACGTCTAACTCGAAAGAATAATCATTCAGGCGTCCCTGTGTCTGGACACCTAAAAAATATAACAAAGGAGAAGAAAAAGAAAATATATATATGGGTCAGATCTCGGGTTTTAAAAAAAAATTGCAAGTGCTTAACGTATTTTAATATTTAAAATATGATATTCTCCATATTTAAACTGGTGTCGCACTCCCATGAGATACCCCTCACCTTTCATCTAACGGTGCACACCTAACGCATGTATTTTAAAACACCCTAGTTAAGCTACCCCGCCTAACTAACGTTTCTCCAAAACCACTAAATTACCTTAAATTATTTCATACCCAGCGTATATAATATCCTAAGCTTACGCATTATAATTCTCACTTATGATTTACTCGATCATTATGAATAACTTTCACTAGTTATTTTACACTAATCACATTTTAGTGTTTTTATTTCTTATATAATATTCTCATCTTTATATATGTATATCACATATTTTATTCCAAATTTTAAACTCCCGGATGATCCAGAAATTATTTTACAATTCATTATTTATCATGTCCGTATATATATATATATATATATATATATATTGTAAGGACATTTTTGTCCATTTTCTATTTATATGTCATACGCCGTTACATCGTTGAAGAAATTCCAGATCGCATCTTCATCATCGGATCCGAATATCAAAGCATTCATGGAATCAATTTTTCTTCAGCTGGACCAGTCAGCCTGTTTTAAAAAGGAACCGGTCCGCCACGGATCGATCCGCCTATTTGGAAAAAGAATCGGTCCACCCCCAGACCGATCCGCCCTCTACCCGGACCGATCCTCTTTGCACCAAACCAGTATTCCCCGGACCGATAGAAAATCGAAGAAGCTCTTTTCAAAAAAGTAATCGGTCCGACCCCGGACCGATCCGCATCCATACCGAACTGGTCCGCCTGGGATAAAATTGAGCAGATTTTCTTGAGATTTTATAGGGCCAGATTTCCTTATTTAAACCAACTTCGGGGAGTTCTTTTCCAAGACTTTTCAAGACAATTTTAAGAGTCCTAAATACTCTAAGTCTTCACCTTTTTTAGTCCCAAGACTATTGTTTTGATTCACACAACTTTGCCAATCTTTTGTGAATCTTTTTGCAACCCAAGAAAACATCCTTGTATTTGTTAAACCCTTATGGAGAAGCCGTCTCTCTTCTTCATTTCCGACCACCTGGAGTTCCTGCGGGAGATTCCAGCCGACACTATTTCTAGCCGTTACTTTGAAGGTTTACCGAAGACACCGTGCATTACTCTTGTGGGAGATTATCAGGTTGTATGTAAGTCAATGGTCTTGTAAATTCTTCAAAATTCTAGAAATAAAAGGTTTTTCCCTTCGTGGATTTTTCCTTACTTTGTGTCGCTTGTTTTATTTGTTTATGGGTTGACACTTGCACTTTAGATGCATGATTAGGGGTTGAAATTAAATAAGTGTGCTAAATTAGAAATTTGCAAAGTTAATCAATTATCACACGTTTATACGTCTTTTCAAATTGGTGTCAGAGCGGGTTACGCTAATTTATCGCGTATTCCTATTTTCCGCAAAATCGTGTGATATTGATTTTTTTGAAAAACCAATTTTGTGAAAATTCGCATTTTTCCTATGGAGCACTTATATAATCAGATGCCTATTTTTGATGGGTCTAATTATGCCTACTGGAAAGCTCGTATGAAATTGATTTTAAAATCTATTGACGAGCGTGTTTGGTTGCTTTGCGAAAATGGTTGGACTCCTCCCACGGGCACTGTTAATAACATCACCACTTTAAAACCCGTGTCAGCCTGGACTGAAGATGATTATAAATTGTCCAATTTTAATTCCCGTGGTCTGAGTGCTATTTCTGGTGCTATCACTCCGGATGAGTTTCGCCGAATTATGACTTGCACCACGTATAAAGAGGCTTGTGATGTTTTGAAACTGACACATGAGGGTACGAACGCGGTCAAAGACTCTAAATTACAAAATCTGGCCACCCAATTTGAGACTATTACCATGTCTAAGTCTGAATGCTTTGATGAGTTTTATGCACGTTTTTCGGACATTATTAACACTTGTTTTAATTTGGGTGAGGTGATTGATAACACGCGTGTCGTTAAAAAGATTTTGAGATCTCTTCCAAAACTCTTTATTCCTAAAGTCACTGTTTTGAACTCGTTGGGAAATTTGAAATCACTTAAGTTGGAAGAACATGTAGGAGATCTTCAAACCTATGAGATAGGCATGTTTCCCAACACCATTAAGGCTAAGGATAATGGCATTCTTTAAAGACTCATTTTAAGAAAAAGAAAGAAAAAGTTTTTGAGTCTGACTCTGAGGAAGATTTAGATTTTAAAGAAATGGCCTTGTTTGCGAAAATTTTTAAAAATTTCTCAAAATGAATAAAGAAAATTCTTCCAATAAAAAGAGATCTTTTGAGTCAAATAAAAGGAAAGAGGAGGCCAAAGATAGTGACAAGGAGGATGAGATCAGGTGTTTTGAGTGTGAAGGGAAAGGGCACATAGCTAGAGAGTGTCCTACAAGGATAAGGAGAAAGGGCAAAGAGACTGCTATGCCTGCCACTCTTAGTGATGGTGATGAGGGAGATGAGTCTGATAAAGGTTGTAGCATTTTCTAGTCGTGTGAGCACACCCACTTTGTCTCACAAGAGTGGACACGAGAGCGATGATAGTGATTTGTGTTCTTTCGTGTGAGGGAGAAAGCGAGGAGGAGAGTGGAGATGAAAGTGAGCTCCAAAAAGCTTTTAGAGATTTGTACACTGAGACCTTGAAAACAAATAAGTATAATTGAGATTTAGGTCATCGGGTTTTAGATATGGAGAGAGAGAAGAAGGTTTTGAGAAAGGAGAAGTATGATTTGACCAACACGTTATCTGGTCTGACGACACGTGTATCCCAACTTGAGAGTGATCTCGAACGTGCCCAGGAGGTCAGAGTCAATTTTAAGAATGCACCTAAGAAGGTTGAAAAGGTGGTTCTTAAGGATAATGGTGAGAATTTAGGAATAAGTCATGACGGTGCTTCTACTTCCTAATTAGCACCCGAGCCGGTTCCAACTTTAGAATTAGATTCACGTAAGTCTCACCCCAATCCACCTAGGCGTCCCATTCCTTTTAGGAGAGCGCGTCCTAGAGTTTTTGAGAGAGGTGTTCCTAGGCCTATTTATGTTTGCTCACATTGCAAGAGGAGAGGACACCTTAGGGAATTTTGCTTTAAGTTGGGGTATGTGTCACGTTTTGCTTCTACACCTGTTTCTGGCACACATGCTCCCAGAGACTACATGAGAGAGTTTGAACATTTAGGTGAGCAAGTTATGTTTTTTATCAAAACTTCACAAGAATTGATGGAGGTTTTTCATAAGTTGTCACCACCTTTGGAAAACCCCTCCGCACCTAATGACTAAGGTTTGAGTTGTTTACTAGCATCGGGTGATTTTCATGATGACATTGTTTGCCTATTTCTAGTATGTATCATTTTTGTATGTTTTATTTTTTAAAGAAAAATTTTGAAAAATACAAAATGATTTTATTTTGATAAAATTTTGAGAAAATCCAAAAAGATTTTTGTATTTTGTTAGCACTGTTTATGGATGGACACTTAGGATGACCGAGTCACAACATCATTCCATTATTTTCATGTGACTATTTGATTGTGTTTTGAGACAATAGGTCAATTCATCCATGTGCTTTATAATGTTTACAGTCATTAAGATGTAATTAAGTGTTACTTCCTACATGTTTGGCTCATGTTTCCTTCATTGCACACATGCACGGGTTTGTTTGATTATTGTGCTTGTCTTATCACATGTTGGTTGGGTGTTTTCACTTCAATCCTGTCCTTAAAATGAACCAAGCACGATAAATTTTGATAAGAAAATTGTGCATTTAAGAACCGTTTTGTGAGTTTGTGTGCTTTGTTTGAAAACGGGGAGGGGCCGCGAAAGGTAATTATCTATCCTTTGCGCAAAAGCCACCGTTAAATTGGACCTAAAAAATGGAGGAATTTTATTATCCGGGGTCCAAAGAGGTTTAAAAGAGCCCGAAAAAATTTAAAGTCAATAAAAATAAATTCATGCCAATTATGGGCCATTTAGGTTTTTGCACCAATTCTCCAAAGTTTGAGAATTTAGTTTATTCTCCTCTAAAAGAAAATATGCATGAGGGAGTTTGGTTGGAGAATTTAAAACGGGTTTGCACGTCCTTGAAATTCTTGAAAATGCGCTACATAGTTTTGGACGTTATTGGGGTGGAAATCACTTTTACTTTGATTTGTTGATTTGCATAAGTCAATGTCATCTAAATTCAATAAATTTTTCACCTAAGGATACTTTTGATGCTCATTCGTTAGGGGTACACATATGCATCGTGAACATATGATTGATTGAGTTGATTAACCTATCAAATGTGTTCACACCCATTCATTCCTCTTCCATGACTTGGTTGTTTGAGTCTAAATTCATGGTGTATTTTTGTAGATTTTTTTTTTTCAAATGTATCTTATTTTTGTATGAAAAATTGAAAAATCAAAAATAGTTTGTGCATTTATTTTTTAGCATGTCCTTGCAAGAGCACATTTGCCTTATTGTTTGATGCCTTGTTTTGCGTACCGTGACACCACGATTTTTCTTATTTGATTCATTCTTCTCAATTGTCTATTTGGGGACATCATAAAAAGGGGGAGAAAGAATTATCATTTTATGGGGGAGTTTGAATTTTGGGGGAGTTTTTGAGATTTAACTTATGTTTTTATCATAATTTGGTATCTATGTTTATCTTATTTCAAACTCGATACATCACTTGGTATTTCGCTTTGCCTCATGTGTGTAGGAACTTCTTTGATGATCTCTGAATTGTACACCCTGATGAGAAAAGCATTGAGATTCCTGAAGATTTAAAGAACAAACGATGAAGTATTTTTCATTTGTACCTTTTCAGTTTTGGGCTCATAGAAGGGTAGATTTGTATAGGCAATTTTATATTTGGTAATTCGTATTTTTTTATGTTTATACCGGCATAGACATAGGGGAGATTTGTAAGGACATTTTTGTCCATTTTCTATTTATATGTCATACGCCGTTACATCGTTGAAGAAATTCCAGATCGCATCTTCATGAACGGATCCGAATATCAAAGCATTCATGGAATCAAGTTCTCTACAGCCGGACCGGTCCGCCTGTTTTAAAAAGGTACCGATCCGCCACGGACCGATCCACCTATTTGGAAAAAGAACCGGTCCGCCCCCAGACCGATCCGACCTCTACCCGGACCGATCTGCTTTGCACCAAACCAGTATTCCCCGGATCGATAGTAAACTGAAGAAGCTCTTTTCAAAAAGGAACTTGTCCAACCCCGGACCGATCTGCATCCATACCGGACCGGTCCGCCTGGGATAAAATTGAACATATTTTCTTGAGATTTTTTAGGGCCAGATTTCCTTATTTAAACCAACTTCGGGGAGTTGTTTTCCAAGATTTTTCAAGACGATTTTAAGATTCCTAAATACTTTAAGTCTTCACCTTTTTGAGTCCCGCGACTCATGTTTTGATTCACACAACTTTTGCCAATCCTTTGTGAATCTTTTTTCAACCCAAGAACACATCCTTATATTTGTTCAACCCTTGTGGAGAAGCCGTCTCTCTTCTTCATTGCTGACCACCTGGAGTTCCTATGGGAGATTCCAGCCGACACTGTTTCTAGCCGTTGCTTTGAAGGTTTACCGAAGACACCGTGCGTTACTCTTGTGGGAGATTATCAGGTTGTATGTAAGTCAATGGTCTTGTAAATTCTTCAAAGTTCTAGAAATAAAAGGTTTTTCCCTTCGGGGATTTTTCCTTAACTTTGTGTCGCTTGTTTTATTTGTTTATGGGTTGACACTTTCACTTTAGATGCATGATTAGGGGCTGAAATTAAATAAGTGTGCTAAATAAGAAATTTGTGAAGTTAATCGATTATCACACATTTATACGTCTTTTCATATATATATATATATATATATATATATATATATATTCACAACTCATATATATATATATACACAATATACTATACGCATCAAGTATATCCATACTAATATATCACACACGATATAAGTATACTAACCATCCCTTAGAGCTATAACTCAATGGATGCAGTCTCTACAATGTTATCATCTTCTAGGGAATTACTCACACATCATCCTGGGTACCAGCAGTCGGACTCTCACACCGACTTAGAAAAAACCAAATCACAACGCATGGGAAGAGGTCATAGTTCCTCACTACAAATAAGACGAATCATACCCAAGACGTCTTACCCCTGATAAATGCCACATAATATAAACATGGACCTTTTGACCTCGGATCTATATGCTCCCTGCTCCTCAAGCCAGGGGCCTCACCTACATCGCGCAACTTCGTATGATAAAACTAGAGGGGTATGTTTCACATAAATATGTCATTCACACACAGATATATACATAATCACATCATATACATATTATTTCTATACCCGTATATATATATATATCGCATCAAATTCGGATATCATGCTTATCTCCCGGGGCATTAGCCTATAATCTCGAATATACCAATTCATATTAATTCATAAGTATACACACAACTTATTTTAATCCGATAAGTATTCACTCACATATGATATAATTATCACATTTAATATTTTCGAATTATTGCTTATCACGTGTGGCTAGTATTCTTAGATAATCCCACTCCCATCTTAGGATTTACTCATATATATATTCGACATTTATATATTCTACACGAATAAATATATATGTATGAACCCGCCGAATAATCTGTCGAATGTCGTTCGTCCCAACATTCCTAAAATTTATAACCCGGATTTCTATCTCACTAATCCCAAGGATCACACATCATTCATTTAATCATTTAGAGGTCCTCGCACTCTATTTAGGATCTCCTAATATTTTCTGCAAAAATAATTATCCTCAAACCCCTTTAGACCAAGAAATGTTTTTAAAACTGCAAGGGCCGAATTGATTCGCCGTGTACCAAATCGATTCGCCTAAGCCTAATCGATACGCTTCCCTGCAAATCGATTCGAAATGGCACAGATTTCCAACTGTTATGAGTTCATCCTCTCCTTATTATCCCATTCTCAATCCAACACTCATCCAACCTAATTTGTATGGATTCTAACATCACCCAACAACCATATACATATCTACACACTTGTATATAACCAAAACAACCATTACACTAAAAATAGCAATCTGACACGGTTTAAAACGGTGCCAGATCAAATCTGGCATGGTTTTGAACTGTTCCAGAATCAGGTATTCCAAAGTGGCCATTTTTTCTGGCAAACTTTTAAACCGTGCCAAAATTTGATATTTTTGGCACAGTTTTGAACTCTGCCAGATTGAGCACATTTTGATAAACTTTTGGCACGGTCCAAAATCGTGCCAAAATTTGATACACTTTTAGCACAATTTTGAACTGTGCCAATTTTTTGGATAAAAAGAAAAAAAATTAATTATTTGAAAACAAAATAAATTCACAAATTGCAAATCTTGCACGTTGTTGATAAACTAATGTACATACAAACTTCAAAATATTACAAGTCTTTAGTAGTTCACAAACTAAAAAAAATTGGGCAAAGTTTCCTCTATTTTCTGGACATTTTAAAACCCGCTAATATAAAACCTGCGTAATATAAACCCCACATGACCACAAAATAAAATAATAAACTTACAAAAGGCCGCACATCCATAAAAGTTAACAATAAAACTATAAACGGCCGCATGCCCATAACACAAAAAAATAGAATCATGAATATTAACGACATTAAATAAATAAAACCCTTTTTGTAAACCATTGACTTCTCCGTGTGTTCCATGTGAATAAATGCTAACGATAAAATGTTATCCTGCAAAAAAATAAGATACAAAAAAGAGATGATATTAATAACCAAGTAATTTATAAAAAAGCTTACTCAAGGTAAAAAATTACATATAGGAGTTGCAATTATTATTATATTCTAAAATTGAAAACCTTACGTAAGTTATGACTACCTGATCAGTTCCTATGAGTTACATTGGTCTCGTGTGAGGTGTTAGTGCTTCTTACGAGATCGTTTGGGGGCTGGTTTGGGTTTTCATCCTTCAACGACTTGTATCTAAGTCTAATCCATATATTATCAAATTATCATCATATTCTCAAATTGAGAGGCCCGTGACTATGCGGTCAGTTCCTACGAGTTACATTGATCCCGTGCAAGGTGTTATTGCCTCTTAAGGGGTCGTTTGGGGGATGATTTGGATTGTATCCCTTCAACGGCTTGTTTTTAAGCCTAATATATATATTTTCAAAGTATCATTATATTCTCAAACCGAGAGGCCCGTGACTACGCGGTTAGTTCCTACATGTTACATTGGTCCCGTCTGAGGTGTTCGTGCCTCTTACAGGGCCGTTTGGGGGTTGGTTTGGGTTTTTACCCTCAAATGTCTTGCTTTTAAGCCTAATATATATATTTTCAAATTATCGTCATATGTCATGTGCGAGGTGTTCATGCCTCTTATGGGGCCGTTTGGGGGTTGGTTTGGGTTTTCACCCTTTAACGACTTATTTTTAAGCCTAATCTAGATATTTTCAAACTATCATCATATTCTCAAACCGGGATACCCGTGACTACATGGTCAGTTCCAACAAGTTACATTAGTCCCGTGCGAGGTGTTCGTGCGTCTTACGGGAACATTTGGGGGTGGTTTGGGTTTTGATCCTTTAAACGCTTGTTTTTAAGCCTAATTTAGATATTTTCAAATTATCATCATATTCTAGAATTGGGAGACTCATGAGTACACAATCAATTTCGACAAGTTACATTAGTCCCATGTGAGGTGTTCGTGCCTCTTAGGGGGCCGTTTGGGGGCTGGTTTGGGTTTTCACCCTTCAACGGCTTGTTTCTAAGCCCAATTTAGATATTTTTAAATATTCTCATATTCTCAAATCGGGAGACCCATGACTACATGGTCAGTTCCTACAAGTTACATATGTCCCGTGCGAGGTATTCGTGCCTCTTATGGGGCCATTTGGGGGCTGGTTTGGATTTTCACCCTCAAACGGCTTATTTTTATGCCTAATCTAGATATTTTAAAATTATTGTCATATTCTCAAATCGGTAGACCCGTGACTACGCGGTCAGTTCCTACAAGTTACATTGGTCTCGTACGAGGTGTTCGTGCCTCTAATGGGGCCGTTTGGGGGCTAGTTTTGGTTTACACCCTTCAACGACTTGTTTCTAAGCCTAATCCATATATTATCAAATTATCGTCATATTCTCAAACCAAGAGGCCCATGACTGAGCGATCACTTCCTAAAAGTTAAATTGGTCATGTACGAGGTGTTCGTGCCTCTTAAGGGGCCATTTGGCGGGTGGTTTGGGTTTTCGCCCTCAAACGGCTTATTTTTAAGCCTAATCTATGTATTTCCAAATTATCATCATATTCTCAAATCGGGAGACCCGTGACTACATGGTCAGTTCCTAAAAGTTACATTGGTCCTGTGCGAGGTGTTTGTGCCTCTTACGGTGCCATTTGGGAGCTATTTTTGGTTTTCACCCTTTAATGACTTGCTTTTAAGCGTAATCTAGATATTTTCAAATTATTATCATATTCTCAAAATGAGAGACCCCCGACCACGCGATCAGTTCCTACAAGTTACATATATCCCGTGTGAGGTGTTTTGTGCCTCTAATGGTGCCATTTGGGGACTGGTTTGGGTTTCACCCTTTAACGTCTTGTTATAAGCCTAATCTAGATGTTTTCAAATTATCATCATATTCTCAAATCAGGAGACCCGTGACTACGCGGTTAGTTTCTACAAGTTGCATTGGTCCCGTGCGAGGTGCTTGTGCCTCTTATGGGGCCATTTGGGGGCTGGTTTGGGTTTTCACCCTTTAACTGCTTGTTTTTATGCCTAATTTAGATATTTTCATATTATCATCGTATGCTCAAATTGGGATACCCATGACTAATCGATTAGTTCCTACAATTTACATTGGTCCCGTGTGAGATTTTTGTGCCTCTTACGGGGCCATCTGGGGGTTGGTTTAGGTTTTCACCCTCAAACGGCTTGTTTTTAAGCCGAATCTCGATATTTTCCAATTATCATCATATTCTCAAACTGGGAGACCCACAACTACGCGGTCAGTTCCTACAAGTTATATTGGTCCCCTGCGAGGTGTCCATGCCTCTTACGGGACCATTTGGGGGCTAGTTTGGGTTTTCATCCTTTAACTGCTTGTTTTTAAGCCTAATTTAGATAATTTCAAATTATAATCATATTCTCAAACTGGGAGGCCCGTGACTATGCGGTCAGTTCCTATAAGTTACATTGGTCCCGTGCGAGGTGTTCGTGCCTCTTAGGGTCCATTTGGCGACTGGTTTGGGTTTTTACCCTCAAACGGCTTATTTTTAAGCCTAATCTATATCTTTTCAAAGTATCATCATATTCTCAAATTGAGAGGCCTGTGAGTACGCGGTTAGTTCCTACAAGTTACATTAGTCCCATGCGAGGTGTATGTGCCTCTTACGGGGCCGTTTGGGACATGGTTTGGGTTTTTACCCTTTAGCGGCTTGTTTTAAACCTAATCTAGATATTTTCAAATTATCATCATATTCTCAAACCGAGTGAACCGCGACTAAGCGGCCGGTTCCTACAAGTTACATTGATCCCGTGCAAGGTGTTCGTGCCTTTTACGGGGATGTTTGGGGGATAATTTAGGTTTTCACCCTTTAGCGGCTTATTTTTAAGGCGAATCTCGATATTTTTAAATTATTTTCATGTTCTCAAACTGTGAAACCCGTGACTACGTGGTCAGTTCCTATAAGTTACATTCGTCCCGTGCGAGGTGTTCACACCTCTTACATTGGGGTTGTTTGGAGGTTGTTTTGGGTTTTCATCCTCTAACGTTATGTTTTTAATTGATTTAGAACATTTATTGATTTTAGAAAATTTTGACATAGTTTAATTTATTAAATCTTTAAATCCAACATGCTTTAACATTTAAAATAAACTCAAGAGCAGCAGCAAATTCCAAAACCAAACCACCAGCAAATCCATTCCGCCAATTTAACTAAATAAGTTAATAAAGTAAGCCATTTTACGTTCGGCTACTTGTTGCCACTATATCAGGCCATTTTTTTTATTTAATGCTACAACATTTAAAGATAATTGGACCAAAGTCTTTGGTTGGAACAAATAATATACTTTAGAGATAGATATTATAGAAAAATAAGAACGATAGATATAAGAACTGACTGAGATACATAGAATAAGAATGAGAGATATCAGGGAGAGGGCGTACCTCTACTCCATTAGTGAGAAATGTAATGTTATTGTGGGAGACCTGTTAATCATACTCAGATGCCCTAGTATCTTCCCCTCGTCCATAAGCCACTTGCCAACTCAACATGCATTCACTCTGTCACCACCAACAACAGGGCTTCCTAGAAATCAAGAAAATAAAAAAGTGATTACATTCAGACATCAGTGAACTACTTGGGATCACTTTGATTAGTTAGTTTTAGATTATTGAAATAGGGTATTATTGGATTTGAGTACAAAATTGATATTGGTTTCAATTTCTTGAAGGTGCTCTCTAGATTTTCCTCTTGCATTCTTGTTAGATAAATGGTCTGGTTCAAAGTAGTGGGATGAAACACGTTAACTAGAGATGGAATTTGCTCCTTTAGACCACTTAAAAATCTTAACACAAAATACTAAAAAAGTAAGTCATGATGAGTGTAGAGAATGAATACATGTATTTTAGATTTAATATCCTAAAGAAAAATTGGTAAGATGCGAAAGAAATTATCTCATTAGGGTCCATACCAGTTGGATCAATTTCTCATTAGACAACTATAACCTTCTAAATTGGTAACTCTATAAACATCATAAAAGAGAAGCTATATATAATATATGGAATATACATTAGTACCTTCATTTTCTCTTGGGGCCTTCTCCTGAAAAACAAGACTGAGAAATACAATTCATCTATCAAATAATTACAATTGATAAAAAATTCCATTGTTGAAAATAGTCTACCAAAACAGGGCATAGTTAGTGTTATGCCAACTGAGAAGTTAGTATTTACTTATATAAAGAAATATGAATGTAAACATGCTAAAGTCATATTCTACTAACTGCTTACCATCGCCTTGGGAAACTATTTATATAACAGTTATACAACTGTTATATCATTCCCTTCTTCGACCCCTTTTTCTTACTTGAATTCTCATCCTTATTTTTCTCCTCTTTCACCTCAAACTCACCACCACCTTCCACACTATCCTTAATCCCTTGAATCTTCAACTTCATATCTAACACCGTTTGATATATCGACAAAGCCAGTGAATTCAAAAACATCAAATTCAATGACCTCACACCCGACCAAGCTTTAAGTACAACAACACCAACAACCTTATTAATCACAGTAACTACATTCTCCATAACCTACCCAATATCCATGGAAACCCTCACAACCCTCACAACACTACATTCCCCATCTTCACATATAAGAAAGCCGACGAACACCCCCTCTAAATTTGCACCTTCCAATTCTTATGAGCCAGATTCATACGCAATGGCAACTTCTTCTGTTTAAAAAACTGCTTACCCAAAATCATAGGCAACAAATTAATAACCCTCCTATCAGCCATGAACAAATAATAAGTATCACACAATTTGATTTAAACCCCAAATCCAATTTGTGACTTTGAAACCCAACGAATCCAGAACTGAATCCCAAATCCAAAAAATCAAATTGCGTCGTTGGGCTTTAAGCGACAGTTACGATTTATATTCCAATTGGATTATTATTTAAGAGTTAATATGATGTTGGAACATAATATAATGAACTATATCCCGGATGCTAATTTAGAGGGTACAGCTAGTCCGAAAATGGTTGAGATGGTCGAAATAAGTACCAATTGTGTTTTCGGGCTCCGAGGGTACTTTTGACTAGTTATAACTTAGTTATGATGTTACGAGTCATTTTAATTGTGTGGTAGCATTTAAATGTTAGACTTAATGTATTTAGGCATTTTAGTCTCGTAAGAAAAATTATTTCTCAATTATGTTTCAAAACCTAAAGAGAGTTAGAGAGAAGAGAGAGAGCTTGGGAGAAAGAGGAGATTTGCTATCTTTGGATTGAAATCATCTCAACGAGAAAGAATCAGAGGCTACAATATTGAGGCAAGTTTCTAACTTGCACATATGTATAATTTAGTGAGAATGATTTGTACATGTAGTTTTGTTTTGAGATTTAAACCATTTGTGGGTTTTGACGATTTTGGTGTTAAATCTTTAGACATTGATTTAGATATGATTTGAGTTGGATATATTAGTTAGTTGTTGTATAAGAATGATTTCATGAAGTTATTAGATGATGTTGTTGAGAGAAGTGGAAGAAGAAATGGAAGATTCAGGTTTGTAAGAAAAATGGGAGATGGTCGACTTACCAGGTACCGGACCGATTTGGTCCTCCAAAGAGACCGATCGATCCGGACCCCAAAGTTTTATGCATAAGGCATATTTAGCGGACCGATCCGGGTAAAATGAAAAACGGATTGATCCGGTACCCTATTTTCAACCCAAAAATGATATTTTCTTTCTACTATTTTCTTTTAGGTTCACGGCTTAGGAACCTTATTATATGAAGTAATAAAGAGTATTGGGGTCTTATATTAGGGGGATTAATACCCTAGGCTAAAAAGGGAGTAAATGGGATTATTTTGGGAGCAAATTAGTAGAACTAAATATCTTAGTTTGTCTAGTAAGCTAGCCTAGGACCGAGGGAGAGTTGGGTGGTAGGTTTTAGGAATTTTAGAGACTAGTACGAGGAATATTACACTTGGTAGCTTATAGTGTTGTTGTGAACTCTCGGAGGCTAGTATGGGGGCAATTAAACTTTATAGATTATGTCGTTTGGTAAATATGGTTCCAGATATAATGAATGTACACTTTAAATTGGAACATTTTATGATTTGCTGCATGCATATGCATACCTCTCTAAATACTATCATAAGGAAAGTTACGCGCATAAGGTAAATCTCATGGCTTGTTATGCAAGGAGAATATAGTCATCGACCATAGGACCAGTGGTTACATTGTGTGGTTATTTTATTCAAAGTGAGGTAATTCCAGGTATGGTTATGACTCACTGTCGAAGGCATATGGACGCTTTCCACGCGACGCAATTTAGGGTGCCCAGGTGGTCTTGATTGTAGGCTCTGGAAGATGATAGCATTTAGGGGCGCATCCAGTGGGGTGACTCCCGAAAGGATGGTCTTAGAATCGTTATATCATAATTGAAACTATTCTTACGAATGTGGCATTTTACAAATGAGTAATACATTTATAAATTAACAATATGGCATAATATTTCCCAATGCTCAATGGACTTGTGAAGTTATACTTTATGAATTGGCAAACTAAGCATGCAAAAATGGAATTTAGTTATTTATCTTAGATGGATGGGTAGTTCAACTTATAATGATCTAGTATGACGCTAGGATGTGCAGGATGATTTTTATATTGAAGAGTGAATTAAGCTTGTTCATGATGATTAACATTCATAACAGTTATACATTTTATTCGCACGTATATCATATCAAACCGGCCCTTGACCCGTTTATATTTGTTCTTCTTGTGTGGTTCTTATATATGTTCAGGTACTTCACTGCAAGGGTGCCCGTTTTGATCTCTCCTTCCCAGTGTCAAGGAGCTACAACATTTTTGCAGATTTGTAGGATCTTGTAATAGACGCATCAATCTTTTGTATAATCTAGTTAAGATCAGTTTGTATATTCGGGCGCGTTGCCCCAGTTATTGTTCATACTTGCTGTAATACTTGATGTAAACTTTTGTATTAGTTTGTCAACCGACACCTTATTCGGTTATGTTTTGTAGAATGGTTATCAAACTGTTACATGTCTTTATATTTACCCACTTTCTTTTATAAATTGGATTGCTAAAATTGTTTTTATTAAACTTCCTAAATTATATGACATCCATTTTCTAAAATATTTGGTGGTTGTCTCGTACTATTATTTATACGGCAGTGATGCTAAGAGTGTACCATTTATGATTCCTGTTATTATTGGAGTAACTGGCTGGCCACCTCTTATTTTAATAAGCGGGGTGTCACAGATGGTATCAGAGGAATTGGTTCTAGAGTCCTTAGGATCTATGCGGACTTATCATGTTCTACCGTAGCGTTCTTTGATTTAGATCCCAATTGCTAAGACTGTTTTATTTGTGGATATGCGATCTTCTGAAAGGATAATTGTTTTAGCCGTATTTTAATTCAGTTACTTTTATCTCAAATGCCACCTAAACGAGGTCGCTCGGTAAGGGTAAATCGAGTTATAGAGTATGTAGAGCCCTCACCACCGTAAGGAATTATAAATACGACGGAGGTCGCTAATATTATGGCCCAGGCGGTGAATGCTTTTATGACTACTATATCACAACAATTACAAAAAGCTCAACAACCAGCTGCACCGACAACTCAGGCTCATGCTGGACCCTCCGCGTGGGAACGAGTTAGAGAATCCTTACTGAAGGGTGACCCTCCAGAATTTTAAGGTGGTGCTGATGTGATTGTGGAAAATCAATGGAAGAAAGATATGCAATGCTATCTTCGAATGGTGGAGTGTAGCGAGGAGAGAAAATACATTCTCGCCACTTTTAAACTCGTGGGTGCAACCCTACAATGGTGGGAGTCAGTGACAACTCCGGAACAAAGGGATGCCATGACTATCGAGGAATTATGGGTTTCGTTTGATCAAAAGTATTTTCCTCTAGCAGTTAAGAAGGAGATGAGGAGCAAGCTTTAGGATGTTATTCAAGGGGAGAAATCAGTGGCAGAATATGAAGAGGAATTTCCTCGTTTGGAAAACGTTATGCCTGATGAAGTAATTCCAGAAGAAATGGGGATTTTTGAAATTTATTGGGGCCTTGAATTGGAGGATAAGGCAACACTTGTTGGGGAACCCAGCCTTGAAAACATTTGGCGATGTGATGAATGCAGCTTTGCTTCATTGACAGGATCACCGCCTTCACGTGAAAGGGAGAAGTAAGATTGGAGACTCTAGTCAATCCAATAAGTAAGGAGGAAATGGTGCTGGTGGAGCCCTACCGCCACCATAACAGTATGGGAATAAGTAGGAAGAATGGGACCTCCAGCAAGGGGAATCGGATAAGAAACAACACTTTAGAGGTTTTAGTTTTGGCGGAGGTGGTTTTCGACACGACCAGGGTGCTCAGTTGCAGCAGTAGTTAGGCCTACAGGGCCAAGCAGGTAGAGGGAATAATGGAGGTCGAGGCCATTAGGGCCAAGGTGCGGGGAAGTTTCGGAACAATAATCGGGGCTGTTATCCAAAAAATTTTGCTGCCCATTATTTTTAGTGTGGTGAATAGGGTCACATGAGGAAAGCTTGTCCATAGTTAAATGGGGGATAGTTGCCAAGAGGCCCTCAGAATCAGCAAGCATTTCCATAACCTCCAGCACCTATTCCAGTCGTCCCTCTATAATAGGGACAACTTCAGTATGGGCATGTGTATAATATTCTGTATACTTTATTTCCTCTAGCATAACCCGCACCTTCAGCTATCGAGGGTAAGTTTCCCATTTACGGGTATATGGGTTTAGTGTTATTTGATACGGGGGCGATGCACTCATTTATTTCTAGGTATTTTTCTCATTTTACGGGGCTGATTAAGTTTATCGAGAGTGCTTTTACTAGTGTGGAGTCTTCCGTGGGTGATGGTTCTCTTATACTTTTTGTTTGTAAAAGGGTGGGAATAGACCTTGGTAATTTGCGTTTTGAGGCCGATTTACTCGTCCTGGATATGGTCGGGTATGATGTTATTTTGGGCATGGATTGGTTAGTCAAATACCAAGCTATGGTAAATTTTCATGGAAGAAGTATAGTCTTCGCCGTTCTGGGGCAAGAAATGTCTCTAGTGGCTATGCCTATTTTGGAGGGAGGTTCGAGCACGCACTTATATTGTATTGAGAAGGATAATTCATGCGAAGTAATTATTTCCCTAGATTCGATTCCGGTTGTTAGACAATTTGAGGACATCTTTCAGGAGATTTCGAGATTACCCCAAGTCATGAGATTAAGTTTGTAATTGATTTAGCACCGACAACTCGACCGATTGCGCGAGATCCATACCGTATGGCTCCCTTGGAAATGAGTGAGTTAAGGGATCAGATTCAGCAACTGCTAGGATAGGGGTTCATTCGACGTAGTACGTCACCATGGGGTGCTCCTGTGTTATTTGTGAAGAAGAGAGATGGTTCCCTATAGTTATGCATAGATTTTTGAGAATTGAATAAGGTAACCATCAAGAATAATTACCCGTTACCTCGAATCGATGATTTGTTTGATCAACTAAGGAAAGAATCGTACTTCTCTAAAATAGATTTGAGGATTGGGTACCATCAATTGCGAATTTGAGAGCAAGACGTGTCGAAGACCGCATTCTTGACTAGATATGGGTCTTATGAGTTTTTGGTCATGCCTTCTGGGCTAACCAATTATCCTGCCGTATTTATGGACCTTATGAATAGAGTGTTTCGGGACTTTCTAAACTAGTTTGTCATAGTGATCATTGACGACATTCTAGTCTATTCTCGGACTGAAGTTGATCATGCCAAACACTTACGATTGGTCCTGCATACACTACGGATCATCAACTTTAAGCCAAGTTCGAGAAATGTGACTTTTAGTTGAAGGAAGTGCAGTTTTAGGGGCATATCGTGACGGCTGAAGGTATTTTTGTAGATCCAAATAAAGTTGTCGTGGTAAGGGAATGGGGTTAGCCCACGACGCCGACTGCGATCCGTAGCTTTCTAGGTTTGGCGGGTTATTAGCGTCGTTTCATTAAGGGTTTTTCCAAGATTACGGGACCTTTAATGAACTTGACCTAGAAGGGAATGCAATCTTTTGGAATGATTCCAGTCATCTAGCTTTCGATGAATTGAAGGATAAGTTGACTTCTGCTCCTGTACTCGCGTTTCCAAGACCAGGAGTGGACTATTTACTTTTCACTAACGCATCTCTACAAGTATTTGGAGGTGTGCTACAACAGGAGCATATGTCCATTTCTTATGCGTATCGCAACCTTAAGACCCATGAAAAGAATTATCCTATGCATGATCTGGAGCTTACCGCGGTAGTGTTCGCGTTGAAGATATGGAGGTATTACCTCCTGGGTGAGAAGTTTAGTCTTTTTACGGACCACAAATCTTTACAATATTTGTTCAATGAGAAAGATTTAAATATGCGGCAACGTCGGTGGTTGGAGTTCATAAAGGACTATCAATTCGATATTCGCCACCACCCAGGCAAGGCAAATATAGTAGTGGATGCACTGAGTCGTAAATCCGTGGGGGAACTAGCGAAGGTGTGGAAATCCAAGTGGAAAGAGCTTAGCCAGGAGGAGACTATAGCAAGAGCATTTATGTCAGTGTTGATTGTTATGCCTGCTATTGTGATGCAAGTCGTAGAAGTGCAAGGAAGGGACAAAGATTATACAGACCAGGAACGCAAATTGTTGACTGAGGGAGCGGAGCCCTACTCTATTAGTTATGAGGGTGGGTTATGTTTCCATGGAAGACTTATAGTCCCGGACGAGGGAGACTTGAGATGTGCCTTCATGATTAAATCCCACAGTTCGAGATTTATAGTACATCCAGGAGGGAAAAATGTACCAAGATATGCGCCGTCAGTATTGGTGGGATGGTATTAAAAGAGAGATTTTGGAGTTTGTCTCGCAATGAGTCACTTATCAATTGGGAAAGGTAGACCAGCAGCGACCAACTGGATTGTTGCAACCGTTGGAGATTCCGATGTGGAAATGGGAAAGTATCTTAATGGATTTTATCACAGGATTGCCTACGTCGCAAAGATACCATGATTCTATTTGCGTTATCATTGATCGTTTAACTAAATCGGCACACTTCCTATCGGTACAGATGGAATATAATACGACATGTTACACCCAACTCTTTATTGTGGAAATTGTGAAACTCCACAGGGTGCTTATCAACATCGTCTCAGATCGAGACAAGATTTTTGTATCCCACTTCTAGAAAAGTTTCCAAGAGGCGATGGGGACCTTATTGAGGTTGAGTACTTCGTACCATCCACAAATTTATGGACAAATGGAGAGGGTCAACCAAATGTTGGAGGATATGCTTCGAATGTGCGTACTTAACTTTAGAGGAGGATGGGAGCAATACCTTCTAATGGTCAAATTTGCATATAATAATTCGTACCAATTCACGATAGGTATGGCACTGTATGAGGCATTGTGTGGCCGACTGTGTAGATCACCTACTTGTTGGTTGGAAGTAGGATATAATAAGCTCCTTGGACCTGAAATGATCCAAGATACCTCTATAAAGATTGAGCTTATCCGAACTCGCATCTAAATTGCACAAGATTGCCAGAAGAGCTATGCTGACGTGCACCGGAGACATTCGGGATTGGAAGTGGGGGATCAAGTTTTAGTGCGGGTATCCCCAATGAAGGGTGTAAAGCTATTCAGGAAGAAAGGCAAACTTGCGCCACATTTTGTAAGCCCTTTTCCTGTTGTTGCAAAGATAGGCCCCGTAGCATATCAACTTGCTTTGTCGGAACACCTACAACAAATTCATGTTGTGTTCAATGTTTCATCTTTGAAGAAGTATAAAAGATGCGAGGGAGCTCATTGGCATATCCCATTGGATGATATCGAGTTACAACCCAATATTTCATATGAGGAACAACCAGTTGCTATTCTAGATCACGAAAAGCATAGATTAAGATCAAAGTTTCTATTGGTTTGAGTCTACTGGGGACACCACAATGCCGAGGAATCAACTTGGGAATGGGAGGACGATATTCGGAAGAAGTATCCACATCTCTTTTTAGAAGGTACGCATAAATTTTAAGGGAAAAATTCCCTTGTAGGGGGGGAGTATGTAATACCCCTTATTTATGAGTAATTATTTTTATATTAATTTACCATGTGTGTTAATTATAAAAAATAAAGGAAGTTGAAATAAATATTACTCTAATGGATTTAAGAGGTATTATTTACTGAGTTTTGCATATTTACCATTAAGCGAATGTAAATAGTGTAACATTATGTTTTATTGCGTCGTTGTGCTTTAAGCGACAGTTATGATTTATATTCCAATTGGATTATTATTTAAGAGTTAATATGATATTGGAACATGATATAATGAACGACATCTCGGATGCTAATTTAGAGGGCATAGTTAGTTCGAAAATGGTTGAGATAGTCAAAATAAGTACCAAGTGTGCTTTCGGGCTCTGGGGGTACTTTTGACTAGTTATAACTTAATTATGATGTTACGAGTCATTTTAATTGTGTGGTTGTATTTAAATGTTTGACTTAATGTATTTTGGGTGTTTTAGTCTTCTAAGAACATTTATTTCTCATTAATGTTTCAAAATTTAAAGAGAGTTACAGAGAAGAGAGAGAGCTTGGGAGAAAGAGGAGATTAGCTATCTTTGGCTTGAAATTATCTTAACGAGCAAGAATCAGAGGCTATAATCTTAAGGCAAGTTTCTAACTTGCACATATGTATGATTGAGTGTGAATGATTTGTATATATAGTTGTGTTTTGAGATTTAAACCATTTGTGGGTTTTGATGATTTTGGTGCTAAACCTTTAGACCTTGATTTAGATATGATTTGAGTTGGATATATTAGTTAGTTGTTGTGTAAGAATGATTTGATGAAGTTATTAGATGATGTTGTTGAGAGAAGCGGAAGAAGAATTGGAAGATTTAGGTTTTGTAAGAAAAATGGGAGATGGCCGACTTACCAGGTACCAGACCAATCCGGTCCTCCAAAGAGACGGATCGATACGACCCCCAAAGTTTTTTGCATAAGGCATATTTAGTGGACCGATCCGGGTAAAATGAAAAATGGATCGATTCGGTACCCTGTTTTCAACCCAAAAATGAGATTTTCTTTCTACTCTTTTCTTTTAGGTTCAAGTCTTCGGAACCTTCTTATATAAAGTAATAAAGAGTATTAGGGTCATATATTAGGGGGATTAATACCCTAGGTTAGAAAGGGAGTAATTGGGATTATTTGAGGAGAAAATTAGTAAAACTAAATGTCTTCGTTTATCTAGTAAGCTAGCCTAGGACCAAGGGAGAGTTGGGTGGTAGGTTTTAAGACTTTTAGATACTTATATGAGGAATATTACACTTGGTAGCTTATAGTGTTGTTGTGAGGCTAGTATGGGGGCAATTAAACTTTGTAGCTTATGTCGTTGGGTACATATGGTTCCGGATATAATGAATGTACAATTTAAATTGGCACATCTTGTGATTTACTGCATGCATATACATACCTATCTAAATACTATCATAAGGGAAGTTACACGCATGAGGTAAATCCCGTGGCTTGTGATGTATGGAGAATATAGTCCTCGGCCATAGGACCAGTGGTTACATTGTGTGGTTATTTTATTCGAAGTGAGGTAATTTCAGGAATGTTTATGACTCATTGTCGAAGGTATATGGTCGCTTCCCACGCGATGCAATTTAAGATGCCCGGGTGGTCTTGATTATAGGCCCTGGATGATGATAACATTTAGGGGCGCATCCAGTGGGGTGACTCCCGGAAGGATGGTCTTAGAATCGTTATACCATGATTGAAACTATTCTTACGAATGTGGCATTTTATAAATTAGTAATACATTTATAAATTAACAGTATGGCATAAGATTTCCCAATGTTCAATGCACTTGTTAAGTTATACTTTATGAATTGGCTAACTAAGCATGTAAAAATGGAATTTATTTATTTATCTTAGATGGATGGGTAGTTTAACTTATAATGATCTGGTATGACGCTAGGATGTGCAGGATGATTTTTATATTGAAGAGTGAATTAAGCTTGTTTATGATGATTAGCATTCATAATAGTTATACATTTAATTCACACGTATATCATATCAAATCGGCCCCTGACCCGTTTATATTTGTTCTTCTTTTGTGGTTCTTATATATGTTCAGGTACTTCACCGCAAGGGTGCCCGTTTTGATCTCTCCTTCCCGGTGTCAAGGAGCTACAACATTTTTGCAGATTTGTAGGATCTTGTAATAGAGGCATCAATATTTTGTATAATTCAGTTAAGATCAGTCTGTATATTCGAGCGTGTTGCCCTAGTTATTGTTCATACTTTCTATAATACTTGATGTAAACTTTTTATTAATCTATCAACCGACAGCTTATTCGGTTATGTTTTGAAGAATGGTTATGAAACTGTTATATGTCTTTATATTTACCCACCTTCTTTTATAGTACGATATTTTAAATAATATTTTAAATAATAGTACGATACAAAATAATAGTACGATACAACCACCAAATATTTTAAAAAATGGATGTCATATAATTTTGGAAGTTTAATAAAAACAATTTCGACAATCCCAGTTATCAAACTGTTATATGTCTTTATATTTACCCACCTTCTTTTATAAATGGGATTGTCGAAATTTTTTTTATTAAACTTCCAAAATTATATGACATCCATTTTTTAAAATATTTGGTGGTTGTATCGTACTATTATTTATACGATAGTGATGCTAAGAATGAACCATTTATTATTCATGTTATTATTGGAGTAATGGGCTGGCCACCTCTTATTTTAATAAGCGGGGTGTCACAGAGGTATAGGGTCGAAGTGGTTAAATTAGTTACTGATTTTGGGGATATGTAAGGTTTGTAGATAGGGTCAGCAGGTAAAATAAGGAATTCAGGTCTGAGTTTATTAATGGTGAGGATATGGACTGGGTCACCTGATTCAGGATGGAAAGAGGTCTAGTTATGGGTTTAGATGAGGATGGGTTAAGGTACGGTTTAGAAATGGGTGGTATAAGGCTTGGTATATGGTTAATGGGTTAAGGTTGTGACAGATTCGGGTTGGGTTTGGAGCAGGGTTCATGTTTGAGATCGTGGCTTGGGTCGCGCGGCATGAGGGAAGTGGGTTGTCGGATTTGGGATTGCCCGATTAAGGGGGCACAAGTCAAAATGGGTTTCAAGATTGTTTGATTTCGTCGGAGTTAAAAAGCAAGGGATATAGTTGTAGGGTGATTTCGGTTTTGGAAGAGGTGGTAATTGGTTATAGTGGTAAGATGTTTTTTTTAATGGAGGATTAATGGAGGTAAGAGAGAGATATGCGTATTATAGGGAAGATGATGATGATGGAGGAGAGAGAAGCGAGAATCTAATTTGGACTGTTTTGGTTTAAATGCGAGAGGTAATTTGGTGTGGGTAAGGTGTATGGTAATGGGCAAGGTGTAGGTAAGTTAGTGTGTGTGTGGTTTGATTGTACCTTACAAAAAAAATTGAAAAATAAAACTATTTAAATATTTACACTCAAAATATAAAATAAAAAACTAAAATTCATTAAAACTAAAAATTAAATTCCTAACCTATAAATTAATAACAGACTTAAACTAAACTAAACTAAAATAAAATAAAAAAATACTAAAAATCTAATTAAATGCACACCTATAAAAATATGAAAATAGTCGATGCACAATATGGACTCTAATATATATAACTATACGTACAAATAAATCCTAAAAATATACATGACTCAAAATAAAATATAAATTCTGAAAATTGTATACAACACAAATAAAAAATCTATAAAGTACGAACTAAACACACACGAGGCTCGGGGCTAGTCTGGACTTAATTTAGGCTTAGGTTCGGGTTTGGGTAATGGGTAGGGGACTGGGTTAGGCTCCTTTAACCGCATTTGTGCCACATTTTTCCTAGATTTAATGCTTCAAACTCCGCAAGAGGCATTTGACCTACAAGATAGACATATAAGCGCATAAGACCCATTTTACTGAGAATTAGCAATTAAAAACCGTCTATTTGGGGTATAAATATAACACTTTTGGGTGCTTATCAGTGGACCTCCTTGCCCTAAGTCATTTCTTGGTGATAGTTTAGATAAGGGGACACTCGAAGTGGTTCCCCTTGTCTTGATTATTTTTCTATGAAGTCAATCATGGGCATAGGGGCCATTGAGGGTGAGCCCCCTTGCCCTTGGTCATTTTTTATAGTATCAATCTTGGGCAGTGGGGACACTCGAAGTGAACTCCCTCTCCATGAGTTATCTTGAATAATGTCAAACGTGGGCCAATGGGAGCCACTCAAAGTGCACCCCCTCACCCTAGGCTATTTTTTATAGTATCAAACTTGGGTAGAGGGGCCACTCAAGGTGAGTTCCCTTGCCTTGGACCTTTCTTTAGTAGTATCAATCTTTGGTAGTGGGGCCACTCAAGGTGAGTCCTCTCGCCCTCGGCCTTTCTTTTGTGGTATCAATCTTGGGAACAAGTCCCACTTAAGGTGAGTCCCCTCACCCTCGATCTTTCTTCTAAGGTATGCTAATCTTGGGCAGTGGGGCCACTCCGATGGACCCCCTTGCCCCAGTCTTCTACAATTCATTTAGCGCGTGAGTACCGCTCAACATTAGTTCCCTCGTGTAAAGTATTTTGTGTTGGACATACCAAACAACTTTGGATGAAATCATTTCTCCTTATTGGAATTTGAAAGGTTCATTAGACTCTTCATCATTTTTCTTAAGCCACTAAATAGTCCTCTCACTTCAACCTCCATTTATGGTCTCAAGGAGACGCACGTCAATCTGAGAACAGGCATCCCATTATTTGAGTAATCATTTGTCTACCTTTTAGCCGCCTAAACGTGCATCTCCTTTTTAGTATAAATGGATCTTTTAAACTTGGAATTCATTTTTTACCTTTACCATATCTAACTCTTCAAAGCTTTGTATAGAGAGAAAGAGCTACAAACCTCCATAGCCATTTTTCAGTTTTCAATATTCAAACACCATTCCAATGTCATCTTCTTCTAAAACCACCACTTATGTCGTCGTCGTTACCGCTAGCGAGTTGCCGGTGGGTTCCTTGCCTATTTCAGTCAATGGTTATATAGTTTGGGCCACTAGTGTGACCACGGTGTCCATGATGGTTTCTTGCGCTGCTTCTACGATTATGGACAATTAATCTTTTAGAGTGATTTTGGCTCAACGCCCCTCATCCATAGCCAATTTCTCAAAGTCATAGAAAGAGTATCTAGCCAATCGTTCGAAAAGGGATTTCGGTTTATGCCATCTTGCCCCTTATTTTGGATCGTAGGACACTTTCATGTATTCCCTTGCTAATTTCGACCATGAGTTTGTGGCAAAAATAGTCAAACAACCCCAAGTGGGTCTAGGTGAGTCCCCTGATCTTCCCATCATTTTTTCTGATTGTATTCTTAGAGTTAAAGTGGATAGGGGTGATTTCCCACACTCCAATATCAATTTTAATGTTTGCTAAGGTGACCCAGATGACTGAGACCTATGGGTGAACCACATCTTGACCACCCCCTCATACAAAGTTGTTGTCGAGGGGCTTGGTCTCACTAAAACCCTTGATAGTTTGAAAACATGCACAATTGCCAAGAATTCATCTACTTTCAATCTCTTAGCCTCTCGTTGGAGTAGAGATTCACACACATTTATAACTAAGTGGGATGAATTCACTATAACTGGACATTTGCAAGCTGTTTTCCTTGCCTTACTTAAGAGATCACATTTTTACTGATGACTATGAGGATGCTCTCGAAGAGGAGACGATGCAAGAGCTTCACTCAGCTCTAGGTGAATGATCGAAATATGTGGCTATTAATCAGACTTGTACTACCATGCATTCCTTTGGCAAATGGCAAAGATATTAGTTCAAAGATTTTGAGAAGCTACCAAAGGGGCAATGTTCGAGTAGGGTGGCCAGGAGTTAAGAGGTCCCAAAGGTTAATTCTCCCTCACACTTAGCAGCTTTTTTTTGTTACATTCTTGAGTAGATTCTTATCACCTGGTTGTCCATATGACTCTCGTCGTGAGTTATTGTTCAGGTTGGCAGTGAGACTTTCTCGAGGGATGGTTATTCCCCTAGCAACATTGACTTTGGGATCCATTTATACTTGGCTAGATCATTCCCATATTGATGTTGAGCAATCTTATGGCCACCAAGATGCCACTAATTTTACCAATCCTTCATACTGATGGATTTACTTTTAGATAGGTTCCTCAACTCTGATCCAGAAGTAAGGGCATGTTATAGTGAGGCCTCTTGCATCATAAGACGGCATAAGAGGTCTCTAAAGCACCCCTTGGGGCTTATGATAGATAAAATTGATGAGTTTTTCTTCTGCCCATATTACAAGTGAGTAGGTGGCCTTTTTACTTGGGGGTCTTTCTCAAGGGATGGAGTACCTTCTACTGCCCCTCTGATATAGAATTTATTTCTTCTTTCCCACATATTGATGTGATGGCCATGCTACTTCTAGGCACCCTTCCTTCATTGTCTGAGTTGGGTCAAGGTTTTGAATTTTACCACTAATAGAGAGTTAGGAGGTAGTTTTTGTATAACTAGGGTGTTTATCCCCCTTATATACTTCGAGCACTTCCTCCCAGAGTTATACTTTAGGGCCTATGCAAACTTTAGCTTTTAGGTCATGTTCCACATGGTTGAGCATTTGGATGTTTTTTTTGTGCCTCCTCGCAACTACCTTCCTTCCTTTACTCGCTCCTGATTCACTTTATGGAAGAGGTAAGTGGACCTCATTCAAAACTGCGTGAGGTATGTTCCTCATAAAACCATTCCTATTAGAGTCCCCAATAATGACAAATACCAGGGTAAAAGGACCCAAAAAGAGTTGTGACATTGTAGAACTATTTTGAAAAACCCCTTGAGCAAGTCACCCTAGTTCTAGTGAGGCCTCTGCTCAATGAATACATTTACAGCCAACACCCTGAGCCCCAGCTTGTTAAGTCTAAAGGGAAAGAAGAGGCCAAAATATCAGTTACTTCCAAAAGGAAGCACCCTGACATAGATGTGTCAAATTTCATTCCTGCTCCTATTGTTGCTCCTCCTTCTCCTCCCTCAACTGTGAGGACTAGGGCGAGTAAGAAGACAAAGAAAGTTGGTGTTAAAGCTTATTCTCCTTCTCGATCTCCAAATAAAGGATCTAATACTGAAGATCTTGGGATAGAGGATACTTATAGGACAATTTTCATGCAAGGCTATGAAGCCTTGGGATTATCTTCTCAAGAGCCACCCATTTCTTCCATTCCAGTTGGTGAAGGTACTCTAACTAACTTCTCTTTACCTAGTGAAACTGGATCTCATGAGATTTCACCTTCTGGTTCCCCTTCTTACTCATTTGAAAAGGAAGTAGTTGACTATGGAAGCACTCCTTCCTATAATGACAATAGTTCTTCTTTAAATGACGTGAGTGACATTGACCTTCATAGTAAACACCATCCTAATGCTTGTTCTTTACTACTAGTTTTGATGGAGTCTTCCAGTGAAGATACCATGATATATTCTCCTTCAGCCATGAGTACCACTACTGGGAACCTTCCATATGGGCATGATACTCGCTCGGATGTTGTAATTATTTTTTTTAACTTTTATTTTTTGGCTTTTTATTTCACTAACTCTCAAAGCTTATAATATCTTTACGAACTTTGTCTTGCGATAATTTATAGGTTTCTTAAGTTGAGACGAGTATTCCTTCGCCTCCTCCTCTTGTCCAAGAACCCTTTCCAAAATAAAAGAACTATATGCTCGTTTCTTCTCTGTGTCTGGTTAGAGAGGTCCATTACCTCCTCCCCCTCAATAATTTCTCCTTTCCTTTGCTCTTATAATGCTTTACCGACATAACTTGCTTCTTTTTTCCTTTGCAGTTTTCGTCTGTATACCCTACTAGCACGAGGTCCTCTTCTGTGTCCTCTTTCTCAGTTTAGGTACTCATTGGTTTCTCTAAGTCTTTTGACTCACTCCTCTTTAAGTTTATTTTAGTGCATTTTTTTCTACACACTTGTAGAGTATTATGCATTCTAGTCGCATGGTTCCACTTCCTGTTTATTCTGCAGTGGGTATCTCTGTAGCTTAGCCATCTACTTCATCTCTAGAGGTATTTTTTATGATTTATTACTTTCAACATCTTCTTTGCCTAATTTCAAATGCATGGCTAAACGTATCGTCTTTGTCACATATGTCTTGTTCTTTTCACAGGGATATCTTTTACTTGTCCCCTATGCTACTGGAGGGATAACGTTACTCACTGGGGTTGTTATTCTAGGGCTATCACCCCCTGGGAGGATATCTATCCCTTGGGTTTGTGTGTCTATACATAATAGGCCCCAGATTCATCCCCTTCCTATGCAGCCAATATTAACTATTACTTCTAGTGAGCCTGTCGCACATCCAATTGGATACTCTCACGTATTAACCATTCCATTGGCGTCATTTTTTTTACGGCGTTCATTTTTAACATACTTGTTGATAACAAGATTCCACTATTGTGTCACTTATTCGGATTCACAACACTACTTTAACATCCCAGTGTTTGCTGAGGGTGAGGTTAACCTGATAATTACTAAATCATAAATAAGTCTAAATACTGAAATAATGGAGGCATTTATTGATTTTTAAATGTGTTACAACTGAAATCCATGAACAATACAAAAGTATTTCTCTTGCTGAATAGGATCTTTTTCTTCTAATATGACCTTTCTTTATCTCTATATATCAGCTGATCTATGAACTATTCATAATGACATATTGGTACTTGTGTAAAATAGCTGAAAAATAAGGAATAAGCAAAAGTTTGCCTAGTAGATAATTCTAGTTCTATAACAATGTAAATATGGAAATCTGTTTAAATAGCATATATGGGTTTGAAATGGTCAAAATATAAGACAGTGTATGTCAATCTACAGCAAAATGGAATATCAACAAAACTAAATAGGGGTATACTGAAGTCTGCGATATATAAAAAACAGTAGGGTGATTATAACCAAATATGGTATTTATCGAGTTATAAAAAAGGTTCAGACTATAATACGATAACCCATAAATTATCGTCTATAGGGGCTGCAAATGCGTAGACATACCATTATAATATCTCTCAAGTCATAAAATTAATTTGAACATGCAATCCCGATAATTGGGAAATAGCCAAATAACTTGGCACACTTAGCTAGAGCGACACTCATATGTAGAGTAAATATAACAACAAGGAACTCAACATCGGAGTCCTTCAGGCTAATTAGATTTACCGGGGGTTTACCATGTATAATCCCTGGATTATAAGGTATGCTACTAAAGGTTTCATTAATAATAGTTATATAATGGAAGGATATGCTTCAAATCAGATGATTGAAACCAAAGTTTATTTAACATCCAGGGTATACTGGAATAGGGTGAAACAGTTTAAATAATTGTTCAACGGGATTCAGTGGTGTACTGCGATCCAGATAATTTACCGAAATCAAATAGGCTGTCAGGATGGGGCTGGCTTGAGTTTCATCAGAAAACAGATTGAATCAACAATCATGGTATAGTTGAACTATCTAAGTGTTCGTAAATGATAATACGAGTTCAAAGCTATCACAAAGTGATATAATAAGTATTAATGTTAAAGACATAAGTTCAAGGTATAATAGTGAAATAGAATCACCTACCCGTGTTTAAGAGCTTTTCGTTATTATTCACATATCTTTCATTGTTGCGTTCCAGTTCTCGTAGTCATTTGGCTCGAGGGTTTAAATCAGAGTGGTTACATCAGTGTTTATGGAAAATGGTTTAGATTTAGAATATCTGACGTCGTTCGGTAAATAGAATTAAAGTTCATGCTATGATAAGCATGAATTTCGTATATAATTCTAAGTTCCGCTAATTAGTTTGTTGATGAAATAAGTAATATTTGTAATTTAGAAAATTACGTCTATATGGCTACTAGATATTTGAATAATATAATTTTTTCTGGGAAAATATTCATTATATAAAATAAAAGAATTCAATTTGTTTAAATAAGCAACAATTTTATATTTGATTAAAATGTTAATCGGTCAAATACTTAATTTGACTATTTGAACAAAATTCACCATTTTATACGAACGTAAAGATTTTGTTTCCCGGTTATCGTTACGACATATGATATTCCAAAAATATTAATTTTTGAAGTTAATCAAAGATGAATTTCTTAACCGAATCAATTAAAATTAAATTTATTTTTTTAATCCAATATCGTGTTGGTGTTTACCATTTCTTGTTGGTCATATTTTATAATATTCGAGTGCCAATATTATTATGGTGAGTATAAAATTAATGTTCGTGACACAAATAAAATTAAAATAAAGTCGAAAAATCCCTCCCTTATTTGTACAATAAACCTGTGGTCATGCCACTTTCAAAATTAGTCAACACAACACAACAAATTTTCTAACACTTGCATAATCATACTTTTAATAATTATGACTCGTAATATAGTCTCCAGTTACAAAAATGACATAACCTCGAGTCATTTTGTGTTGTAACTCGTTTAAATATATTTCAAAAAGAAAAGGGACGGGTTATATAAAAAAAATTGACAATGGATCCAAATTTTTATTAAAAAATGCACGATTACTCGTGTGTGTTCGAGAGTTCACTTTTACGGCATTTTTATATGTAATCGGGTTCGTAGATAATTAGTTAACCGAAAATCAACAATCCAATGATACCCACTTGAGACTTTGTTTTTAATGTATAAACAAATATAAATATATGAATACATATATGAAAAAAATAAATGGAAAACAAAAAAATGAATTGTAGCAGGTATACCAAACCCAATATGGGTTTTCTGGTCGTCGGCCGGCCTCCACCATGGAAATGGGTGGTGGTCGGCTCCAAACCGAACACACATTCACATACATATATTCATATGAAATTTAGCATAAAAATGCAAAAATCCAATCTCAAAAATGGGTTTTTTGACTTCCGGCCACTCCCATGGAAATGGGTAGTGGTCGGAGTTTCAGATGGCTCACATACACACACAAACACACACACACATCCATGTACATATACATATACATACATAACTTTAAATATTAAATCCATGGCAGAATAATTATAAAAAAAAATAAGATGAAGAAGAAGGAGGATCAAAGCTGTCGAGGGCGTGGTCCGGGAAGAGGGAGGCCGGCGGTGGAAGGCACGGGGAAGAGGGAGAGATCGGGTTTTCGGTTTTAGGAGCAGAGGGTGTGAGGTTTGACTTTATCTCTTTAGAGAGAGAAATCGTGGTTAATGAAAAAAAACAAAGGGGTTGGTGACTTATTTATACTCTTTAAATTAGGTACAGTCAGCATAGGATAAATACGCAATTGAGTGCATTTGGTACTCGCGTATAATTTTTAGCGGGTATTAATTTTTATAATTTTTAAAATTTCATTCAACTATAAATTAGTAGTGGAGTGCGTAGGATACGTTTATATATTTTTTTCGCATTGACGTCACATTTGGATAGCACTAATTTATACACACTATAATTTAAATAATAATTAAAAATAATATGCTTTAAACTTGTTCTTAGTCCGTTTTTTTATGATAAATAATCTATTTTGAGCAACGAAATAAATGTGTCAACCCTATTATCATGTCACGGACAATACTTACGGGTCAAAAGTGACACAAAAATTATAAATAACTCGTAAAAGGTTATTTTGACACAAAAATAATTCAATTTAATTTAAAATGAAAATTAGGCTGTTACATTCACCCACCTTAAAACATTTCGTCCTCAAAATTCCGTTATCTTGAAGATTCAAAATCTCATAGTGCATATATTGTCTAAGGAATGTATCATATGTTGAAGGATTGTTCATTATTGACCAAGGTCGGTCTTTTCACGACTAGTGACATAACATACTCATATAAGGGATAATGAGATAATAAGAAATTTAACTCAATAGTTGAAGTGAAATAAGCACAATTATATGACGATACTGCTAAACAAGTAGAAATAGCAGGGACTAGATCAGGTTAAAGGTTGCGGAAGGTTTTTAAATCAATATCCCAAACTATCTACTTATAGGCTTTAGGGTAATAGTAATTATATACATCAACGTCCATCCAATAAAATTAGAGATAATAAATCCAGTTCATTGGAGATAACATTAACCGAAAAGGGTTTTCATATAATTAATATGAATTTTTGCAAGCTTTTGCAGGTATCATGTATCAAAATAGGGGCTTTGGTAACATGGTTCGTATATGGTTTCATGGTTTGAGGTTCGTTTCAGACAATGCATTTAATCATACTATAAGAATGGTTACAGGTAAGAGGATACTATAGATTGAATCATGGATCTCATAATAATAATATTGACTAGCTATTCTCATGATAGGTATTTTGAAGTATAGATTGAGATTCAACAGTTTTACACTCGAGGGTTTAAATGTTCGCTTTCCAAAGTTTATTAGCACAAAGTTGATGTTAACTATATTGTAAATCAAGGTATTTGTATTCTGATATTTAATCGAAAGAATTCTTGCATTTTAGGTTAAGGATATGTATTCATAATAGTCACTTGCTCAACTTTCGATAGTTGATATGTAATTGAAGTGTTCTCGTCTTCCTTTTCATTATCAAAATTGGTGATCTTTAAGGTTAAATAAAGACTTTCTTGACTAATTCGTCACGTTTGGTTAATGGTTTATTAATTTCAGGGTTATCACGTGGTAAGAGTAATAGATGGTAAGGGAAATCATCCTTTGAGGTTGAGAAATGTTAATTTAGAATTATGATAAACATAACTTAAAACTTCTAATAACTTTCAAGCTCCACTAATTACAGTAAAGGTGAGTAAGGTCTTGTGATAGCATGTTTATAATGATAACTAAACCCAATCTCTTTTTTCATCTAACAATGAGGGCTATTATAGGAATTTCAATCCGCTTATTGAGATATAAGGAGGTGTCTGATAAAGGTTGGGTATTTTAAGTAGGTTCATTGATTTGACTGGTTTTGGGGTTTACATGAATTTCTAAAAGTTACTATATGTATGATATCTAATAGTGTAGCATTATCCTCAAGAGATTTTTCGTGCTCATACTAGACAAAAGGATTCTTTTAAGGTATATCGGGGCTATGCTAGATATATCCTATAATTTTGGAAAATTCATATCTCTTAGATGAATGGGTTTCATGTTATTCAAGGTGTACTACTGATAATGAAAAGGGCTTCTTGGAACATAGTTCACATAACAATGGAAATGAAGTTACTAATATCTATTTTGTTTAATATAACGATACTACTAAGGAAATATGTTTATAAGGGTGTATTCTCTCAATTAATATATATATATATATATATATATATATATATATATATATATTTACTGATGTATCTAAAGTCGTAATCCCTAATACTTGGGTTGACTAGAGTTGAGTCATATAGTCAAGGTAAGATACTACTAAATCATGCTGAGGTTTCGTCTAATCTCATTCACTTAGGTGGTAGGTTTAGTTTAAAGATCATATTCTTATTCAAACATCCAGGGTTATATGACCTTCTAGGTACACTTGTTTGTTCTACTCACTGACTATAGGCTTGTTCACGTTAATCATATTACTAAAAATCCTTCTACTAGAAAATTGAAAATAATTAATAGCTTGTATGGGGATACAAGTGTAATTTTTTTGAGTCGATCTACTATCATTCATACTGAATTATATCCTTGAGATGTATTAAACATTCAAATAATAAAATTCATTGTGATGCAATCCATTCCTGTTCTTTGATCGAAAAAAGTTAAAGGACTTCACTAGTGTCTTATATAGAGTTGGTAATACGTATAATAATTCCTCAAAAAGTTCTTAACATCTTTCTTATATTGGTCACTACTGATATTTCTTCTTTGCATGATATGTACTTAAGTTTCTGGGTTGTATCTTGAGCCTAGAATTATAGGTCGAGGGGCAAGTAATCTATTTCTAAATTATAGGTTCATTTTGTTATCGTAAGATAACTCTTGGTTCTCATTTTGGTTTGTATTTCGTCAAAAAAAGGGATATTAGAGACTGTTGTCCTAAGGTTTTCTTCCTCAATATTGTATAGACAATTGTATTGGTGAAATTTGGAAAAGTGCAGGTTTCGATCACCTTCCCATGGTTCTTTGATATCAACAACATTTTATAAGTTCAGATGGTTAAGTTTCCTAGTAAGATCACGATATTAAGTGTCGGTTATAACGATTATCTTTCTGAATGATAGTCCAACTTAGATTATATCATTTCTAAAGTTCATTCGGCATTTCTGCTTCCAACTTAAATCCTATCGGGTGAAGACGTATTTCAAACCTGGGTATCCTGAAGTTATTTGGAATTACTCATCATTTATTAAAAGATTAAGGTCTCCTATATCTATCCAAAAGGTACCACACATATAAAAGTTAGAGTGTACTCTTAGATGAGGTTAGCTAGATATCTGAAGCACTAGTAATATAATGAACGTAAATAAATGTAACAAGGTATGAATCGATGATGCTCTTAATTTGGGTAGGTATGGTACATCACTGAAATGTGTAACAATTTCAGATGGTAAAGGATCCGGTTAATGTTTATTTCTAATCCTTCTGTGCTTTCGAATTCTAAAAGGACATAAGGGTACAGTGTTGAATAATCATTTTGGGATATCTAATAAATATTCAGAGGAAAGAATTCTAAAATTTAGTGGGCCACTAATTCAACTATCTGTTAAGTGATCTTACATAGGTTGCAATTAATTGAACTATACTGAATAATGGAGACGACTAATCTAAAGTTTATCGTAACGTAGTAGGAATACATGTTGTCTAATGTAACTTGTCGAATATGGTAATGGGATCTGTACGACTCAAGAATAAGATTTGGGTACGTGCCTATGGAATTGTTTTCTATAAATGGGAAATTTATTTCTGATAATTCACAATAAGTTAATAAGAAAAAGAATAGGTAATCCGGGACTAAGGATTTTAAGATACTAAAACTCTAGTTGATTAAAGCAAACAACAATTAATTCACGTAAAGTTTAGGTCATCTGGGTAATATATGACAATGTTACTAACACGAGTCGTTAACATTCACAAGGTTTGTTCATATTTATTCCCACGTAAAAGGATGAGGGAAACTATTTATTTTATCATTTACCTGTCGGGATGAAAAGTCATATTGCCTAATAGCAAGACTATCTAGTTCCATATTGGGGTTCCTTTAAGAAAATGGGTTATAAGAAAGATACATTTGGGATATCCAAGTCATGTAGAGGCATGAGGTAAGCTTTCATGTAATTACAATTAGGCTGGTTGTTTAGTATAAGAATTATATTTTTCCATGGAGCCCATAGTGTTGTTGGTGATAAAATTTTTAATAACATTTTAAGTCACGGTAAGATAGGGAAATAATTTAATGTTGGTTACAAAGCATATGGTATTGATTAAATAATAGAAGTTCGTAACCAAGTTCATGTAAAATTCAGGAAATTTATAATCATGGGATAGGATCCAATAAGTAATACCGTTACGTTCTAAAGAGTAGAACGGGCAATCGTAATATTTCTAACGCATTCAAATTTCTTCTAGAGAAGTCCCAATATACAATAACAATCTTATTGACTAGTTGTTTATCTACTGACTAGTATGCAGTATAACAAGAGTACAATGCGAAAGTTGATAATAAAAGTTCAATAGAGAAGTGAAATAACTTCCAATAGTGAACGTTTTTAGAATTCGAAATGAAGTAAATCATTTTCAAAGGGATAATCAATTGAATAATGTAGCCAAAAGAACAGTGCTATATGTACAGACTTATGGAGTATATGTACAGACTTATGGAGTATAGTGTATACATTCTCGTCCTAAGATAATTTTCTTAGTATGTTTCTAAATTCTTAAATTATATCATTAACGGTTCCAAAATTCTTAACGATTCATCCAATCATGAATACTCTAAATATCAGAAATCATCACATATATCCAAATCACACTTCAAGAACTTATTCTTGCAATCCCTAAATACATAGCGTATAATATCCATTATTCTTTATATCTTCCAAAACCTTTTCCTAACCAAAATCCTGCTATCTCACATGTAATGTGGAGATCGATTTCCTTACTCAAGTCTAAATATCTTATTCTCACTATCCTTATGATCAATATAACTCACTTGATACTAATACTCAAATTATGCCACGCATAGGCTACTTAACCCGGTTGAACTCTACTACCAAATGTCACATCCCGATGTTTGACGAGGGTGAGGGCTAACCTAATAATTACTAAATCATAAACAAGTCTAAAAACTGAAATAACTGAGGCATTTATTGATTTCCAAATGCGTTAAAACTGAAATTCATGAACAATACAAAAGTAATTCTCTTGCTAACTAAGCTCCTTTTCTTATAATATGACCTTTCTTTGTCTCTATGTATCAACTGATCTCTGATCTATTCATCATGGCCTATAGGTACCTGTGTAAAATAAATAGAAAATAAGGAATAAGAAAAAGTTTTCCTAGTCAGTTCTATAACAATGTAAATATGGAAATCTGTTTAAATAGCATATCTAGGTTTGAAATGCTCAAAATATAAAACGGTGTATGTCAATCTGCAGCAAAATGGAATATCAATATAACTAAACAGGGGTATACTTAACTCTACGATATATGAAAGACTATAGGGTGATTATAACCAGATATAGTATTTATTGAGTTATAAACAAGGTTCAGACTATAATACGATAACCCATAAATTATCGTCTATAGGGGATGCAAATGTGTAGACATACCATTATAATATCGCTCAAGGCATAAAATGCATTTGAACAGGCAATCCCGATAATTGGGGAATGACTAAATAACTTGGCACACATAGCTAGAGAGGAACTCATACATAGAGTAAATATAACAATAAGGCACTCAACATCTGAGTCCTTCAAGCCAATTAGATTTATCGGGGGTTTATCGGGTATAATCCCTGGATTATATGGTATTCTACTAAAGGTTTCATTGATAATAGTTATAGAATAGCAGGCTATGTTGCAAATCAGATGATTGAAACCAAAGTTTAATTAACATGCAGGGAATACTACAATAGAGTATAACAGTTTAAATAATTTTTCAATAGGATTCAGTGGTGTACTGTGATCCAGATAATTTATCGAAATCAAATAGGCTGTCAGGATTGGGGCTGGCTTGAGTTTAATCAGATAACATATTGAATCAATAATCACAATACAGTTGAATTATCAAAGAGTTCATTAATGATAATACGAGTTCAAAGTTATCACAAAGTGATATAACAAGTATTAATGTTAAAGACATAAGTTCAAGGTATAATAGTGCAATAGAACCACCTACCGATGTTTACGAGGTTTTCATTATTATTCACGGATCTTTCATTGTTGCGTTCCAGTTCTTGTATTCATTTGGGTAGAGGGTTTAAATGAGAGTGGTTACATCAGTGTTTAGGGAAAATGGTTCGGGTTTAGGATATCTGACGTCGTTTGGTAAATAGAATTAAAGTTCATGTTATAAGAAGCATGAAGTTTGTTTATAATTCTAAGTTACGATAATTAGTTTGTTGACGAAATAAGTAATATTTGTAATTTAGAAAAGTACATTTATATGGCAACTCGATATTTGAATAATACAATTTTTTTGGGGAAAATATTCTTTATATAAAACAAAAGAATTCAATTGGTTTGAATAATCAACAATTTTATATTTGATTAAAATGTTAATCGGTCAAATATTTAATTTGACTATTTGAACAAAATTCATCATTTTATACGAACGGAAAATCTTTTTTTTTTGGGTTATTCTTACGACATATGATATTCCAAAAATATTAATTTTCGAAGTTAATCAAAAGATGAATTTCTTAACCAAACCAATTAAAATTAAAAATATTAATTTCAATCCAATATCGTGTTGGTGTTTACCATTTCTCGTTGGTCATATTTTATATTATCGAAGTGCCAGTATTATTATGGTGAGTATAAAATTAATGTTCGTGACACAAATAAAATTAAAATAATGTCAAAAACTCCCTTCCTTATTTGGACAATAAACCAGTGGTCATGCCACATCCAAAATTAGCCAACACAACACAACAAATTATCTAACACCTGCATAATCATACTTTTAATAAATATGACTCGTAATATAGTCTCGAGTTATAAAAATGACATTACCTCGAGTCATTTGGTGTTGTAACTCATTTAATTATATTTTTAAAAGATAAGGGACATGTTATATAAATAAAATTGACAACGGATCCAAATATTTATAAAACAAATGCACGGTTACTTGTATGTGTTCAAGAGTTCACTTTTACGACATTTCTATATGTAATAGGGTTCGTGGATAATTAATTAACCGAAAATCAATAATAGAACAATGCCCACTTGAGACTTTGTTTTTAGTGTATAAACATATATAAATATATAAATACATATATTTAAAAAATAAAAGGAAAACAAAAAAACGAATTGTAGCAGGTATACCAAACCCAATATGGGTTTTTTGGTCGTCAATCGTCCACCCCCGTGGAAATGGGTGGTGGTCTGCTCCAAACCGAACACACATTCACATACACATATTCATATGAAATTTAGTAGAAAAAATGCAAAAATCCAGTCTCAAAACTGGGTTTTTTGACTTCTGACCACTACCATGGAAATGGGTAGTGGTCGGTGTTTCAGACCGCTCACATACACACACACACACTCACACGTACATATACATACATCTACATACATAATTTCAAATATTTAAATCCATGGAAGAATAATAATAAAAAAAATAAGATGAAGAAGAAGGAGGAGCAGAGCTGTCAGCGGCGTGGTCAGGGAAGGGGGAGGCCAACGGTGGAAGGCTCGGGGAAGAGAGAGAGATCGGGTTTTTGGTTTTAGGAGTAGAGGGTGTGAGGTTTGATTTTCTCTCTTCAGAGAGAGGGAAATCGTGGTTAATTAAAAAAAATAAAGGTGTTGGTGACTTATTTGTACTTTTTAAACTAGGTACAGGCCGCATAGGATAAATACGCAATTGGGTGCATTTGGTACTTGCATATAATTTTTAGCGGGTATTAATTTTTAGAATTTTTAGAATTTCGTTCAACTATAAATTAGTAGTGAAGTGTATAGGATACGTTTCTGTATTTTTTTCGCATTGACATCACTTTTGGATAACGCTAATTTATACACACTATAATTTAAATAATAATTAAAAATAATATGTTTTAAACTTGTTCACTGTCCGTTTTATATGAATAATAATATATTTTGAGCGATAGAATAAATGTGTCAACCCTATTTTCATGTCACGGACAATACTTACGGGTCACAAGTGTCGCGGAAATTATAAATATCTCGTAAAAGGTTATTTTGACACAACAATAATTCAATTTAATTTAAAATGAAAATTAGGATGTTACAACTACATCACTGATCACTTCTCTAGCCATTCCTTAAGTGGCCCCCATAACTATTGAGGCCCATTCTGCCATAGGTTTCGATGGAAGCACCACCATAGTGTCTCTACCGATATTTATTTCAACTTAACTTTAAGACTTATTTATACATCTTTCTTTACTACATAAGCAATTTGTTAACACTTGTATCCTTCTTCCTTTTCAGGTTAGTGTTAATGAGATCCCTTTATCCGTGGGTCCTACTACTAGTGATGTATTGGTGACCCTGTAGGTATTATATATTTCCTTCATAAGAGTATATTTTTCTATGTCACCCTTTTGCTAACACTTCTCTTACTTTTACTTCACATCATGCCAGTATAACTGAGGTCCCAATACTTGGGGGACCTATTGTGAGTTCTAGGGTTGTGACTCCCCTAGTAATTCTTTGTACATATCAATTTATTATGTTTAGTCTTCTTTCCATTTATTTATGCACGATAATCTTTAAGTCTTTCTGACATACTTGTAGCTATAATCCTTCTATCTGCGGGACCAATATCTTGGTTCTCAAGTTAGTGTTGTGTCGATTCCTGCACCTGTGGAACCTTTGGATAGCATCCCAGAGGAGACTACCCCAGTATGTTTGGCATACTATATTTTTCACTTGATTTTTTCTGTGAAAGAGTTCGGTGACACTTGCCTATTTTATTATTTTCAAGTTAGTGCTACGGTTGTTCCGGTCGCTGGGGAACATCTGATCAGCGTCTTGGACGAGACTATCCAAGTAAAAACTTAGTACATTATACCTTTCAAACTTTCTTTTTTTGTGAAAGCATTCACTAACACTTTCATGTTTCTTTGTTTTGACATTAGTGTTGCGACTATTTCGATAGCAATGGAACATATTTGGGAAGCAATTGCGAGAGAGGTATTATACTGTCATACCTTTTTCTCCTTTATACTTTTCCCTTTCCCCTTTCCCCTTTCCCCTTTCCTTATTTCTTTTACTGTACAAGTGTGATCGTCGTCACAACCCTGTTTCCTTATTTTCAGGTTAGTAAGGAGACCATTTCTACTTCTGCGAAACGAGTCCAGAGTGCTGAGTTGCACACTCCTCAGGTATTACACTGTCATACTTGACTTTATTTTAACTATTTCTTAGAAATTTTCATTTCTAACTGTAAGAAATCTATTGGCGATATCTTTTCCTTATTCTGTTAGATCAGCATACACACCCGGTAGAACCCTCTCACTTCAGCGAAAGTATACCTCCCCCTTTAGGCTTGGGGGTAATCTCTTTGCTTCTCATTTATTTTCTTACTAAAGACCTCTAACTATTTATATTTATTTCTTTAATTTAACACTTCTAATGTTTCTTATTTGCAGAATCCCATGAGTGAGCCTAAAAGTGCAGCTGATGAGGAGGTGGAGAGTTATAAGGCCAGTCATTCGGACGGTTCTATCAGTTCAAGTGAGGAGTCCTCTTACCTCCCTTATGAGTTGGAGTCCCGTAACACAAGTTGTGATGATATTGAGGTAAAGGCTACTAAGGCCTTCATGAGGACCTATGGCATGAGGAACGACCCAAGAGATTTAGGATCCACAATCAGGAGGTACTGGAGATGATCCTTGAGCATCATCTTTAGACTTTTATGGATCAAAGTGTGCACAACATTGTCAGTCTTATAGTCTTAAACTTGAAGGCCCTCGCTAGTCACGTCTACGACTTCTTGTCTACTCCACCTATCGATTTGACCAGTGCCAGGACTTCCTTGTTTCTTCTACCTCTCCACAATCTACATAGGGTCTATCATTTTTAGCTGGACTGGATACACATTGAGATTCATCACTTTTTGAGTGTTCCACTTAGGAATATGATAAGACTTCATATGTCCAGACAGTCTAGGGCTTAGTAGCGTTAGGTTGAGGCTATTCGGATCAGGGGTCAAATTCAGTCGTTCCGGGACAAGTTGTCCAAGCCCGAGGCAGGTAGGAAAAAAAATGAGGCCAAGATATACATATTAGAGGAAGAGTTTATTCAGGAGGTAGGTCCGTCATATGCCGACATGTGCTCGCGAAAGAATTTGTTCTTCATTTTATCTAGCTGATAACTTTTTCTCTTTAATGTGTACACTTTGCCCTATATTTTTAATTTCTTCTAACATACGTAAAAGGCTACTCTGATATTAATGAAAATAGTTATTTGGTTTTCATTTTGTTTCTGTGTTCCTCTGTATTGCTTTGGCATCTGTTTGTTATGACCTTCTCTATTTTATGTGAGCATTTATCAATTATAACTGCCACGTAATTCGTGGGGTACTTACATGAGCTCTGAGCAAGTTATCATTTTAGAACCGCCCATTCTAATCTGCAGGGTGTATATATATATATATATATTGGGATTTACTTGGATAGGGGGGTGACCCCTTCTACTTCCTATATACTTTGGAGAAATTTTTTATAAATGAACTAAGTAAAGAATACCTGCTTCTTTATACTAAAACTGCCCCTGGTCTGCGGGGTCCTTATTCTAACTTTAACTTGGAAACTTTTACCTTTTTTTTAAAATCACAATCTTAGAGAGGAGGGGTTAGACCTTTTTATTCGTATTTTCATATAAATTAGTAAGTAGAGCTTTTTTTCTTGAGAACAGAGGCTAGAACTTGTTATCCGGGTTATAAATTTGTAGGAAATAATATTTTTTTAACTATTATTTTAAGGACAATCCCCTACTGGTCTGTGTAATTAGTTAAACTATTGTGTTTGTAGTGACTTTGCTCATTATACTTAACCTTTGGGATGGATGTACCCCAAGTATAATGAGGAAATCTCCTTTTCTCATGGATCCTCTTCTCATCTAGTAAAGGGTTTTACTATTCCTATTTTTAAGAGAGAGAAAACATTAATCTGGTGTACCCATCTCATAAAGCAGGTAAATAAATCATGCACAAATTATCAAGTATTGGTAAAAATAACTGGCATTCACTCTTTTAAACTGTATATTGTTTAAAAAAACTGTGCCCATGACTAGATTTACAAGAACATATTTCTGTATTAGAGTAGGTTATTCAAACTTTCAAAATAAATGAAACTTGGCAAGGACTAGGCATAGTACTTCCTCAACCACTTATAATTGATGGTCTGGAGGCATTCACTCTCAGGCTCAAATATTTGACAGTAACTTGACTTGCCTACCCCTCGCACCACAAAGGGGCCTTCCCAGTTTGGCTTGAATTTAGATGCTGACGTGCTTCATAGATGGTGAGTGGATGCCCGTAAGACCAAGTCTCATACTTGGAACTCCCTAATCTTAAAAAGATTTTCATAAGCCCTGGATAGCTGTTGGGGGTAGACTTTGAAGTTCTCCTTGACCTTGTCTCTATGCTCATGAAATACTTCCAACTACACATGTCAGGGATCCGGTATGAGGCCATCACTCAAAGCCACTCTAACTGAGGGTACATGCCAACTCCATTTGTGGGACAACTTCGGTCCCATGGACAAGTTAAAATGGGGGTAAAACTCGTTGGATTTTTCTTTAATGTTATATAATCTCATAACACCATCGGTAATTTTTTTATCCCACACGCCTAGCATGTCTTCCAACATCTTCTTCAAATCAATGTCTTATTCGTGGCGTGGCCACTACTTGTCCATTCCCTTTTAGATATGTGATGGTTGAACTAGTATGGACAATTTTGTATTTGTCAGTCAGAAGTCCCATCTCTTTGCGTATAAACTGCTTCCTATTATCTGTGAGGATCACCTTAGGGATACTAGAGCTACATATGATGTACTCCCTGATGAATTGGTTCACCACTTGGATAGTCACCCTCCTTATAGAGATTGCTTCTGCCCACTCAGTGTACAACTCCATAGCATCTAAGATGAAAGCTTTGCCCTGAGAGCCTAGGTTGATCTTACCAGCTATATCAAATGCCCAAGTATGGAAGGGGTAGGGGTTAATAAGCTCTATAGACTAATTGGGGGGCATGCACCATATTTCCATGCACTAGATATGCCCTGCACCTTTTCAAATAATAGATAGAATCAACCTCCATTGTTGTCTAATAATACCACAACGTCATCAACTGATCGCACAATTTATCTCCTCCCATGTGAAAAGGCTCATGGGCATCCTTTAGCACTTTTTCAGTATCCCCTTTGGATACACACTTTAATGATCTCTCATTATACTCTCTTCTATTGAGCTCCTATTTTACCAGTTAGAAGCGGGCTGCTCTGTTCATCAAGTAGATCTCATCCGCCCTTTTTATTGACGGCTCTCCATCATTCAGGTATGATATGTAAGTTTGCCTCCAATATTCAAATTCTTCCACGAAGTTGTCCTTGGTAAGTTGATCGGTCTGGGTTTGGCACCAATAGTAGCTCCCCCGCTGTAGCTAACGATAAAAGGAAATGTTTATATCCACGTAATTCCTATCGTTCATTGTTGCTAGCCTTTCTTTTCCCTCTTCCTTTGATACACATCTTGATAAAAATCCTCCGGGACTAATAAAGTAGAGTGCTCCTTGGAGCAGGTGGTAATTTTCCATCTCAGATATCTTCATCTTTCCTTCTCTTGTCTCTAATTGAGTAACTATGGGGCACCTCCAATCATCCGGCTCATCACTTAGAAATAAAAACTTTACTGTGGTCAGCACAGTCCTTCACCATACTGTGATGGTGGCTTCCTACCCTTCCATTTTTAGCTTTTACGTTATAGTGGCCAACGCATCAGGGTGTCAGCTAATTGTTCGAGCATGCCTCTCAATTATCACTTTTAAAAATTGGATGAGCAATCTTTGAATAATTGATAGATATGAGGCTAGATAATTGTTCTTGAGAGAAAACCCTCCGCTGGCTTGCTTCACTACCAGATAAGAGTTCCCTCGAATGCAAAACACCTTGATTTCCCTCCTCGACGCTTCTAATAGACCCAAGATGAGAGCCTCATATTTCACTTTGTTATTTGAACACTTGAAGTCAAGCTTAAAAGAAGGAGTGACTTTTTCCTTCCTGCTTAAGAGAATGATGCCTGCTTTGCCTATCCTTTGGGTGCAGGAGATGTCAAACTACATCTTCCATTTCCTCAGCTAAGAAGTCTTGGAAATTCACTCCTGGAAATTCTTCACTGGGAGGCTCAAAATTATGGCTTGGGAAGTGAGCTAACAAATCTGATATCGCTTAACTCTTGATAGGTTTTAGATCCATGCATTTCAAATCATATTCAAACAAAATCAGGAACCACCTCAATGATCTTCCTACTAAGAACGTTCGTTCCAGAAGGTACTTGGTAGGATCGTACTTACTGATGATATGTACTATGAAGGTCAGTAAGTAGTGCCTTAACTTCAAGGCAATAAATACCAAATCTAGGCACTATCTCTCCACACTAGTGTATCTGGATTCAGTGCTTGAAATTACACATGATAAGTATTATATGGGTCTCTCTACCCTTGCTATTTCTTGGGCAATTAAGGTTCCAATGATCCTCTCCATCGAAGTCAAGTAGATCAGTAGTGGCGCGCCCACCTCTGGTGGTACCATAGTTGAGGGTGATGCTAATATCTATTTTATTTTCTCAAAATCCTTCTTCTGTTCATCTGACCAAACCCATTTGACTTTTTACTTCATCAGCGGAGTGAACGGGTTGGTCACCTCCGCCAGTGCTGGTAGAAATCTCCTTAGGTTAGAAACTTTCCCTAAAAAACTTTTAAGTTACCTCTGGCTCTTTAGCGATGGCATCAGTAAGATGGCCTTCTTCTCTTCGTCCACCTGCACCCCCTGCCAATTTACTACAAAACCCTAGAACTTTTCGAAGGTTACCCCGAAAGCTCACTTTGAAAGGTTCATTTTCATCTTATACTTGCGGCACGTTTCAAACTCCTGCCTCAGATCTTGGATGTGTTTTCTCTCATTATTTTACTTCACCACTAGGTCATCCACGTAGAACTCCAATATGTCATGAAACAAATCATAAAATAATGACATCATAGTATGTTGTACGTGGCACCCGCATTCTTCAGCCCAAAGGGCATGACAATATAATGGAAGTTCCCCAATGAGGTGCAAAAAATAGTTTTTTCAGCATCAACTGGATCCATTCTAATTTGGTTACAACCTACATACCCATCCATAAAACTATACATTTCATGGCCCGGTGTGGCGTCCACCAAGCTATCAATGTTGGGTAGTGGAAATTCATCTTTTGGGCAGGCTCGGTTTATATATCGAAAGTCTACACAAATTCTTTTTTGGATATTGTCCTTCTTAGCTACAAGCACAATGATGGAGAGCCATATTGGGTGTTAGATGGACTCAATGAACCCCTTCACTAACAAATTTTCCACTTCTGCTTTGATCTTTAGGTTTAGCTCCGTTTTATATGTGCGAGTGGCTTGCCTTACTAGCAGGGAATTAGGAAGGACGTTCAATTTATAGGAGCTCACCTCTGGGTTTATCCCAGGCATTTTGGTATACTTCCAAGCAAACATATCCATCAATTACCTAAGGAAACCAAAGATCTCTTCTCTCTGCCTTTGATCTTATCCCCTTGGAGATTAGAATGGGTCTTGCTCGCCCCTCTAATCCCAAGTTTATTTCCTCTAACTCCTAGAGCTGCTCTCTGGGACCATATTGCATACACTCTGGTGATTCCTCAATTTTTTTCACATGCTCATTGATGTGTGATTAATCTACTACGAAGCATTCTGATGCCGGTTCGATATTATCATCCTAGAACATCACCCACATAGGTCATCATAAGCGGTATATAACTTTCCAATCTTAGAGCACAACTTTCTTGCATGTGTGAGGTGGTACATCCAATTCCTCACACTTCCTCTTTCCATTCCCTTTGTCTTCTTATGGGATCAGCCTTTGACCCAAATAGTCATGGAGAGACACTCTTAGTTTAGCCTCTCCTCCAACCACCTACGTCCCCTCTAACTTTCTTGTTGTGTTACTTTCGTCTTCATCCAGTTCAGTGTAGAACACCACATCCACTAAGTGGGCCTCTTCTACAAAAAATGGTTTCTCTGTCGCTTTTATCAATATCTCAGTATCGCGAATGTTGGCTTTAGCGCACTAATGATATGTTCAGGGCACTATTGCATGAGTGTGCATCCACACCTTCCCTATCAGAAGCTAGTAGTTGGTATTGATATTGATGATATGAAACTTAATATGGAAATTAAAATTACCCAACTTGATTCCCACATTCACATATCCCGGTGATTGCATGCTAGCACTGTCAAAATCCAAAATCACCAACGACAATGGTTCTATCTTCTCTTAAGAGATGATCGTCTCATATAACGCAGTGATGGGAATGATATTGATGGATGCTTCTCCATCCATTAGTGCCTTAGGAAAACTGATCCTATTAATCAAGGTTGTTATGTAGAGAGGACGATTGTGAAAATAGGGCACCTGCTTATCCGCTTCAAGGAATACCACCTCTGAGGTGTATCTTTTTATCAATCGCTATATGGGCCATACAGTTAGGAGAGGCATCCACTCGCTGCTGGAACTAGCCAAAATGGTGATGTTCCAGATTTTGTTTGAACAAAGGAACTTCGATCTAGCAATATTGTGCAACTCGTTCTAACAATTTAGCGAGTTTTTAAAAAAAATTCACAAAATATTTTAAACATTTTAAAAACTTTTAATGCAAACTCCTTTTTTTAAATATAGCCCCTGGATATTTTCAGTACTTTACCAAACCTCCTCATAACTCTTATGAATGTTGTTGTGATGAACGATCTTTAATCTTTTAATAGTCATCAACTTATTGCCTTCGAATACGTGGAAGTAGTCATGATGGTGCAGTGGGTGTAATGGGATAAGCCAAAATAAAATAAAAATAAGAAATTTTAAAACTTGCTCTTACAGTCTTTGATACCAATTATTGGCAATCGATATATGCGGAAAACAAATTTTGACCCATGGATCTTTGATTAATCAAACACTAGAAAGAGGTAAAACCAAAAACAAGGTATGAAGAACACACATTAGGTTTAGAACACAATAGCATTGCGAATTCAGTTGCAATTCCATGTGGAGAATAGTATTTATTGATGATGAATGTATTCCTTATTTTGGATCTCTAGAAGCTTACTTAACCTTTTGAAAAGCTTAGATCCTCTAGTGTAAACTCCTTCGTGTGATGACCACGCGGGTGTAATTCTTCACCCCAATTAGGTCCAAAAATCACTTGAACTTTGGACTCCTTGCTATATCCGCACATTCTGAATCTAACTCCACTTCGTATGTTCGTTAATTACTTCTCAGTAGATGGATAGGACATTTTATTTGAGTCAGATATTTTCTATTACTTCTCAGTATCATGTTTACGTTGATATTATACGTGGTAACCAATGGTTTATTCGATTTACGTTATTTATGATTATTCGCTTATTAGTTCTTTTGTCATTTTAGTTGGTGCACTTTCTTGTTGGTTATATTGATATATTATTTATGAGAGTGATGCTGATGATGAATTCATAATTTATTCCCGTTTAATTTTGATAAAGGTCTTATCAATCGATATTAGAATAGGTTGGGTGTCACAATACTCTCTTTGAAAAAAGTCTCCACTTTCTGGAAACTGCTTTCCTTGGTCTGCGCCTTGGTTTGACCTTACCAGTGTCATTTCGTGATCCCTTTTTCATTGGAGTAGACTATTTTTCTCCTTCAAAGGTATTTTTCGCATCATTCTTCTTTGTATTCGTAGAAGTCTCTTCAGACAGAGACTCAGCGGTGATGAGTTCATCCTCGACCTTAACATATTTTTTCATAAGTGTTATAAGATCATCCACAATTAAGGTTGACTTCCTTATGAGGGATTTGTAAAGATCGTCTGATCTTAAAAGACTGAACTTAGAGGATGAGATCTCCAATTATTCATTGTTGTCATTTATCTTATTAAATAATTTCCAGTACCGCTACGCGTACTTTTTGAGGGTTTATCCTTTCTTTTTTTTAGAGCGATTAGTGCGTCCACCTCCTTGTTCGCTTTGCTATTGGTGATTCAACGGGTTGTGAATTTCTTAGGTAGCTCCCTAAACGAGGAGATTGATCTGGGGGATAGATTCTCAAACCACTTCAGGTTGATCCCTCTTAAAGTTGAGGGAAAAACTCAGCATATGAGGGCGTCATGATGGCCCTAGAGAGACATCAACCAGAGATAGTGCCAAATATGATGGGCATGATCCACCTTCCCATCGAAAGTTATAATCTTTGAAACCGAGAATTTCTTTAAAGGTAAAAAAGTTTCAATCTCTAGAGTAAAAGGAGAGACTGCTCCATGCCCTAGAGCCTTTTTAGCGAGATCTTTTAGAGTTTGAGCTAAATTCATTTTCGGTTGTCCAATTCTTTATTAATAAGATTTTTAAGTTCATCGTTCCTAGCTCTATTCGGCTGTACTTCTGGGAGAGCCAACTTACTGCTCTGTGCGAATTTGGTTAGTCGAACTTGTGTATGATTGCGACTAATGGAGTTACGCACCGACGACTGATGAATACGTCTTGGGTTAGATTGCACCGCACGAGGGCTTCTAGACTTAGAAGCCCTTTTAGTGTGAACGTACCTATTGTTTCTTGGGGAAATGATTCTCCTCCTTTTGTGACGTTCCAGAGTATGAGAACTCTGATTGCTGAGTCAGTTGCCTCCTTAGATGGTAAATCTCCTAATCCTGGTGATTTAGCATTTCTTCATAAATAATGGCTAGTCGGGATGCTTCTCTTTCAATGGGCCATTCAGTAGGCGGAGTATTACATCGATGGCTGAGGACAAACTTTTTAGGTGAGTGCCCTCTTGACCTAGATATCTTGTCATGAGAAGAAAGCCTGGCAGGAGTTTTGCTCCCTGCCGACGACATGTATTTCAGAGTGGAGATGACTTTTTGTATGTGAACGATCAGATTGGTTAACACTCAAATCTGTCATAGGTAGGGGTGTGCATGAAACCGAATAGACCGAATGGATCGAAAAAACCGAACCGAACCGAACACGCTTTTACGTTTTTTTTTAATTCGGTCTTAATTCGGTCTAAAAATATAAAGGACTGCAAAAATCGGATCGGTCTCGGTTTGGGATTGTAAAAATCGGTTTTGGACCGGACCGGACCGCTTTCATTAAATATATATTTATATTTTTAACTTCCTAACGAACACACGCGCGCACACAGCTAGTAAACTCACAGACGCACACGACTTTTGAGCCCAGCCCAATCCCTCCCAAGTTGCCAACAAAACATAACCCTAAGTTCAATTCTTTTTTTCCTCTCTCCGAAGCCGACGGCCACTAGAGGACTGCCCTATAGGCTATAACAGGGCCCTATTATGACTGTGATTTATCTCTCTCTGATCATGGTACAAACTCTATCCTAGCCAAACGATTTGCTTTATATTTGAGATACCATCCTATTTCTTTTGTTAAAATCCATCTATACGATTTGTTGGATCTGCTGGATCTGCTATATATTTGTGATGTGTGTGATATGCTTTTTTATGTAAACATTTAATTGTAGGGGGACATCTGTTAGTCTATGGATAGGTTAGTTCAATATTAGTTAAACATTTCAATATCTGTTACTTCAAAATTACTTCAACTTTTGTTTAACATTTGTTCAACATATGTTATTTGTTCAACATCTGTTATTTGTAGTTTCAGAAATATTTGTTACTTGTTATTTGTTTCAGAAATATTTCAACATTTGTTATTTTCTATTTATTTCATAAACATTTGTTATTTGTTTGTATTTATTAAAAAGTTGGCCAAATGCAGTTTTTAATTAAAAAAAATGCAGTTTACAAAAAAAAATGATGTTTTTAATAATAAAAAAAATGTACTATTTTTTATGGGTTTGGACCGAATAGGACCGAGACCGAACACGGATCGTTTGAAAACCGAATAGGACCGAAACCGATTATTCCGGTTCGATCTCGGTCGATAATTTTTTAGGACCGATTAATACGGTCCGGTCCCAAAAATACCCCAAAACCGATCCGGACCGAACCGTGAACACCCCTAGTCATAGGGTAGATGTTTTCCACAGTGACGAGAATTCAGGATTTTCCCACAAACGGTGCCAAATTATAGGGGATATCAATTCCATAGTAAAAGCAATAATATGATATTTCCCCAAAAGTATGAATGCAATAAATAAATAACACAATATGTACGTGGTTTATAAGATCTTCCTATCAACGTCTACCAAAAAGAGAGGGATGGTCAACAACAGACGATTGGAGTGCTAGAGTTACTAAGTGAGAGTCCAAGTCGTCTTGTACAATATACAAATTAATACCGTCAAAAACGGTGAGGTCGCCCATATTTATAAGTACAAATATCCTATCTTTCTAGGTCTCTTGATGTTAATCATATTTATAGGTTGTAGAGTCCTATTAGGAATGTCTGTCCTTATCATCTAACTAATCTTCCTAGATTTAAACTTATCTCCCCTATATGTCCAGTCGACTATGCTTGCTGACCCTGAGGGCCACGTGCCAACCACGTCGCATGCAATCGGCTATATTCCCTTCCACTAGTTATGTCGTTCTTAATTTTATTAATCATTTTTTTTGTATTCATTGTTCAATATTTTTAATTTCCACATGCAATACTTAAACTATCAATAAGACAAATAAATAAGCATGAATTACACTTACTTTGTTAAAAAGGTACTTTTCCAAGAATGAGTAAAACGTTACTTTCTGATATGATTGAGATTGGTATTTCTAGCATATTACATCGGTATTTTCCTATAGTTTTGTTATTTCAATTTCGATGCGATACTTTGGTAAATTGTTTTTTTAAATGTTTAACCAAACCAACCACAAAAATTTTGGTAATGAAAAGTAATTAATCAAAACCATATTTTTTTCCGAATCAAACGGTATGGTACGGTACAAACGTCACGACCCATAATTAAGCATGAATTCATCCTTTATTTCCCCTAAAGGTATTAAAATATGAACTAAGATATATTATAAGACAAATTAATTAGAATATTGTTAGAAACGAAAATTGAGGGTATGATAAAAACACTAGTGTACATGACACAAAACTAATCATAATAATATTTTATAGTAATAATATTTATTTAAGTCCCAATGCTGATTTAAGATTTGTATTATTGAAAAATAAATTTTCATGTTTGATAGAAATATTATTATATATGAAAGTCATAATAAGAAACAAACTAATTTTATTTGTCAATTACTCAACCAATTATACCACGAGTCCCTTAATTTGAATTAATTTGGGATTTCATTTTATCAGGTGATTATGGAATTGTAGCTTTTGTCCTAAATTAATAGTCAAGATTTCTGTAAGCTAATTAATAATCACATTTCTAAAAGAGTATATAAAATCATGTGAGATCGCAAAATAACTTCCCAGAAAATACGAATGATTGAACAATGATTCAAGTGCACGTGCTGCTATAAAATGTATTCATTAATTGTAAGTGGATAAATTTGAAAATCAATTTTTTAATATATTAGGTCATTTTGAGCTTACCCGTTTTTATGATTAATTTTGCAATAACCCCTCACTCATATATAAGTATTTAATAAACCCACGTCATGTTAACTAGATAGTTAACTCAACAATCAACTTCATTTGATAAAAGTTATTTTCTGTCTAGCACTTATTTTTATGATTGATTTTGAAAACCCTCTCATTTAAAATATTGCAGTAAGTTACTTATTATCTAATTCTTTAGTCAAAAATATTAATTTATTTGACCAAATATAAAATTAAATTAAACTCAATTTTAAATTAATTAAATATTCAACTTTAATTTTTGTCAATTAATTAATTTTTTTTTTATATTACTTAGTAGTTGGTTATTTTTAATAGGTTTGGTTAACAAATTGGATGCAAAGTTAATAAAAAAAAAAGAGATCATTGACCTTACGAAAGGAGGTGAATGTATTGAAAACCTATCATAAAATCGTGTTTTATTTTAGGATCAAATATCAAAAAGTCCCTCAAATATTTTTTTAAACACATTCACTTCAAGCGTTTTATTTATACTAAAAGGTCCCTCAAACACCCATTTAATTAATATTATCTTTTTTTAAAGGTTCGCGCGAATAACATGGTGAATGACTTTTTAAAGTAAAATAAAAAAACTTAAATTAAACGTGTATTAAAAAATATTCAAATAACTATTTGATATATCCTTATTTTTTTAAATGATTGATTGTTAAGTCAAATTGATATGCTATGAATGGGATCTATTATGAATTAATTTATTGCATTACCTATCGCAAGATATATTTGACTTAACACTCGTATCGAAGGCGAGTGATTGAAACGGGTGATATGGGAGAGTGCGTTAATCTTTTCGCTAACCGTTTTATATAGGTATATCCGTATACCTTTATCGCAAGTTATTGTATCAGGTTTCGCATGCAACTAGTCCTTTGTTTCTTTACTGCTGAATTTACATACAAGCCCGTGTTCAAATGGAAAGTAAGACTATATAGATGGGCAAATGATTAGTTCAGATTATATTATTATCTATAATGAATAAATTGAGTACTACAGTTCGAAGGCAACAATGTATCTCCAGTGTGTACTTTATATGACGTGAATCTAAGGTTGGATATTGTCCCCACAAAATTAGTTGGCAGCACAGCGGGGCATATAATACTTGAGCAGTGTTAGATTAAAAAACTGATTAAGATTTCTAATGTGGAGGGGGCTCACGTACGGTATGATTTATATACCCTGTCACTTTACGATATTATTTTAAACATTTATTAAATATTAATTCATTTTTCTAAAAGTTTTCTAAAATATTTAAAATTCGCATAAGAAAACAACAAAAAAAACTTTTTTTTTAAAAATAATACCGCACATGATGTTGTATAAGTAATACCGCACCTGAACCTTTATATATATATATATATATATATATATATATATATAGGGAGAAGTTCAAAAACGAACATTAAAAAAGTGAGTATTTTAACGAACATTCACAAAAAACACCTAATAACCAATTAATTTTAACTCCTATGTTGTAATTGGCCCGCGCCAGCGACAACGGAAGCTCGTGTCAATTCAATATTTTTTTTAAACATTGTTTACCCCCCCCCCCCCCCCCCCCCCTTTTGTAATACCCATTTCCCAAAACCCGACTGTCATAACCCATCTTCAAGAGCCACCCTCGACAGCAACATCTCCCATACCCACCTGCTAACCATGTTTCTAAATTACCTCCATACCCACTAAAAAAAATCCACCTGAGCAAAATTCGGCCACCAGCAACACAATTCCGGTGAAGTACTCCAAACCCCTGCCATAACATACGAACCTACTAACCTCATACTCCGACCACTTGAACTCACCTTATACCTCCATTAAAATACACCATACCTCCACCTTATAGCTCCTACGGGCAAAATGACAACCAAACTTTGGCCTACTCTACCCCAAACCCGAAAACCTCCTGACCTCATAACGCCAGACCTAAACCACCCACCAGGAATCGGCAAACCAACCACCTGAACAACCCCTCCGGTCAGCCACTATCTAAAACCCGACCCTCTTAGACCCAGACTTATACCTCCATGATCTAACCATGATATGCTCAAACCTTTTGTTGGTTGGTTTGAGCAGATCGGGTTTTAGCACAAACCCCACCTCCGAGTTGACAGAGACTGATATCATAGCTATTTTTTTTTTTTTGGGGGGAGGGGGGGGGGGGTGGGGGGGGGTGGCCGGATGGTCTCGGGTGTCGCTGGCGCAGGCGAATTACAACATAGGTGTTAAATTAATGAATTATTATGTGTTTTTTGTGAATGTTCGCTAAAATGTTCGCTTTTTAACCTTTCCACATATATATAAAGGTACTCAATATATATATATATTGAGTACCTTTGAACTCAATATATATATATATATATATATATATATATATATATATATATATATATATATATATATATATATATATATATATATATATATATATATATATATATATATTGAGTTCAAAGGTACTCAATATATATATTGAGTACCTTTGAACTCTATTATTATGCCACATGATAACTTTTTGAAACTTTCACTCTTGTTACTTTTATCAATCTATCTCTCTTTATTTAAATCTCTCGTTTTCTCTTTCTAAATATATATTGGGTAGTTTACTGTTTGGGATCCAATAGTTCTCATTATTTTTTGTAATAGTTGGTTGGGCTCCAAAACTAACAAAAATCGTCACTTGACCAGTTTGACCATTAGTTAACTCACTTTGTAAACTAAAAAGACCGTTTTATCATTGAATACATTATTGTACTTTTACACTATACATTAATATGATTAGTATTGTTCGTGAAAATAATCACAATTAATGAATCTAAGAAATTTGAAATCAAACAAAGAATAAAATAATCTCACAACAAAAATGATTTTACGTGGTTCGGCAACTGCCTACGTCCACGGAGTGTTTCTCTCTGTATATTAATTCTTTATAATATGTAAACAAAGAATTACATACCCTAATTCCTTGAGGTGGGGTTTCTATTTATGGCAATAGAAGTGGTTGAGTTATGTTAAAACTCTCCTAACTGTTGGTTAACTCGTTTGCTAATCTATGTTAATCTCATCTGAGATTATAGATAAAAAGATTGAGTTCTCCATATTTATCCCATGCGATATTAGCATTGACTTGAGTGACACACTTTATATTTTTAGGTTAGGCCCACTTGGGGCGTTGAAATTTAGGCAATTACGGATTTCACCCCACAATTACCCCTAAAACTCTTTGGTGAAAATGGGTTGGACAGTTTTGTATGCTTGCTTGACCCAAATGATTGGTCAGCCCATGAAAATTTAGCATTGGGTTTTTGCATGGGTATGCTTCGTATTTAATCGATCACGATGAGGGGTACGCTGGCCCAAAGTTTTAAAAACGAGCCTCCAATTCCATTGATGATCTTAGGATCTGTTCCATATGATTAGACTCTTGAAATTTTTCTTCTACTTAATAAAAAACTTTGCACCATGGTTTGAGCACTTTCTTTCATTCAGAAAGAACATTTGGAGCCTTAGTTGTCACACTCCCCCTGTATGTTCTATTTTCTTTGTTTAATTTTCTTGTGATTTCCCTTAGCTTTGTAACTTCTTTCGATCATCTTTATTTTTGTTGAGTAGTCCTTTCTTCCACTTCTTTTTTCTCAAAAATGGTTTTATGCTGTTAGCGAGAATACTGTGGAAGAGTTTAGGAAAATATACTCAATTTGTTCTTAGGTAACGATTTAGTGTGCCCGGTCCCTAAAAATTGTGTTGTTTTCTAGGGTGGTCATTGGATCCATACCCTCTCAGTGGTTGCAAGAGGGATATAATTTTTTTCCAAATCAACTATTTTTGGAATTTTGTGAGTTCTTTGAATGTTGAGTCCATTCCTACAGTTGAGGACGAGATAATTGCTCCTAAGAGAAGGATCCTGCTGGCAGAAGACAATGACCTAACACACATTTCCCCTAGGGTTAACGCTCCCAAGAGGATTGAGCCTGAGGGTTCATCTGCCCCCATATTTGTGCCAGACATCTCAGTCCAAGAAAAGAATAAGAAGGATCAGGCCTCTTCTTCTTCTTGATCTGCTCTGTTGCCCTCCAAGAGAGGTGACACCAAAGGTCATAGGAAGGTCCATCAAGCAATATCGGTGGACAAAAAATCCTCCTCGTCCTTCAGTCTGTTGAAGGGGGGAGTGCTCGCACTTGAGCACGAGAAAGTTAATCAATTGATGCACGATCCTCTTTCCACCCATGCTACTCAGAATTTGTCACTAGTTAATGAAATTTTCTCATACTTTATCTGAATTATTGAATCTCTTAAAATTTTGATATAATTCTTAATTTTCTCTTTATAGTTTGTGGCGAATTTCATCGTCAATTTAGAGAAGCGCTCCAAGCAACCTAAGTTAGATGACCTCACCATTACTTTGAAGAATTTTGAATCTGACCTGGACATTGCTCAGAAGGCCTAAGAGGCTGAGAAGCCATCCATCATCTTAGCGATTACTACCCTAAATGATGAGTTGGCTCTGCTTAAGGATAATTTTAACAAGCTGAAGACTAATCACGACCAGGTGGTGGAGCATGACCGGTTGAAGAAGGAACAAACGGATGCAGGCTATGACAATAGCTATAACGAGGCCTTTGTCGATGCCAAACGCCAGTTGGATTTTATCATGAAGTCTAACTTCATGAAGGGTTGGGATGATTCCGTGAAGAGAGCCAATGTCCCGACTGGGTCTGATCTTTTTAGTGAGAAAAATTTGGGTTCCCCGCTGAGGGTAGATGAAGACGTTTGGACAAATTCTTTCGTTGACTAGAAATACTCTGAGGCTGCTCGGGGCAAAGTCTTAAAAATATAAGGGCAAGTGAAGAGAATGGAAGCCGCTAGTTGGGGATAGTTAGCTTGTGCACCCTTATGATTCCCATCATTCTTATTTGTAAGGGCTTTGCCCAATTTTGTTATAATGAAAGATTTAGCTAGTGTTTTGATTTTGTCATCCATTATTACTGAGTTATTTTCTTTTACTTTTGTAGAATAGTTATGTTCTAAGAGAAATTCATTCTTTTGATGGTAATCTAAACACCATCCTTGGTCAAGGGGGAGCGTTCAAGCTTGTCGTGCTTTTATTTACGCCCGAAAGGCTCGTCAAAAGATGATCGAAGCCTATAAGGATCAGTGTGCCTTAGTAGCCAAACTGATGGATGACGTGATGGTTTTAGGCAATGTTAGCACCCATATGCAGAAGGAGATGAATTATTTAAAAATACAACTCGTTGAGACCAAACACATGGGTGATATTGATGCATTTTTAGAAACTAAAAATGACTCTCTCAGGAATTAGCTCACTGAAGCTAAAGAATAACTGAAGAGGAAAGGAGTTATGAAAATATTGCTAAATCGCAAAATAATCAAGCTTCGTTATCTCTTAAGAAAGGGTCATCGCGCGATGTGGGTTGCTGGTTATGATGAGAGGTGGATGGATGTCCCTATTAAGCTGTATGAAGCAAAGAAGCTAGCCTATAAACATGGTTGGTTAAATTCTTTGGGGGTCCTAAAAGTACCAAAGGAATCTAAACTTTAGTACTGGTACCAAGTTGATTGTCTAGCATATCACCATCCCCCCTTTGAAAGTGAAGAGAGTTGGTTCCCCTAGATCTCGTTCCTCCTTAACTGGCTAAGCATTACTTGTTATCACATGAGAGTGATGATGAGTTATGACAAAATCCTGGTGAAGTCGAAGAGAGGAAATTGCTGAGGTGATTGATCGACGGTGATAGTAATTGTATTGGTTTTATTTTTTTGGTGTCGTAAAAGATCTTTATTGTGTATTATAATTATATGTAACAACATAGTGTTTGTATAATTCCACATTTTGTATTTTTCATTCCATTATGCTAAGCATGTATTCATTGTCTTGTCTTACCTTTTAGGTCATGCCATCACACTACCTTAGGCCTAGAGCAGACTCTGGCAAAAATGTACCTGGTTTTAGGGCCATCAACCCGCTTAGGATTTTTATCCGACTAAGGTAGGGTTCACTTAGTTCCTATGGATCTCCCGTAGGTCTTTTGTTTGCCTTGGCAATTCGACGAAGATGGTGGAACCTTGAGTTTAATTGCAACTAAACTAAGGTGATAATGATCAATATTTGACCATAAAAGTGTAATCTTGCCACTATGGAACAAGGTTAAATAGCTAAACAAACCACTTAGGCTTATACTTTATTAGAAAAATTAGAACAGGCTGCGAGCGACATAAGTTTTGGAATAAAAATGTGCAAAAACTAACTAAGTAAAACATCTTGAGGTTAGCTGCATTTCATGCTCTTGGTAGCTCCCTGCCCTCCATTGTTTCCAAATGGTAGTGATACGACGCAAATATTGCGTATTTCACCCGTTAACCTACGCGTTATTAGCCCCCTCGGGTATCTTAATCCCTATATTTATGCTCGTTAACCAGACAACCTCAAATTTCTATGTTAACATGTTTTGTAGGGGTTAATTGAGCTTTTGTAGGTATTTGGATGCTTAGTATGAAGTTCAGACGCATTCCGATGAAGTTCCGTACACAATCGCACGCGCAAGGGCATTTTAGTCTTCTCACGGAAGTTGTAGCCCTCCTCGCTAGCTTCGTGTGGTCATGAACTGTGCGCGATTCTGATTCATAACGAAGAAGTTACGACGATTTCAGCGGAGGAAAAACAAGGAAGCAAAAGAGGAGAAGGAGAAAAAGAAAAGAGGAATGCAGTAGGTTGCTGCATTCTGCCCTGTTTGATCGATCAATCGACCCATTTGGTCGATCGATCGACCATTCTAATTTGCCAAATTTTTTCCTAGGTCGATCGATCGACCAAAGGGGTCGATCGATCGATGCTCTGTTTTCTGCAGATATTTTCCTTTCTTTTCTTTCTTCTTTATTTTTATTCCAACTTACAATATAAAGTTTTTTTTTTGTAATAAGAAAATATATCAGGACATACACGATTTTAGGTTAGAATAGTTAGGGTTTTGAGGGTTTTGGATGGTTCTTCTTCATTTCTCTTTGGATTGACAATCTAATTGGTTTGTAAGTTGACTTTTCATTACCCTCTCTATTAATATAGCTTGTTTTCCATTAATTCTTGCTTTCTAGATAATTTACATGCTTTGTTAATTAGTTTACTTGATTTATTTCTTGCTTTCTTAGTTTAATTAGTTTAATTTAGTTTATTTCCATGTCGTGCCCTTAGATAAATAGGGTCGGGATTGCGTTTTCGCCATTTACGGGTTTGGACCTCGGAAAATAGGTTTTGTGTAAAATTGCATTTAATTGAAACCTCGCGTATTAAATTCGGATTATTATGCGTTTAAATTTCTTTGTCACGCAACTTTAGTGCTTATAGCGATTATCCGAATTTAATCCGCGTGTGACCATTTTTGATTAAATGTTTAATCTCACAACTTTGGCTTAAATTCCTTATTGCGTGATGTTTATGCATAATTGAAAATGATCGATTAAATGTTTTCGAATCGAAATTCTAAGTAGTAGTTGTTTAGCCCGTGAATGTGTGTATGCGATCCCGATCCTCGCTTTACTTTTGCGTAGCGTAATTTATTCTTTTTCTTTTGTCACCATAACCACACATTACCTTTTCTTTTATTTATTTTACACTTTTATTCTTGAAGTTTTAAAGCAATTAACATCTAAAATTCAATCACTCCCTGTGGATTTCTTACGATACCTGACTTACCGCTGTGCTTGCTTGTCAAGTGTAGTAGTAGCTTAGGTTCTTTTGTATCGCGGCGGCGAAACACACAACGATTGTGTCCTCACACTAACACACTATTTCTGCCCGGTCAGGTAGTCTTCTTGAAAATTGTATCTAATGACCTTGAACGATCCTTCCCACTTAGGTCCTAACTTGTCGTCTAAAGATTTTTTTTTAGCACTGTCGAGGGCTTTCCTAAGGACATAGTCGTCGACATTGAATTTTCTCAGATTCATGCCCTTATTATACTCCTTATCTAATTGTTGTTGGTAAGAGGCTATCTTTATCATGGCCTGTTCCCTTCACTCATCGGATAGGTTAAGTTCAGTCCTTATGGCCTCCTTATTCAAACCCTTTTTGGCAATAGTGGTTCTCATAGTTGGCAGACTAGTTTTCAAAGGAATAACAATCTCCATCACATACATTATAGCGAATGCGTTTCCCCAACAGGTCTTTTGGGCATAGTAAGATATGCCTATAGGACGTGAGGAAGCTCATCCGTTTAAGATCCATTTTATTTCTTTAATCTTTTCCTTATACTATCAAGCATCATTTTGTTGGAAGCCTCAGCTTTCCCATTGTTTTGGGGCTAAGCCATAGAGATGAAGCCATGTTTGATGCTATGGCTATCGCAGAAACCTTGGAGTGGTCCACTTTCAAACTATGTGTTATTATCGATGATGATCGCCCTAGGTTTGCCAAATCATGTCACCATGTTTCTCTAGATGAACCTGATTCTGTCAGTGTCCCTAATATTTGCCAATAGTTATACTTCAATCCACTTTATGAAGTAGTATGTGCAAATCGAGAGGTATTTGTAGTTTTTTGGTGCTGCTGAGAGTAAGCCTACGATATCCAAACCTCATTGGTTGAACAACCATGGACTAGTCAATGACTTTAGGTCACTGGTCGGCTGATGGAGCATGGGGGAGAACTTTTGAAATTTTTTCAAACTTCTTGATGTAGAAAGATGCATCTCTTTGCATATATGGCCACCAGTACCCTTCTTTAATTGCTCAAAAATCTAGATACCTCCCTCCTGCTTATCCATTGCTAATTCATTATGAAGTTTATATAGATTTTGGTTGAATCCACTTGGATGTACGCACTAGAGGTAGGTATTGGTGAAATATATCTTATAGAGTTTTCCTTCTGGTGTTAGGTAAAATCGTGCGAATTTTAATCTGACCTAGTGGGCTTGATTCTTATCAAACGATAGGATGTCACTTTAGTGATAAGTGATTATCGAGTCCATCCAGCTGAGACTTTTTTGCATGGTGAGAATCTATTCAGAAATCATGGGCTTTGTGATGCTAGGTTTGGCGAGAAATTTTACTTAAAGGGTTAGTTTAAGATCAGAGTTCGCTGCTGACCCTAAGGTTGCTAATGCATTGGCATGGATATTATGCCCCCGAGGGAAATGCTGAATGTAGACTTCCTCAAATTTTTCCAACAATCCATGGATAACTTGGAGGTATGCTTCTATTCGCTCATCCATGGTGTTGAAATATCCTGTTACTTGATTGGATACTAGCTTTGAATCATAGTATATATCAAGATGGCTTGCCCCTAATGAGTGAGTTTTGTGAAGTCCGACGATAAGGGCTTCATATTCAGCCTTATTTTTGGAAGCTTCAAAGCTAAGTCTGATCCCCTATTCAATCGTGACATTTTTTTTGGAACACAAGAAAAATTCCTACTCCTGCCCCCTTTGAGTTTGATTCACCATCACGCTGAGTGTCCATTTTTTGGATTGGTTAATTTCTTTTGTTCTTAACTGATCGGTTATTTATTGGTCTCTTAGCTGATCTCCTCTTATAAATTCTTCAATGAAATCTACGAACATTTGACCCTTAATCGTCATTCTTGGTTGATAGTCTATATTAAACCTCCCAAGTTTTATCGACCATTTAGACATTCGCTCAGGTAGGTCAGCTTTTTGAAGGAAGGAAGTGATAACTATGATTGAGTGAGCTTCAAAGTAATGATTTAATGTGTGCGATGCGACGATTAGGGAATAAGTAAATTTTCCTAGTGGGAGGTAGTGTTGTTTGGCATTTGGAAATGTTTTGCTAACGTAGTAAATGGGGGATTGTCGTCCCCCTTTCTCGCAAACTAAGGCCGAACTAACAATATGGCTTGAAACTGCTAGGTAGAGATAAAGAGGATTTCCTGGATCTAGAATAGTCAGCAGATGAGGTTTTTTCAGATAAAATTTAATTTCCTCAAGCCTTTGAGAATTCCTCATCCTATGTGAGGCTTTTTCCTTCTTTAATAGCTAAAAAATGATGGCATCTTCTGAATAACTTTAAAATGAAAGGGTTAAGGGCTGCTAGCATCCCTGGTAACTATTGAATCTCGCGTAGTATCTTTGGAGGAAGAACATTATTGATAGGGACTATCTGGTCGGGGTTGGCCTCAGTACCCTAATTATTGTTCAAGTTTCCTAGGAACGTTTCGGATTTAACTCTAAAGGGGCATTTGAACGTGTTGAGCTTCATTTTGTAATGAGTAAGGATCTCAAAAGTCTCTCCTAAATCCTTCAAATGATCGTCTTTGAGCTTGCTCTTAACAAGCATGTCGTCAATATACACCTCCATCTTCTCTCCCAATTGTTGCTTGAACATCCTTGTAACCAAGCTTTGGTATGTGGCTCTTTCATTTTTAAGGCCAAAAGTCATAACCTTATAATAATACAAGCCCTGAGTGGTTATGAATGAAGTTTTATCTTGGTCGAGGTTCAAAAAAGGGATTTGATGATACCCTGAGTATGGATTCAGAAAACACATCTGCTCGTGACGGCCTATTGCGTCGATTAGCTGATTGATCATAGGCAAAGGAAAACTATCTTTGGGGTAAGCCTTATTAAGATCGATGATATCCATGCACAATCTCTATTTATCATTACTCTTTTTACCACCACCGGGTTTGAGAGACATTTTTGGCATTAAAATTCTTTAATGGACCTTGCCTCTAGAAGTCTCCTTACTATTGTTTCCACTACCATTTTTTCTCCAAGACAGTTCGACGAGCCTTTTGTGTGATTAACGGATATGTGGGATCAATGTGAAGTTCATGGCATGCGACTTTAAGGACGATCCTAGGCATATTATACAACTGCCATGCGAATACATCCTAATTCTTCTTTAGCAAAGAAATTAACTTATCCCTTTCTTGCTCAGATAATTTGGTACCGATCATGAATTTTCTTTTTGGTCGAGTCTCATTAAAATATATCTCTTATAATTTCTCCATAACCCTATCTATGGGGTCAACTCTCATCTCTTTCACTCCTGTTCTTTTATACTTTAATTTCTATTTGGATAGTCTAGCTCCGTCTTGAAATGTTTTAAGAACAACCTCTTTTCTTCATTTTTCTTATTTAGGTCTAATGGCGGTGATAAAACACTTTCAAGAAATAGCCTAGTTGCCTCCTATTTCCATTATTCCTCGCTCTGTGATGCACTTAAGTTTTTGGTGGTAAGTGGAGGGAACATCTTACATGGCATGCAATCATCCTCTCCCGAGAATAGCATGATAAGGTGAGTCAATGTCCACCACCAAGAACTCGATCCACTGTAAGATATTACCAACCCTAATTCATACGACCACTTTTTCCAATGGCATAGTCATTCTTTTGGCAAAGCTAACCAGAGGGATGGTTGCTTCCTTTAAGTCTTCCAACTTTAGTTTGAGCTTGTGAAAAAGCTCCAAGTACATAACTTCAGAGGGCCTCCCTTGATCGACAAGTATCTTATACACGTCCCAATTTGCAATCCTAAGGATGATTACTAGGACATTATGGCGTGAGGTCCTCACTCCTATTAAATCATCTTCTGTGAAGACTATATGCTTGTTGTAGTCCACATCTTCTAGTCGTCTGCACTTGCTAGCTTGGCTTTTTGAAGGGTCAATTTGGAAGGCTTTTGTAATTGCAGTTACCTTCTTGAGTTCCATCTAAACAACGTTGCCTTAGATCTACTTAGGACTTGAAGTTCCATGGATAACATTGAATTCATGCCCCAACTCATCCTCTAAAACATTATATGGTTTTTGGTCAATGCTAGGGGCGACCTTGTCACCCTTTTTTCCATATACTCGTTTAAATGCCTCGCCTGGGCCAATTCCTCCAAATGGGACTCAAGGGCCTTGTAATTATCCATTTTGTGCCTATTATCCTTGTGATAGACGCATCTGAGTGAGTTATTTCTCTTACTTGAATCCCCGTCCATCTTCTTTGACCATTTGAGGAATTATTGGTCTTTGATTTTACACAAGATCTTATAGATTGGTTGTCTAAAAATAGTGTTGATTTCCTGAAAAGATTTGAATGGGTCTGCCTTGTCTTCATTTTTAGATCCTCTGTTCTTATTTTCCCCCCTTTTTGGCCGTGATCTCGTTGTCATTTCCTTTGATCGCCTTTCCACGATAATTAACTCCTTAGTTGAGGGCGACCACGTCTTTCACTTTGGCATACTTCTCTATGTGCGGCATAAGATCATCGATAGTATTAGCCTCCTTCTTGGTGAGGGACTAGTGCAATATGGAGTTATAGGGCAATCTTATCTTGAATGATTCTACAGAAGTCTCTTCGGATTTTTTCTCATGATGAGGGGCGAGTGACTTGAAGTTCTTTACCGAACTGCGAAGAAGACTTTCAAACCACTTTTGTATGATATGTCCTAGGCTAAATGGGAATATATAGCACATGAGGATGTCATTATGATTCCACAGCACCATTGCCTGCCTATATTGATGCACCCGGTCTATAGGATTGGTATTCCCATCGCATATCTTGAACATTGGGGTTATAAACTTCTTCGGGGGATCTTCGTCATTAATTATCTTTGGTGGAACTGGCCCAGTGATTAATTGGGTGTTGATTTATCTCCCTTCAAACCAGACTTCAGATATCATGTCTACGATGTCCTTCATCTTAGTTTCTCCTTACTAGGTGTCTTTCCTACTCTGAAAGTTCTTGCTTACGATGTGAACACCTTCCTAGGCTATGAGTTTTATCAGCCTAAGGTCTAGTCGTCCGACCATGACGCTTGCGTTTATCCCCATGGAGCTCACGCTCTATTTTTTCCAGGCGTCATTGGAGACGCTTATTTTCCTTCATATGGAGGTGTGTTGCGTCCCCTTATTAATGGAGTCGTTCCACATAAGCGTCAAGGAATTGTGAGATCTGAGTTGATCTTGATTGCTCCTTGCTTCTCTTAGAAGACTAATCTTATGGGTAGAATCATGGGTGGACAACAGCCTGATTTCTATCCAGGTGGATCTAAGACATGACTCTGTATAGTGAGAATTTTCCTCGTTGATAGCCCACAATAGGTGCGCTGTGAGGGTGGGACGTTGCTTAACTTGCTGGTTTTGACCTGCTGAGGAAAAAAGAACCTTTTTCCAAAGACGATAAAAATTATGAGTGTAAATAATAACAATGATTGAAACTAAGAAATTAGGAATCAAACCAGTAATAAAATATTCCATCAACAAAAAGGATATTACATGGTTTGGTAATTGTCTGCGTCGATGGGGCGTTTCTCTCTGTATATTGATTCTTTGTAATCCATAAATAAAAGATTAAATGCCCCCATTGCCCTCGGGTGAAGTTTCTTCTTATAGCGATAGAAGTGGTTGAGTTATGTTAAAAATCTCCCAACTGTTGATTGGCTCATTTGTTGATCTATGTTAATCTCCTCTAATATGCCCAATATTGTCACCATAGGCCACGAACATCTCTTTATATCAGTCGCTGCTTGGGTCCAAACAGGCTGTGGCCATAATCTAAGCTCTAGCCACTGCCTGGGTCTAATTAGGTGGCGGCCATCGTCTAAGCTCTAGACGTTGCGTGGGTCCAAACAGGCCACGACCAATTCCTCTCCCACGAGTCACTTGACAGTTGTCCTACTTCTAGAAGGATTCTTTACTCACCTCACTTATCCATATGTGATGTGTTCCGTGCACGTGACATCACCTCTATGACTTATATAAAATGAAGTTCCCACCTCACTATTAAAGGGAGGAATCACTTGGCGAAGCTCTACCAAAGTCTCTACCCTACCTCTTTCTATAAGTCACCACATTTTTCACAGCCATACGAGATTATCCTCTACAAGTCGCATCCCAGATTACCCAGTCTAGGTGTATTCATGTATTCTCCTTTCTTATCTCTCTTATACGCCTCTAATGGCACCTCAATATTGTACTACACAATGTAAATAATGAGAGTAGGGAAACAAAGTGGATGCAGACTCGTTGTTATAGTTGAACAACTATATCTTACATCTTTCTCCTTTTACTTGTTTTATTTCTATTTTATACTTGATATGGTGATTGAGAACGGTATATGTCTAATTTCTCGCATCATCATTTTGGCATTGTTTATGGGAAATGTGATCTATTTATAGCTCCTCTTTTTTATGGTCGTAGATCTATTCTCTATACCCCGATGATGTTGCCCTACCTATTCATGTTGAAAAGCACAAAAGGATTTAGCCTTGTAATGGTGGGTAACTAGGGATGAGCTTTTATTTTTCTTATTTCATCTTTTTATACCCATACTCTAGGGTTTTGCTACCATATATGTGCTATTTTTTCAGTTAAGGACTATTTTATCCTTAGTAGATTCCTGGTAGGCCTCTTCTGGTTTTCTTCTGTGGGCTAAACCTAAGTTTTGGGTCCAATTTTGAGATTACACCCTCCACTGCCTCATGATGCATGCGACCTGGTAGTTTAATTGCCTATAGGCCTTAGCCCCTCTATTGTAGTTTGTGTATATTTTTACTTTTCAGTTCACCACCTGGGAAAAAGGTACTTATGATAAATTGTCCTCAGGTTCAACTCTGGTATTTTTCCTTCGGAAAGCCAGGGCAGTAACTTCATGAGCATATACGTGCCGTTGCCTCAGCAGCACAGATTGCATCCCCCTAATACGCTTGGGTTTGTCTCTACATTCCTTATTTTTCTCACCATTGTTTAGTTTCTGTCAAAGTAAGTTTCTAATGACAAACAAAGCAAAAGTAATGGAAGGAACATATGGGCCATGTTCATAACAGAACGAAGAGATAACCCAATTGATGAACTACATCCACCACCTGTATGATAGTTAGGCCTCTATCTAAGGCCAAGTCAACCACCTAGAACAGAGGGTTTTAAAGCTAGAGTTTACAACTTTCATGTTAATGCAGAAGGCCACAACACCAGAGACCACAGAAGATTGGGCCACGACCAAGTTTCCTGAAAATAAGAAGCAGGCAGAGCCAAAACCAAAAAAGGCCTATGAGCACTGCAACCCTTTGAATGCCAGTGTTGAGAATATCCTTGAGAACATCAGAGAAGATAAGTTGCTTAGGTGGTCGGAGAAGCTCAAATCCCTGTCACACTAGAGGGATCGGGAGAAGCACTATGAATTTCATTGGGATCATGGCGACACCACTAACAAATGCTACACCTTGAAGGATGAGATTGAGAGTCTTATTGGGTAGGTTATTGCTTCAGCAGTTCCTAAAGGATGCACAAGGGATGCAACCTTTAACTGATAGGCCGCATGCTTAACTTCTGCTTTAGTTTTCAATTTTTGTTAAACTCTCTAAGTGTAGCTTTTACACTTATGCTTTGTACTTGATTTAAAAAATCATACATAAATACATACATACATACATACAGATATATATATATATATATATATATATATACGTGGATGACAGTTTGAGTCACATGATAATTCTTGATCTCCTTATCTATAACCTTGTGAAAGACCTTCGTCTTTGACAAATTTCAAAAGGAAACTATATGATCCATTATCTCGAGAATTATTTATTACGGGAGGAAGAGTCTATGGAGGAGAAGGGGCGATGACCTTAATTGGCTCATAATGCCCCTCATGGTGCAAAGACATACGAAGGTATAGGATGCTTATGTTTATAAAGTCGGTCATCTATCGGGATGCTTCTATTAGCCTTGAGGTCTCCTAATACTCGTTATTGGGTGGCTTCTTGACAACCTAGTCTGGGGAGGCTTGGAAATATTTATCTTGGTGAGGCTTGATAACACCTATCCTAGGGAGGCCTAAAAATACCAATGCAGTCGTGGGTGGCTTATTGACAACCCAGTTTCGGAAGGATTGAAAGTCCCCCAAGAAAAATAGGCAGACGCATAAGGAGCGTGGTCCATGGACTTTGACATCTGTGACAAGGGAAGTAGTTACCCAATGTACACAATCAAACATCGCTACCTCAATCTCTTACAAGGTCCGGGGAAGGGTAATTAGAAATCCTGTTCAGTTTTGAAAACTACCGCAACATTCAATTCACTATGAGAAGATAAGGAAGGTGGGCAAAAGACTCTGATGTCTTCAGTAAGGGAAGTAATTCCCCAATGTCCACAATCTAACATCGCTGCCTCCATCTCTTACAAAGTCCGTGAAAGGGTAATTAAAAATCTTGTTTAGTTTTGACAACTGTCGCGATAATCTACTAGTCGTAGTCAAATCAGGAAATAGGGGCCAAGGATATGGTTATCCACGGCAAGAGAAAACTCCCCCACAACCTCAACAATCTGGCATTGCTATAACAACAATTATACAACAATGAAAGTTGAAGAATCTACAGTCAATGGTCGCACTCTATTAAAAAATATTGGCACTGGCATGCAAGTGAAAGTAAAGGAGAAAATAGAACAACATTGCATTGTATTGAAATGTGGCCGCCTTTTTTTTTTACACAACCAACCTTTCAACAAAATCTACATAGTTTCATCCTATTCATCAAAGACGAAATTCCTATGAGAAGATTGTAATCTACATCTAAAGCATCTATGCAAGCATTAAACGATATAAGGCCGCGGTCTATTCAAGATATCACTTGCATACGTTTAGAAGTCAACAATAGATATAGGAGAAGATGACATTGATTATAAAAGGGTCGCAGCCCATATGAATTACATACAAAATTCATATGATAAGTATTTTTACAAAATTTCTTTCTGCAAAGATCAAGCAAAAGTTACACGTAAAAACTAAGAGGCTATTTCCTCCCCATCATCATCGTTTGGGTCATCGGTTGTGGTCTTTGTCTATTCATTACCAGTTGCATCCTCTTCAAGACATTTTTTAGCCAGCTCCTGAAAAAGTACCACTTAAGTCATTTAATTCAATATTAAATAGTTCAAATGGCTCCGAACAGTTTTTTAAAGAAACTCTTTTCTTAGAACAAACTGAGAACACAAGATGTGTATAAAAAGAATTATGAACGAGATATTTAAGATATTACGTATCCAAGTTTTGAAAACCAAAACTAAAACAGTTTTTAAATCAGCACGCCAATTGAAAGAGATGAGAGAAAGAGTAAGTACGCAAGTGAACAAGATTTTAACATGGTAAAACCCCACCCAATTGGGGAAACATCCACGGAGGTCTCTATACCTCAAAAATAAATCCACTAAAATAGTGTAATAGGATACAAGCTATTTAACAATCTAAACACACAATCAGACCTAATCCAAGTTTAGAAATTATACCAGCTCCTCTCGATTATTTTGACTTCTCCCAAGGCTTCTGATGTTGTAGATGTTCTCTCAGCTTCGTAACTCCACTCCTTTTAGCTTTTAGTCCACTCCAAAAGTCGATGATCTCTCTACCAACACTTCTTTAGTGTTATAGTGTGAAAGTGTTGTGGTGTGATGTGCCTAACATATGCATGCAACTCACACACAATTATACAGACAATATTCCTAACAAATTACAAATATCATTCTAAGATGAAGTGAGGATTTCTAAATCACAGTTTTTTTTGTAGTCTCAGACTACTGATCTTTATTTCTATCCATAGATCTTGAGGGAACCTTACTATATAAAGTAGCCAATATCCTAAACACTTTCTTTATTTTATTTACAAAGTTATTTCACAAAGTGTGAAATATTTCACGAAAGTTTAAAACCCCATTTAAGATCTTAACTAGATCAAAGTCTGTTTTTTCTCATAAACTGAAAACAGAAATCAATTTGTTGGTTCTGGTTTTGAAAAACAATCTAATAAGAGTAAAACAACCAACAAATACGGATTTCTTAAAAAAAGAAATCAACCTAAGAATATTAAATGTTTTTATATCACAAACATTTTAGATCTGCACTTTCTATGAAAAGAAAATGAAATCAAAACTTCGTGAATGTTGGACAAGAGATTAAAGACTATATAGGATGGATCTTCTCAACTAATGAACACACTCAAACTCACAGGTTATTTTTCTGAGGAAAAATCAAGAGTTTGGTTTAGGGTTTCCTATTCTCTCTCTCTCTCTCTCTCTCTCTCTCTCTCTCTCTCTCTCTCTCTCTATATATATATATATATATATATATATATATATATATATATATATATATATATATATATATATATATATATATATATATATATATATATATATATATATATTCTCTATTTTTTCTTTTAGAAGTGAAATGGTCCAAAGATTGTAAACATCTAACATGTGGCCTCTATTTATACAAGAGCTTGGAAGACTCTAGAAGGTATGGGAAAATCAACGGTCAAGATTATTTACAAATGATCGATGTAAATATTACAATTGAAGTTGGACCTCTGTTAAAAGCATTTTGATTTGTTAACTGAGTTGTTACAAGGATTGTGAAAGAAAACATGTAGATGACGCGACTCAGAATGTGTCTCTAATGTGCGTTCACTCTAGGCTCAAGTGCAAGCCTTTCGCGTTAGTAATAAACCCGGTAAGATGGGATCGTATCCACGGGGAAAAAGGACAACGAAGTTGTGACGACGGGAAAAGGCGGAGGAACCCTAACTCTGACTCGAAGAAGAAAAATAAAATGATTTGGTTTTTTGAGAATGATTATGCTAAATGCAATTATGAAATTACGAAGAAATGCAACTACACTAATTTACCTAAAATGTGAATGAAAACTTGGATTAGAACTGTTGAACTAAATGATGAGAAAGATAGGATGGGAATACAATCCCCCAGCCCTAGTGAACTGCAGTTATAAAACTAATCATAAATTTAACTGATTAAATTCGACCCGGAATTTAGTACTCCCAAGCATTATATATACGAGGTTCAAGACCGCGTCATACCTAATCTGAGGACGAGTAAATTGGTATCGCAATAGTACACTCAAATTGCATTCTAAATCATCATGGTTACCCAGAGGCAAACGAGATATAAAGACCTACAATTGTTATGTTCCTACGCAATACGGTCTTAATCAATCACTAAATTCAGAGGACTAATTTTATATACATGCAATTAGCACATTAGGCTGGGTTCATGTATCCCGGCCTTAGAAAATCTGGCCTAGCATGAGGAAAGTGATGAAAACAGGGATTGAGTTGCAGGAATTCATAATTACTCTAAGAAAAATCGTAATTAGATGTAGAAAAGAATTGGAAATAAGAAATACTCACTAAAATTACCCAAGAAATAACTGCAACAATTAATGAAACTGGAAATCCACTAATCTCTGAATCAATCTTCAATTTAAGAATTAAAACTAGGAATATTTATCTAAACTAGGGTTTTTGGAAGGAAAAGAAAAACTAACTACTTCCTATCTAAAACATAAAAGATTTGCAAATCTTCGAGGGCCGGACCGGTTCGGGCCTTAGGCGGATTGGTCTGCCATCAAGGCGAATCGGTTCCTTTATTTTTGCGGCGGATCGGTTCCTTTTATTTTTTCCTTCTTCGATTTGTTTGTGGTCTGGGTTCTTCTGGAGTTTGGAAAGGCGGACTGGTCCGGGGTAGGGGCGGACCGGTCCGGCTATTTGACTTTCTGGCTCAACTTTGACTGCTCACATCTTTTGTTCCGGGACTTCGATTGAGGTGTCGTTTCTTCCTATGTGCTTGTGAATGAGATCTCTTCAACTTCTCTTTAGGAACCTCATCCGAATTCCGGGTGGAAATTACGCTTTTGCCCTTTTGGATTTCCTTCTTTCTTTCTTGATTCTTCCGGTTTCCTTCTTCCATATCATGACATCAAATACCTGTAAAATCACTACGAAATACCATAAACTCGGTGTACTCATTAGGATCAGTCAGTAGCAAGATTATGAGATAAAGTCAACTCAATTACGTTGTTCGAGGTGCTAAAAGTGACTAAATCAAGGGATAAATTAGGAAGAATTTATGCCTTATCAAACCCCCATAACTTAGAACTTTGCGCGTCCCGAGCAATGTAAAAGAATCCTAGCCAGGCTCAATTCTTAAAAACATTTTATTGGGATAGAATACCTTTTTCGCGGGCAAGCGATTGCTTTTAGCATATGCAACAAGCCTTTAAACCCCTAGGTCACCCTAGTAGGACGAGTTGTGTCTCGTGAGGGTTTGCAGAGAATATACCCACAAAATTCAACTCAAAGAAAAATCAAAATACCTAAAAATTGTATAAATCAAACTTTTCCAGAAAATAGTCATCATCAAGTCATGTTCAATAGTCTCAAATCGTAGTCGTGTGTGCGAAGTCGAAAATATAATCGCCAATTTTTACCGATTGATCATTACGTTACTTATTCAAAAATTCGTTTTGATTTCAAATTCTCATGGAATGATCTCTCAAACGAATCACTCGGAATGTGGCTAATCTCTCGGTATGTGTGATATAAAGAGTAAATATAATGGACGCAAAATCACGCATACAAGTAGAAAGACGGAAATTTCATAGTGATAGGATCTCGTCAATGGATTACAATTTTAAAAATGGGAACATTGCCTCTTTTTCACTCATTCAATCTCTTTTATTATCTTTTGGTGTATTAGCTCTCCACGCGGTAACCAATTTCGCAATTTAGACTCGGTTAGGACTTTTTCGGGTTTGAAGGTATATGTGATAAACTGACAATTGTCGGGAAGTTGGAATTTGAAAAGTCATTAATGATGTCCATTTGTGCTTTTTCCGGCCTATTGCTCATTTTTTCTTCTTTTTCTATATTTTTCTGTTTTTCACTTCTTTTCTTGCTATTTTTGTTGAGCATATCTATTTTTTTTCTTGCCCCTTTTTATGCACTTTTCGGACTTAAATTCTGAATTTTCTCATTTTTCACAATTTCGGGCTATTTGGGTTTTTTGGTTTGTCAAACGAAAGGGAAAATCTATTCGGCTCAATTTGGTTTGCAAAATGGGTGATTTTTCACGACTTTTTATGGCCAAAATTTTTTTTGGGTGACAAACGAGGGCCTACTTCATTGTCCAAAATACCAATTGCGTTACCATATGCGTTTAGAGAAGAATTTTAGTTTAGAGATCAATTTGGCACGTTTTTCAAGTCAATATTACACGCATTTTTCAAAACCGATCAAAATGAAAGAATTGAGATCCTCGATAACTTTTTTAGGCGCTGAAAAGAACTTTGAGTTAATAATTAACTCAGATTGATTTAAAAACTCGCAAAAAGTGATAGGCTCGAATCTCACCGGGTTTGTTAATCTCCACACTTATTCGTTAAGTCGTCAATTTTTGCTCAATTTCCATCTTTAGTCAATTTCGGCTTTGTGTATGTTGAATTTTTACAACTTGAGACTTTAACCCGACTTTTAATGATATTTTTGAAAAGTTTGAGTTCCAATTTTTATTTATTTTGAACAAAAATATTTTTGGATTTTTCAAAATTTTCTGATTTTTTTAGAAATTTCTGGGCATTTTGATAATTTGTGAAGTTTTAGACATACGCACTTGTGACCTCCCCTAACTTAGACTTTCGCATTGTCCTCAAGCAAAAAGGACTAAAATCTAAATAAGGCAAAATAAGAAGTGCGATAAATAAAACAAACCAATGGAGAAAATGCAGATTTTATTACAACGGGACTGTGTTACATGTGGAGGGAAAAACATACAACTGTGAACAGGAAAAAACAAGTAAAAAGCTGCCAGCACCATATAAAGCTTCACCGGGATGGGGGATGGGAGGAACCGGGCGCGTCGGGGTCATAGGGGTTATGGTAGTAGGAAGGTAGTGGCTCATTCGGATCCCCTAGGTGGTGATAGATGCCCGCTTGTAAGCGGAGGACTACGCCCATTTCGCGCTCGTAGTTGGTCTGAAAAGTGTTGAAGTTCGTCTCAATAGCTGACATGCACGCGGATAGGTCGGTTCCCGTCCACTCGAAATATGGGTCGTCCTCCTCGTCCGCCGACTCCTCATCCGGACCGATGTCTCCCATCTCGACATCCTCACTGGCTAGTCCGGCTTCATCCTTGCTATTGCTCGAGGAGGCCTCTTTGTCACTATCACCGCTCCTCTGAGCCCATAGGACAACTAGCTGTTTGGCGCTTTTGGTGCGGGTCCCTTGTCCGAAAGGATCGGGGAGGCACGTATGGTCGCTTGGCGCCGCTATGCCAGCATCCTTAAGGATGGAAGTGATCAATCGGGCATAAGGAAGTGGGGCGATGCCCTTCTTATCCAAGGACGCATTAATGATGTCCGCGTATAAGGTTCGGCCCAAATGGATGGAAGTTTGGGGGTCGAAGAGATGATAGGTCAAAGTAGCTTGCCGAGGCCGCATGGCGGAATCGTTGGATGTTTGCAAAATGTTGGCGCACACAATCTGAAATGTGAGGCGCGCCTTCTAGTTGAGGCGTCCAACGGCGACGATTTGCCCCGTTCAAGCCACGTTCGGTGTAATTCGGGCCATGATAATGTCCTTGTCAACCCGGGGGGCGTTTCGGAGATATGTAAATTCTTGGACGTCCGGGACGTCAAACTAGGCCAACTTGGCCGTGAGACGGGCCAAGGAAAATGTAATGGGAGTCCCATCCACATAAGCTTCGGCCTCGAATTGGCCCGTCCGGACTAAGGTGCCATAGAATGATCGGACTTCGATAGCTCAAACCGCTTCATGAGGTTGGTTGAGGAATAGGTACTAGCCCCGAGCCATGAACAGGGCAGTGACGGAGTTGGGCAGGGCTTCCCATTGGACAGCGCACTCCATATGGAGTTTGCAGCCCAAACTGAAGTATTGAGAGCACCACCACTCCTCTTGGTGGGAGCGGAATTCACCGTGACCGGAGGGTTGGATCACGGTGGAGTCATATTTGGTGGGGGAAACACGGGGGGCCATGGAATCAGCAGGGATTTATTGCTTGAAACACTAGAGAGGAAGAAGAGAGTATTTGGGTTGAAGGTGTGAGGAGAAGGGGAGGGATGGGGGCGTATTTATAGTGGAAAGGGTGAGGGGAGGGGTTGGTTTTGGAGGGAAAGGGTTTGGAGGGAAAAGGGGATGGATTTGGGAGGGAAAGGTTTGGGTGAATCTTGGGAAGGGGAGAAACAGACCTGCAGCAGGCGGACCGGTCCGGGGTAGGGGTGGACCGGTCCGGCTATTTGACTTTTCAAACACTCGCCAGGCGGACCGGTTCGGCCCCAGGACTTTTGGGCTTGAATTCTCCGAACTTGGTTTTGAGCTCTCTTCTTCAAAAAAATTTCACTTTCACGAGATACTCTTTATCAATCTGGACTAAAAACTCTCTGATTTCGCTCATCAACACCCTTTTTACTCAAAATTCCCGAAACACACGAATGCTTCTCCCGAACGAAACCTAGTCCTAACGACTCTCAAAACACACACGACTCTCACCCCATACGCGTCGGGGGTGCGACGACCTCACTATTTCAGCTCAATTGACCCCGTAAACGGGGTCCCGACAACCAGACGGTGTCGACTTCTTCCGCACACGCCTCTAGATATGGCTTTAGGCGTTGTCCATTTACTTTGAACGTATTTCCCCCTTTTAAATCGCCTAGTTCAACAGCTCCATGGGGGAAAACATTCTTCACGACGAATGGGCCAGACCATCGTGACCGCAACTTGCCCGAAAAGAGGTGAAGTCGAGAGTTGTAGAGAAGAACTTTTTGCCCGGGAAGAAACTCTTTTCGTCGGATGATGCTATCATGAGCGAGTTTCATTCTCTCTTTTGAAATTTTGGCATTCTCATACGCATCATTGCGTAGTTCTTCTAACTCATTCAATTGAAGCTTGCGGGCTTCACCAGCCTTGTCCATAGCATAATTCAATTGCTTAATCGCCCAATACGCCTTGTGTTCGAGCTCAACGGGAAGATGGCAAGGTTTGCCATACACAAAGCGGAAAGGGGACATGCCTAGCTGGTTTTTATATGCGGTACGATAAGCCCATAGCGAATCGTTCAATCTAAGGGACCAATCTTTCCGGGTAGGATTGACGGTCTTTTCAAGAATGTTCTTGATTTCCCGATTTGCTAGGTCGGCCTGCCCATTCGTTTGTGGGTGATAAGTCGTTCCAACCTTGTGAACGACACCATACTTTCTCATGAGCTTCGCGAATGGCCTATTGCAAAAGTGCGTGCCATTATCACTAATTATCGCTTTCGGTGCACCGAAGCGGGAAAGTATGTGTTCCTACAGGAATTTTATCACCACCTTGTTGTCATTTGTCTTGGTAGCTATAGCTTCCACCCATTTAGAAACGTAGTCTACAGCGACAAGGATGTATAGGAAACCAAAATACGGGGGGAAAGGGCCCATGAAGTCAATACCCCAACAGTCGAATATCTCAATAATGAGTATAGGGGTAAGAGGCATCATGTCTCGTCGGGTAATGGCCCCCATCCGTTGGCACCTATTGCAAGCTTTACAAGCAGCGTTCACATCCCGAAATATTGTGGGCCAATAGAGGCCGCATTGTAGAATTTTTGCGACCGTCTTTTTCGTCGAAAAGTGGCCTCCACAAGCTTCCGAATGACAAAACTGGATGACTTTTGGAATCTCGTCATCCGGTACACATCGTCGGATGATTTGGTCGGCGCAATATTTAAATAGGAAGGGATCATCGTAAAAAACATGCGCGACCAAGTAATAAACCTCATCTTGTCTTGCGGTGTCCAATCGAGAGGGACGGCTCCCGTGACGAGGTAGTTCACTATATTCGCAAACCAGGGCAAAGAAGCGGTAGAAAAAAGTTGCTCATCCGGAAAGTATTCGTCTATGGGTATGGGATCACTAGGTACGTCGGACGAAAGCCGAGATAAGTGGTCGGCAATGACGTTTTCTACTCCTTTCTTATCTTTGATGGAGAGATTGAACTCTTGTAGGAGTAGGATCCACCTTATGAGGCGCGGCTTGGCATCTTTCTTTGCCAGTAGGTATTTCAAGGCTACGTGGTCGGTGAAGCAAGTAATGGGAGAATCAATGAGATATACCCGGAATTTATCAAGGGCAAAGACTACCGCTAGCAACTCCTTCTCCGTGGTAGAGTAGTTGAGTTGAGGTCCGGTAAGGGTCCGGCTAGCGTAGTAGATGACATGAGCTTGCTTATCTTTTCGCTAGCCCAAAACAGCCCCGATTGCATAATCGCTAGCATCACACATAAGCTCGAATGGCATGGACCAATCCGGAACTTGCATGATGGGAGCGGACACAAGCATGTTTTTTAATTTTTCAAAAGAGCTTTGGCATGCTTCTGTCCACTCAAATGGGGTATCCTTCATGAGTAGGTTGCTTAAGGGCCTAGCGATGGCGCTAAAGTCCTTAATGAAACTTCGATAAAACCCCGCGTGGCCCAAGAAAGAGCGCACGTCCTTAAGCGATTTTTATGGGGGAAGATCAGCTATGACATCTATCTTTGCCCTATCAACTTCTATTCCTTTGGATGATACGATGTGGCCAAGAACTATTCCCTCGGTGACCATGAAATGGCATTTTTCCCAATTCAGCACTAAGTTCTTTTCCACACACCGGGCGAGTATTTTTTCCAGCTTTTCCAAACAATGATTGAAAGAGGTGCCAAAAACGCTGAAATCGTCCATGAACACTTCGAGTCCTCTCCCAACCATGTCGCTAAATAAGCTCAACATGCACCGTTGAAAGGTCGTAGGTGCATTACACAAGCCAAATGGCATACGTTTGTAGGCAAACGTACCAAAAGGGCAAGTGAAGGTAGTCTTCTCCTGGTCAAGTACATCCACCTCAATTTGGTTATATCCGGAATAACCATCAAGGAAGTAATAGTAAGGGTGGCCCGCTACTCTTTCAAGCATTTGATCAATAAATGGCAAGGGGAAATGGCCTTTTCTAGTTCCCGCATTGATTTTTCGGTAATCAATGCAAACGCGCCACCCGGTGGTGGTACGTTGGGGAACTAGCTCTCCCTTGGCATTCTCAATCACAGTCATACCCGACATCTTTGAGACGACTTGAATGGGGCTCACCCACTTGCTATTCGAGATTGGGTAGATAATCCCGACATCCAATAGTTTGATGATCTCGGTTCTCACAACTTCTTTCATGTTTGGATTTAGTCATCTTTGCATTTCTCTAGAGGGCTTGACATCCTCTTCAAGATGGATCTTGTGAGTGAAAATTAATGGACTTATCCCCTTCAAATCAGCAATACACCAACCAAAAGCACTTTGGTGCTTCCTCAAAATTTTTAACAATTTACCTTCATGCCCTTCGTCTAGGCTAGAGGAGACAACAACAGGAAATGTCTCGTCCTCTCCTAGGTATGCATATTTAATATGGTAGGGGAGTTTATTTAATTCGAGGGTTGGAAATTTTTCACTGGAGGGAACCATGCGTGTATCCCTCAGAGGTAACTCCTCGAATCTAGAAACCCAATTAACATCTCTCACGTCCTCGTCCGACGCACTCTCATTGAGTAGCTCACTCAACTCCCCAACCTCCCTCTAGAAGTCGGTGTACGTCCCCTCACTCTCATATCTCGCCGCTAAACAGGTCTCTAAGGCGTCGCCACAGTAATTCTCCTCAAAATACTCCTCCACTATCTCATCTATGAGACTCACTGTGAGAAAATCATCTTCCTTCCCCATATGTTGGGCTATATGGAAGATGTTGGTTTCCAAGGTCATGTTCCCAAAAGTAAGTAGCATTCGCCCATTCCTAGTGTTGATGATTGCGTTAGCTGTAGCTAAGAATGGACACCCAAGGATGATGGGAACATGATTGCTCAAGTTGAAGGAGGGTTCCATGTCCCAAATGAAAAAATCTATCGGGAAGTAGAAAGTGTCAACTTGGACGATCACGTCCTCGACTATACCTCGTGGGATATTCACTGTTCGATCCACTAATTGGAGAGTGACTTATGTGGGCTTGAGGTCCCCCAAATCAAGTTTCCTATAGATAGAGTAAGGGAGGATATTTACGCTTGCTCCCAGGTCAAGTAAGGCTTTTTTGATTTTATTCTCTCCAATGATGCAGGATATGGTGGGTGCACCGGGATCTTTGAATTTAGGCGGGAGTTCATTTAGTAGAATGGAGCTCACATTTTGTGCTAAAAAGACGTTCTTCTTCACCTTCATCTTTCTCTTAACCGTCAACAGGTCTTTGATGACTTTAGCATAAGCTGGAATTTGCTTGATGGCATCGAGGAAAGGTAAATTCAACTTTACTTGCTTAAGAACTTCTAGCACGTCTTCACGTGGGTTTCCTCTTTGGGAGGGAATAAACCTTTGAGGAAACGGTGCCGCGGAGGGTGGTTTCACTATCACCTCTGGCTCACTAGCGTCTTCCTTATCACTCTCATTCAAGGGGACATCTTCGGCCTCTTTCGTGCCGGGTGAAATCTCCATGTCTTTTATTGTGTCGTATGGGGGAGGTGATAAATCAACGACTCTCCCACTATGAAGAGTGGTCACAGCTTGACATTGCTCCTATTGTTCAGTGGAGGTGGAGCTAACACTAGTTTGACCTTGGGGAGGTCTTTGGCCTTGGGCAGGAAACTTGCCCTTCTCCTGGACACTCAACGAGGATTGTATCTTTGACAAATTCACATTTATGTCGCCAATTAGACGATCATATTTGGCATTGGTTGCGGTCTGACTTGTGATGAATTGATTCATGGTATCCTCGAGAGTTCTCCGCGTTGGCGGAATATACGCTCCTTGAGGTGATGGTGCTTGCACATGTCCTTGCATGTGCGGAGCTTGTTGAAAGTGTTGTGGTGGAGGAGGGGCAACATGTCAAGCAGGGTTCATTGCGGTATGTTGTTGCCCATAGTTAAAACCAGGATGGTTTTTCCATGAAGGTTTATATGAATTCCCATGCGGGGCACCGAAATTACCCTTAAAACCTCCTATCTCACTAACTTGCTCCTGAAGCATAACTTTGTAGGCTGGTATCGTCGGGCATTCCTCAGTTGAATGTCCCGCCTCATAAATAGCACACACCCTTTCGACGGGGTTTGGTATGGATCCAGCTGGTCCTTTTCCATATATCTCGCAAAGGCCGCGAAATCCTTTCTCAAGAGTATCCAATCGACTGTCAGTCATAGAATTTTTATCTACGTGGAATAAGCCGGACGTCGACGGAGTGGTAGTCACTTGTCGATTTCAATTTTGAGCATTGGGATCAGAAGTATCCCAGGATTGGGTAGTCTCGGCGACATACCTCAGGTGAAGCTCAGCATCGTGGGCATCTAAATCGATAAACGGACCACTTCCCATTGTTTCAACCAGTTGTTTGGAGTTAAGATTCAACCCATTATAGATAAAAGAGATGACTTGCACTGAATCAAATCCATGATGGGGGCATGAAGCAACTAACTCATTTAAACGTTCATAACATCGATGGAATGGCTCATTTTCTTCTTGTCTGAACGCTTGAATTTGAGCCTTTATGGAGATTGTTCGATGTGGTGGGAAGAATTTCTTGAGAAATCTCGACTGTAACTCATTCCATGATGGAATCGAGCTTGGAGGTAAAGACCATAGCCAGGTCTTAGCTTTATCTTTGAGCGAGAAAGGGAAGAGTTTGAGACGGATTACCTCTTGTGTGCAGGTTTGATCATTGAGAGTATCACACACGTCCTCAAATTCCCGAATATGGAGGTATGGCTTTTCAGAATCCATACCGTGGTAATGAGGTAGCATCTGGATCATCCCATTTTTGAAACAGAATTGCCCGGCATTATACGGGAGTATAATGCATCCCGGAGTGACAGTACGCTCGGGATATAAGAATTCTCTAATCGGATGGTATGGGGGCTCTTCCTCACCGGCGGGTACACTGCCGTGTTGCGACATCTCTTCCTCACTTATTGACTCGGTGCTCTCACTAGGCGTGATCGGAGTGTGTCCTAAGAAGGAAAAAGGAGTGTTATCAGAGACTGAGTGCGACGGTGTGGGAGGTGGGATCCAGAACTGTGGGGGCGTTTGGAGTGTGGGGACTATCGGGATTAGACTCAACAATTGGATTTTCGTGAATGTTGGTTGGAGTATTATGGGCTATGGGAGTGGTTTCAGAATTTTTCATTAAGCTTAGGAGAGATGATGATTATGAATCATTTTGTACTTTTTTAAATTTTTTTATGTTTTTGGATTTTTTTGAAATTTTTGGTCAAAGCTTTGGATTGACTCAATCTAATCCTAAGTCTACCTAATTCCCCAGCAACGGTGCCAAAAACTTGACGTGACTCTGAATGTGTCTCTAATGTGCGTTCACTCTACGCTCAAGTGCAAGCCGATCGCGTTAGTAATAAACCCGGTAAGATGGGATCGTATCCACGGGGAAAAAGGACAACGAAGTTGTGACGACGGGAAAAGGCGGAGGAACCCTAACTCTGACTAGAAGAAGAAAAAGAAAATGATTTGGTTTTTTGAGAATGATTATGCTAAATGCAATTATGAAATTACGAAGAAATGCAACTACACTAATTTACCTAAAATGTGAATGAAAACTTGGATTAGAACTGTTGAACTAAATGGTGAGAAAGATAGGACGGGAATACAATCCCCCGACCCTAGTGAACTGCAATTATAATACTAATCTTAAATTTAACTGATTAAATTCGAACCGGAATTTAGTACTCATTAGGATCAGTCAGTAGCAATATTATGAGATAAAGTCGACTCAATTATGTTGTTCAAGGTGCTAAAAGTGACTAAATCAAGGGATAAATTAGGAAGAATTTACGCCTTATCAGTAGACCGTAGATAATATAGATCCAAGGGTTCTCAATCAATCTCATATATGTGAGTAAAGAAACACAAATCCAACTGATATCTCAGCAACACGTGTAAGGCCATGATCAAGTGAAAAACGAGTGTTTTAAATTTCTAAAGAATCTCATTTTCTACCACAAAATTCTCTGTCGCTTTCCGATCCTACCCAATCAATTTTTTAGGAGAAAAGGGTAATTATAATCAACCCATAAAATTATTAAAACCAACTTTTAAATGATAAAAAAATGCTTTATAAAATCCTAAAAATTATTTACCATATCCCAAAAATTATTAAAAAATCATTTTTATGGGATTTAACACACACACTTCTAAATTATGAAGAATGCAAAAAATGAATTCAATCCTAGGTGCGGTGTTGGTATTCTACTTTTGATACTTTTAGAGGAATTTGATATGTAGTGTCTGAGGCTCTTTGGTAGATAAGGATATGACTCAATTTTGTCACTATTTCCAAACTAGATAAGTGCCTATATAATGTAAACTCAAGTGAGTCAAACATATAGGGTGCTTCAACCTCCCCCTTTAGAAATATGAGAACAAATCTCCTTTGAGTCATCAAAGACTCGTAGGGATACAAAAATATAAGAAATTCCTATTCCTATACAAAATTCTAACTACCCCATATCCTATAAAAGAAAATTACATTACTCAACTAAGTACAAACCAATACCCTAACAATATTCTAATAACATGAGGTACTGATCTCCTGAAAATAAGATAACTAAGATCAAGCTTTTTAGTTGCAGTAATCTAAATAATATCCATATGGACTCAAATCTTCTTCCCCATTTTGTCTCAAATGGACAAAAGGTCTACACAGAGATAGGAGAGAAATATCAAAGAAAAAATATCATCGATACATTACAATTCTGCCATAACCATCCCAATTGATTTACGTAAGCATTCAAATCATATATTGTCTAAGGGTTTAGTGAATAAATCAACTAATTGTAATTCAGTAGGCAGATAATTAATCTCAAGTTCCTTTGATTCGATTAACTAGCGTATAAAATGATGTCGAATGTTAATATGTTTAGTACTAGAGTGTTAAACATGATTTTTGGAAATGTTAATCATGCTTTGATTGTCACAATAGAGATGTAATTCTTCTTCAATAATACCATAATCTCTTAACATTTATTTTAGCCAAAGTAATTGAGCACATCAACTGCCTACAGCGATATATTCACATTCAGTTGTGGATAAAGAAGTGCAATTTTGTTTCTTACTATTCCACCATACCAAATTATTACCTATGTAATAACACGCTCCTAATGTACTTTTATTATCATATGAACACCCAGCCCAATTAGCATCGATGTTGCCAATTATCGTGCTAGATGGGTCATTTGTGTACCAAAGTCCTAAGTTGAGAGTTTATTTAACATATTTTATAATTCTTTTAACGTAAAGTATATGACTCTCTTTAGGATTATTTTGATAGCGGGAACAAACACAAACATCATACATAATATCAGGACAGGAGGCAATAAGGTATAAAAGACTTCCTATCACACTACGGTAGAAGGTTGACTCAATGGATTTCCCATTCTCATCTTTTGATAGCTTAACCGAAGTACTCATGGGAGTCCTAGCATCTTTGGCTGTTTGTAAACCAAAATTTTTGACAATCTCCAAAGCGTATTTGGATTGTGACACAAACAAACCATCTGAGTTTTTCTTAACTTGAAGACCTAAGAAGAATTGTAACTCCCCCATAAGTGACATATGGAATTCTTTATGCATGATGTCAGAAAATGTTTTGACATCTGTTGGGGAGGTAGATCCAAAAATGATATCGTCTACGTGTACTTGGGCTATGGTAATATTTCTGCCAAAGTGTTTGATAAATATAGTTTGATCATTCCCTGCTCGTTTAAAACCGTTGTTTAGAAGGAATGTGGATAGATGTTCATACCAAGCTGTAGGAGCTTGTTTTAACCCATAAAGATATTCCTTAAGCTGGTAGACGTGATTTGGATGATGAGGGTCAATGAACCCTTTGGGCTGTTTTACATAGGTATCTTCAGTTAAGATGCCTTTAAGTTCAAAATGCCTAACATTGAGAAGTTCAAGGATAGTTGGCCCCTAATTGTTCATCTCTGAAGTTACCATCGAGCCATGACTCTCCTAGGTGCCTCCGAGGAAATAATGGCCTAAATGTTCTGACAGACTTTGAAGGACAACGGTCTTCATTAGTTCTTATCTCTCGAGGAGTCTAGGATCTGCAGTTGGGAGGATGTCGCATGTGAATTCATGTCACAGTACAAGTACAATGAGGAATTGAAGGTTACTTGCCGTAATTTAGAACTTCTCAAATCGAACCCTGAGGAATCTGTTAGCAAATTCATGTCACAGTATCGTAAAGAATAACTTCTTACCCCTTGTTCGAGTGGCGATGGGAGGACATGACTACCCTTATTTCCCAGCCCTTCAAAAATCAGGAGTAGAGATCGAAGAAATTCTTGCCAAAACAGAAGTTGAGCCGAAGAAAGTATCCAGAAAATTCACTCCCAAAAAGTACGAGAAGCCTGCCAATACCGCAGTTTCAACCATCAATAACGTTTCTCAGCCTGTGATTTCACGGGCACCAAAAAGCCACCCTAACCTATTAAAAAAAAATACACCGAGCTTCACACTCCCCTCTCTAAAGCTTACTAGGCCCTTTTAGGCTGAAATCTCATCATGTCGTTGAACCCTCATCCATTACCTAACCCACTACCTAAAAATTTCAAACCAGATACCCATTGCGATTTTCACCAAAGTGCCAACCACACCACTGATCAGTGTTTCCACCTTCGAAATATAATCCAAGGTTTGATTGATCGGGGTGCCTTTGCCCCACCAACCAATTCTAAACCAAACACTACCCATAATTCGCTTCCAAATCATATAAATTCCATTTTCCTAGAATAAGACTCAGAATTTGATCCATCTACCCAAATCATACCTAGTAAATCCCCCATTATACCCATATATTCTCCTAAAAACCCCTCCAACTTTACCCAAATTTTCTCTTGCATGCAACCTATTTTTTCAATCAGGCTCTGTCAGTCCTTACTAGAACATGCATTGTTGTCCGTACCCGATCTGGTGGGAAATATATGCAATTATCACTAGTATTAAACCACCTTTTAGAGTTCAGGATGAAATTGCCCTAAAAAATGACCATTGACCGCTAGAGATTCAGTACGCTATTTTTGGATGCTCAAAAATGGGCTCGAGAGTCAGATAGTTGGGTGGTACCTACCGATGAAGTCAGTTTAGATGATGTTGTCCAGATCATGGCAGACTTATTCCGATAGATTGATGAAATATGCAGTATGTTCGAACTACTTGATGATTTGAAACTACAAGGATGCCTAGTCCCTTCACTTTTACATCTCCCCGCTGAGTGGGAGGATCTATACGAATAGGCCGTTGAGGTTATGGAGTGTATTGACTTCTCATGGATATATAATATTGTTTCCATTAGATGGGGTACGAATTCGATAGTTCAAATGAAGAGTGAAGCCCGGAAAAAACTAGCCCAATAGTCAGCATATGTGGAATAATATCGTTTAAGGAGCTGCTAGGAGAAATCAACAAAGTGGCGGAACAACCCAAGATAGATGAGGATATAGGTTTTTTATTTTTCCCCTCTTCTGTGAACCATATGACTAGATCAGGGAGGCATTACTAGGTTCCAAACCCATACTCATCAGTGATCGACAAAGTAAAAGGTGTTGAGAATCTTCCTATGTTAAAAATGACCCTCGAGGAGAACAAGATCCTCAATCAGTTAAAGAAAACCCAAGATAACATCACTCTGTGGGGACACTTTCTATCTTCCCAGCTGCACCGGAATGCCTTTTGATCAAACTACTTATCGAACTCACAATCCCTCATTCCACCATGCCAGAAGAAGCAGTGAATCTGGTCGGATCTCTAACCTCTACTAGAATGCTTTCCTTCTCCGAAGAAGAAATCCCTAAGATTGGTCCAAATCACAACTATGCTCTCAATATATCTGTCTAAGTCATGGGGAAGACCATCCCACTTTCGCTTATCGAGAACGGACCTGCTCTTAATGTTTGCACATTAAGAAACCTTAATTTCTTGGGACTGAAAGTGAGCAACCTTGCTCCAATCTCTGTTGCGGTGCGCGCTTATGATAATACTTGTCGAGAAGCGATGGGATCCATAAAGCTTATAATAAGGGCCATCCCTATAAATCCCGTTATTGAATTCTAAGTCATTCACATCCTAGCTTCTTTCAATCTATTGCTTAGATGATGATGGATCCATAGAATCAAGGGTGTGTCGTCTTCCCTCCATTAGAAACTGAAGTTCTTCGCTAACGGGTAGGTCATCACCTTCTTGGGCAATGATGACAATGCTGAGAATACAAGCACCAGTGATCCGTTACTAGAGATACAACATGGGGTAAATGATATGCTTATGTTAGGTTTTCGAGTCGAATCGTTTCTGCTCTCGGTAGGGGAGGATTTCAAAGATATGGTTTGTCTAGAGCACAACCATCATGAACACGTCAATGTGATACAGATGTTCAAGAACATGCACTTCATGCCTGGACTTAGGTTGGGACGATGACAACATGGAATACTTGAACCCATAGTACTGAAGAAAGCCTTTCCTCCTTGTGGTTTTGGTAATCAACTGTTAGCAGAAGAACTCAAAATGGTCTGCCAACCTCGGTTGAAGAAAAGGATAGAAAGTGCTAAGACTGTCTCAAGAGATTCCTTGAACGGAAGATTCAACAGAGAGGGTGAAGATTTCCCCTTTTGTGACTTTCCTGAACTGTGGTATGATCATGTGGACAAGAAGATGAAGCCAAGAATGGAGATTTTTTTCTAAGACAGCTACTCATGGATCGAAAGTTCCCAACATCATGTGCAACCACTCATTGAGAAGACTATAGTTACTACTTGAGATTCCGAGGGAAGTGACTTCAAGGATTCATTATACATGCAAACATTGGGGCTGACACTCTACATGGTCCACTCAAGCGCTACATCATCGAATCCATCCTGCCTGATCAAAGTTGTTGATGCACCTCTCCTTAATTGGCTTGTTACACTTGTTCCACCTATTGAAATACAACCCAACTATGATGTTTATCCCGCTTCCTCTTATTTTCTTGTTCCTCTCTCTTCTGATGTAATCAGGACCTACTTCGATGAGGTTCTCAATGTTGTTTTCCTTAATAATGAAATAAATGAAGATTTTGAGTACCTTTTTGTCCCTTACACTAATTGTCTTATTTTTAATCAAACTCTTGATGATGATAATTTTGCAAATAAACTTTCTAAACTGATGTAAATAAGGTTAATAACAAACAACATAATCTCGTTGAAGTTAAAGAAGATGAAAATGTTGTTATTAATCTCGGTTCTAGTAGCCAATTGCGTGAGATTAGGATAAGGCCTACCATTGATGAGTATGAGCGCTCGTAACTTAAGGAATTACTGAAGTAATTTGTGGATGTCTTCGTATGGTCCTATGATGACATGCCTAAAACTGATCTTGAAATCTCTCAGCACGAGATTCCAAGTTTCTTAGAATGTAAACCGATCAACCAGAAATTGCAAAATCTCCCCATTGAATGGTCACTCAAGGTTAAAGAAGAAGTGCTCAAACAGTTGAATGTGGGTTTCATTCATGTGATCGAGTATCCCACATGGTTAGCCAACATTGTACCAATGTCGAAATCTAGAGGAAAGGTTCGCATGTGCGTTGACTACCGATACTTGAACAAAGCCTCTCCGAAGGATGATTAACCGCTTCCAAATATCGTCATGATTGTGGACAACACAACTAGCCACGCTCTCAAGTCATTCATTAATGGGTTTTACCGGATATAATAACATCAAGATGCACCCAGATCATCAAGAGAAAACTTCATTCATCACCCTTTGGGGAACTGTCTGCTACACCGTTATGCCATTTGGTCTAAAAAACACAGGAGCTACCTACCAAAGCGATGCCACAACCATCTTGCATGATCTGATACGCGAAAAAGTCGAGGTCTACGTGGATGATATGATTATCAAGTCTAAGACTAGGGAAGGTCATGTTGCCGCTCTATAAAAATTCTTTGAGCTATTATGTCAATACAAGATGCGGCTTAACCCACATAAATATGTTTTTGGAGTTACCAAGGAAACATTTCGGGATTCATGGTTAGCAAGAAAGGGATAGAAGCTGATCCTACCAAACTGAAAGCCATACTCGAAATGCCACCACCCCAAACGGAGAAGGAAGTCTAGGTATTCCAAGGAAAATTATAGTATATCAGCTGGCAGTTGACTTCTATTTGTGAACTAATCTTCAAACTCCTCTATAAGGATTCATTACGGGTTTGTAATGAAGCTTGCCAAGAGGCCTTTGACTACATCAAGCAATACCTAACTCGACCTCCATTACTTATGCCACCACAGCCTGATCCTCCCCTACTCCTATACCTGACCATAATAGATATTGCAGTTGGGGCTTTGTTATCCCAATACCTTAAAGAATCCCACAAATAGAGGGCCATCTATAGTGCCAGTCGCAAGTTGGTTAGGTATGAAGTTAACTATATTGCCTTGGATAAAGCACGTGTCGCTCTTATCTGGGTCACTTAAAAATTACGACACTACATGCTTGTTTTTCCCATCAAACTTGTGTCTCAAATTGATCCTATCAAATACTTTCTCGAGAAACCTGCCTTGTATAGATGAATGGCCCGATGGTTGATGCTACTAGTCAAATTTGATATTGTGTATGTTATGCATAAAGTCATGAAAGGAAGATCCATCTCTAACTACCCTAGGGAAGAAATTGATGTTTGGATTTTCGAGTTCCCGGATGAGAATATCCTTTGCACCTCCCAGGAAGACCTCCGATGGTAAATGTTCTTTGATGGTACCGCCAACAAGAAGGGGTGTGGCATTGAGATATTCCAAATTACCCCTGATGACTCTCACACTCCCATTTCCATCAAACTGGATTTTCCCTACACTAACAACATGTTCGAGTATGAGGCATGCGTGGTAGGCCTCAAAGTCTCTCTCAAGAAAAGAATCCGATGCCTAGATGTCTACGGGGATTCATCTCTTATCATTGGTCAAGTAATCAAAAGATGGAAAGTCAAGGATGAGAAACTCTTACCCTTTTATGCTCACCTAGAAGAACTGTCTCCCTAATTCCAAGATATCACTTTCCACTATCTGCCCGAAGAAAAGAACAACTTAGACGATGCCCTTCTTACCTTAGCCTCTATGGTTGATATGCCTGAAGGAATAACGATGGCCCGCTTCCTAGTCCAAAAGAAAGCTAAACATACCCATTGTTACCACATTAATCTCATCACAGAAGAAGATCTTGATATATCCAATTGGCGGTACAATGATATTAGCACCTCCTCAAGCATGGTAGGTATCCCCAAAATTATAACAAGATAGCCCGCGCAACCTTATGAAAACTGGTTGCCCAGTGTATTGTCACTGATAAAGTAATATTTAAGAGAAACTTCGATGGAACCCATTTACATTACACCGCAGGGGGTGGCATTGAAGAGATGATGCAGAAAATCCATAGTGGGGAGTGCGAACGCCACATGAATAGCCTTATGCTTGCTAAGAAAGTCACTAGACAAGGTTACTATTGGATTACCATAGTTTAGGATTTTACTGCCTATATTCAGAGATGCCTTCAATGAAAATGGTTTTCTAACCTCTAACATTTGCCTCCACGGGAATTATACAACATGACTTCCTCCTGGCCATTCTTAACCTGGGGCATCTATATCATAGGTAAAGTTACACCCAAGGCTTCCAACGGACATGAATTCATCTTGGTTTCCATCGATTACTTCACCAAATGGGTCAAAGCCGAGTCATACACAATTCTGAATGCCAAAAAGGTAGCCAAGTTCATTCGAAAAAATATCATCTGCTGTTATGGAGTCCCGCATGAGCTAGTGTTAGACAACGGGTTACATTTCGAGGAAAAAGTTATAGAATTAGTCGAAGAGTATGGGATTCAAAGATACAAATCTTCTCCCTACCGACCTCAAACGAATGGAGCAGTCGAAGTCTCTAATATAAACCTCAAAGCCATGATCAGCCAAATGATCGAGAGTTGTCAAGATTGGGCTGATCAAATCGTTTACGCCCTTTTGGGCTACCACACTTCATTTTGAACATCCACTAGGGCTACCCCTTACTCTCTGGTATATAGCATGGAAGTAGTCCTACCCGTTGAGCTCAAAATTCCTTCACTACGCATCATGCTTGAAAAAAAAGTCAGCGAGGAAGACAAGCATCAAAGCCATCTTGACGATTTATCACTCTCGGATGAAAGGAGACTGAAGGATCTATATCATATACAAGGATATCATTGCCGAATACCACGTACATTCAATAAGAGAGTCAAGGACCGTGGCGTCTGAGAAGGGGAATTAGCCCTTACAGAAATAATAGAACCCATCTAGGACCCTAGAGGGAAATTCAAGCCCAATTGGAGTGGCCCCTACATTGTGAGGAAGATCCTATCTAGCGGCATCTCCATGCTCACCGATCTTGATATGGAAGATATGGCCCATCCAGTCAACCTGTACGGTCTCAAGAAATTTTATCCTTAATCTTGGCGTGCTATAATTCTTCTCATCTCCCTTATATTTAAAAAAAAAAATTCATTTTCCTCTACGTAGAACTATGTGGGGAATGATCCTCTAAAAATATTTTTACCTTCAAAAATGAAACTCAAATTTTTTTCAAAACCCCTAGAGGTACGTAGGCAACTCATACGTTTTACAAGAGCACGCCCCCTTATTTTTCAACAAATTCTATTCTTTTCTAATCCCCGAGAATGACAGTTCATATTATCATATACATGAACAAAAGGATTATGTATGACTTAACGATTGGTATAGATAATTTAATTGCAAAAGCTCATCAAGAGTCACAACAAGGTAATTAAAATTTTCTTAATTTTATAAATGAAAAATTATGATACAGTTACATTGGCATTGGGAGTCAAACAACTTCCCCTGCTAACCTGACATTATTTTTCCTGAATAAGACAAACTACTCCTAAACAACCTTCCCAAATTTATTCCCATATATAGCCAACCACATCACAAAAGATTCACAAATAAACTCCCCAAGTATATTATACATAGCTACCATAAAAACCATCCCCGTCATCTTTTAATTCATGGGATCCCCAAACTTCTCCTGCATGGATGGAATACCTAAGGCACTCCATGGAATAGTAATCCCGGACCAGCCTAAGGAAAATAAGCACACCTCCCTACATGGTGTCAAATATGGCGAACCACCTCTGCCCGATGTCCACAACCAGTATCTTGTAAAAAACTCTCCTCTACAACCACTTCATATAATCCCCAGAAACATGCCATACTCGGCCAACAGAGTGGGAAGGATGGGTCGATGGTCGATGATTCTCCCATAAAGAGACCAGTCATATCTGCAAACGCTATATAAAATCCACCACATGAAAAAAGTCTAGTGTCCAAGGTGGCACCATTTTCTCACAACCAAATTAATGCAAGATCCTCCAGGGAAAGTACAAAGAGGTCTTTTGTAGGAGAACCAACCGAACACAGTGGTATTATCCAAGTTATAGAATGGGATGTAACTCTCCCCACCAAGGCACTGACCAATGTAAACTTAGAGCATCCTGCTTCACAAACCAGTTCTCCCATCTCTCTATATTCAGGTCCAACTTGGTAAAGTAGAGAGTAAAGAATTTTGGCACAACTTCTTAGGGATATTCAGAAGGTACCGCCATACGAAATCTCTTCAAAAGACACATCAACAACATAAGAGGTCTACCCCTCAGAAAATCAGAATGGCATTCCCGCCAAGCATCTACACCATTTAGGGTCTTTGCCAATATCATCACTGTAGTATTGCGATAGTATGACCTCCACGAAGTAATGGCTGCAAGTTGTGGGGCCACCAACAAGTCCCCGATTACCAAAAATAATTTTGAAGTTAAGTCCAGGGCAACAACTCTAGCATCAATACAGTCTATTCAACACATTAAATTCATCATAATCCAATGAAGGAAATAAGCACCACTTTTCAACCCAACTTTTTATCTCCTAATCCATATACCAACCAAGCCTCTAAGGCCTTTCTTCACCCAAAAATTCAAAAAAACACATTTTTCCTACTTTTTCTCAAAATGAGCCCCTTTAAAAGGGAATCACTTTTTCAGCCAAGTCTCTGAGGCTATTTTCTACTCAAACATATTCCAAAAAACACATATTCTACTACTTTTCTCAAAAAAAAACTCAGTGCATGTAGAGTAAGCCAGTAAATCCAGATAATCAAACGAAATATGCATATCTTTTTGCATTTTTGAGTCTCTTTTCAGGTGTAATGTTGCTACATCAAGCATGCAAATGCTAGGCTCTCACATTTAACGATGAATCGATAAGAAATCCCTAGGGGAAAGAGCCAGAATTGTCACCTCATTTGCTCTGCAACCCTCTTTCTTAGGTATCAAACGTTCTCGTCAACAGCCGCAGGTGCACGTCCCCCCCACTCACCCCCATGTCCTGGATGGTATCCCCCAGGGATAGAAGGTCACCTGCAAGATCTACAGTGAAAAATTAATATCTAAAAAGTTTATCGAAGAAAGATGGTCTCAAGAGGAAAGAAGAATTTACCGATTGATAGTCTCCACCACATACCGATCGGCACTATCCCTTCACCTATCCGAGGAAGCCCAAAAGATCATGCCAATGATGTTAGGAACCTCTACACCCTGTCGGTTGGCACCTCCCTAAAATTTAATACAAAAATTCCCCAAAAAATGCCGAAAAATCCCTAGAAAATTCATACAATTACCCATTGAATTTTAGAACCTTTTTACCAAGAAAAATATTTTTAGTACCACACTTACTTCCCCAGCAACGTCTCCAAGGACCCATAAAATATAAAAATTCCCCTACAAGTTTGCATCCAATTTACGGATTGACATCTTTTCCCTAGTGGAGTCTCCAAACTTACCCGAGAAAACTGTGACTTAAGACCTCAGAATTGGCTTCGACTCGTTGAATTGGTCGTACCTACTTAAGCCCTCAGAATTGGTTTTGACCCTTAGAATTGGTCACTCTCACTTAAGGTCCTCATAATTGACCTCGACCCTCAGAATTGGTCATCTCTACTTCGACCCATAGAATTGGTCACCTCTGCTTATTCCCTCAGAATTGAACTCGACCTTCAAAAATTATCGCTCCAACTTAAGGTCCTCTTAATTGACCTCGACCCTCAGAATTGGTCTCTACCACTTAAGTCCTCAGAATTGACCTCAACCCTCAGAATTGTTCGCTCCCACTTAGATCCTCAGAATTGACCTCAACCCTCAGAATTGTTCACTCCCACTTAGGTCCTCAGAATTGACATTGACCCTCAGAATTGGTCATTCCCACTTAGGTCCTCAGAATTGACCTCGACCCACATAAGTGGCCGATAGGTCCTCATAATTAACTTTTTGCCCTCAGAATTGGGCGATCCCACTTAGGTCCTCAAAATTGGCTTCAACTCTTATAATTCTTCACTCCCACTTAGGTCCTTTGAATTGACCTCGACCCTTAGAATTGTTTGCTCCCACTTAGGTCCTTAGAATTGACCTCGGACCTCAGAATTTGTTGCTCCCATTTAGGTTCTCAGAATTGATCTCGGCCCTTAGAATTGGCCGCTTCCATTTTAAGCCCTTAGAATTGGCTCCAACCCTCATAATTTGTCGCTCCCTACCCTAGGTCCTCATAATTGACCTCAGTCGGTAGAATCATCTATCCCCAGCATTTCCCTAGATAACGAAAATTGGCCTCGACCCTCTGAATTGGTCATCCTCGGCCCTTAGGTCCGCATAATCGACATCTTTCATAAACATCATGTTGTGTCTATTCGACAGATTGTGCTTGTTCCAATCTCACCCGTCGAGGGGCTCTATAGAAACCACATTCTAGGACCCTCTAAGTCTCTCCTTAGGTCCCAATCACCTCCCTATTTCACTACAAAATCTAGGTCATACTTTGAGTACTGATCTAGAGGCCATCGGGCGCTCCCGAGATCTGGTTGGCTCCGTTAAACTCTATTATTAAAGGAAAAGTTCAATGAATCTTCTAAGGGCTCTGAATCCCCTTTACAATAGTCTGTCCCGTGTGCGAATCAACATAACGGTTCAGACAAACAGACCATTTTACCATCAAAAATCGATTCAAATGCCATCAGGCGCTCCCGATCCTCGATTTGACCCTAGTCAACTTCAACGTCAGAGCCAAAGATCTATGAATCTTAAAAATACACTAAAACACCTTTCCAACGATCCGCCCTATGCGCAAAATGGCATTAATGTTTGGACGAACGATTCATTTTACTCAAAATTGATCTAGAGGCCTTTGGGCGCTCTCCAGCTTCGTTTTACCATGGTCAACTATTAAGCTCAAATGAGACTATATGAATTTTTGAAATTCATTGAATAGCTTTTCAACGGTCCAGTGCGTGAGCAAATCATCTTTATAGTACAAATGAACGACCCGTTTTACTTTGAAAGGTCACCAGGCGTTTCCAATCCCCGATTGACCAATGTTAACTTTCCAAATTGAGATAAGATCTTTGGAATGTTGAATTACCTCGCATAACCTTTCCAATGGTCCGCCCTGTGCATAATTCTGACTTACCGTTTGGACGAATGATTCGTTTTCATCTGACGATCTCCCTTGTAAAGGATCAACGAGCGCTTTTGAGCCACGTTTGACCCAAAGTCAATCTCCAAATTGGTAGTGATCCAAGTACTCTTGAAGGTATATGAATTACCTTTCTAGTGGTATGCCCCGTGCATGATTTGGATCGACAAATTGTATCCTATGACCATTTATTCAAGAAAATCTGCATGAGACTACCGATTGGCAAGTCCATTTCCCTGTCTATTGACAGTGTGCCTAGGGTTGCCTATCGATTGGTAGGGATAGGGATATGCTGATCGACACTCCCCTGGCCCTATAAATATAGGGCATGATCTCACTCCCATGACACACCTCAGATCCATCAATATCAGTGATCTCAACAACATTCTTATGTGAAATTCCTTTCCATCTTATATTCCCATGATTTTCATACCCAATTTGGCAAAATCTCATTCTTTCACATCGAAAAGCATCTCAACATCCAAAGGAACTCATCCAAGATCAAGATCAAGCTTCAATTCTCCAAAGAAGGTCCAAAATCCTTCTCTCTCTCTTTAAATTTATTGTTTTGGCATTAGTTACATAAAATTCTTAATTTAGCTTTTACTTTACTTCATACACATTAATATATCACCTTTTTATTAGTTATATTTCACATACTTTATTTTCTATAAAAAAAAAGAGGGTTACACCTTTAAATTCCAACGGGATTATCCATCTCATTTTCTCAAAACTAAAATACATTTTCTACACACACACATATAGTAAATTCCTATTCGAATCTATGGGATAAACCCCACCCCTATGTCGCATACGAACTACGTGGACTTTGATGCCTTTATAGATTACGTAGGAGTTTTGGGCTAAAACCAGAGACTCAAGTCCAATTTTCTCATTTTCTCATTTTCTCATTTTCACATTTGTCACCTTTTCATCTATACATTATATTTGTGATCCTTAGTGGCATTTTATCCCAACATATATTACCGTTTCATTGTAACGATCAATATCTTGATAAATGCATAAATTGTATTTTCTAAATATTATTTTGGGAACATTCTTGTGGATGACCTCACTCTATCTTTTCCATGGTATGAGTTGGGAGATTCAGATCACCATATATATATATATATATACACACACACATACTTCACGGAGAAATAAAGGAAAACAGTAACACAAGCCAATGAGAGATCGAAAAGGCAAGATGGGTGCCTAACAATTTTCCATTTCGTAATTTAGCCCCCAAACATTTGAACTATTGGCTTTGTAGGCATCAATTGTTCTTTGATGCTGTTCGGTCAAAGAGGCGACATGTTCTTTTGCCTGTTTTGTGTAAAAGAGGCTGGCGACTCCATCTCTTTACATTCGACCCATACCGATGATAGCCAAAGAACTCCTAAAGTAAAGCGGGTACGAGACATTTCCCCCCTCTTTTCCCCCACTAGAAAGAGAGAGGAGATGATCCGGGATGGGTACTGTAACCATGAAGTCCTACCTCTCCCAATTCAGTAAGAAGTTCTTTTCCACACATCGTGTTAACATCTTCTTAAGATTAGCGAGGCAATGTCAGAAAGAGAGGCCAAAAATGCTGAAATCGCCCATAAATACCTCTAGTGCCCTCTTTACCATATCTATAAAAAGACTATGCATGCACCATTGACAAGTGCATTACATGATCCAAATGGCATATATTTGTAGGAAAATGTGCCAAAAGGACATGTGAATGTCGTATTTTCTTGATCCACTATATCCACCTTGATTTAGTTATATCCAGAATAACCATATAAAAATAATAAAATGGGTAGCCCGCTACACTCTCTAGCATTGGATAAATAAATGGTAAGGGGAAATGATCTTTTTAGTGCCGGCATTGAGATTTCGGTAGTCAATGCAAATGCGCCACCTAGTGGTGGTACGTTTTGGAATAAGTTCACCTTTAGCCTTCTCGACCATAGTCATTCTCGACTTTTTGGGAACGACTTGAATATGACTAACCCATTTGCTATCTGAGATGAGATATATGATGCTCGCATCCAATAATTTTATAATTTTTCTCTCATGACATCTTTCATCGAGGGGTTGAAATGCCTCTGCATCTCCCTCAAGGGCCTCATGTCCTCCTCGAGGTGGATTTTATGGGTAAAAATTAAGGGACTTATACCCTTCAAGTCCGAGATGCTCCAACCAAAAGCACTTCGGTGCTTCCTCAAAATGACCATAAGCTTTCCCTCTTGCTCTTTACTTAGGCTCAAGGAGAGAATAACAGGAAATGTCGTATCCTCTCCCAATTAAGCACATTTAACATTCGAAGGAAGCTTTTTCAATTTGAGGGTAAAAAATATCTCACCGGTGGGAACCATGTGTGACTCCCTCAGTGGTAGTTCCTCGAATCGAGATACCCAACTAATATCTCTGACATCCTCATCACTCTCACTCCCATCTAACGACTCTCCTATCTCCGTCACCTCTCTATCAAACTTGGTGTCTACACTATCTCCATGACTCACTGTAACAAGACATGCCTCTAATGGATCCCTCGTGTGAATACTCACAAAATGTTCTTGTACTGCCTCTTCAATGAGCTCCGTCTCGCACAACTCGTCCTCATCACCCATTTTCTTGATGATGTTGAAGAAATTAGTCTTGAGTGTCATATTCTTGAATGTGAGTTGCATTCGCCCATTTTGTATGTTAATAAAAGCATTAGCCGTAGATAAAAATGGGTGGCCAAAGATAATGGGAACATGATAGATCGAGGGAGAGGAGGGCTCCGTGTCCCAAATGACAAAATCTACCGAGAAGTCAAAAATGTCTACCTGGATGATGACGTCCTTAATAATCCCCCAAGGTATCTTTACAGTTGGAGAGTAAGTTTTGTGGGCTTAAGGTCCCCCAAATCGAGTTGTCTATAGATGGAGTAAGGGAAAATGTTAACTCTCACCCCTAAATCTAATAACTATCTCTCAATGTTTCTCTCTCCTATGGTGCATGACATGGTGGGTGCACCCGAACCTTTATACTTAGGAAGGAGGTCGTTTTAAGTACTGAACTTGCATTTTTGTGTCAGAAGTACTTTTTTCTTTACCTTTAGTCTACGTTTCACCGTTAGCAAGTCCTTAAGGAACTTTTCATAAACGGGAATTTTCGTTATTTCCTCGAGAACAAGGTAACTTAATCTTTACTTGCTTGAGTACTTCTAAGATATCATCACTGCTAGGGGGTAAGGAGTGGCATTAGGGGGGTTCAATACCACCTCGGGCCTCATTGTGTCCTCTTTATCACTCTCTTCCAGGGGCATCTTCGACCTTTTTCCTGCTGGGCGAAACCTCCTTGTCTTGTTGCTTGTCGTGTGGGGGAGGTGAGAAGTCAACAACCCTCCCACCACATAGAGTGGTAACCGCTTGACATTGATCTTTGTTCTCATTGGTATTAGAGCTAACACAATTTTAACCTTGGGGAGATCTTTGTCTTTGGGTGGGAAACTAACACTTAGGGAAGATTGCAACTTAGACAACGACGCCTTCAAGTTGGCATAACTTTGGGACTTTTGAGCATTTATCACTGACTGATTCTTCATGAATTGATTTAAGTGTCCTCGAGACTTCTTTTATGTGGGGTAATTTAGGGTGAAGGAGCTGGTGCTTTTATGGGTGGAGCTTGTTGGAAAGGCGGGAGAGATGACAGGTGTTGGGAAGCAATTGAATTTGGATTCAATGCAGTGTTTGGTTACCCATAACTAAACCTTCATGGTTCTGACAAGAAGGGTTATAAGAATTCTCGTGTGGGGCATTAAAGTTACCCTTAAAAGCTCCTACCGCTTCCACTTGTTGTTGGAGCATCACGTTGTAGGTGGGTATCATCAGGCATTCATTCGTTGAATGTCCCACCTCACAAATAGCACACACATTCTCTCTTAATGCTCGATTGGAGCCAGATATGTCACTACCTATATCCTCGACTATATCCTCTAGCCTCTTTTCTAGTTGATTAATTTAGAGTTTTAATTAGGTTTCATTATCCAATTGATAGAGTCCGAATGCGGAAGGAGTTGTGTACATTTATTTAGGATTGGGTTGGGTACTTGGGTCCGATGTGTCCCACTCTCAAGTAGTCTCGGTGATGTACTTAAAGTAGGCATCCGCATCATTTGCATCTAACCCTAATAACTCTCCCTAGAACATGGTCTCAACTAGTTATTTGGATGTTAAGCTTATCCCCTGATGCAAGTAGGAGATGAGTCTCCAAATGTCAAAACCGTGGTGTGGGAACATTTTGACTAACTTATTGAAATGATCCCAGCATCGATCAAAGGGATCATTCTCATTTTATCTAAAATTTTGAAATTGAGATCTAATTGCATTGGTTATGTGTGCTCGAAATAACTTTTGGAGAAACTAAGCCTGCATATCCCTCTAAGTGGCTGTGGAGTTCGGTACTAGTGACCGAAGCCATCTCTTAGCCTTATCCTTCTGGGAAAATGGGAAAATCTTGAGATACATTACATCTTGAGTGCATGATTGGTTCGTGAAAGTCTTGCACGCCTCCTCGAACTCTCGAATGTGGAGGTAGGGATTTTTCGACTCCATATCGTGGAATGTTGGGAGAAACTGGATCATCCCATTTATAAAACTAAATTTCCCTGCATTATAAGAGATTAATGCATCCTGGAGTGATGGTTCACTCGAGATATTAAAGGTCACCTATAGGGCGATACGGTAACTCACCCTCACCCGTACTATAACTAGAGTTGTCAGACATCGCTCTCTCTCTTAATGACTTAATATCCTAACTGTACGCCTTAGACATGTGACTCGTGATGGAGTTGGGTGGTGTAGGAGGTGGAACCCAAAAATTTGGAATGTTTGGGGTACGTGGGCTATCAAAGGTAAGCTCGATTGTGTGAATCTCATGTACTTTAGGAATTATGGGATCAGGAGGAGTGTTTTTCATGTAAGGATGGTGAGGCTATTTTTGGATTTTTTGATTTTTTTATAATTTTAGATTTTATGAATGTTTTTCCCTTTTTGTTGGATCTTTTTTATTTATTTTTTATTTTTTGTAAGAATTCGAGTCAAATTATTTGATTAACTTGACCTAACCTCGTATATCTACCTAGTCCCCGCATGTGTCACCAAAAACTTGATGCGACTGAAAATGTGTCTCAAACGCGGGTAACTGCGACTCAAGTGAAAGTCGGTCGCTCAAGTAATAATCCGAAAAATTGGGTGTCGAACTCAGGGACTAAGACAATCTCTCATGATGACTACTAAGTAAGATGACTAACCCTAATGAGTGACTCACAGAAAGAAGGCAAAGGATATTTTTTGTTGATATCCTTATACTACTTCTAATTAAAGCAATAAAATCATAAAATCCTATTTGACTTAACTATGCAAGAAAGACCAGAGAGGAACTGATTAATTAATATGAGAGAAAAATAAGATAGGAATACAATCCCCCAACACCTAGTAATTTCACCGATTACAAAACGATTCGAGAATTAAACACCTAATTAAAACAAAGACTTTATTTATTTCAAGTATTACATATATGAAGGAATTAGCCCGCACAATATGTAATTGAGAATAAAAATAAAGTGTGTGACAAGATTGTTAACACGCGTGATGCATTCTTAAATGCTACAGTTACTTAGAACAAACGGAGTTAAAAGTTCTACGACGGTTACATTAATAAACTACCACATTTTCAATTAATTATTTAACTCAAGAACATATTTTATATCCGTGCGAAACACATAGGGTTGGGTTCATGCATTCCAACACTTGGAAAGCTAGCAAGACATGATGTTGCTAATTAAAGACATGATTTTTACGTTGCATGTAATCATATTCATCATTGAAATATATCTAAGCATTCAAAAGAATGATATAAAAGTAAGAAAATTCAAGAACATGCAAAAGATATGGAAAAATTAATAACAAGAAAAGGAAAACTTTTATTAAGAAAGACTTGAATTCAAACAACAATAATGTAAACTTTGGTGAAGACTATATTGGCCACTATTTATACTCTTTTTCTCCTCCAAAATTGTGTTTCTATCCTTCTTTCTAACCCTAGAATAATGTGGGAATAATGACCCCACGTTTTTACTAGAGTTTAAACCATGCACAACTCTAAAACTTAAGTGGATAAACATAAAAAATTTCGCGCACGGATAATTGAACCGGTTCTACTTCTGAATCAAATTGGTTTATTTTTCCAGAATAGCCAAGCCTTTTGCGAACCGATTCCCTTTTGGAACCGAACTGGTTCTCTCCTAAAAAAATTTCAGCTTGGTCTTTTGCTTTTTCTTATCTCATATGATCATATCTTTCTAACCGTAGCTCGAATTTGGCTTTCGTTTCTTTCTATATACTCGTGAACTCAATGTATTCGACTTCTCTTTAGGTTCCGTATTTGGATTCTGGATGTATAATTACTTTAATGACCTCGACTTTCCTTCTTTGATTTTCGATTCTTATTCCGATTTCTCTCTTGCTTTCACGTGCATGAAATACCTATAAAATATAAGAGAAGTACATGAAACACGATATACTTACTGGAAGAGGTCAATATAAATGATATGAGATAAATCCATTTCAATTACATCACACGGGGTGATAAAATTACCTAAATTACGGGGATAATTATGAAGAATTTATGCCGAATCAAGTTGTTATAAAGGGCTTCATTTATAAAGTTACAATCATAATAGGAATGGACTAAAATACCCTCATTTGCTTCCATGTTCCATGCATATTACCCACTTTTTTGTAAAAAATTTAACGGTCTTAACGACAAGGGGTTACTTGAAGTTGTTTGGAAAGTTTAGGGGGTTAAGAGTAGAAAATAAAAGTTCGGGTGACAAAGTGAAAAGTTAGATAACGTTCAGGGAAAAAGTTTAATTAACGCTATTTATAATTATTAATTAGAAATGATTACATGTGATTTAGGAAAGAGTACAGGAACAATGGTCTTTTGTGACGAAAAATACCCATCACAAACATTTGTCAAATCCGTTACAAATATTATTTGTCAAATCCATTACAAATATTATTTTTCATATCCGTTACAAATATTATTTGTACCGACACAAGCTCAGGAGTGATAAAATAAGTATGTATAGTCTCATATACATACTAATCGTTAGAAAGTGTTTGTGTCGACAATAATCGTCACAAATACTATTTTGTGTCGACATTTGGTCCATTATAAATACTTATTTGTGCCAATTGTTGTAAAAGAAAAAAAATCATTTTAAAAAAAATCTTTCGAGACATCTTTTGGTACATCATAAAAAAAATTTGAAAAAAAATAATTCATGTCGATTTGTGACACACTATCCATTATAAAAGTTTAGCAAATGCATTTCAATGGCATAGTTAGTTTCACAATAAATTATGTTATTTTTAAACGTGCTCCGAAATTTAATATTTCTATGCAATAACTTACTCAAAATATTATAAAAATAAAAAAACACAATTCACTAAAAAGAGAATACATTCATTATTAAATTAAAAAATACACTAAGAATCTAGTCTTGCATAATTGTTTCAAACAAAAGAGAATCCATTTAAACATAACTTGTTCCAAAATGGGCATTGCTAAATAAAATAGCTAACTATAAACGAGTAAAATAAAGTCTCAGTAAAAAGCACGATTCTCTTCATGATAAAAAAAGAGTCATTTAAGGTTTGACTCCCATTTAATTCTCTATAATGAGTTAAACCCCCGTAAATTGAATTTCTCAAGGTTTGGTCCCCATTTTTAACAATCCGTCCATTCTGGCATTAACCCACATATTTAATACTAATTATACCCTTACTTTAAATGAACGTGGTTGATAAGGATAACTAAGCTACTGGTGAAACTGAGAAAGTTGATCCCACTCTTATTGCTCTTAAAGCTTCTCCAGTAAATGCTGAAGAGATTCCTCGTGACACCCCTGCAGATGAGGCTATTGATGGCATTGCCTCTCATATTCCTCCTATCAATCAAGAAGCACCTGCAACTTGAATTCTGTGACTTCTTATTTTTACTAAGCTTTGATTTGTAACAGCGCATATTAGTTTTTAATTAATTTCTATTATAGTTATCTAGTATCTCTGCTTGTTGACAGTTTGCAATGAATGGATATTTTATTTGAAGTCAAATGTTATCCAACTATTTTTCTTGTCTGCACGCCTGTGTTGTTCATTGTGTTTTTAATTCTTCGTAAGCTATTTTTCTTTACCGAACTAGAATGTTGTCACATCTTCTCGACCTGCTAGTATTTTGTCTTATGGTCGTATGATAAGATATTGCCGACATGACCTAATTTACTAGCTTTTAAATTGGGATAGGCCTCCTAGTAGTTTAGTCTTATGGTCTTGTGGTCGGATCTTATCGACCTGACCAGACTTAGCAGCTACTAGTTAGACAAACCTGAGTTGACATGATAGGGTTGTTATTAGTAAAAACTTAATTTCTCTTATAAATTTAAATTGGTATCTTTCATTGCTTTATGCAACTCACTGGTTGTATGGACATATATTATCGTCCTAACAATGTGACAACATTAGTTTCCTACGTCGGCCAAATGTACTGGGATATATCCATGCTTTAGTTAACTCACTAGTCATTTATAGTTGAATTAGGCCTATCAATGAATTGGGTCTGGACCCAGAACCGATTCGTATAATAGGGTCTAAGCATATTGTTTTGGACCCGAGACCCGAAGACCCGTTTATTAAACGGGTAGGGTCTGGATCTTATATAAGACCCGGACCCAAAGACCCGACCCGAATTGTACATTATTATTTTTTAAATATATATATATATATATATATATATATATATATATATATATATATATATATATATATATATATATATATATATATATATATATTTATCTATATTTAAAAATATATCTTATCAATATAACATCTAAGTATTATATATAAATATATATATACAAATATATATATTTATGTATATAATAAATATAATAAATATAAATAATATATGTTTTATTTATACTAATAATATTCTATAATACATTACAAAATATTTTAATTTAAGATTAAAAAATAAAGAAGGGGGATAATATAAAATAAATGTATATATTTGGCCAGACTCGGACCCGAACCCGAGACTCAAACGGATCCAGGTCTGGATCCTATATTGTAGACCCGATGAAGACCCATACTAGGACCCGAACCCGATGAAGACCCGATTACACGGATCTGGATCTCCCTAAACCCGACCCGTATTCGACTCGTTGACAGGCCTAAGTTGAATCTAGTTAACCTGACTATGTGATAACACTGGTTTCCCAGATTTAGTTAACTTCTTGATCTTGCCTTGTCAAAGATGAGGACATTCTTGAAGTGTGTTTTGATCGTAGTCATTCTGATATGCTCGTCTTTGAGATGCCTTCGGCCTAGTCATCTTTTATGTCTCTTACATCGATGAACTAGGCATTGAATAATGAAGAAAAATTGAAATGATAACATAATGGAGATAGAATTTCTGATTTTTCATTGGTACTAATGAACAAATTATAAGGAACTAAAATTATTTACATAAAATTTATGCTTTTAAACTGCTAATCTGCTCATCTATACTGGTAGTACTTTCTCAAGTGTTCTATGTTCTATGGATTATTGAACTGCTCGCCCTCCAAGGTCTCAATCTAATAAGTCCCAGGGGTTGTGCCAGTTCAATTCTATAAGGACAAAATTTTCAATAGACTAAATTTGTAAGTATTGGCTTTATTTAATGTTTGGAGAAAACTTGTTTGAATCATAGGTTAGGAATTGAGTTATGTGTCCTTCAAGCCTATGATGTGTGATTAAAGACTACGTGGCAAAGCTAAAGCTATATCGAGATTACATTGGATTACGTGTTAAGTTCTCATCTTCAACCTCTGAGAGATCTCAATAAAGGTATGAATTCAGATACATGTTTGACCCCTAGATAAGTTTGGGTATTATTTTATAAAATATATTTGAGGCCCTTTCGTAAAATGTTTTTTAAAGAAAGAAAGTATATTATTGGTTTAGTTTGTATGAACGAGATTAGACAATTCATTCACCGAGCTTGAACAATTCATTCGAACAAGCTTGAACTATTCGTTCGAATGAGATGTCAATGTCAATAGAACGACCTTCAAACGAACATCAAACGAGGTACTTTTATTGGACATAGGTATATTCGTTCGAAGCTCATTCGACGCTGATTCAAATGGGACTAATATATTCGTTTGACCGAGATAAGGCTTTCATTAAAATAAACCATATGTTTTCATTTGAACGATTTGCCTAAAAAATATGCCATCTCAAAATTTGCATTTTTAATAAATACTCAGGTCCGACATCAATTTTCTCAGAGGTCTTTTGCGAAAATGATTTTCCAAAGTTTATATAGTGCCTCCCGTACTATAGTTTACATTCAAGTTTGAGATCGAAGAATCCTACGTCTATATGCCTGTTAGAGATGTCTTTATTTGTTTCACCACCTCTATTTTCTCTTCATGCTGTAACCTTTTCTAGCAGTGGAGACCGTGTTTGTGTTGAGCAATAACTTGACTAGTCATGAGACAAGTAAGATCGGTGGGATATCGAGATATGGGAATGTGCCTATGTTGTTTGGCTATTAAAAGGCATCCGATAGTGGTTGCGAAGAAGGTTATAAGTAACGAGGAATTGCATCAAGGATTCAAGGCGTCGAGTCATTGAGAAAATCTAATTTGTTCTTATAAAAAGACCTATATCATAGTGAACTTGTGTGGTTGGACCGTCCGAGGTGTTCTCAATGTGAGTTTTCCTCATTCTTCATCGTGTTGTGGTTTGCTTATTTTAGTCTTGCTTATTCTCACCTAGATGCATGCTTAGGTCAAGATTGAAATTGATAAACTATTTCACTCAACACTTGTGGTTTTAAAACTAATGCAAGTTTATTTAAATTGTGAAAATATAAATTAATGGTTTTTTTTTTCTACATCCCTAGGGCACATAGGGCTTTCTCAGATTACTATCATAGCAGGTTACATTAGTTTGTTGTGTTAGATCATTGTTTTTGTGCTTATTTTGGGTTTAGATGGATTTAAACCCATAGGGTAGTTCCATTAGTCAACCCCGCCTCCGTTGTTTGGCGGGTCAAACTATCCCTCTTGAAAAGCTTGAATACTATTCTTCCTAAAATCGACATATGAGAATGTTTGGAACTCGATTGAGTATGTTTGGACTCCTCCCACTGAATGTGGTGCTCCTAAAGCATATGCCTCCTAAACAACGTCTAAAAAGAATGCCTTGAATTTTAATTCTAGGGGAGTAAACGTTATTTTTTGCGCTATAATTGCAGAAGAGTGTTGGAACACATAGGACCACCCCAATTTTAATTTTGAATATGAATTTCCTAAATGTGCAGAATAAAGATGGTTACAAATATATACTAGGTTTCCAAATTTCGTTTGATTTTCTTTTCTTTAAAAGATGAAAAATTATAATGAACACAAATTTTAATTTCTTAAAACAAATTTAAATTAAAAATTTACAAAGTGAATTAAAGTAAACACGCACACACACACACACACACACACACACATACACACACTTTAAATTCACTCAAACCAAATTAATTTAATTATCAAGATTAAACAAGTTAGGAAAGAATATTATTCAATTAATTTAGTGCCAACTTGAATTAAATTAACTTAAAATAAACTTACCCAAATAATTAAACATGCACCATTTTAATCAAGATTGCAAATTATACCCATTTTTTTATCTTTTTACCCTAAGCATGCATTCTAGGTCATATTTACAAAAGATAAAATAAATTCACAATCACATAACGCGCCGATGTAAGAGGAAAACCCAAATCGGGAAAAACCTCGGATGGCCCTGGCCTAATGAATTCACCAAGTATGGTTCAAATTTTACAAAGACTTTACAAGAGGACTTACACAACAGACTCAAATCCCTTCAAGCCTTGACGCTCTCCTTCGATCTTCGACCTCCACCAAGAGAATGGTTGGCCATTAATATCCATAATTTAGTTCTTAGAGTGCCAGATTATGTTTTTCTGGGTGTCCCCCTTACACCCCTTTGTGAAAATCCCTAAGAATAGTCCTTATTTTAGTGGGATTTATACCCCTCAATATCAATCAGGTAAAGCCTTGTTGGTAGAGTACTCCATTATAGATGAGGTACCTAGAGGCTTTTGTCTTTATATGGATACTGATCATTCTTAAGGAGGGTTCCATTTCTCATTAACAGGATGAACTTATCCATTAAACTTTGTACAAGGTTCGCTAGGTGCACTTAACCTTTCTAAAATCGATGTTGGCCTCGTCAAGTGATGTTATATGTGTTTTCCTCCCTTAAGATGTGCCTAATCGTGTAGGCATATCGGTGTTTGGTTAATTATTGAAATTTCTTCAGGTAAGTTAACATCCTCTTGCCCTTGGCCTCGTATTCTGCTAAAATCTAGCATGCGGCCACTTAGGATTGGCGAAAGAAGTAATTTTTTCCTCTAAATGACAGGAATAGAAAAAAAATCTTTAAACCTATGTAATTTGGATAAAGGACAATCTGTCTTCTACGTAGTTGTTCATTGCCTTGAATAAAAATATCGAATCATAATCAACTTTATCACTAATGGGAGTCTCCACTATGATTTTGGATCCACTCTCTCAACTGTTATATGGTCCTTTAACACTTCTCTTAGGGTTGTTCAACCTCATCCGTTGTTGTAAATTCTTTTAGGAAATCTTGAATAACTTGGCCTTTCGTGGATACTATAGGTAAGTACTAAAGATCATTTTCTCCTAAATCTATTTACCAATCGATTAACCATCAAGAAGCTTTTAATTTATGCAACACTTGTTAAAGAGGATAATTAGTGACGCTAAAATTATGTTGGCTTGGAAGTATGGCCTCAACATACGGTCGGATAAAATGAGTGAGAACACTAGTTTTTTATTTGGGGATACCTAGGCCCCACTCATGTGAATGATTAGTTGACGCAGTATACTATCATTTGGATTAGTTCATCATCTTGAATCAACTCATAGCTCATCGCAGAATAGGATATTGTCAAATAGAGTTATAACTTATCCTTGGGAATTGGTGCTTTGTCTAAATATCTCTTAAAATCCTTAAATTTACTATTGCATTCATCTATCCAAACGAATGCATTTTTAGATTTTTTTTTAAAAAGGGGTCACTTATTTTTTTCTCGAGTGATGAATCGATTGAGGGACACAATCCATCAGGTGAAAGACTGTACCTCATTAATTGTATTCAGGATCCACATGTCCATCACGACTAGAATTTCTCAGAGTGGATTTAATTCCTTAACTCGTAACTATGAAGCCCATATTATTTTTGGAGGAAACTTTAAAAGAGCATTTAGATGGATTCAGCTTCATTTTATACTTGTATAAAGTACCAAAGTGCTCCCCAAGTTCTACATGTCATCGTGTTGCTTTAAAATTTTAACCATCATATAATTAATGTATACTTCCATGGTTTGTCCTATTTGATTCGCAAACATGAAATTCACAACCTTTTGTTATATTTGCCTTACATTCTTCAAACTGAATGGAGTCACTCAATAATATTATGGTCCTCTATCGGTTATAAACAAAGTTTTTTCTTTGTTGTATAGGTGTACTCGTATCTGATTGTACCCTAAGTATGCATCCATGAATGGAATGATCTTGTATCTTATAGTGGAATCCATAAGAAAACTCATTCTAAGGAGTGGATATAGTTCCTTTGGGCATGCTTCATTAGGTCTAGGTAATCAACAATCAACTTATGCTTCCCATTCAGATTTCATATAATAACATTGGAAAGCCACATAGTTATGCACCTTATCTAATGAAATAATAATCTAGAAATTTTCCCATATCAACATGGCTAGCATGATTTTTCTCAGGGTTGAATAAAAATTTCTTCTGCTTAGCCAAACAAAAGGTCATATTGATGTTCAGTGGATAGGTAGTTAGCGAGTCATATTTGCGTGACATGTCCTCATATGTTAATAAAAAGGTTTTGTTATGGCATTAGAGGAATACCATTAGCTTATCTCTTAATTATATGCTTAGGAACGATCTTACATAAACCACCGGTTTTGGATGGCCTTCATATAGTGGAATATGTATCATATCTTCAACAAGTGAGCCTCACTTCAGTTCATCTATGAGATCTTATCTATCAACGTCAATCCTTTTTTGTCTTTAGTGGCGTGAAATAGAAACTCATATCTCTTTAATTTTTTTATAAATAGATCTTGTGTCATTCGATGTAGGAAACTTAAGAGTGGGGGTTTATGCAAAGGACCGCATCAAACCCACTAAGCATGTTCGTCCTTGAAGACATTTTAGGCAGAAGGTGATATCATGAATAAGAACTCTACTTACAAGGTTCTGGATTAGGGTCTATCTACCATTGTGAGGATCAATTCATTAACAACCTTTTATTAATCTCCATCTCTTGGAAATCTAATCAATGACCCCTTAATCGGCTTTAACTTGTCTCTAATAAACTTTATTTTGTTAATTCAATCACAATGTATCACATATGTGGAACTTCTAGCGTCCACTATAATTCATCCAATGACACAATTTTATATGTTTACCTCTATCACAAGGGGATTTTCCTGTAGAGTGAGTGGATGTACTGTTTAATTCAACCATAATTCATCTGATGTCCACCTTAATTTCTCTAGAAAAGATAATCATGTCATAAATATTTTCTTATCATAAGGATCATAAACACAATTTGGATAACTACAAGGCTCTTAAATCCCAGTTGGATAAGCTCGTATAGGCTGGACACCTGGTGGATTATGTCGAACAAAACCCAAATTAATAGAAGGTCATAACCGAACAAAATACTGTTTTGGATAAAAATGATGAGGGAGACATGTTGTGACACCCCGCCTAATAAAATACCGGGCGATCACTCCTATATCAAATTAAAATAGGAGTCTCATATGGATCATTCTTAGCATCACTGTCGAAAATCCATTTAATTACTAATAACCTATTAGGCCGGTGTCAAAATTTTACTTAGCTACTCTTTTTAAACAACTAAAATTAAAACATCCACATAGTTTACGTAAATGGAACTAAAATTAAATAAAATAACTGAACACTTGGTCAAAAATATACAACCATATCGAATGATGCTCTAAAAGGATAAATAAATGCAATTGGACCATTGGCCCGAATATTTGTATAGTACCTCCTATCTAGAGTACAATAATGAAAGCGTCTATCGAGAACCTGCATGCATCCACAGCTGCTGCAGTGGACGTCTGACTCGAAGGAAGTGTCATCCAGGCATCCCTGTGTCTGGACACCTATATAATATATATATATATATATATATATATATATATATATATATATATATATATATATATATATATATATATAACAAGAAAGAAAAAGTAGATAAACGGGTCAGAGCCCGAGTTTGAAAAATATTTAGCAAGTGCATAAATGCCTTATTTTTAGAAAAAGATTTTATCTCATATTTAAGTTTGGTATCGCACTCCCATGAGATACCCCTCACCTCTCTTCTAACATTGCACTCCTAGCACATCCCTCTAAACATCCTAGTCAAGCTACCCGGATAAACTAGTCTATCACCCAACTACTATCCATCCTAGATAGTCCAATTAATTTACTAAGGGCTAAACTTCTCCCCAGTCTCAACACTAAGCCATGTTCGTGCGTGGCAAATAAGGAACCCCCCCGATACACTACTACGGGGCAAGGTCGATCGTCGAGATCCGCCAGACCCTTAGTACATAATATATATATATATATATATATATATATATATATATATATATATATATATATATATATATATATATATATACATATATAATAAAGTAGGAAACTTCTGTATGTCATAAGATTGATCAATGATGTCATCCATATAAGTTTTCCCTACACTCCCTATTTTACCCCTTACAATTTTGAATTCCCCCTCTTTTGACACTCTTTAATTTGTTTCCCCCTTATCTTCAAAATTCAAACATAAGGGTACAATAGTATTTGCTCCCATTCTCACCCTTTACCCTCATTGTCCAAACCTAGCCGTGTCATTTTACTCCATCTCTTTAGTTCCTCTCTCCATTTCTCTCCGTCTCTCTCTCGGCTTTACGATTAACAATGACCAAGAACTAGGGTTTTCAATTTTTGAAATACCGATTTAAACAGGTATATGTAATAACGATTTATGTCTTTGGGAGTTATAACGATTTATGACTTTTTCGATGATACATGTAGATTTATGTGATTTAAACGATTTATGTAGATTCATGGACAATTGGTACTTTGGAATGATGATTTATGTTGATTCATGGTTAATTGGTACGTGTTTTAAACTATTTATGTCGATTCATGGTATTTGGGGTCGATCTTATGTTAAAAGCATGTATATGTTGTAAACATGTATTTGGGGTCGATTTCTATTCAGGGTTGAATTTATGTTTTAAATAGGTATATGCTTTAAATGGTTTATGTCGATTCATGGTGGATTGGTACTTATTTGCTATTTGTGTTGCTCTACTTGGGGTCGATTTTATGTTATAAAGAGGTATACGTTTTAAACAATTTATGTCGATTTATGGTTTATTGGTGCATATTTGTTGTTTGTGTCACTCAGTTTGAGGTCTATTTTATATACCTGCTTGCTGTTTAAACATGTTTGGTTACCCCTTACTGCTCAATTTGAGGTCTATTCACAGTTATACTTTTATTTCACTACATCTTTCATTTTGCTTATGGGTTTCCATATGTGAGTATCTTGTTTAACATTATGGTAACAACTATGAGTATTTTGCGGCGATTGGTAATAGCTGGTGTAGAAATCCTACTGTGAGTATTTTACTTACCAGTTGTGCGGAGGAAAGTTCGAGTTCGGGGTAGATTAGTTTCCGATTGCCGAAAAGAATCCCTGCCACTGATTCTATAACAAACGACACACTATATAGCGACTTATGAGATGCAGGTTATAGCCGTCGTTCGTAAAGTCGATGATATCATTAAACTTATTTCCTTTTTTATTTTTATTTTGTTATTTATATATCTAGACTCATCTCTATTTCAGTGTTAAATACATTACCTCTCCATCCTCTCATACTTCTATATACAGGGCAATGACACCCGCTGTGGTCTGATATTTTTTTTATCCAGAGTTGATATACATTAATCACCATAGGTGCCATAAGGATATTTCGGCCGAGGCACCAGTGATGGAGTAGAAAAAAGAGTGTTTTGGTAAAAATCTGGTATGTTAAATTTATCTGTAGTTGTTTTCAATAAATAATTTGCTCTATACGAATGTTTGTTGTCTGATGCTTATAATTAAGTTTAATCCATTCATGTATTAGCTCTATCCTTGGGCACGTTATCACCAAAGAAGACATCATCAGGTTTGAGTACTTTGCTGCATTTTGGGCAAGTGGGGGTGTGGTAATCTTCTTCCTAAAATTTTCATTAATTTCAATATTGCTATCAGGCCTTTGATTCATTCCAAAGCTCTTATTTAATTTGTTGTCATATTTAAGACTTTCAAATGCTTCTGCCCACTTTTGATTAAGGGTTTAACCTGATCTTGAAATAAACTCATGGGAAAAGAAAAATCACAATCCACACAGCCAATAGTATAGACAGTCCATGTAACTCTAACGGGCTACTACCAGCACGGTGATGCAACCTCTAGACATTTTGTGTAATCATAAAACCAATTGAGTTGTGTGCACAGAAGTAAGTTTGTTCACTAAGTGAAAATTTGGTCACTAAGTGAATATAGAAAATTTGTTAATATAATTAGGTTCTCCATTTTATCGTTGATTTGTAAGTAATGCTTCTACGCACGTGTTTGGATGAATCTTTTGAAAATAATTACTGCATTTTACACGTGTTATGTCATTTCTTTTATCGGTTGTTAAATTTAGATAATTCATTATTTCTCCTTGGTCTTTGTAAAGATAAAGTGATTTTTCTTATTTAATTGGTAGTTTACTAACCTCGAGGAATCATTATATGTACTCTAACAAAATTGATGTTTGTCCTAGCACATTCAAATGTTCGTCCTTGCAGACCTCTTTCTCCCTTTATGTTGCAGAGAACATATATTGAATGGATTTCCGTTTGGTTTGACTATCTTCTATGCATAGCAATTGCCATCACTTATATTGGATTTCATTACTCATTCACTACAGTCCATTTCTACTGTTAGATCTACATCGATTCTCCTCTTTTACATCGCCGATTTAATTTACCAAATCGCAGGTACTGATTTTTCTCCCTACTGTTTTTCAAATATGAGGTTTAGATCCTTTATTTTTTTTCGAATATACGTCTAAAACTGATTATTGTTGGTGATATTGCATCTGTAGAGTTTCTTTAGTTTAAATGCCAAGAAGCCTTGGTTTTATGTTTGTGAAATAATCAATCAATGTGTTACTTTAGTGGAGTTCATCCCGGTTTCGACTTTCTTTACCCCAATTGAGTTTTCCTCATTCGTATCAAGAGCTCGAGAAAGAAGAGCCTCCGTCCCGTCGCCTCCAATGATTCATGAATATATGTGATAATTTAGTTGATCATATGGTGGGGAATGTGTACTTAAAAGTTCCGTGTGTGATAAACTATTCTACAAATTTTTCCTTTCTTTCGCGTTTTATTCGGGATCCAAACATAGCAAAAAATGACCGACTAATTACCTTTCCTTTTCAGGCTTTCTTCTTATAAAAGTTCGGTGTTCAACAATAGTTGATGAAAATACGTGATGTTAGAATACCAAACTGCCCACCAACACAACACTAAGGGGGACCATGAGGTTGTCATCGAACTCCGTGCTTAGAGGGTGAGATTCCACCACTGTTGTGATGAGAGAAACAATCAAGAAACCAAATACCATTTCCCAACTTTCTTTAATGTACCCAAACAGGGAGAAGTAATACATGCACCTGTAACAATGAATTTATTTTCACATAAAAATTCGTTGGCTCAAATCACCTGCTTGCTATACGAGTTTACCACTTGCGAAACCTCTAATTAAGTTCAGTTTGAGCACCAGCTTTACGTAGCAGCAGTACCAGTTGTACGAAAGCAGTAGCTGTTGTACAAACGCAGCAACAACAATCTTTATTTGTGAAAGGGATACGGAAATTGGTTGGCACAACTTGGTCTGACATTGACTGATTGTGACAAACATTTTTGGTTCAATTAATTGTGCAAGGCCCACATCCGTATTATAAGGCTAAATGAGGCAAGTTTATAGAAAATTCATCGAAATTGAAGGCATGTATAGCTATGTAGTACTAGGAGAGGAGGCGAGGCAGGTAGTAGTATCACGTGAACAAATGTGATTATAAGACTTGCTATTTTGAGGAGGTATATTTGACAAATTTATTTATATACTATTTTTGCAACTTTTAATTTGAATAATATTGCTTTGAATACAGTATATAAAATTTGGATGCTAAAATTTGTTGTAAAGCAACTGTCAAACTCACTGTTCTAATGTTTGAATAATATGCCCCCTGTTATGAATCTACTACAATATTAGGTTCTGTATTTTAAAACGTAGGGGTGTGGAAATACCTAGATTAGAGGGGTTTAATAAAACGAAAGGTGTTCGAAAAACGCTCAATTGAATGTACAATGGTTACGAGAGGTTCATTCTGTCATCCTAGGAATGTATTTGTTTGAAATAATTTCAATTCATATTTTTACATTCGTGTTCCATTCATGAAAACCCTTAAATAAGTTAAAGCATCGCCATGCTACAAATAACAACCATTTTTCGTCCAGTAACTCAACTGCAAAGTTAGTGTTTGTTGTTTCTCTTTGTAGATTTTTTTCCCTTTGTACTTTACTGAATACATGTAGCAATGGCATATGGGAGTGAGTACCTAGACAACTGGCATCTCAAGTTGTACATCATCAAACTCAAGCCAGCATAATAGGCTCGACACTTAATCTTTTCGGCAACGAGCAGAGGCATTGGAAGGGTTAGTTCAGCGTGGCTGTTGCAGCAGGTACAGTTTGATGAGCTCACTATGTTGTTGAAGCCTTTTGGACCTGAGAAGGTTCTCCCAGGGAAATTGGGATTTTGCGTAATGATATCAGCACTCCCTCAAACTACATGTAAGTCATTTGATTTTCGTATTAAATTTTGATGTTTAAATTTTGCGTATTAAATCATTTGGTTTTAATTATGATAACTTGGAGATGGTTTTACTGTTCACATACATAGTAGTTCTCACAAACTACATTTACTCCAACTTTATTTACTATTGGAATAATAGTTCTCAAATGGTATGAACTGGCTCAAATGGAAAAACAATTCTCAAATAGTTTTACTGTTCACATATGATTCTTATGACATTTGTGATATTTCTCAGGTGGTGATGATTTCACATGAAGCCAGCACTGCAATTATTAATATGATTCTTATGACATTTGTAATATTTGCTTCATGTCCTAGGTACGACGCATACTATGTTTGTGATATTTTTTCAGTTTGGTGTTCCTATACAACGAATTTAAAATATGTTTTGATTTCAGATTTATAAGAATCATATGAATTCTAGATACTTTTATTATGATATGCGGGCATATTTTAGCTACTTTTATTTTAAAAGAACGACAGATCCACATCGTATGACCTGTCCTGCATATTATACTTTTATTATGATGATGAAGTCTAGAAGTTTAGATACTTTATAAGAAGCATAGAAGACATGCTGCCCAAATTTCCTTTAGCATAATGTATGCAGTATTAAAAAGACGTGTTATACAACTTTCCTTAGTATCATGTTGCCCACCTTTCAGTATTATGTTTTAATTTCCACTTTTGGCCTCGCAGGTGTTTTAAAACGTACCATGAATTTGTCCAATTTTTAAAAATTTGTTTACACATTTGGTTTGTAAAAAAATCTTTGCAACTCAATTTAATATTTTGATGGCTTCAATATTGTTTATACGAGGTCCAGGATAGATCATTAATATTATTGTTGGAGTATTTTTCCTTCTTAAGAAGGGTGGATAGTTCTATAAATAGAGGTGGTTTTGTCCAAATTTTCTAAAATATTTACACATTTGTGTTGTAAAAAAATCATATTCCTTAAATTATTTAAACATTCAATACTTTGGAATTTTTTGCTCCTATTTATTTTCTAGATATATCAATGTGTAACACTAATTTAAAATTATATTTTTATAATTCATTATGCTTTGCTCATTAGTCACTTATACTTAAAACAATTATAAAATTCATAGCTGGGGAAATTAGTAATTGTTCCTTCAAAATTACATTAATTGAACAAAAAATGTAGTTAACCGTCGTATTTACCCGTGGTCAAATAGTATGGTTGTTGCGAGAAAATGAATAATCGTCGTATTTACCTGTGGTCACATAGTACGGTTAAAATTAGCGACGTATGATTTTGATGTACAAATAAATGTCGTTGGCAAGATTTCTATCAACGACGTACACTTTTGAAAATTAGCATCGTGCCTTCAGGCACGGGCATACCCTAGTATATATATATATATACACTATATAATTCATATTACAATATACATCCGGATCTATCTCCCGAAATGAGAATTTATTACTTTATCTCAAAACTTTCCATTTCCCTTCTTATCCAGGAAATGTATATAAAAGCCAATTCATTATCATGAATTACTTTAACATAACATACAACATTTTAAAAGCCAGTTTTATTATCATAAAAATGCTTTTCCATTTTATATGCTCCCATTTCCCTTCTTCCATCCAGGAAATGCAATTGAAGCCAAATCATTTATCCCATTTCCCTTCTTCCATCCAGGAAATGTAATTAAAGCCAATTTATTATCATAAATTGCTTTAATACCAATAATGTCCCACATTATTGAAAACAGTTATATATATATATATATATATATATATATATATATATATATATATATATATATATATATATATATATACCATATAACTCGTTCTAAGACCACCCGTCCGGGTTTCCCCACTGTGCGCGCCCCTAAATGACCATCATCTTCCAGGGCCTATCAATTACGACACCTGAGCACCTACAACGCAAGACGTCGGGAAGCGGCCATATGCCTGCGGGCTAGTCATAACCACACCCAAAATTACCTAACCATCGCAGAAAACATAACATAAACGCTCATATGGACTAGGACTATATCCACCCTGCATTCACTAGCCAGGGGGCTTCACCTCACGCGCGAACTTCCCTTATGATGTCATTTAGAGAGGGTGTGTAACCATAAATTATTAATTATGAAAATCATTTATTTTCCATTTTAAAAACATTCATATTTTATTTTCAAAATCATTTACATCATATCATATATACTTTAATCACATAGTATATATATATATACCATATATTCCTCCTCGAATATATATCAATGGCCATATTTTTCAAACCATCTAACGATGACCAATAATCCCAAAGATTCCCTCAAAGAATCATAATCATGCATTCATATACGCATGATACTAAACCTAAGTATTTCCTCACTTTGATAAGTAATAAATACCTCAATCCCCTCTACGGATTCATAAGATATCTCCAATTATACCACTTTACACTAATTGAATATATATCTATATTCTCAATTTCATCCTAATGACCTCATAGGATTTTCCCAACAATAATCGATATAACTATGCTTTCTATACGCATAAGTATATAGGCCTAAATGCCCACGAAAATATTCCAGGGAGTATTATTTCCCGAACTTAAACTGTGTCCATTCCCCGGGTTATGCCCTACACCAATCCAAGGCATTCTCTTTCATCTAAAGGTTTATTTACCCTCAAAACCCTCATTTAGGAGTCCCGATATCATAACTAGGATCCCCCATATAAGACCCAAAATTGTATTTTAACTCCCCAAACTCTTAAGGGAAGAAACTAGCAATTCTGACCAAAGCGAATAGATTTGCCCCATTTGTGAATCAATTCGGGTGGGCGAATTGATTCGGCCCCCAATCCGAATCGATTCGGAAATTATTCTGCAAACTTGTCCTTAATGGCGAATCAATTCGGTATAAATCCAAATCGATTCAGCCCACTGCAGAATTACAGATCCTCTTAGGAGAATCGATACGGCCTGGACCCGAATCGATTCGGCCTGTTCAAGGGTTACAGTTTGGCAATTTTTCTCAATCTCCAAAATACCCAAAACTCAATCTGATCTCTATTTAATTCATAACTTGGATTTATTCCTACAAACCCAAATTTTTCATATCTCCTCAAGTTCTTTAGAGGTCCTAACACTCCAGTTGAGAACCCCTAATACTTATCTCCAAGAAGTTCTAACTAATGATTTCGATATCGGACAGCTTTTCGTAGAAAAATCACTATAAATCCAAAAAAAATCAAAAAAATACGCGGTCAGCGCCCACACGACCGCATCGAAAAGATATACAATTTTTATTTTTCTACTAGGATCCGAATCGATTCGTATCAAGGCCGAATCAATTCGAAAAGATGCAAGTCACTATTCATCATCTTGTCCGAGACGGTTTCATCCATTAAAGTTTCTCCAAAGCTTTTGTCGCCTTACCCAACGTCCTACAAACTCAACCAACTACAAATACACATATATTAAGGGTTCTAAGCATCCTAGAACCCTAAACCACCAATTTATTTCGATTAATTTTTAAGTTTCTCCAAGTAAGAAATTATAGGGGGTTTTTCGTTTTAACTCCCGAAAACCCGTTTTATTCACGAAAACCCAACCCAAAATCTTTAGGGTTTGTTAATACCAAACTACGATATGAGATTTATGCTCAAAAGTAAATAAAGCAAGTAAACACTTGCCTCGTGGATACAATTCGACGACCTCGAGCCGAATCCCGTGGAGTTTGGCCGGAACCTCCCCTTTTCTCCTCTTTTCTCCTCTCCTCTCTCTCCTCTCCCTCTCTTCTCTTTCTTTCCTTATCTTTTCTCCCTCTCTCCCTCTTTATATAAAAAGAAAAAGGGTTTAACCCGTTAAAACCCAAAAACGACTCGTTTACTCAATTACGAGCCCGTTTAACTCTAAAATTCCTCGAAACTCAATTTCGATAATCGGACACTCTTTTTCAACTATCTCGGACATTCCGAGACTTACGACGCAATCAAAATTCCCATCTGAGGTACTTGACCGCAAATCACTATTCTAACCCATATAACTTAACGCGAATTTTCTAATCAAAATCTTATCTTTTTGTCGCTTTACTCAACTGCGACATATAATTAAAATACTTCGATCTATTTAATCCCAAAAATAATTACAAAACTCATCGAAAATCATTAAATCCTCAAAAATTCCAAAAATCACTATTTCGAGAAATTATCCAAATTGCCAATTTATACTTAATTATGAAATTTAATTGTCTCCAAAAAGGATGGGTTGTTACACATGTCTATCATGATTCGCGGGCCTTTACTACTAACCAAATGAAAGGAAATGAAATTCGAATGGAGATGAAGAAAGTAACTATAGTTATGGAAGCCTTTTATGTTGAAACTTGCAAATCTATTACAGGGAAACATCTTTGACCCGAGGATGTGAATCACATAAAGAACATTATTTTCACCAAGGAAGATCTAGTTGGAGTAAGGACTCCCCATCACTATGCGTTGGTTATCTTTTTTCAAATATCTAACCGGTACAATGACAAACTTTTGGTTGATTAAAGAAGTCCATCTAAAATCATGTATATAAAGATTTTCAATAATTTCAATATGTGCTTCTGATCTCAAAGAGGCCAGTGTACCGTTAGTCATCTTTATTGGGAAAAAGTCCTTACCTTTAGGAAAGGTCATCTTGCCCGTCAAAGCAGGGCGAATCTCCAAGTTGATTGAATTATTATTATTGGATATTAATTCACTGGATAATGTTATTCTTCAAATAGGGTGGTTTCATGTGATGAATCTTGTTCCCTTGACCTTCCACCAAAAGCTCAAATGCATTAATGCCTATGGAATGCTAGAGATAAGGGGCAATTAAGACCCTACTCAATAATCCTTCATCGTAACAATCAGACCAAAATAATGGAAGAAGGAAAAAGTGGAGGGAGTCAACCTAGAATGAGGTTTTCCAACTAAGTAACAATTCAATCACGAATGACCTGGGGTGAAAGAAACCTAGGTCACTCCCATTGATCAGGTTATGGAACCTTTGGAGGAGGTAGTGATCAATAACAGTCATTTGAAAAAAGTTATGATCGATAGTTTTATAACTAGCATAGAAAAGCAGGAACTGGAACATATTTTTAAGTTTAATCAAAATGTGTTCACATGGAAAACATACAAAATGCCATGCATCATCGAGGAGAACATATGCCATAAACTTCATGTTGACCCATCTTATGCATCAGTCTCTCAAAAAGTTCACCGAATAGATATAGAAAACCCAAGGTAGTTGAAGAGGAAATAGAGAAATTTTTGGAAGTAAGGTCCGTCAAGGAAGTTTAACTCCTTGAATGGTTGTCAAACCCAGTTGTGGTTAAGAAAAGAAATGTTAAGTGGAGAGTATGATCGAGTTCACTTAACCAAACAAAGGTTTCCCAAAAGATAGTTTCTCGCTCCCTAATATTGACTAACTAGTTGGCACCATTATGAATCGCGAATGAATGACTTTCTAAATGCATAATCGGGATACCATCAGATTATTTTATTTGGCCTCGACCAAGAAAAAAAATTGTGTATCACTATACTTGGTGTCTAATGTTATACTTTGGGTTGAAAAATGCATAGGAAACCTACGATTTCTTAGTCACCAAAATGTCCAGAGAACAAATTGGGATACCATGGAGGTTTACATTGATGATATGTTAGTTAAAATTAAAAAGAATAATGACCACATAAAAGGCCTTAGTGAAACCTTAGACATCCTCCGATTTTACAAAATGAAGCTTAACGATACCAAATGTTCCTTTGGCATACTATTTGGAAAATTCCTTGGGTATTTTGTCAGTTCGAGGGGTATCGAAGCCACTCCTAACCATATTGAGGCCCTTTAGACTATTCGTCCATCAACCACGATTAGAGAAGTATAATATTTGACTAGAATTCTTGTCGTCCTTAATTAGTTCATCTCTAAATCATCATAGTGGAGTATGCCATTCTTTCACCTACTAAAGAAGGAGCGGAAGGAGGTATGGAATGACAAATGTTAAGATAAAACATATTAACCATACAGAAAATAATAAAAAGACCTAGGAGGGATACCAAGGTGCCTTAGTAATTGACTATATTGGCCGGGTAAAATCCTTAATAGGGGGAAGCCCCATAAACAAGTATATTCTCACTAACTATGGTTAGGCCTAAATTTATGTGTGATGACACCTATTAAAAGGTAAGAACGTGACCACATGAGGCCGGGAAAATTTAAATGATCATACATAAGTTCGTAACCTAACATAAATGTTATATTCATTAATGAACTGACAAGCTTTTATTATAAAAAACTTACATACAACGTAGCAAATTATTGTAAATTCCCAGTTGGAAGGTCTAGGATCTGTTTGGGAGCTGAATGAGCTATGGAATGTTCGTATTCTCAAGGGAGTTAGTTGGGAAGGAGGAAACACTTCATCATAACTTCGGGGTACAAGAGGTAACAGTTTCTCTAGAACAACATCCTCGAGTGACTAACAATCCTCAGTGTCATATAGCGGTAAGACATAATGGCGATCATCAACTACATAAGACAACCGCGGATTAGAGGTTTTTGGCACTTTTAAAACACATAGGGAGTTCAACCACCCATGCTTGTAAGCTTATCCTTTGATTTCCTTAACACGAAAAGGGGCATTAAGATTACACCTTCATCATAACCATCTTGACACACATCCTTAGGATCATGACAGAACTTGTGGTGAAGACCTAGTACTTGATATTTAGACTATGGATGATCGCTCTATCCTACACTAGATCAAACTGGAGTTTCTCCACCTCAACCCACATATTGATGTTCTCCTTTTCCAACAAAGACACCCCCATTTGTTATCTAGTTCAGACATGTAATTGCCCAAATCCTTAACATGACTAAATTCAATAAAGCACATTATGTGAAAGACCTCGCAAATAATTAGATTTACTGACCTACACCAAACAAAAGCCTCTTTCCCTAGAATGTGGTTCAGGTCATCATCGTCTATCTCATGTTCACCTTGATCGAAGGGATAGAAATAAAAATACTCATTAAAAATAATATTCTACATAGTGTTCTAATAAAGCAAAAGAAAAATGGTTGTCACCAACAATCAATAAAGAAAATATATTCTTTAATTCATTCAAATTTGCAAAATGGGATAACAACCTTACAATAGCAAAAATTAAATGAAAATAAATTAAGAGAAATGATAAAAGCATGAGGACTTAACCAGGTCCATGACAGATTTATCACGAGAAACTTCTTCTTCTTGGCCGAATATCGGGGAGGGACAGGCTAATGATTAATAAAATAGTTCAAAGGAATATGGGAAATCAACCCTTATAAAGTAGTCGGTATGTTGCTCGACACATGTGAATGTGGCATCCCAACCTTTATTCTAGGCTATCCGATTTCTTTAAATTTTCAATGGAAGTGGCCAACTCCACCTTTAGCAACTTCTCCTCTTAGAATTCTTTATTTATGTTCTCCCTACAATCCTTCTCCTTCTCTGAAACCTAGAGTTTGACCTTTCCTAAGAAATTTTTGAAGGCCCCCATGGCCTCTTCAAACACATAGGCTCCTTAGACTGATTGATGACTTTCCTTACTATGTATGAAAATCCCATCTTTCTTTAAGGCCACTGCCCAAGCTTGATCTCAAGGCAAGATTGTATGCAAAATAATATCTATAGCCAGATTGTTTGAACCATCTACTGACTCCTCAATAATATTATTTATGTTACTTTTGTGGGAAATAGATTTGTCAGGAGTTGTCTACATTCACTAGAGTGAATGAACTCCATATTTCTTCCTTTTTCTTCCCTGCAATAGTTGCGTGATATGCCAAAGCTTTCCCTATGAGGTTGGGAATCTGGAGCTTGGATGTAAGTTCTTGGGTTTAAAAGGGTTATCAACTGAGTGTATCTCCTTAATATTGAGGTATATTTGGATATATGTAAACTCAGTGGGTGACTATTGTAATATTTAGGTATCTTTAGAGATATGTAAACTCGGTGGGCAACGATAGAAGTGATGTTAGATAGAAAACTGATCTGGAAGCCCAAGTCTTTGTTAGATTGACTAAATTTTCTTTGACTCAGTAAAATTGACTTCATCCAGGCTTGTCTCTTTCTACTTACGATCAATAACATAAAAAGGAGAAAATAGGTTCATTAACACATTCAAGAAAAGACAAAGACAACGGAATACATTGAAATACGAGTAGGGGAATCTAAAAAAGCACCCGACTTATCATCATGGAAACTTTGGGATACCTAGGACCATTGTAAAGTGGTTTGTCGTGTGGGATTAGAAAATGTTCCTAATTTTATACCCAGAATCCATGGTCCTAGCAATACCTATTGAAATTAGTAAGGCTTAAAACCAGTGTACATTCAGCCATTCCGACCTTCAAGTAAAAAACATTTCCTATCGATATGACCCATTAATATTAATACCTAATTTCAGGTATGCCCATCTTAATTCCATATATATCATTAATAAAATTGGCGCCATTAATTATTCTCTATACACTGGGGGCATATTGGGATGGTACCACCTTGAAGAGATCACAGAACCTAAAAAAAATTAGTTCGGAGGAAAAATGATGCCAACCTCAACCGGGTTTGAGAGACATCTCCATGCACAATCTCCATTGATCATTACTCTTTTTACCACCACCGGGTTTGAGAGACATTTTTGGAATTAAAATTCTCTAATGGACCTTGCCTCTAGAAGTTTCCTTACTATTGTTTCCACTACCATTTTTTCTCCAAGACAGTTCGACGAGCCTTTTGTGTGATTAACGGATATGTGGGATCAATGTGAAGTTCATGGCATGCGACTTTAAGGCCGATCCTAGGCATATCATACAACTGCCATGTGAATACATCATAATTCTTCTTTAGCAAAGAAATTAACTTATCCCTTTCTTGCTCAGATAATTTGGTACCGGTCATGAATTTTCTTTTCGATCGAGTCTCATTAAAATCTATCTCTTATAATTTCTCTATAACCCTATCTATGGGGTCAAATCTCATCTCTTTCATTCCTGTTCTTTTATACTTTAATTGCTATTTGGATAGTCTAGCTTCGTCTTGAAACGTTTTAAGAACAACCTTTTTTCTTCATTTTTCTTATTTAGGTCTAATGGCGGTGATAAAACACTTACAAGAAATATCCTAGTTGCCTCCTATTTCCATTATTCCTCGCTCTGTGATGCACTTAAGTTTTTGGTGGTAAGTGGAGGGAACATCTTACATGGCATGCAATCATCCTCTCCCGAGAATAGCATGATAAGGTGAGTCAATGTCCACCACCAAGAACTCGATCCACTTTAAGATATTACCAACCCTAATTCATACGACCACTTTTTCCAATGGCATAGTCATTCTTTTGGCAAAGCTAACCAGAGGGACGGTTGCTTCCTTTAAGTCTTCCAACTTTAGTTTGAGCTTGTGAAAAAGCTCCAAGTACATAACTTCAGAGGGCCTCCCTTGATCGACAAGTATCTTATACACATCCCAATTTGCAATCCTAAGGATGATCACTAGGACATTATGGCGTGAGATCCTCACTCCTAGAAAATCATCTTCTGTGAAGACTATATGCTTTTTGTAGTCCACATCTTCTAGTCGTCTGCGCTTGCTAGCTTGGCTTTTTGAAGGGTCAATTTGGAAGGCTTTTGTAATTGTAGTTACCTTCTTGAGTTCCATCCAAACAACTTTGCCTTAGATCTACTTAAGACTTGAAGTTCCATGGATAACATTGAATTCATGCCCCAACTCATCCTCCAAAACATTATCTGGTTTTTGGTCAATGCTAGGGGCGACCTTGTCACCCTTTTTTTCCATATACTCGCTTAAATGCCTCGCCTGGGCCAATTCCTCCAAATGGAACTCAAGGGCCTTGTAATTATCCATTTTGTGCCTATTATCCTTGTGATAGACGCATCTGAGTGAGTTATTTCTCTTACTTGGATCCCCGTCCATCTTCTTTGACCATTTGAGGAATCATTGGTCTTTGATTTTACACAAGATCTTATAGATTGGTTGTCTAAAAATAGTGTTGATTTCCTGAAACGATTTGAATGGGTCTGCCTTGTCTTCATTTTTAGATCCTCTGTTCTTATTTTCTCCCCTTTTTGGCCGTGATCTCGTTGTCATTTCCTTTGATCGCCTTTCCACGGTAATTAACTCCTTAGTTGAGGGCGCCCACATCTTTCACTTTGGCATACTTCTCTATGTGCGACATAAGATCGTCGATAGTATTCGCCTCCTTCTTGGTGAGGGACTGGTGCAATATGGAGTTATAGGGCAATCTTATCTTGAATGATTCTATGGAAGTCTCTTCGGATTTTTTCTCGTGATGAGGGGCGAGTGACTTGAAGTTCTTTACCGAACTGCGAAGAAGCCTTTCAAACCACTTTTGTATGATATGTCCTAGGCTAAATGGGAATATATAGCACATGAGGATGTCGTTATGATTCCACAGCACCATTTCCTGCCTATATTGATGTACCCGGTCTATAGGATTGGTATTTCCATCGCATATCTTGAACATTGGGGTTATAAAATTCTTCGGGGGATCTTCGTCATCAATTATCCTTGATAAGGGGGGAGGCATCTTGATGATAAGTTCCATATTTACCAGTTCTTTGGTGGAACTGGCCCAGTGATTAATTGGGTGTTGATCTATCTCCCTTCAAACCATACTTCATATATCATGTCTGCGATGTCCTTCATCTTAGTTTCTCCTTACTAGGTGGCTTTCCTACTCTGAAAGTTCTTGCTTACGATGTGAACACCTTCCTAGGCTATGAGTTTATCAACCTAAGGTCTAGTCGTCTGACCATGACGCTTGCGTTTATCCCCATGGAGCTCACGCTCTATTTTTTCCAGGCATCATTGGAGACGCGTATTTTCCTTCATATGGAGGTATGTTGCGTCCCCTTATTAATGGAGTCGTTCCACATAAGCGTTAAGGAATTGTGAGATCTGAGTTGATCTTGATTGCTCATTGCTCCGCTTAGAAGAGTAATCTTGTGGGTAGAATCATGGGTGGACAACAGCCTGATTTCTATCCAGGTGGATCTAAGACATGACTTTGTATAGTGAGAATTTGCCTCGTTGATAGCCCACAATAGGTGCGCTGTGAGGGTGGGACGTTGCTTAACTTGCTGGTTTTGACCTGCTGAGGAAAAAGAACCTTTTTCCAAAGACGATAAAAATTATGAGTGTAAATAATAACAATGAATGAAACTAAGAAATTAGGAATGAAACAAGTAATAAAATATTCCAACAACAAAAAGGATATTACATGGTTTGGTAATTGTCTACGTCGATGGGCCATTTCTCTCTGTATATTGATTCTTTGTAATCCATAAATAAAAGATTAAATGCCCCCATTGTCCTCGGGTGAATTTTCTACTTATAGAGACAGAAGTGGTTGAGTTATGTTAAAACTCTCCCAACTGTTGATTGGCTCATTTGTTGATCTATGTTAATCTCCTCTAATATGCCCAATATTGTCACCATAGGCCACGAACATGTCTTTATATCAGTCGCTGCTTGGGTCCAAACCGGCTGCAGCCATAATCTAAGCTCTAGCCACTGCCTGGGTCTAATTAGGTGACGACCATCATCTAAGTTCTAGACATTGCGTGGGTCCAAACAGGCCACGACCAACTCCTCTCCCACGAGTCACTTGATAGTTGTCCTACTTATAGAAGGATTCTTTACTCACCTCACTTATCCACACGTGATGTGTTCCGTGCACGTGACATCACCTCTATGACTTATATAAAATGAAGTGCCCACCTCACTATTAAAGGGAGGAATCACCTGGCGAAGCTCTACCAAAGTCTCTACCCTACCTCTTTCTAGAAGTCACGACATTTTTCACAGCCATACGAGATTATCCTCTACAAGTCGCATCCCAGATTACCCAGTCTAGGTGTATTCATGTATTCTCCTTTCTTATCTCTCTTATACGCCTCTAATGGCACCTCAATATTGTACTACACAATGTAAATAATGAGAGTAGGGAAACAAAGTGGATGCAGACTCGTTGTTATAGTTGAACAACTATATCTTACATCTTTATCCTTTTACTTACTTTATTTCTATTTTATACTTGATATGGTGATTGAGAACGATATATGTCAAATTTCTCGCATCATCATTTTGGCATTGCTTATGGGAAACAAGATCTATTTATAGCTCCTCTTTTTTATGGTCGTAGATCTATTCTCTATGCACCGATGATGTTGCCCTACCTATTCATGTTGAAAAGCACAAAAGGCTTTAGCCTTGTAAAGGTGGGTAACTAGGGATGAGCTATACCCATACTCTAGGGTTTTGCTACCATATATGTGCTATTTTTTCAGTTAAGGACTATTTTATCCTTGGTAGATTCCTGGTAGGCCTCTTCTGGTCATCTTCTGTGGGCTAAACCCAAGTTTTGGGTCCAATTTTGAGATTACACCCTCCACTGCCTCATGATGCATGCGACCTGGTAGTTTGATTGCCTATAGGCCGCAGCCCCTCTATTGCGGTTTGTGTATATTTTTACATTTCAGTTCACCACCTGGGAAAAAGGTACTTATGATAAATTGTCTTCGGGTTCAACTCTGGTATTTTTCCTTGGGAAAGCCATGGAAGTAACTTCATGAGCATATATGTGTCGTTGCCTCAGCAGCACAGATTGCATCCCCCTAATACACTTGGGTTTGTCTCTACATTCCTTATTTTTCTCACCATTGTTTAGTTTCTGTCAAAGTAAGTTTCTAATGACAAACAAAGAAAAAGTAATGGAAGGAACATATGGGCCATGTTCACAACAGAACGAAGAGATAACCCAACTGATGAACTACATCCACCACCTGTATGATAGTTAGGTCTCCATCTAAGGCAAAGTCAACCGCCTGGCACAGAGGGTTTTAATGCTAGAGTTTACAACTTTCATGTTAATGCAAAAGGCCACAGCACCAGAGACCACAGATGATTGGGCCATGACCAAGTTTCCTGAAAATAAGAAGCAGGCAGAGCCAAAACCAAAAAAGGCCTATGAGCACTGCAACCCTTTGAATGCCAGTGTTGAGAATATCCTTGAGAACATTAGAGAAGATAAGTTGCTTAGGTGGTCGGAGAAGCTCAAATCCTTGTCACACTAGAGGGATCGGGAGAAGCACTATGAATTTCATCGGGATCATGGCCACGCCACTAACAAATGCTACACCTTGAAGGATGAGATTGAGAGTCTTATTAGGTAGGTTATTGCTTCAGCAGTTCCTAAAGTATGTACAAGGGATGAAACCTTTAACTGATAGGCCGCATGCTTAACTTTTGCTTTAGTTTTTGCTTTTTGTTAAACTCTCTAAGTGTAGCTTTTACACTTATTCTTTGTACTTCATTTACAAAATCATACATACATATATATATATATATATATATATATATATATATATATATATATATATATACGTGGATGACAGTTTGAGTCACATGATAATTCTTGATCTCCTTATCTATAACCTTGTGAAAGACTTTCGTCTTTGACAAATTTTGAAAGGAAACTTTATTATCCATTATCTCGAGAATTAGTTTTTACGAGAGGAAGAGTCTACGGAGGAGAAGGGGCGATGACCTTAATTGGCTCATAATGCCCCACATGGTGCAAAGACATACGAAGGTATAGGATGCTTATGTTCATAAAGCCGGTCATCTATCGGGATGCTTCTATTAGCCTTGAGGTCTCCTAATACTCGTTATTGGGTGGCTTCTTGACAACCTAGTCTGGGGAGGCTTGGAAATATTTATCTTGGTGAGGCTTGATAACACCTATCCTAGAGAGGCCTAAAAATACCGATGCAGTCGTGGGTGGCTTATTGACAACCCAGTCTCGGAAGGATTGAAAGTCCCCCAAGAAAAATAGGCAGACGCATAAGGAGCGTGGTCCATGGACTTCGACATCTGCGACAAGGGAAGTAGTTACCCAATGTACACAATCAAACATCGCTACCTCCATCTCTTGCAAGGTCCGGGGAAGGGTAATTAGAAATCGTGTTCAGTTTTTAAAACTACCGCAACATTCAATTCACTATGAGAAGATAAGGAAGGTGGGCAAAAGACTCTGATGTCTTCAGCAAGGGAAGTAATTCCCCAATGTCCACAATCTAACATCGCTGCCTCCATCTCTTACAAAGTCCGTGAAAGGGTAATTAAAAATCTTGTTTAGTTTTGACAATTGTCGCGATAATCTACTAGTTGTAGTCAAATCAGGAAATAGGGGCCAAGGATATGGTTATCCACGGCAAGAGAAAACTCCCCCCAACCTCAACAATCTGGCATTGCTATAGCAACAGTTATACAATAATGAAAGTTGAAGAATCTACAGTCAATGGTCGCACTCTATTAAAAAATATTAACACTGGCATGCAAGTGAAAGTAAAGGATAAAATAGAACAACATTTCATTCTATGGAAATGTGGTCGCCGCCTTTTTTGGACACAACCAACCTTTCAACAAAATCTACATAGTTGCAGCCTATTCATCAAAGACGGAATTCGTATGAGAAGATTATAATCTACATCTAAAGCATCTATGAAAGCATTAAACGATATAACGCCGCGGTCTATTCAAGATATCACTTGCATACGTTTAGAAGTCAACAATAGATATAGGAGAAGATGACATTGATTATAAAAGGGTCTCAACCCATATGAATTACATACAAAATTCATATGATAAGTATTTTTACAAAATTTCTTTCTGCAAAGATCAAGCAAAAGTTACACGTAAAAACTAAGAGGCTATTTCCTCCCCATCATCATCGTTTGGGTCATCGGTTACGGTCTTTGTCTATTCATTACCAGCTGCAGCCTCTTCAAGATGTTTTTTAGCCAGCTCCTGAAAAAGTACCACTTAAGTCATTTAATTCAATATTAAATAGTTCAAATGGCTCCGAACAGTTTTTTAAAGAAACTCTTTTCTTAGAACAAACTGAGAACACAAGATGTGTATAAAAAGAATTATGAACGAGATATTTATGATATTACGTATCCAAGTTTTGAAAACCAAAACTAAAACAATTTTTAAATCAGCACACCAATTGAAAGAGATGAGAGAAAGAGTAAGTACGCAAGTGAACAAGATTTTAACATGGTAAAACCCCACCCAATTGGGGAAATATCCACGGAGGTCTCTATACCTCAAAAATAAATCCACTAAAATAGTGTAATAGGATACAAACTATTTAACAATCTAAACACACAATCAGACCTAATCCAACTTTAGAAATTATACCAGCTCCTCTGGATTATTTTGACTTCTCCCAAGGCTTCTGATGTTGTAGATGTTCTCTCAGCTTTGTAACTCCACTCCTTTTAGCTTTCAGTTCACTCCAAAAGTCAATGATCTCTCTACCAACACTTCTTTAGTGTTTTAGTGTGAAAGTGTTGTGGTGTGATGTGCCTAGCATATGCATTCAACTCACACACAATTATACAGACAATATTCCTAACAACTTACAAATATCATTCTAAGATGAAGTGAGGATTTCTAAATCACAGTTTTTTTATAGTCTCAGACTACTGATCTTTATTTCTATCCATAGATCTTATGGGAACCTTACTATATAAAGTATCCAATATCCTAAACACTTTCTTTATTTTATTTAAAAAGTTATTTCACAAAGTGTGAAATATTTCACGAAAGTGTAAAACCCCATTTAAGATCTTAACTAGATCAAAGTCTGTTTTTTCTCATAAACTGAAAACAGAAATCAATTTGTTGGTTCTGGTTTTGAAAAACAATCTAATAAGAGTAAAACAACCAACAAATACGGATTTCTTAAAAAAAGAAATCAACCTAAGAATATTAAATGTGTTTATATCACAAACATTTTAGATCTGCACTTTCTATGAAAAGAAAATGAAATCAAAACTTCGTGAATATTGGACAAGAGATTAAAGACTATATAGGATGGATCTTCTCAACTAATGAACACACTCAAACTCACAAGTTATTTTTCTGAGGAAAAATCAAGAGTTTGGTTTAGGGTTTCCTATTCTCTCTCTCTCTCTCTCTCTCTCTCTCTCTCTCTTTCTCTCTCTCTCTCTCTCTCTCTCTATATATATATATATATATATATATATATATATATATATATATATATATATATATATATATATATATATATATATATATATATATATATATATATATATATATATATTCTCTATTTTTTCTCTTAGAAGTGAAATGGTCCAAAGATTGTAAACATCTAACATGTGGCCTCTATTTATGCAAGAGCATGGAAGACTCTAGAAGGTATGGGAAAATCAACGGTCAAGATTATTTACATATGATCGATGTAAATCTTACAATTGAAGATTGACCTCTGTTAAAAGCATTTTGATTTGTTAACTGAGTTGTTGCAAGGATTATGAAAGAAAACATGTAGATGACGCGACTCAGAATGTGTCTCTAATGTGCGTTCACTCTAGGCTCAAGTGCAAGCCTGTCGCGTTAGTAATAAACTTGGTAAGACGGGATCGTATCCACAGGAAAAAAGGACAACGAAGTTGTTAGACGGGAAAAGGCGGAGGAACCCTAACTCTGACTCGAAGAAGAAAAAGAAAATGATTTGGTTTTTTGAGAATGATTATGCTAAATGCAATTATGAAATTATGAAGAAATGCAACTACACTAATTTACCTAAAATGTGAATGAAAACTTGGATTAGAACTGTTGAACTAAATGATGAGAAAGATAGGACGGGAATACAATCCCCCAACCCTAGTGAACTGTAGTTATAAATCTAATCGTAAATTTAACTGATTAAATTTGACCCGGAATTTAGTACTCCCAAGCATTATGTATACGAGGTTCAAGCCCGCGTCATACCTAATCTTAGGCGGATCGATCTGCCATCAAGGCGGATCGGTTCTTTTATTTTTGGGGCGGACCGGATCTTTTTATTTTTTCCTTCTTAGGTTTGCTTGTGGTCCGGGGTCTTCTGGAGTTTGGCAAGGCGGACCGGTCCGGGGTAGGGGTGGACCGGTCCGGCTATTTGACTTTCTGGCTCAACTTTGACTGCTCACATCTTTTGTTTCGAGACTCCGATTGAGGTGTCGTTTCTTCCTATGTGCTTATGAATGAGATCTCTTCCACTTCTCTTTAGGAACCTCATTCGAATTCCGGGTGGAAATTACGCTTTTGCCCTTTTGACTTTCCTTCTTTCTTCCTTGATTCTTCCGGTTTCCTTCTTCCATTTATTGACATCAAATACCTGTAAAATCACTACGAAATACTATACACTCGGTGTACTCATTAGGATCAGTCAGTAGCAATATTATGAGAAAAATTCAACTCAATTACGTTGTTCGCGGTGCTAAAAGTGACTAAATCAAGGGATAAATTAGGAAGAATTTATGCCTTATCAAACCCCCTAATTTAAAACTTTGCGCGTCCCGAGCAATGTAAAAGAATCCTAGCCAGGCTCAATTCTTAAAAACATTTTTTTGGGATAGAATACCTTTTTCGCGGGCAAGCAATTGCATTTAGCGTATGCAACAAGCCTTCAAACCCCTAGGTCACCCTAGTAGGACGAGTTGTGTCTCGTGAGGGTTTGCAGAGAATATACCCACAAAATTCGACTCAAAGAAAAATCAAAATACCTAAAAATTGTATAAATCAAACTTTTCCAGAAAATAGTCATCATCAAGTCATGTTCAATAGTCTCAAATCATAGTGCGTGTGTGTGAAGCCGAAAATATAATCGCCAATTTTCACCGATTGATCATTACGTTACTTATTCGAAAATTCGTTTTGATTTCAAATTCTTAAGGAATGCTCTCTCAAACGAATCACTCGGAATGTGGCTAATCTCTCGGTATGTGTGATATAAAGAGTAAATATAATGGACGCAAAATCACGCATACAAGTAGAAAGATGAAAATTTCATAGTGATAAGATCTCATCAATGGATTACGGTTTTAAAAATGGGAACATTGCCTCTTTTTCGCTAATTCAATCTCTTTTATTATCTTTTGGTGTATTAGCTCTCCACGCGGTAACCAATTTCGCAATTTAGACTCGGTTAGGACTTTTTCGGGTTTGAAGGTATATGGGGTAAACTGACAATTGTCGGGAAGTTGGAATTTGAAAAGTCATTAATGATGTCCGTTTGTGCTTTTTTCGGGCTATTGCTCATTTTTTCTTCTTTTTCTATATTTTTCTGTTTTTCACTTCTTTTCTTGCTATTTTTGTTGAGCATATCAATTTTTTTCTTGCCCCTTTTTATGCACTTTTCGGATTTAAATTCTGAATTTTCTCATTTTTCACAATTTCGGGTTATTTGGGTTTTTCGGGTTGTCAAACGAAAGGGAAAATCTATTCGGCTCAATTTGGTTTGCAAAAGAGGTGATTTTTCATGACTTTTTATGGCCAAATTTTTTTTTGGGTGACAAACGAGGGCCTACTTCATTGTCCAAAATACCAATTACGTTACCATATGCGTTTCGAGAAGAATTTTAGTTTAGAGATCAATTTGGCACGTTTTTCAAGTCAATATTACACGCATTTTTCAAAACGATCAAAATGAAAGAATTGAGATCCTCGACAACTTTTTTAGGCGCTGAAAAGAATTTTGAGTTAACAATTAACTCGGATTGATTTAAAAACTCGCAAAAAGTGATAGGCTCGAATCTCACCAGGTTTGTTAATCTCCACACTTATTCGTTAAGTCGTCAATTTTTGCTCAATTTCCATCTTTAGTCAATTTCGGCTTTGTGTATGTTGAATTTTTACAACTTGAGACTTTAACCCGACTTTTAATGATATTTTTGAAAAGTTTGAGTTCCAATTTTTATTTATTTTGAACAAAAATATTTTTGGATTTTTCAAAATTTTATGATTTTTTTGGAAATTTCTGGGCATTTTGATAGTTTGTGAAGTTTTAGACATACGCACTTGTGACCCCCTCCCCCCCCTAACTTAGACTTTTGCATTGTCCTCAAGCAAAAAGGACTAAAATCTAAATAAGGAAAAATAAGAAGTGCGATAAATAAAACAAACCAATGGAGAAAATGCAAATTTTATTACAACAGGACTATGTTACATGTGCAGGGAAAAACATACAACTGTGAACAGGAAAAAACAAGTAAAAAGATGTTAGCACCATATAAAGCTTCACCGGGATGGGGGATGGGAGGAACTGGATGCGTCGGGGTCATAGGGGTTATGGTAGTAGGAAGGTAGTGGCTCATTCGGATCCCCTAGGCGGTGATAGATGTCCGCTTCTAAGCGGAGGACTATGACCATGTCGCGCTCGTAGTTGGTCTGAAAAGTGTTGAAGTTGGTCTCAAGGGCTGACATGCGGGCGGATAGGTCGGTTCCCATCCACTGGAAATCTAGGCGTCCTCCTCGTTCGGACATATGCCTCCCATCTCTACATCCTCACCGGGTGGTCCGGCTTCATCCTCGCTATCGCTCGAGGCGGCCTCTTCGTCACTATCACCACCCCGCCGAGCCCATAGGACAGCTAATTGTTTGGCGCTTTTGGTGCGGGTCCCTTGTCCCAAAGGACCGGGGAGGCGCGTATGGTCGCTCGGCGCTTCTATGCCAGCATCCTTAAGGATAGTGATCAATCGGGCATAAGGAAGTGGGGAGATGTCCTTCTCATCCAAGGACGTATTAATGATGTCCACGTATAAGGTTCGGCCCAAATGGATGGAAGTTTGGGGGTCGAAGAGATGATCGGTCAAAGTAGCGTGCCGAGGCCGCATGGAGGAATCGTTGAATGTTTGCAAAATATTGGCGCACACAATCTGAAATGTGAGGCGCGCCTTCTCGTTGAGGCATCCAACGGCGACGGTTTGCCCCGTCTAAGCCATGTTCGGTGCAATTCGGGCCATGACAATGTCCTTGTCGACCGGGGGGCGTTTCGGGGATATGTAAATTCTTGGACGTCCGGGACGTCAAACTCGGCCAACTTGGCCGTGAGACGGGCCAAGGAAAATGGAATGGGAGTCCCATCCACATAAGCTTCGGCCTAAAATTGGCCCGTCCGGACTAAGGTGCCATAGCATGATCAGACTTCGGTAGCCCAAATCGCTTCGTGAGATTGGTTGAGGAATCAGTACCAGCCAAGATCCATGAATAGGGCGGTGACGTAGTTGGGCAGGGCTTCCCATTGGACAGCGTGCTCCATATGGAGTTTGCGGCCCAAACCGAAGTATGGAGAGCACCACCGCTCCTCTTGGAGGGAGCGTAATTCTCCGTGACCGGAGGGTTGGATCACGGTGGAGTCATATTTGGTGGGGGCAAGACGGGAGGCTATGGAATCAGCAGGGATTTGTTGCTTGAAACACTAGAGAGGAAGAAGAGAGTATTTAGGTTGAAGGTGTGAGGACAAGGGGAGGGATGGGGGTGTATTTATAGTGGAAAAGGTGAGGGGAGGGGTTGGTTTTGGAGGGAAAGGGTTTGGAGGGAAAAGGGGATGGATTTAGGAGGGAAAGGTTTGGGTGAATCTTGGGAAGGGGAGAAACAAACCTGCAGCAGGCGGACCGGTCCGGGGTAGGGGCGGACCGGTCCGACTATTTGACTTTTCAAACACTCGCCAAGCGGACCGATCCGTCCTTAAAAAGGAACCGGTCCGGCCCCAGGACTTTTGGGCTGGAATTCTCCGAACTTGGTTTTGAGCTCTCTTCTTCAAAAAAAATTCACTTTCCCGACATACTCTTTATCAATATGGACTAAAAACCCTCTGATTTCGCTCGTCAACACGTTTTTTACTCAAAATTCCCGAAACACACGAATGTTTCTCCAGAACGAAACCTAGTCCTAACGACTCTCAAAACACACACGACTCTCACACACACGACTCTCACCCCATACGCGTCGGGGGTGCGACGACCTCACTATTTCAGGTCAATTGAACTCGTAAACGGGGTCCGATAACCAGACGGTGTTGACTTCTTCCGCACACGCCTCTAGATATGGCTTTAGGCGTTGTCCATTTACTTTGAACGTATTTCTCCCTTTTAAATCGTCTAGTTCAATAGCTCCATGGGGGAAAACATTCTTCACGACGAATGGGCCAGACCATTGTGACCGCAACTTGTCCCGAAAGAGGTGAAGTCGAGAGTTATAGAGAAGAACTTTTTGCCCGGGAAGAAACTCTTTTCGTCGGATGATGCTATCATGAGCGAGTTTCATTCTCTCTTTTGAAATTTTGGCATTCTCATACGCATCATTGCGTAGTTCTTCTAACTCATTCAATTGAAGCTTGCGGGCTTCACCAGCCTTGTCCATGGCATAATTCAATTGCTTAATCGCCCAATACGCCTTGTGTTCAAGCTCAACGGGAAGATGGCAAGGTTTGCCATACACAAATCGGAAAGGGGACATGCCTAGCTGGTTCTTATATGCAGTACGATACGCCCATAGCGAATCGTTCAATCTAAGGGACCAATCTTTCCGGGTAGGATTGACGGTCTTTTCAAGAATGTTCTTGATTTCCCGATTTGCTAGTTCGGCCTGCCCATTCGTTTGTGGGTGATAAGTCGTTCCAACCTTGTGAACAACACCATACTTTCTCATGAGCTTCGCAAATGGCCTATTGCAAAAGTGCGTGCCATTATCACTAATTATCGCTTTCGGTGCACCGAAGCGGGAAAGTATGTATTCCTGCAGGAATTTTATCACCACCTTGTTGTCATTTGTCTTGGTATCTATAACTTCCACCCATTTAGAAACGTAGTCTACCGCGACAAGGATGTATAGGAAACCAAAAGACGGGGGGAAAGGACCCATGAAGTCAATACCCCAACAGTCGAATATCTCAATAATGAGTATAGGGGTAAGAGGCATCATGTCTCGTCGGGTAATGGCCCCCATCCGTTAGCACCTAATGCAAGCAGCGTTCACATCCCGAAATATTATGGGCCAATAGAGGCCTCATTGCAGAATTTTTGCGGCCGTCTTTTTCATCTAAAAGTGACCTCCACAAGCTTCCGAATGACAAAACTGGATGACTTTTGGAATCTCGTCATCCGGTACACATCGCCGGATGATTTGGTCAGCGCAATATTTAAAAAGGAAGGGATCATCGTAAAAGAACATGCGCGACCAATTAATAAACCTCTTCTTGTCTTGCGGTGTCCAATCGAGAGGGACGGCTCCCGTGACAAGGTAGTTCACTATATCCGCAAACCAGGGAAAAGAAGAGGTAGCAAAAAGTTTCTCATCCGGAAAGTATTCGTCTATAGGTATGGGATCACTAGGTACGTCGGACGAAAGCTGAGATAAGTGGTCGGCAATGACGTTTTCTACTCCTTTCTTATCTTTGATGGAGCGATTGAACTCTTGTAGGAGTAGGATCCACCTTATGAGGCACGGCTTGGCATCTTTCTTTGCGAGTAGGTATTTCAAGGACGCGTGGTCGGTGAAGCAAGTAATGGGAGAACCAATGAGATATGATCGGAATTTATCAAGGGCAAAGACTACCGCTAGCAACTCCTTCTCCGTGGTAGAGTAGTTGAGTTGAGGTCCGGCAAGGGTTCGGCTAGCGTAGTAGATGACATGAGATTGCTTATCTTTTCGCTAGCCCAAAATAGCCCCGATTGCATAATCGCTAGCATCACACATAAGCTCGAATGGCATGGACCAATCCGGAACTTGCATGATGGGAGCGGACACAAGCATGTTTTTCAATTTTTCAAAAGAGCTTTGGCATGCTTTTGTCCACTCGAATGGGGTATCCTTCATGAGTAGGTTGCTTAAGGGCCTAGCGATGGCGCTAAAGTCCTTAATGAACCTTCGATAAAACCTCGGGTGGCCCAACAAAGAGCGCACGTCCTTAAGCGATTTAGGTGGGGGAAGATCAGCTATGACATCTATCTTTGCCCTATCAACTTCTAATATTTTAGATGATACGATGTGGCCAAGAAATATTCCCTCGGTGACCATGAAATGGCATTTTTCCCAATTCAGCACTAAGTTCTTTTCCACACACCGAGCAAGTACTTTTTCCAGCTTTTCCAATCAATGATCGAAAGAGGTGCCAAAAATGCTAAAATCGTCCATGAACACTTCGAGTCCTCTCTCGACCATGTCGCTAAATAAGCTCAACATGCGCCGTTGAAAGGTCGTAGGTGCATTACACAAGCCAAATGGCATACGTTTGTAGGCAAACGTACCAAAAGGGCAAGTGAAGGTAGTCTTCTCCTGGTCAAGTACATCCACCTCAATTTGGTTATATCCGAAATAACCATCAAGGAAGCAATAGTAAGGGTGGCCCGCTACTCTTTCAAACATTTGATCAATAAATGGCAAGGGGAAATGGTATTTTCTAGTTCCCGCATTGAGTTTTCGGTAATCAATGCAAACGCGCCACCCGGTGGTGGTACGTTGGGGAACTAGCTCTCCCTTGGCATTCTCAATCACAGTCATACCCGACTTCTTCGGGACGACTTGAATGGGGCTCACCCACTTGCTATTCGAGATTGGGTAGATAATCCCGACATCCAATAGTTTGATGATCTCGGTTCTCACAACTTCTTTCATGTTTGGATTTAGTCATCTTTGCATTTCTCTAGAGGGTTTGACATCCTCTTCGATATGGATCTTGTGAGTGCAAATTAATGGACTTATCCCCTTCAAATCAGCAATACACCAACAAAAAGCACTTTGGTGCATCCTCAGAATTTTTAACAATTTACCCTCCTACCCTTCGTCTAGGCTAGAGGAGACAACAATAGGAAATGTCTCATCCTCTCCTAGGTATGCATATTTAATATGGGAGGGGGGTTTCTTTAATTCGAGGGTTGGAAATTTATCACTGGAGGGAACCATGCGTGTATCCCTCGGAGGTAACTCCTCGAATCTAGAAACCCAATTAATATCTCTCGCGTCCTCGTCCGACGCACTCTCATCGAGTAACTCACTCAACTCCCCAACCTCCCTCTCGAAGTTGGTGTACGTCCCCTCACTCTCATATCTCGCCGCTAAACAGGTCTCTAAGGCATCGCCACAGTAATTCTCCTCAAAATACTCCTCCACTATCTCATCTATGAAACTCACCGCGTGAAAATCATCTTCCTTCCCCGTATGTTGGGCTATGTGGAAGATGTTGGTTTCCAAGGTCATGTTCCCAAAAGTAAGTTGCATTCGCCCATTCTTAGTGTTGATGATTGCGTTAGCTGTAGCTAAGAATGGACACCCAAAGATGATGGGAACATGATTGCTCGAGTTGAAGGAGGGTTCCGTGTCCCAAATGACAAAATCTACCGGGAAGTAGAAAGTGTCAACTTGGACGATCACGTCCTCGACTATACCTCGTGGGATCTTCACTGTTTGATCCGCTAATTAGAGAGTGACTTTTGTGGGCTTGAGGTCCCCCAAATCAAGTTGCATATAGATCGAGTAAGGGATGATATTTACGCTTGCTCCCAGGTCAAGTAAGGCTTTTTCGATTTTATTCTCTCCAATGATGCAGGATATGGTGGGTGCACCGGGATCTTTGAATTTAGGCGGGAGTTCATTTAGTAGAATGGAGCTCACGTTTTATGCTAGAAAGACGTTCTTCTTCACCTTCATCTTTCTCTTAACTGCCAACAGGTCTTTGATGACTTTAGCATAAGCTGGAATTTGCTTGATGGGATCGAGGAAAGGTAAATTCAGCTTTACTTGCTTAAGAACTTCTAGCACGTCTTCACGTGGGTTTCCTCTTTGGGAGGGAATCAACCTTTGAGGAAATGCTGCCGCGGAGGGTGGTTTCACTATCACCTCTGGCTCACTAGCGTCTTCCTTATCACTCTCATTCAAGGGGACATCTTCGGCCTCTTTCGTACCGGGAGAAATCTCCTTGTCTTTTATCGTGTCGTGTGGGGGAGGTGATAAATGAACGACTCTCCCACTACGAAGAGTGGTCACAGCTTGACATTGCTCCTGTTGTACAGTGGAGGTGGAGCTAACACTAGTTTGACCTTGGGGAGGTCTTTGGCCTTGGGCAGGAAACTTGCCCTTCTTCTGGATACTCAACGAGGATTGTATCTTTGAAAAATTCACATTTATGTCGCCAATCAGACGATCATATTTGGCATTGGTTGCGGTCTGACTTGCGATGAATTGATTCATGGTATCCTCGAGATTTCTCCGCGGTGGCGGAATATACGCTCCTTGAGGTGGTGGTGCTTGCACATGTCCTTGCATGTGCGGAGCTTGTTGAAAGTGTTGTGGTGGAGGAGGGGCAACATGTGAAGCAGGGTTCATTACGGCATGTTGTTGCCCATAGTTAAAACCAGGATGGTTTTTCCATGAAGGGTTATATGAATTCCCATGCGGGGCACCGAAATTACCCTTAAAAACTCCTATCCCACTAACTTGCTCCTAAAGCATAACTTTGTAGGCGGGTATCGTCGGGCATTCCTCAGTTGAATGGCCCGCCTCACAAATAACACACACCCTTTCGACGGGGTTTGGTATGGATCCAGCTGGTCCTTTTCCATATATCTCGCAAAGGCCGCGAAATCCTTTCTCAAGAGTCTCCAATCGACTGTCCGTCATAGAATTTTTATCTACGTGGAATAGGCCGGACGCCGACGGAGTGGTAGTCACTTGTCGATTTTGATTTTGAGCATTGGGATCATAAGTATCCCAGGATTGGGTAGTCTCGACGACATACCTCAGGTGAAGCTCAGCATCGTGGGCATCTAAATCGATAAACGGACCACTTCCCATTGTTTCAACCAGTTGTTTGGAGTTAAGATTCAACCCATTATAAATAAAAGAGATGACTTGCACTGAATCAAATCCATGATGGGGGCATGAAGCAACTAACTCATTGAAATGTTCATAACATCGATGGAATGGCTCATTTTCAGCTTGTCTGAACGCTTGAATTTGAGTCTTTATGGAGATTGTTCGATGTGGTGGGAAGAATTTCTTGAGAAATCTCGACTGTAACTCATTCCATGATGGAATCGAGCTTGGAGGTAAAGACCATAGCCAAGTCTTAGCTTTATCTTTGACCGAGAAAGGGAAGATTTTGAGGCGAATTACCTCTTGTGTGCAGGTTTGATCATTGAGAGTATCACACACGTCCTCAAATTCCCTAATATGGAGGTATGGATTTTCAGAATCCATACCGTGGTAATGTGGTAGCATCTGGATCATCCCATTTTTGAAACGGAATTCCCGGCATTATACGGGAGTATAATGCATCCCGGAGTGACAGTACGCTCGGGATATAAGAATTCTCTAATCGGACGGTATGGGGGCTCTTCCTCACCGGCGGGTGCACTACCGTGTTGCGACATCTCTTCCTCACTTATTGACTCGGTGCTCTCACTAGGCGTGCTCAGAGTGTGTCCTAAGAAGGAAAAAGGAGTGTTATCGGAGACTGAGTGCGACGGTGTGGGAGGTGGGATCCAGAACTGTGGGGCGTTTGGAGTGTGGGGACTATCGGGATTAGACTCAACAATTGGATTTTCGTGAATGTTGGTTGGAGTATTATGGGGTGTGGGAGTGGTTTCAGAATTTTGCATTAAGCTTAGGAGAGATGATGATTATGAATCTTTTTGTGCTTTTTTAAATTTTTTTATGTTTTGGAATTTTTTTGAAATTTTTGGTCAAAGCTTTGGATTGACTCAATCTAATCCTAAGTCTACCTAATTCCCCGGCAACGGCGCCAAAAACTTGACGCGACTCAGAATGTGTCTCTAATGTGCATTCACTCTAGGCTCAAGTACAAGCCTGTCGCGTTAGTAATAAACTCGGTAAGACGGGATCGTATCCACAGGGAAAAAGGACAACGAAGTTGTGACGACGGGAAAAGGCGGAGGAACCCTAACTCTGACTCGAAGAAGAAGAAGAAAAAGAAAATGATTTTGTTTTTTGATAATGATTATGCTAAATGCAATTATGAAATTACGAAGAAATGCAACTACACTAATTTACCTAAAATGTGAATGAAAACTTGGATTAGAACTGTTGAATTAAATGATGAGAAAGATAGGACGGGAATACAATCCCCCAACCCTAGTGAACTGCAGTTATAAATCTAATCGTAAATTTAACTGATTAAATTCGACCCGAAAATTAGTACTCCTAAGCATTATGTATACGAGGTTCAAGCCCGCATCATACCTAATCTGAGGACGAGTAAATCGGTATCGCAATAGTACACTCGAATTGCATTCTAAATCATCACGGTTATCCAGAGGCAAACGAGATATAAAGACCTACAATTGTTATGTTCTTACACAATACGGTCATAATCAATCAGTAAATTCAGAGGACTAATTTTATATACATGCAATTAGCACATCCGGCTGGGTTCATGTATCCCGGCCTTAGAAAATCTAGCCTAGCATGATGAAAGTGATGAAAACAGGGATTGAGATGCAGGAATTCAAAATTACTCTAAGAAAAATCCTAATTAGATGTAGAAAAGAATTGGAAATACTCACTAAAATTACCCAAGCAATAACTGCAACAATGAATGAAATTGGAAATCCACTAATCTCTGAATCAATCTTCAATTTAAGAATTAAAACTCGGAATATTTATCTAAATTAGGGTTTCTGGAAGGAAAAGAAAAATTAACTACTTCCTATCTAAAAAATCTGTCCAAATAACAATGATAAATCGGGTTTTTATACCCTCCATGAATTTAGGAATTTCAGCTGCACTAGGACTCTCCTTAGAACAAAAAAGATTTGCAAATCTTCGAGGGCCGGACCGATCCGGGCCTTAGGCGGATCGATCTGCCATCAAGGCGGATCAGTTCTTTTATTTTTGGGGCGGACCGGTTACTTTTATTTTTTCCTTCTTCGGTTTGCTTGTGGTCCAGGGTCTTCTGGAGTTTGGCAAGGCGGACCGGTCCGGGGTAGGGGCGGACCGGTCCGGCTATTTGACTTTCTGGCTCAACTTTGACTGCTCACATCTTTTGTTCCGGGACTCCGATTGAGGTGTCGTTTCTTCCTATGTGCTTGTGAATGAGATCTCTTCAACTTCTCTTTAGGAACCTCATTCGAATTCCGAGTGGAAATTACGCTTTTGCCCTTTTGACTTTCCTTCTTTCTTCCTTGATTCTTCCGGTTTCCTTCTTCCATTTCTTGACATCAAATACCTGTAAAATCACTACGAAATACTAGACACTCGGTGTACTCATTAGGATCAGTCAGTAGAAATATTATGAGATAAAGTCAACTCAATTACGTTGTTCGAGGTGCTAAAAGTGACTAAATCAAGGGATAAATTAGGAAGAATTTACGCCTTATCAGTAGACCGTAGATAATACAGATCCAAGGGTTCTCAATCTATCTCAGATATGTGAGTAAAGAAACACAAATCCAACTGATATCTCAGCAACACGTGTAAGGCCATGATCAAGTGAAAAACGAGTGTTTTAAATTTCTAAAGAATCTCATTTTCCACCACAAAATTCTCTGCCGCTTTCCGATCCTACCCAATCAATTTTTTAGGAGAAAAGGGTAATTATAATCAACCCACAATATTATTAAAACCAACTTTTAAATGATAAAAAAATGCTTTATAAAATCCTAAAAATTATTTACCATATCCCAAAAATTATTAAAAAAATCATTTTTATGGTATTTAACACACACACTTCTAAATTATGAAGAATGCAAAAAATGAATTCAATCCTAGGTGCGGTGTTGGTATTCTACTTTTGATACTTTTAGAGGAATTTGATATGTAGTGTTTGAGGCTCTTTGGTAGATAAGGATATGACTCACTTTTGTCACTATTTCTAAACTAGATAAGTGCCTATATAATGTAAACTCAAGTGAGTCAAACATATAGGGTGCTTCAATCTCCCCCTTTAGAAATATGAGAAAAAATATCCTTTGAGTCATCAAAGACTCGTAGGGATACAAAAATATAAGAAATTCCTATTCCTATACAAAATTCTAAGTACCCCATATCCGATAAAAAAAAATTACATTACTCAACTAAGTACAAACCAATACCCTAACAATATTCTAATAACATGAGGTACTGATCTCCTGAAAATAAGATAACTAAGATCAAGATTTTTAGTTGCAGTAATCTAAATAATATCCATATGGACTCAAATCTTCTTCCCCATTTTGTCTCAAATGGACAAAAGGTCTACACAGAGATAGGAGAGAGAAATATCAAAGAAAAAATATCATCGATACATTACAATTCTACCATAACCATCCCAATTGATTTACGTAAGCATTCAAATCATATATTGTCCAAGGGTTTAGTGAATAAATCAACTAATTGTAATTCAGTAGGCAGATAATTAATCTCCAGTTCCTTTGATTCGATTAACTCGCGTATAAAATGATGTCGAATGTTAATATGTTTAGTACTAGAGTGTTAAACATGATTTTTGGAAATGTTAATCATGCTTTGATTGTCACAATAGAGATGTAATTCTTCTTCAATAATACCATAATCTCTTAACATTTATTTTACCCAAAGTAATTGAGCACATCAACTGCCTACAGCGATATATTCACATTCAGTTGTGGAAAAGAAGTGCAATTTTATTTCTTACTATTCCACCCTACCAAATTATTACCTATGTAATAACACGCTCCTAATGTACTTTTATTATCATATGAACACCCAGCCCAATTAGCATCGATGTTGCCAATTATCGTGCTAGATGGGTCATTTGTGTACCAAAGTCCTAAGTTGAGAGTTTATTTAACATATTTTATAATTCTTTTAACGTTAAGTATATGACTCTCTTTAGGATTATTTTGATAGCGGGAACAAACACAAACATCATACATAATATCAGAACAGGAGGCAATAAGGTATAAAAGACTTCCTATCATACTACGGTATAAGGTTGACTCGATGTATTTCCCATTCTCATCTTTTGATAGTTTAACCGAAGTACTCATGGGAGTCCTAGCATCTTTGGCTGTTTGTAAACCAAATTTTTTGACAATCTCCAAAGCGTATTTGGATTGTGACACAAACAAACCATCTGAGTTTTTCTTAACTTCAAGACCTAAGAAGAATTGTAACTCCCCCATAAGTGACATATGGAATTCTTTATGCATGATGTCAGAAAATGTTTTGACATCTGTTGGGGAGGTAGATCCAAAAATGATATCGTCTACGTGTACTTGGGCTATGGTAATATTTTTGCCAAAGTGTTTGACAAATAGAGTTTGATCATTCCCTGCTTGTTTAAAACCGTTGTTAAGAAGGAATGTGGATAGATGTTCATACCAAGCTGTAGGAGCTTGTTTTAACCCATAAAGATATTTCTTAAGCTGGTAGACGTGATTTGGATGATGAGGGTCAATGAACCCTTTGGGCTGTTTTACATAGGTATCTTCAGTTAAGATGCCATTAAGTTCAAAATGCCTAATATTGAGAAGTTCAGGGGTAGTTGGCCCCTAATTGTTCATCTCTGAAGTTACCATCGAGCCATGACTCTCCTAGGTGCCTCCGAGGAAATAATGGCCTAAATGTTCTGACAGACTTTGAAGGACAACGGTCTTCATTGGTTCTTATCTCTCGAGGAGTCTAGGATCTGCAGTTGGGAGGATGTTGCATGTCAATTCATGTCACAGTACAAGTACAATGAGGAATTGAAGGTTACTCGTCGTAATTTAGAACTTCTCAAATCGAACCCTGAGGAATCTGTTAGCAAATTCATGTCACAGTATCGTAAAGAATAACTTCTTACCCCTTGTTCGAGTGGCGATGGGAGGACATTACTACCCTTATTTCCAAGCCCTCGAAAATCAGGAGTAGAGATCGAAGAAATTCTTGCCAAAACAGAAGTTGAGCCTAAGAAAGTATCCGAAAAATTCACTCCCAAAAAGTACGAGAAGCTTGCCAATACCACAATTTCAACCATCAATAACATTTCTCAACCTGTGACTTCATGGGCACCAAAAAGCCACCCTAACCTAGTAAAAAAAATACACCGAGCTTCACACTCCCCTCTCTAAAGCTTACCAGGCCCTTTTAGGCTGAAATCTCATCATGTCTTTGAACCCTCATCCATTACCTAACCCACTACCTAAAAATTTCAAACCAGATACCCATTGCGAGTTTCACCAAAGTGACAACCACACCACTGATCAGTGTTTCCACCTCCGAAATATAATCCAAGGTTTGATTGATCGGGGTGTCTTTGCCCCACCAGCCAATTCTAAACCAAAAACTACACATAATTCGCTTCCAAATCATATATATTCCATTTTCCTAGAATAAGACTCAGAATTTGATCCATCTACCCAGATCATACCTAGTAAATCACCCATTATACCCATATATTCTCCTAAAAAACCCCTATAACTTTACCTAAATTTTCTCTTGCATGCAACCTATTTTTTCAATCAGGCTCTGTCAGTCCTTACTAGAACATGCATTGTTGTCCGTACCCAATCTGGAGGGAAATATATGCAATTATCACTAGTATTAAACCACCTTTTAGAGTTCAGGATGAAATTGCCCTAAAAATGACCATTGACCGCTAGAGATTCAGTACGCTATTTTTGGATGCTAAAAAATGGGCTCGAGAGTCAGATGGTTGGGTGGTACCTACCGATGAAGTCAGTTTAGATGATGTTGTCTAGATCATGGCAGACTTATTCCGATAGATTGATGAAGTTTGCAGTATGTTCGAACTACTTGATGATTTGAAACTACAAGGACGCCTAGTCCCTTCACTTTTACATCTCCCCGCTGAGTGGGAGGATCTATACGAATAGGCCGTTGAGGTTATGGAGTGTATTGACTTCTCATGGATATATAATATTGTTTCCATTAGATGGGGTACGAATTCGATAGTTCAAATGAAGAGTGAAGCCCGGAAAAAACTAGCCCAATAGTCAGCATATGTGGAATAATATCGTTTAAGGAGATGCTAGGAGAAATCAACAAAGTGGCGGAACAACCCAAGATAGATGAGGATATAGGGTTTTTATTTTTCCCCTCTTCTGTGAACCATATGACTAGATCAGGGAGGCATTACTAGGTTCCAAACCCATACTCATCAGTGATCGATAAAGGAAAAGGTGTTGAGAATCTTCCTATGTTAAAAATGACCCTCGAGGAGAACAAGATCCTCAATCAGTTAAAGAAAACCCAAGATAACATCACTCTGTGGGGACTCTTTCTACCTTCCTAGCTGCACCGGAATGCCTTTTGATCAAACTTCTTATCAAACTCACAATCCCTCATTCCACCATGCCAGAAGAAGCAGTGAATCTGGTCGGATCTCTAACCTCTACTAGAATGCTTTCCTTCTCCGAAGAAGAAATCCCTAAGATTGGTCCAAATCACAACTATGCTCTCAATATATCTGTCTAAGTCATGGGGAAGACCATCCCACTTTCTCTTATCGAGAATGGACATGCTCTTAATGTTTGCACATTAAGAAACCTTAATTTCTTGGGACTGAAAGTGAGCAACCTTGCTCCAATCTCTGTTGCGGTGCGCGCTTATGATAATACTCGTCGAGAAGCGATGGGATCCATAAAACAACTGTTCTTGTTTGCCTATCATTGTTGGTCGGCATCCCTAGTGTTGGTCGGCATTCCTAAAGTTGGTTGGTATTCCATCTTTAATGACTAGGATTAATCCCCCACTGTATAACACGTGTCAGTATCTGAATGGTCCATGTAGATGAACAATTTTTGGTATCAATAACAATAATGAAATCTTTCATTGGTCATAACATTGTCGTGTATTTTATTTTTTTCATCGAAGACAAATTATTTTGGTAATTCAATTATATCCAATTAGTTAGGTTTTTACTTGAAATTAAAATAAATAAGGGATTTTGAGTAATTTAAAAGATCAACTTACCAAGGCTATCTCAATATAGAAATTTCAAATTTTAATGGTATGAGACCATCAAAGTGTCACTCCCATTGAAATTTGTCATTCAACTTTAAAGTTTTATGGGATAAGGTTGTATTTTTAAGATATCACATTCAAGAACCAACCCAAAGAGGATGTTTGTGTATACTTTAACGTTCTTCTCATTATATTTTTTTGTGCTTCCATTACCTGTTTACCCCTATACTTCTAACATTCTTCTCATTAGGCTTGTAAACAGATCAGATTCAGACCGGATCAGGCAAATCAAAATCTATATCCGTTTATATTAAACGGATTCGGATCCGATTCGTTTATTGATCGGATCGTATCAGGAAAATTCAAATCCATAACCGTTTATGTTAAACGGATTCGGATCAGATCCGATTATTCGTTTATGTTAAACTTGATTTGCAACATTTTATTTCTAACTCTTATTTCATAAATTAATTTTGCAAATGTTCTAAAAAAATAAATAGTGAAATAAAGAACTATTATAATAAATATTTAAAATATTACTAAATACAACATATATTAATTAAAAATAATATATATATTAGAAATATTAATCAGATCGAATTGTTAACGGATCGGAGAATATGAATCCAAATCCACTCCATTTAATAAATAAATAATTAAGTAATCAAATAATCAAATTCTAGACATGATTCATATCTCCTTAAATAAATCGAATTCAAATTTAAATAAAATGCAATCAAATGACAATCCTACTTCTTATTATATTTTTTATACTTTTAAGGCTCTTCTCATTATACTTTTTGAGTTGCATGTGGCACACAACTATATACGTCCCAACAACAGCAGAGCACACGTGTAGTATGCCCTATACCCACACGAGCAGTTTGCGTGGGTTCTCTTTTTGCTAGATCTGGTCAAAGGTCAATCATCGATTAACTCTGGGAAGAATCCACTTATCATTTAGTTGTGTTATTCTGAAATCCAATGATTTCCTTGATCCACTTTTTACCGGTTGTCGGTGAGTGTGCCTTACGTGGAGGAATGTACGGAGGCCATCGCAGCCGTTGATTGGGAGTAGAGAAAAATGAAGGGATACCCACACGTGCATTTGTCCATGTGCAACAGTCATCAAGAAAAGGTTGGTGTCGGCCAGCTTTGCCTGTATATCCGTTGGCCACACGAATACGCCCCCATGTGACCCGGCTGAGCTGGTTACCATGTGGTTAACCGTTTAAGATGTTTATTCCTTCAGAATCCGTATTGGAGTTAAGCAATCATTTTAAAACTCTTGTTGTTTGTTGGTTGCACGTGTGCTCATTACCTCATCCATAATTTAAATTCTAAATAGGTTCATCTCAGTATAACTTTCTAATATGATCGATTAAAATATGAGTAATATTGTTGATGTAAAAAACTAGATCGCTCTAATTTTTCAATCACAGATAAATAAATAAGACAAAGATTTTTAAAGTGGTTCGGCTAGGAATAAAGCCTACGTCCACTGTTATGTTATTGCTGAGTGTTTGTGGAATTCTTGATTACAAGTTCTCTCAAGAAATTCCGGTCCCTTTGAATGAGGGAGATACAATGTATTTATAGCCTTGAGGCTGTACATGAAAGGTCCAATACATTAAATGATTTACATATGAAAGGGTAATACATTTAATGCAACGTGTGCGTCAAGAATACAATGGATAGTCGAACAGTTGTCCGTCTGATAATTAATGATACGGCCGAGATGCAGTTCGGACCGCCTTAGTTGATTGTTGATCAAAAGTTCCTCGGAGTAGTTAGAGTACCTCGGTGCATTGGAGTTCCTCGGTGTGATAGAGTTCCTCGGTGTATTCTTGTTGCTCGGAAAGAAACATGGCTGGTCGGGAAATGATCTTCCTCGCTGCTATTGTGCCACGTAGATTGACACGTGTCTTCGTGTTATTCGTCCATATCAGCATATTAATTTTGGTATCAACAGAAGCCTCCAATGTTTCATATTTCGAACTTTGAGGAGTATGGAACATTCTTTCTCGGTATATGGCAATATTAAATGTCCTTCCTGGGTTTCAGGAACACTGTATTCAAATTTCCTTCTTATTTCGCAGTTTCCGCCTTTTTTTTATAAACGCTTCGATCTTCGTGCAATTTTTGTCCTTTTAGCCGCCGGAAGTTTAGTAATTTCTTTTTGGTAATCATTTCTTTCGCCGCTTCCCAATGCAAAGTATTTAAACTTCTTTGGTAACCATACCGTCGTCTACGTTTTTCATTCTCTGCATTCAAGCTTTCTCTTCTCTTCTTCTCTTGTGCGTTCATCTTTGTTTCCGTTCGTTGTCAACACATCTCCTTTCTTTCTGTAAGATCTTCTTTCTTTCTTCTGTATCTCTTTTATTCAATATGGTTTATATTGTGGAATCTGTTGAGAAATTCCGTTCTGATTTTTCCATTCCCTCGTGGGTAACTCTAGAGGTTCTTTCTGAGCCTTTAGATTATTTTCGATTGGCTGAGGGACATTGGTTCCCCAGTCTTTTTGTTGCTGAATGCGGTTTTTCCTTTCCACCAAACCCATTATGCCTTGAGTTTTGTCAATATTTTGATCTTGTTCCTGCAAAAATAGCCCTCAATTCATGGAGAATAATTAACGGGGTGCACAAATTAAATCTAACTCATGGGACTCGTATTGGGATCCCTGAAATTATGTTTTGTTATAAATGGGCCGTTCTAGATAATATTTATTATTTGAAAACTAGGTATTTGAATAGGGCTCTTGTAGTTAATCTCCCTGACTCAAATAGGGATTATTTTGAGCATGGGTTGGTCATAAAAAATTGGCAACATGCGCCTTTATCTGGGAATGAAGTATACAACGGTCCCAGATGTCCCCCATACGGCAATGGGATAGGTTTATTTTTCGTTTTATTTTACTTATGAAATTATGCTTTCATCCTGTTTGACAAAATGTATGACTGATATTCTATTATGTATTTGTTTGCAGTTGATAGCAAAAGAAAAACTCCAAAAGAATCAGAAGTGAATATCAAGCATTTGAAACTTATCTGGAATTTGCATAAGACCATTGCTGACGAGCATATTAGATCTGCTTCATATTTACTACAGTATAAGAGTTACACAACCTCTTATACTGCTCGCCCTGTTGAACCAGCTTCAACACCAGAAAGTTCATCTTCAGATTCTCATATCCCCCTATCTCAGAGAATGGGCAAGAAAAGAGCTCCTCCTGCTCTATTTGGTGACACTTCTTCTGCTGTTGGAGCCCAGAAAGGCAAAATTGATGTCCCGGAGGGGACTAAAAAAGTAGATGCTGGTTCCTCCAAAATTGCCGAGAAGCCTCCAGTGGCCCCGAGCAAGAAAAATGCTCCTGCTGATGTAATTGTCATCTCTCCGACCAAGACTTCTTCATTGGTTGATGCTGCTGACCGTCCTTTGAAGAGATTGAGGAAATCATCCTCAGTTAATCTTGCTGGGACTGCATCTTCTCTACCCGCTGGTGGTAGTAGTGTTTCAAACATCCTTCTTCCGAGTTCTTCAACGAACTCAGTTATACCCGAGGTTCTCGGGGTTGATGAAAAAATTCCTAGGGATACACTGACGTCCCTAGCTGCTCGCCATCTTTCTTCAGTAAATTTCTCATACCTTTGATCTTTCTCTCTTTTTCTTGAATGCTTGCATTTGTGTTGACTCTATTGTTTTTCTTATCTTTCAGCTGGTGAACTGCTTCAATACCATCGTGAAGAAAGATCAAGTTATTAAAGCTTCCACTTCCTCGTCCGATGTTGACGATGCTTTGTTGGGTTTAACCCAATCTGTGAAGGAATCTCACCAACAGTACATCGAGGAGAAAATTGTTTGGGAGAAAAAATTGGCTGTGGCTGAGGCTGATAAGATGAAGATGGCTGAAACCTCCAAGAATTTGGAGGAGAAAATTAAAGATTTGGAAGTTAAACATCAGGAATCTGATGATAAATTGAAGAAGGCAGAAGAAGAAATATCTACTCTGCGAGATATTAAGGTTAAGAAAGAGGAACTGGAGGTGAAGCTCTCCTCGGAGAAATCGAGGAGAAAAGTTGCAATCAAGAAACATTTCAGTGTTGGTTGGGAGAAAGGATGGGAGAGAGGGATAGCTGCAATGACGTCCCAAGTCCAATATGGGGAGTTTAAATACTTCTATGATGGTTGGGTAGCTGCTCTGCAAGAGCTAAAAGTCCAAGATGATTCTGAGCTATTCCAACGGCATCTCCCTGGTCCTCCTCCACCAATTGTGGAAGAAGAAGAAGATGAACCTGCTTCAGATGAATCTTCCATGGCTATGGGCGATCAAATTTCTGCCTCTCAACCATCTGCCACCGAGGACATTTCCTCCATGCCTCCTCTTCCCGAGAAGACTTCTATCGATCAAGCTGTAGTTATCACCGAGCAACCGAGCTCCTCGTCCCAGCCTCCCGAGAAAGTCTTGGGGGACAAGGAAAAGGTGTGAAGTTGTTCGGCAGCCTTTTTGTATTTCCTTGTAATCGAACGATGTAACTTTTTGATGATCTAATAAAATATATCTTTGCTCATCTCTGTTGTTGATAACTTGTTTTTGTTGATTGTTGTCTTTTTCTTGTCATTAGTTTGTTGCTAGAATGGAATTGATCTCTTCTCATGATACCGAGCTGATGCAGCAATGCCATCAATATTATAAGGCTGGTCATACAGATCTTAGTACATCGGAAATTGTTGATATCCTTGGTCATGGTGCTTCAGAGCAGGCTATTGAAGCTTATCAATACTTGAAAGCTTTACTCGACCGAGCAGTGGCCAACAATGTCGCTTACTATCAGTTGATTGAAGAGCTTCATGGTTCCTTAAAGGATCTTCAAAATCAACATAACGAATCAATGGCTTTGTTACATGAAGATTATGAAAATAGATACCAGCAGCTCTCTTCAGAAACAGGCCACAAGAAAATCATTGCTGGGTATGACGTCAGGGAGAGGACCCTAAAAGGTGAAATTGAAGCCTGTAGACAAATCGCTGAGATCCTGGAGCAAGAAAATAACAATTTGCAGAAGAAATTAGCTCAGTATGAATCTGCTGCTTCATCCTCTACTGCATTAATACCAGTCACTGATGAAGGCTTCTCGTTCTTAGAAGTCGAAAATGCCAAACTGAGGCAAGAGCTGGAGGACTTAAGAAGATCTGCTATTTCTGGAACTGCTCGGGGACGAGGAAGAGGTTCTCGGGGGCGAGGAAGAGTCAGCCAAAATGTTGAGGAAGCTCGCACTCAGTCTACTCTGGAAACTCAAGCATTCCAGTTGAAAGTAAAAGACCGTGCTCTGACTGAAATGTCCAATAAAAATCTGTCTCTGGAAGATCAGCTGGCATCAACGAAATCTGCCTTGCATAACAAAGATCTCTTTGCCAAAAGCCTTCATGAACAATTGGATAGATTAACCTTCCAATTCCATAAACAGCCAAGAGAATTCTGGATGGCAGGATACAATGATGCTCTCGTTCATCTGGATGCTCGCATTGAACATGCTAATAATGAAGGTTACAAGCAAGGATGGTTAAATGCATTGGGTGTATTAAAGTTGGAGCAAGGGCATTTTTTATGGGACTATCATGCTCCATCACTATTAGACCTGCCTGTACCACCTTTCAAATTGGATATGGCATGGATTCCAGCTCGCTCCATTCCTCGCAGTCTAATTTCGAAATATCTTGGTGATTATAGCCTTCACTCCCAAGTTGAATTATCTCGTCCTAAGCATCTTTTGGATACACCTTCTGTTATGAACGTCAGAATGCTCAGAGATGTTAATTTCATCAATTCTCCCCTTTGCCTAGAAGACCCTCCTGCCGGCGAGGAACCTGTTTCTAAAGCACAGGGTAAAAAACCAATAGAATAGTAATGTCCATGTAACAATTTTGTAATTTGTAATTTATTCTAGATTAATGAAAAGATTTTCATTTTCTGTTTGCCAATTTTGTTTTATCAAGCACATTTATATTTGTACATATGTATCTATGTATCTATTAAACAGCTAACAGTATTATTGTTCAATAAGCAACTTAATAAAAGGTTACAAATATTAGTAATGTTTCTCGATCACTTAATAATAAAGTAATGAGAAAATGTTCAAACTGTTTCCAACCAACCAAGGTGGGTGAATAATGTTTGTCGACCAAATACAGCTCCGACGAGCTATACTTGGTTTGATTATAAAATTGCGTCCGACCAACTAAGATCAATAAGTTGTCCTCGTCGACCAACTACAGTTATTGGGTTTTTATCCCCGACCAACTATACTTGGTGTATTTTTTGAACATTTTGTTCTTCAAAGAACTCATTGTAACAATATTACCTCCCGACCAACATAAGTTGTAATATGAGAGTATATTTTTATCTTACCAACCGTGGTTGATCCTGCTGGTGTACACTTTTTGGCTCCTTAAAGCTTTTGGCTCCTTAGAGCATTTTTTGGCTCCGTAGAGCATATCCTCCTAACCAAAGGAGGTTGGCTACTTATAGCACTTTTTGCTCAATAGAGCTGTCCTCCTAACCAAAGGAGGTTGGCTCCTTAGAGCACTTTTGCTCCGAAGAGCTGTCCTCCTAACCAAAGGAGGTTGGCTCCTTAGAGCACTTTTGCTCCGAAGAGCTGCATTTGTTGGCTCCTTAGAGCACTTTTGCTCCGAAGAGCTGTCCTCCTAACCAAAGGAGGTTGGCTCCTTAGAGCACTTTCGTTGTATAGTGTATTACACTAGTATTCCCCGAAAAACTTTCATCAAAAGGAAAACTGGTGAAACATCTTTGTTTTATTCATAATGAGAGAAATGCTTTACATTGGACATCATTGATAATACTTGCGCAGGTGTTCAGCATTCCATGCATTTTTAAATTCTTCTCCTTCTAGAGTTGCTATTCTGTAAGTTCCTGGTCGAACAACCTCTGTAACTCGGTAAGGTCCATGCCAGTTTGCTTCTAGTTTATTCTGCTTCTGAATGACCTTCTTTAGCACATAATCCCCTTCTTTTAAATCACATTTCTTTACCCTCTTGTTGTAAAACAGAGCTGTTCGTTGTTGATAAGCTGCATTCCTAATGGTTGCCTCTTCTCTGACTTCCTCGAGCATATCTAAATCCATCCTTCTCATCAAATCACTGATCGGAGAATTGAAATTTAACACCCTATGTGTTGGTAGGCCCAACTCGGCAGGTATCACAGCCTCACCTCCAAATGCTAGCATATATGGTGATTCTCCTGTTGCTGCTCGGGGAGTTGTTCGATAAGCCCACAAAACTGACTGTAGCTCATTAATCCAATTTGCTTTAGCCTCACTTAACCTCTTTTTCAACCCATTTAGTAATGTTCTGTTCGTCACTTCAGTCTGCCCATTGCTTTGGGGATGGCCTGGTGCTGAATGAAACTTCAAGACGTTTGACTGATGACAATAGGCAGCAAATTCTTCATTATCAAATTGTGTTCCATGGTCTGTGATGAAAGCGTGGGGGAGACCATATCGACAAATGATATTCTTCCATATGAACTGATACACCTTCTCGTACGTCATATCAATTAGTGGTTCAGCTTCCACCCACTTAGTAAAATAGTCTACTGCCACGACGAGATACTTGAACCTTCCTCGGGTCGTCGGCAGTGGTCCAACCAGATCAATCCCCCACATGGCAAATGGCCAAGGTGATGTTATAGGTGTCAACAATGCCTGTGGAGTTCTTCGGATGGAAGAAAAACGTTGGCACTTGTCACACTTCTTAGCATAAGCTATACAATCATCTCTCATCGTCGGCCAATAGTATCCCTGTGTCATCACCCTTTGCAGTAGGGTCCGACCTGCTACATGAGCTCCACAAGATCCTTCATGGATTTCTTCAATCAATTCTTTGACTTCTGATGGATGCACACATCTCTGCAAACCTGCCATAATTCCTCGTCTATACAAAACACCATTAGTTAACACATACCGAGCAACTTTATACTTCAATTTCTTGGCAGCTAGTTTGTCCTCCGGTAGTACTCCTTCTTCAATGTATGCTCTGATAGGATCCATCCAAGATGGTCCTAAATCAAGGGTAATAATCTTCATCGTCAGATCTTCTTCTATGCTCCGACTTTCTAATACTTCAATTGGTATTGTTCTTCGCAGCTCGGTGCGCGTAGCTGACGCTAGTCGAGCCAATGCGTCTGCTCTGGCATTCTCCATTCTCGGTATCCTCACCAATTGAATAGCATCAAATTCTTTCAATAATTCCATCACTTTTGCATGGTACTTCACCATTAACTCTCCCTTCACTGCATATATTCCCATCATTTGATTCACAATTAACTGAGAATCACTGAAAACAATTACCTGACGTGCCTCCATAACTTTCGCCAAATGAAAACCTGCTATCATAGCCTCATATTCAGCTTCATTATTGGAAGCTTTGAATTGGAATCTCAAGGCGTACTCCATGTCAATATCATCTGGAGAATTTAAAACAATCCCTGCTCCACAACCAGCGGTGCAAGATGATCCATCTACATATAATCTCCATGTATGTAACTCGTCTTCAAATTTCTTATCTGTTAGAGTTCCTCGGTGAAATATCATCTGTTTTCTTTCATCATCCCCGGGTATCCTTCGTTCCTCGTCGATCATTTGTTCGTGCCCTTCCACCAATCGGAGTTGGTCGGTATTTAAATATGATGATTTTTCTACATCCACAAGTCCTTTTACCAACCTTGGTTGGTTTGGATCTGTGTCTGTCGATCCTGTATCGTCCACAGGTAGGTCAGCAAGCATCTTTTGCTCCTCGGGGGTATCAGGGTATGTGAACTCTGCTATAAAATCTGCCACGGCTTGCCCTTTCAACGATGATCTGGGTTCATACACAATATCATATTCACCGAGTTCTATTGCCCAATACATCAATCTTCCTGATTTTTCTGGCTTGTGAAGGGCTTGTCTTAACGGCATGTCGGTATACACAATGATGGTATGGGCCTGGAAGTATGGTCTCATTCTTCTACTTGCTTCAATTAATGCCAGTGCCAATTTTTCCAGCTTTGGGTATCTGATTTCCGCACCTCGAAAGGCCTTGCTTGTATAATAAATTGGCTTCTGGACTCCATTCTCCAATCTGATCAACGCCGAGCTAACTGCATTTTCTGATACTGCCAAATACAAGTACAGCTTCTCTCCATTTATTGGCCTAGACAACAATGGTGGGGCTCCCAAATACTTCTTCAGATCTTGAAAGGCTTTCTCACATTCATCAGTCCACTCAAAACTTTTTCGTAGCGTTTTGAAGAATGGGAGGCATTTATCAGTTGCTCGGGATACAAATCTGTTGAGTGCTGCAACTCGTCCGGTAAGACTTTGCACTTCTTTCTTCGTCGTCGGGGATCGCAGCCCTAAAAGAGCTTTGATCTTTTCTGGATTTGCCTCAATACCTCGTTGGTTGACGATGTATCCGAGGAACATTCCTTCTCGTACTCCAAAGGTACATTTCGTCGGGTTAAGCTTCATCTGGTATTTATCCAGTTGATCAAAAGTTTGACTCAAGTCAACCAAATGATCTGCAGCTCTCTTGCTTTTGGTGAGCATGTCGTCGACATAGACCTCCATATTGCGGCTGATTTGTTCGGTGAATACCTTGTTCATCAACCGCTGATATGTTGCACCTGCATTTTTTAAACCAAAAGGCATAACGTTATAACAATAAGTTCCCCTTGGGGTAATAAAAGAAGTACTTTCCCTGTCTTCAGGCTTCATTTTGATTTGGTTGTAGCCAGAATAAGCATCCATGAAGCTGAGTAGCTCGTGTCCCGAAGTAGCATCCACTAGTTGATCAATTCTGGGCAATGGAAAATGATCTTTTGGACATGCTTTGTTGAGATCAGTAAAATCAACACACATTCTCCACTTGTTGTTCTTCTTCTTTACCATCACCACATTCGCCAACCAATCTGGATATTTCACGTCTTCAATAAATTGGGCTTTCTGGAGTTTCTCGACCTCCTCTTGTATGGCCTGATTCTTCTCGGGACTAAACACTCTTCTTCTTTGCTTTACAGGTTTGATCTCCTTATTCACATTGAGTTCATGACATAAGAAGTTTGGATCTATTCCTGGCATGTCTTCATGACTCCAAGCAAAAGTATTCTTCCTGTTTCTCAAGAAAGTTATCAACTCCTGTTTTATTGAAAAATCCAACGACGACCCTATCTGAGTTATTCGCTCAGGATGCTCGTCGTCCAGGATAACAATTTCTGTAGATTCCACAACCTGTCCTTTAACGAGTTGAGATTCATCCCTAGGGTCAAGAGTTTCAATTTCTGTGCTTTCCTCCACTTGGTAAGTAGTAGTCTTTTTCTGTAACTCTTCAAGTTCCTCTTGCTCGACCGACGAATAATAGCATTCCCGAGCTACTTTTTGATCACCTTTCATAATTCCTACTCCAAAATTCGTTGGGAATTTCAAACATTGATGAACTGTAGATGGAACTGCTTCGAACTTCTTCAATCCAACTCTTCCCATGATGATGTTGTAGGCGGACTGCACATTCTTATCCATTACAAAAAAGCGTATTCTTTCCGTTCGACAAGCAGGCCAAGTTCCAATGAGTATATCCAACTTGATCGTCCCAAGTGGAAAAACTTTCTCGCCAGCAAAACCCAGAAGGGGTCTGTGATAAGGTTCTAACTGAGATAATTTTAAATTCAAGCTATCAAAGCATGAATAATACATGATGTCTGCCGAACTACCATTGTCTACTAACACCCTTGAAATGACCACATCCTTCATCCTCATTTTGATCACCAGCGGATCATCATGAGGGTAGAGAACACCTGCCAGGTCGTTTTTTGAAAAACCAATCACTAGCTTCTCTTTGTTTACTTTCCTCGGACGATCATCCTCGGCCAGGTTTATTCGCTGAATATATGAACAAGCTTGAGCCTCTCCGAGATAAGCTTTTCTTTCTGCAGTAAGGTCTCCTCCTCCTGCATCTCCTCCTGTAATAACATTACAATCAAATGACCCAAAACGTATGGAAAATACCTCTCGTTCAGGTTTCCTTGGCTTCTTGGGAAGATCGGGGTCATCATCTGGATCCTCTTCATGGTCCCTCCTCTTTTTCTCCTCTGCACGACGAGGAGATCTAGATCTTTCTCTAGTTCTATCATCATTCTTCCTCTCACTCCTGCGATCTACGTACTTTGATAATTTTCCTCTTCGGATGAGTGTTTCAATCTCGTTCTGAAGGGCTATACAATTTTTGGTCATATGGCCATGATCTTTGTGAAATTCGCAATATTTGGTCTTATTCCTCATGTCGGGATCTGTCTTCAGTTTCTCTGGCCATTTGATTTCCTCGCTATTCCTGATTTCTTCCAAAACATGATTAATACCCACTTTCAATGGAGTATAATTATCATACTTCTTTAGAGCTTCCAACTTCATCCTGTTATTCTTGGAATGTTTGTCACCACCATTACCTTTCTGATCTTTCTTCTTAGAATTGTCGACCTCCACTTTAACTTCTTTATCCATATTCTTCTTCGCAGCCATAGCCTCCTCGGCATTCATGATTTTGGCCGCCTTTGCCATCAATTCCGACATATTTTTAGGTGGATCTTTGGCCAAAGTGTAGTACAGCTTGTTAGGCAGCAAACCACTCATCAGAGCAGTGATTGCTGTCTTTTCTTCATAATCTATGACTTCCAACTTTTCGTTATTGAAACGAGTTATGTAATCTCTAGTACTTTCACCTGATTTCTGTCTAACACTTAGCAAGTGTTCTACTCGCTTTACCGGCTTTGCTCCAAAACAAAAATTGCCAATAAACAACTCGGCCAACTGAACAAAAGTTGAAATCTTACCCCGAGGAAGATTATTATACCATATATGTGCAGATCCAGTAAGAGTTCCCGAGAATGCTCTACACCTCATCTCGTCGGGAACAGCGTAGATATCTGCAGCAGCTTGGTATTGTTCTATATGAAGTACGGGATCTGTCTTTCCATCGTACTTGGGAGTCACTACGGGTGCTTTGAATTTCGACGGCGTAGGGAAATCCACAATGGCTTGCACAAAAGGTGTTCCTTGAACAAAAGTTCTCTGTAAGGGATTTCTTGCCTTAGCCATTTCTCCCAGTCTATCCTCCAATCGTTGAATGGAACCTTTCCATGCTTCATTTCCTTCCTCGGGCCGTTTAGTCCGAGCAACTGATTGCTCTGACGTAGCTTCCTGAGATTTATCTCGACGAGTGGTTGGTCGCGATTGCGCAGATCCTTCTCTTAATCCTGATGGCGGTCGAAAACTTCTTGATGGAGCCCTAGGTGGATTCATGTTCCTCCTTGGTCCTAACCGACTGAAAGGAGATACTCTACTTAACCTCTCCAAAGCGCTAGTTCTCTCCGGAGAGAGAGTGATACGTTGATCTGTATCCGAAGCCCGTATTGATGAAGTTCGCCCAGGTTGATAAGAAAAATCATTAGACTCCTCATTGCGATATGACCCAGTGCGTCTAGATTGCGATTGCCTATGATCACTTCTTTGCCCTGAATAGGTAGGTGCACCGCCCTGAAGAGTTTGAATGAGTTGCCTCATGGATTCTTGCATGGCGGTTTGTCCTTGAGCCAGATTCGTTATAATCCCAGCCAGATCTGGGGATGCAGATGGATTTGGAAGATTTCCAGTATTTCCAACATTTCGATTACTGGATTCTGGATTATCAGCCATTGGTGATAAATGATTTTTATGAAAAACGATAATAACAGTCGTTTTCCCACAGACGGCGCCAATCTGTTGATGTAAAAAACTAGATCGCTCTAATTTTTCAATCACAGATAAATAAATAAGACAAAGATTTTTAAAGTGGTTCGGCTAGGAATAAAGCCTACGTCCACTGTTATGTTATTGCTGAGTGTTTGTGGAATTCTTGATTACAAGTTCTCTCAAGAAATTCCGGTCCCTTTGAATGAGGGAGATACAATGTATTTATAGCCTTGAGGCTGTACATGAAAGGTCCAATACATTAAATGATTTACATATGAAAGGGTAATACATTTAATGCAACGTGTGCGTCAAGAATACAATGGATAGTCGAACAGTTGTCCGTCTGATAATTAATGATACGGCCGAGATGCAGTTCGGACCGCCTTAGTTGATTGTTGATCAAAAGTTCCTCGGAGTAGTTAGAGTACCTCGGTGCATTGGAGTTCCTCGGTGTGATAGAGTTCCTCGGTGTATTCTTGTTGCTCGGAAAGAAACATGGCTGGTCGGGAAATGATCTTCCTCGCTGCTATTGTGCCACGTAGATTGACACGTGTCTTCGTGTTATTCGTCCATATCAGCATATTAATTTTGGTATCAACAGAAGCCTCCAATGTTTCATATTTCGAACTTTGAGGAGTATGGAACATTCTTTCTCGGTATATGGCAATATTAAATGTCCTTCCTGGGTTTCAGGAACACTGTATTCAAATTTCCTTCTTATTTCGCAGTTTCCGCCTTTTTTTTATAAACGCTTCGATCTTCGTGCAATTTTTGTCCTTTTAGCCGCCGGAAGTTTAGTAATTTCTTTTTGGTAATCATTTCTTTCGCCGCTTCCCAATGCAAAGTATTTAAACTTCTTTGGTAACCATACCGTCGTCTACGTTTTTCATTCTCTGCATTCAAGCTTTCTCTTCTCTTCTTCTCTTGTGCGTTCATCTTTGTTTCCGTTCGTTGTCAACACATCTCCTTTCTTTCTGTAAGATCTTCTTTCTTTCTTCTGTATCTCTTTTATTCAATATGGTTTATATTGTGGAATCTGTTGAGAAATTCCGTTCTGATTTTTCCATTCCCTCGTGGGTAACTCTAGAGGTTCTTTCTGAGCCTTTAGATTATTTTCGATTGGCTGAGGGACATTGGTTCCCCAGTCTTTTTGTTGCTGAATGCGGTTTTTCCTTTCCACCAAACCCATTATGCCTTGAGTTTTGTCAATATTTTGATCTTGTTCCTGCAAAAATAGCCCCCAATTCATGGAGAATAATTAACGGGGTGCACAAATTAAATCTAACTCATGGGACTCGTATTGGGATCCCTGAAATTATGTTTTGTTATAAATGGGCCGTTCTAGATAATATTTATTATTTGAAAACTAGGTATTTGAATAGGGCTCTTGTAGTTAATCTCCCTGACTCAAATAGGGATTATTTTGAGCATGGGTTGGTCATAAAAAATTGGCAACATGCGCCTTTATCTGGGAATGAAGTATACAACGGTCCCAGATGTCCCCCATACGGCAATGGGATAGGTTTATTTTTCGTTTTATTTTACTTATGAAATTATGCTTTCATCCTGTTTGACAAAATGTATGACTGATATTCTATTATGTATTTGTTTGCAGTTGATAGCAAAAGAAAAACTCCAAAAGAATCAGAAGTGAATATCAAGCATTTGAAACTTATCTGGAATTTGCATAAGACCATTGCTGACGAGCATATTAGATCTGCTTCATATTTACTACAGTATAAGAGTTACACAACCTCTTATACTGCTCGCCCTGTTGAACCAGCTTCAACACCAGAAAGTTCATCTTCAGATTCTCATATCCCCCTATCTCAGAGAATGGGCAAGAAAAGAGCTCCTCCTGCTCTATTTGGTGACACTTCTTCTGCTGTTGGAGCCCAGAAAGGCAAAATTGATGTCCCGGAGGGGACTAAAAAAGTAGATGCTGGTTCCTCCAAAATTGCCGAGAAGCCTCCAGTGGCCCCGAGCAAGAAAAATGCTCCTGCTGATGTAATTGTCATCTCTCCGACCAAGACTTCTTCATTGGTTGATGCTGCTGACCGTCCTTTGAAGAGATTGAGGAAATCATCCTCAGTTAATCTTGCTGGGACTGCATCTTCTCTACCCGCTGGTGGTAGTAGTGTTTCAAACATCCTTCTTCCGAGTTCTTCAACGAACTCAGTTATACCCGAGGTTCTCGGGGTTGATGAAAAAATTCCTAGGGATACACTGACGTCCCTAGCTGCTCGCCATCTTTCTTCAGTAAATTTCTCATACCTTTGATCTTTCTCTCTTTTTCTTGAATGCTTGCATTTGTGTTGACTCTATTGTTTTTCTTATCTTTCAGCTGGTGAACTGCTTCAATACCATCGTGAAGAAAGATCAAGTTATTAAAGCTTCCACTTCCTCGTCCGATGTTGACGATGCTTTGTTGGGTTTAACCCAATCTGTGAAGGAATCTCACCAACAGTACATCGAGGAGAAAATTGTTTGGGAGAAAAAATTGGCTGTGGCTGAGGCTGATAAGATGAAGATGGCTGAAACCTCCAAGAATTTGGAGGAGAAAATTAAAGATTTGGAAGTTAAACATCAGGAATCTGATGATAAATTGAAGAAGGCAGAAGAAGAAATATCTACTCTGCGAGATATTAAGGTTAAGAAAGAGGAACTGGAGGTGAAGCTCTCCTCGGAGAAATCGAGGAGAAAAGTTGCAATCAAGAAACATTTCAGTGTTGGTTGGGAGAAAGGATGGGAGAGAGGGATAGCTGCAATGACGTCCCAAGTCCAATATGGGGAGTTTAAACACTTCTATGATGGTTGGGTAGCTGCTCTGCAAGAGCTAAAAGTCCAAGATGATTCTGAGCTATTCCAACGGCATCTCCCTGGTCCTCCTCCACCAATTGTGGAAGAAGAAGAAGATGAACCTGCTTCAGATGAATCTTCCATGGCTATGGGCGATCAAATTTCTGCCTCTCAACCATCTGCCACCGAGGACATTTCCTCCATGCCTCCTCTTCCCGAGAAGACTTCTATCGATCAAGCTGTAGTTATCACCGAGCAACCGAGCTCCTCGTCCCAGCCTCCCGAGAAAGTCTTGGGGGACAAGGAAAAGGTGTGAAGTTGTTCGGCAGCCTTTTTGTATTTCCTTGTAATCGAACGATGTAACTTTTTGATGATCTAATAAAATATATCTTTGCTCATCTCTGTTGTTGATAACTTGTTTTTGTTGATTGTTGTCTTTTTCTTGTCATTAGTTTGTTGCTAGAATGGAATTGATCTCTTCTCATGATACCGAGCTGATGCAGCAATGCCATCAATATTATAAGGCTGGTCATACAGATCTTAGTACATCGGAAATTGTTGATATCCTTGGTCATGGTGCTTCAGAGCAGGCTATTGAAGCTTATCAATACTTGAAAGCTTTACTCGACCGAGCAGTGGCCAACAATGTCGCTTACTATCAGTTGATTGAAGAGCTTCATGGTTCCTTAAAGGATCTTCAAAATCAACATAACGAATCAATGGCTTTGTTACATGAAGATTATGAAAATAGATACCAGCAGCTCTCTTCAGAAACAGGCCACAAGAAAATCATTGCTGGGTATGACGTCAGGGAGAGGACCCTAAAAGGTGAAATTGAAGCCTGTAGACAAATCGCTGAGATCCTGGAGCAAGAAAATAACAATTTGCAGAAGAAATTAGCTCAGTATGAATCTGCTGCTTCATCCTCTACTGCATTAATACCAGTCACTGATGAAGGCTTCTCGTTCTTAGAAGTCGAAAATGCCAAACTGAGGCAAGAGCTGGAGGACTTAAGAAGATCTGCTATTTCTGGAACTGCTCGGGGACGAGGAAGAGGTTCTCGGGGGCGAGGAAGAGTCAGCCAAAATGTTGAGGAAGCTCGCACTCAGTCTACTCTGGAAACTCAAGCATTCCAGTTGAAAGTAAAAGACCGTGCTCTGACTGAAATGTCCAATAAAAATCTGTCTCTGGAAGATCAGCTGGCATCAACGAAATCTGCCTTGCATAACAAAGATCTCTTTGCCAAAAGCCTTCATGAACAATTGGATAGATTAACCTTCCAATTCCATAAACAGCCAAGAGAATTCTGGATGGCAGGATACAATGATGCTCTCGTTCATCTGGATGCTCGCATTGAACATGCTAATAATGAAGGTTACAAGCAAGGATGGTTAAATGCATTGGGTGTATTAAAGTTGGAGCAAGGGCATTTTTTATGGGACTATCATGCTCCATCACTATTAGACCTGCCTGTACCACCTTTCAAATTGGATATGGCATGGATTCCAGCTCGCTCCATTCCTCGCAGTCTAATTTCGAAATATCTTGGTGATTATAGCATTCACTCCCAAGTTGAATTATCTCGTCCTAAGCATCTTTTGGATACACCTTCTGTTATGAACGTCAGAATGCTCAGAGATGTTAATTTCATCAATTCTCCCCTTTGCCTAGAAGACCCTCCTGCCGGCGAGGAACCTGTTTCTAAAGCACAGGGTAAAAAACCAATAGAATAGTAATGTCCATGTAACAATTTTGTAATTTGTAATTTATTCTAGATTAATGAAAAGATTTTCATTTTCTGTTTGCCAATTTTGTTTTATCAAGCACATTTATATTTGTACATATGTATCTATGTATCTATTAAACAGCTAACAGTATTATTGTTCAATAAGCAACTTAATAAAAGGTTACAAATATTAGTAATGTTTCTCGATCACTTAATAATAAAGTAATGAGAAAATGTTCAAACTGTTTCCAACCAACCAAGGTGGGTGAATAATGTTTGTCGACCAAATACAGCTCCGACGAGCTATACTTGGTTTGATTATAAAATTGCGTCCGACCAACTAAGATCAATAAGTTGTCCTCGTCGACCAACTACAGTTATTGGGTTTTTATCCCCGACCAACTATACTTGGTGTATTTTTTGAACATTTTGTTCTTCAAAGAACTCATTGTAACAATATTACCTCCCGACCAACATAAGTTGTAATATGAGAGTATATTTTTATCTTACCAACCGTGGTTGATCCTGCTGGTGTACACTTTTTGGCTCCTTAAAGCTTTTGGCTCCTTAGAGCATTTTTTGGCTCCGTAGAGCATATCCTCCTAACCAAAGGAGGTTGGCTACTTATAGCACTTTTTGCTCAATAGAGCTGTCCTCCTAACCAAAGGAGGTTGGCTCCTTAGAGCACTTTTGCTCCGAAGAGCTGTCCTCCTAACCAAAGGAGGTTGGCTCCTTAGAGCACTTTTGCTCCGAAGAGCTGCATTTGTTGGCTCCTTAGAGCACTTTTGCTCCGAAGAGCTGTCCTCCTAACCAAAGGAGGTTGGCTCCTTAGAGCACTTTCGTTGTATAGTGTATTACACTAGTATTCCCCGAAAAACTTTCATCAAAAGGAAAACTGGTGAAACATCTTTGTTTTATTCATAATGAGAGAAATGCTTTACATTGGACATCATTGATAATACTTGCGCAGGTGTTCAGCATTCCATGCATTTTTAAATTCTTCTCCTTCTAGAGTTGCTATTCTGTAAGTTCCTGGTCGAACAACCTCTGTAACTCGGTAAGGTCCATGCCAGTTTGCTTCTAGTTTATTCTGCTTCTGAATGACCTTCTTTAGCACATAATCCCCTTCTTTTAAATCACATTTCTTTACCCTCTTGTTGTAAAACAGAGCTGTTCGTTGTTGATAAGCTGCATTCCTAATGGCTGCCTCTTCTCTGACTTCCTCGAGCATATCTAAATCCATCCTTCTCATCAAATCACTGATCGGAGAATTGAAATTTAACACCCTATGTGTTGGTAGGCCCAACTCGGCAGGTATCACAGCCTCACCTCCAAATGCTAGCATATATGGTGATTCTCCTGTTGCTGCTCGGGGAGTTGTTCGATAAGCCCACAAAACTGACTGTAGCTCATTAATCCAATTTGCTTTAGCCTCACTTAACCTCTTTTTCAACCCATTTAGTAATGTTCTGTTCGTCACTTCAGTCTGCCCATTGCTTTGGGGATGGCCTGGTGCTGAATGAAACTTCAAGACGTTTGACTGATGACAATAGGCAGCAAATTCTTCATTATCAAATTGTGTTCCATGGTCTGTGATGAAAGCGTGGGGGAGACCATATCGACAAATGATATTCTTCCATATGAACTGATACACCTTCTCGTACGTCATATCAATTAGTGGTTCAGCTTCCACCCACTTAGTAAAATAGTCTACTGCCACGACGAGATACTTGAACCTTCCTCGGGTCGTCGGCAGTGGTCCAACCAGATCAATCCCCCACATGGCAAATGGCCAAGGTGATGTTATAGGTGTCAACAATGCCTGTGGAGTTCTTCGGATGGAAGAAAAATGTTGGCACTTGTCACACTTCTTAGCATAAGCTATACAATCATCTCTCATCGTCGGCCAATAGTATCCCTGTGTCATCACCCTTTGCAGTAGGGTCCGACCTGCTACATGAGCTCCACAAGATCCTTCATGGATTTCTTCAATCAATTCTTTGACTTCTGATGGATGCACACATCTCTGCAAACCTGCCATAATTCCTCGTCTATACAAAACACCATTAGTTAACACATACCGAGCAACTTTATACTTCAATTTCTTGGCAGCTAGTTTGTCCTCCGGTAGTACTCCTTCTTCAATGTATGCTCTGATAGGATCCATCCAAGATGGTCCTAAATCAAGGGTAATAATCTTCATCGTCAGATCTTCTTCTATGCTCCGACTTTCTAATACTTCAATTGGTATTGTTCTTCGCAGCTCGGTGCGCGTAGCTGACGCTAGTCGAGCCAATGCGTCTGCTCTGGCATTCTCCATTCTCGGTATCCTCACCAATTGAATAGCATCAAATTCTTTCAATAATTCCATCACTTTTGCATGGTACTTCACCATTAACTCTCCCTTCACTGCATATATTCCCATCATTTGATTCACAATTAACTGAGAATCACTGAAAACAATTACCTGACGTGCCTCCATAACTTTCGCCAAATGAAAACCTGCTATCATAGCCTCATATTCAGCTTCATTATTGGAAGCTTTGAATTGGAATCTCAAGGCGTACTCCATGTCAATATCATCTGGAGAATTTAAAACAATCCCTGCTCCACAACCAGCGGTGCAAGATGATCCATCTACATATAATCTCCATGTATGTAACTCGTCTTCAAATTTCTTATCTGTTAGAGTTCCTCGGTGAAATATCATCTGTTTTCTTTCATCATCCCCGGGTATCCTTCGTTCCTCGTCGATCATTTGTTCGTGCCCTTCCACCAATCGGAGTTGGTCGGTATTTAAATATGATGATTTTTCTACATCCACAAGTCCTTTTACCAACCTTGGTTGGTTTGGATCTGTGTCTGTCGATCCTGTATCGTCCACAGGTAGGTCAGCAAGCATCTTTTGCTCCTCGGGGGTATCAGGGTATGTGAACTCTGCTATAAAATCTGCCACGGCTTGCCCTTTCAACGATGATCTGGGTTCATACACAATATCATATTCACCGAGTTCTATTGCCCAATACATCAATCTTCCTGATTTTTCTGGCTTGTGAAGGGCTTGTCTTAACGGCATGTCGGTATACACAATGATGGTATGGGCCTGGAAGTATGGTCTCATTCTTCTACTTGCTTCAATTAATGCCAGTGCCAATTTTTCCAGCTTTGGGTATCTGATTTCCGCACCTCGAAAGGCCTTGCTTGTATAATAAATTGGCTTCTGGACTCCATTCTCCAATCTGATCAACGCCGAGCTAACTGCATTTTCTGATACTGCCAAATACAAGTACAGCTTCTCTCCATTTATTGGCCTAGACAACAATGGTGGGGCTCCCAAATACTTCTTCAGATCTTGAAAGGCTTTCTCACATTCATCAGTCCACTCAAAACTTTTTCGTAGCGTTTTGAAGAATGGGAGGCATTTATCAGTTGCTCGGGATACAAATCTGTTGAGTGCTGCAACTCGTCCGGTAAGACTTTGAACTTCTTTCTTCGTCGTCGGGGATCGCAGCCCTAAAAGAGCTTTGATCTTTTCTGGATTTGCCTCAATACCTCGTTGGTTGACGATGTATCCGAGGAACATTCCTTCTCGTACTCCAAAGGTACATTTCGTCGGGTTAAGCTTCATCTGGTATTTATCCAGTTGATCAAAAGTTTGACTCAAGTCAACCAAATGATCTGCAGCTCTCTTGCTTTTGGTGAGCATGTCGTCGACATAGACCTCCATATTGCGGCTGATTTGTTCGGTGAATACCTTGTTCATCAACCGCTGATATGTTGCACCTGCATTTTTTAAACCAAAAGGCATAACGTTATAACAATAAGTTCCCCTTGGGGTAATAAAAGAAGTACTTTCCCTGTCTTCAGGCTTCATTTTGATTTGGTTGTAGCCAGAATAAGCATCCATGAAGCTGAGTAGCTCGTGTCCCGAAGTAGCATCCACTAGTTGATCAATTCTGGGCAATGGAAAATGATCTTTTGGACATGCTTTGTTGAGATCAGTAAAATCAACACACATTCTCCACTTGTTGTTCTTCTTCTTTACCATCACCACATTCGCCAACCAATCTGGATATTTCACGTCTTCAATAAATTGGGCTTTCTGGAGTTTCTCGACCTCCTCTTGTATGGCCTGATTCTTCTCGGGACTAAACACTCTTCTTCTTTGCTTTACAGGTTTGATCTCCTTATTCACATTGAGTTCATGACATAAGAAGTTTGGATCTATTCCTGGCATGTCTTCATGACTCCAAGCAAAAGTATTCTTCCTGTTTCTCAAGAAAGTTATCAACTCCTGTTTTATTGAAAAATCCAACGACGACCCTATCTGAGTTATTCGCTCAGGATGCTCGTCGTCCAGGATAACAATTTCTGTAGATTCCACAACCTGTCCTTTAACGAGTTGAGATTCATCCCTAGGGTCAAGAGTTTCAATTTCTGTGCTTTCCTCCACTTGGTAAGTAGTAGTCTTTTTCTGTAACTCTTCAAGTTCCTCTTGCTCGACCGACGAATAATAGCATTCCCGAGCTACTTTTTGATCACCTTTCATAATTCCTACTCCAAAATTCGTTGGGAATTTCAAACATTGATGAACTGTAGATGGAACTGCTTCGAACTTCTTCAATCCAACTCTTCCCATGATGATGTTGTAGGCGGACTGCACATTCTTATCCATTACAAAAAAGCGTATTCTTTCCGTTCGACAAGCAGGCCAAGTTCCAATGAGTATATCCAACTTGATCGTCCCAAGTGGAAAAACTTTCTCGCCAGCAAAACCCAGAAGGGGTCTGTGATAAGGTTCTAACTGAGATAATTTTAAATTCAAGCTATCAAAGCATGAATAATACATGATGTCTGCCGAACTACCATTGTCTACTAACACCCTTGAAATGACCACATCCTTCATCCTCATTTTGATCACCAGCGGATCATCATGAGGGTAGAGAACACCTGCCAGGTCGTTTTTTGAAAAACCAATCACTAGCTTCTCTTTGTTTACTTTCCTCGGACGATCATCCTCGGCCAGGTTTATTCGCTGAATATATGAACAAGCTTGAGCCTCTCCGAGATAAGCTTTTCTTTCTGCAGTAAGGTCTCCTCCTCCTGCATCTCCTCCTGTAATAACATTACAATCAAATGACCCAAAACGTATGGAAAATACCTCTCGTTCAGGTTTCCTTGGCTTCTTGGGAAGATCGGGGTCATCATCTGGATCCTCTTCATGGTCCCTCCTCTTTTTCTCCTCTGCACGACGAGGAGATCTAGATCTTTCTCTAGTTCTATCATCATTCTTCCTCTCACTCCTGCGATCTACGTACTTTGATAATTTTCCTCTTCGGATGAGTGTTTCAATCTCGTTCTGAAGGGCTATACAATTTTTGGTCATATGGCCATGATCTTTGTGAAATTCGCAATATTTGGTCTTATTCCTCATGTCGGGATCTGTCTTCAGTTTCTCTGGCCATTTGATTTCCTCGCTATTCCTGATTTCTTCCAAAACATGATTAATACCCACTTTCAATGGAGTATAATTATCATACTTCTTTAGAGCTTCCAACTTCATCCTGTTATTCTTGGAATGTTTGTCACCACCATTACCTTTCTGATCTTTCTTCTTAGAATTGTCGACCTCCACTTTAACTTCTTTATCCATATTCTTCTTCGCAGCCATAGCCTCCTCGGCATTCATGATTTTGGCCGCCTTTGCCATCAATTCCGACATATTTTTAGGTGGATCTTTGGCCAAAGTGTAGTACAGCTTGTTAGGCAGCAAACCACTCATCAGAGCAGTGATTGCTGTCTTTTCTTCATAATCTATGACTTCCAACTTTTCGTTATTGAAACGAGTTATGTAATCTCTAGTACTTTCACCTGATTTCTGTCTAACACTTAGCAAGTGTTCTACTCGCTTTACCGGCTTTGCTCCAAAACAAAAATTGCCAATAAACAACTCGGCCAACTGAACAAAAGTTGAAATCTTACCCCGAGGAAGATTATTATACCATATATGTGCAGATCCAGTAAGAGTTCCCGAGAATGCTCTACACCTCATCTCGTCGGGAACAGCGTAGATATCTGCAGCAGCTTGGTATTGTTCTATATGAAGTACGGGATCTGTCTTTCCATCGTACTTGGGAGTCACTACGGGTGCTTTGAATTTCGACGGCGTAGGGAAATCCACAATGGCTTGCACAAAAGGTGTTCCTTGAACAAAAGTTCTCTGTAAGGGATTTCTTGCCTTAGCCATTTCTCCCAGTCTATCCTCCAATCGTTGAATGGAACCTTTCCATGCTTCATTTCCTTCCTCGGGCCGTTTAGTCCGAGCAACTGATTGCTCTGACGTAGCTTCCTGAGATTTATCTCGACGAGTGGTTGGTCGCGATTGCGCAGATCCTTCTCTTAATCCTGATGGCGGTCGAAAACTTCTTGATGGAGCCCTAGGTGGATTCATGTTCCTCCTTGGTCCTAACCGACTGAAAGGAGATACTCTACTTAACCTCTCCAAAGCGCTAGTTCTCTCCGGAGAGAGAGTGATACGTTGATCTGTATCCGAAGCCCGTATTGATGAAGTTCGCCCAGGTTGATAAGAAAAATCATTAGACTCCTCATTGCGATATGACCCAGTGCGTCTAGATTGCGATTGCCTATGATCACTTCTTTGCCCTGAATAGGTAGGTGCACCGCCCTGAAGAGTTTGAATGAGTTGCCTCATGGATTCTTGCATGGCGGTTTGTCCTTGAGCCAGATTCGTTATAATCCCAGCCAGATCTGGGGATGCAGATGGATTTGGAAGATTTCCAGTATTTCCAACATTTCGATTACTGGATTCTGGATTATCAGCCATTGGTGATAAATGATTTTTATGAAAAACGATAATAACAGTCGTTTTCCCACAGACGGCGCCAATCTGTTGATGTAAAAAACTAGATCGCTCTAATTTTTCAATCACAGATAAATAAATAAGACAAAGATTTTTAAAGTGGTTCGGCTAGGAATAAAGCCTACGTCCACTGTTATGTTATTGCTGAGTGTTTGTGGAATTCTTGATTACAAGTTCTCTCAAGAAATTCCGGTCCCTTTGAATGAGGGAGATACAATGTATTTATAGCCTTGAGGCTGTACATGAAAGGTCCAATACATTAAATGATTTACATATGAAAGGGTAATACATTTAATGCAACGTGTGCGTCAAGAATACAATGGATAGTCGAACAGTTGTCCGTCTGATAATTAATGATACGACCGAGATGCAGTTCGGACCGCCTTAGTTGATTGTTGATCAAAAGTTCCTCGGAGTAGTTAGATTACCTCGGTGCATTGGAGTTCCTCGGTGTGATAGAGTTCCTCGGTGTATTCTTGTTGCTCGGAAAGAAACATGGCTGGTCGGGAAATGATCTTCCTCGCTGCTATTGTGCCACGTAGATTGACACGTGTCTTCGTGTTATTCGTCTATATCAGCATATTAATTTTGGTATCAACAAATATTATAAGTTTCAACTAAATTTTCAAATTATTCATCAAATTAGTTAACATAATATTAAAGTATTATATTATGTTATTATTACATTACAGCTAGTGTGTAACCCGGGTGATGCGAGGGTGAAAAATAATTTTTAATTATACTCCGTATAGTGCGGATCATTTTTGTTAAAATGATTTTTATGTGAATTTTAAACATCTCAATGGACTCTCAGCTAAAAAATTGTCAAACATTGGCCCTATTTTCTAAAATAAAGTTGATTTTTTGGGATCCCTTAAAAATGTTTAAAACTTACACAAAAAATTCAACCCAATTTTTTTTAACATTTTAAGAAATTTGTCCATATATATACATATGAAAAAAAATCATCCGAAGATGGTATAATTTTTCCTGTTTTTCCCCGATCAAAATGCCCCAATTAGTAAAATCAATGTCTTAAATCACGCAAAAGTACTCCAAAATGCATCCATCCCTAAATCTATTTAAGCAATCCAGAAGTAGCCTATAATATCAGTACCCAATAATATGGTAAAACAGATATAACAAGAAAATATAACATTAACACGCCATGGTTCTGATTATTAGTCATAATCACCTGCCAGACTCTAGAGTCATTTTTTAATATTATATATTATATCATCTATCTATATTTCCAGTTTTAAAAAATGGGTTTGATTTTGAATCTTCTGAATGAGGCCATTTTTAAATGGCAATTGGAGCTATAAGAGTTTTTTTTAATAAAGCTCATTAGGATCAATGTTTTATTAAAAGGAAAAAAAGGTGGATGAGTGCCCATCACCAAGGCTCATAAGGAAAAAAAATCCTAATAATGAATCAAATAGCAAACTCATTTTAAATTGCAATCTATGATGAAAAAATACAAAAAACAACCCAAACATCTTATTCTTCATATTTAACTTGACAAAACAATGATGTAGTGCAAATCATTAAAATGGAACCAATCATCAGAATAATGAATCTTCATTCTTATTACCTGGACCCAACATTAACATCTAAACCATTCGATACAATCCAACGATAAAGACTGGTATGAGAACCTACATATTTGAAACTACAACCCCCAAATCAAGGACCCAACTGTAAGATAACTTCTTGATCGAAAATTATGGAATCGAGGTTGGTCCAAATAAAAAAAGGGACCCGATTAATCCACCATTGAGTTCCAGACGAACAGCTAAACCCAGCTATGACCTTACCATTAAAATCTCATGATGGTAACACCATTAGATCTAAAAGGCCCATATGTAACTGGAAATTCTCAAACTATTCAATCATGACTAACAGAATGAATAAATTTGTGACAATCCAATCAAAAGATCAGAAGATTGTTGATATTCTCCCTAATTCAGAACAACCCTACGCAGATCTTATATCTGTAATATTTTTTTTATCTGATATGGCAGATGGAGTAGGGTTTAGCAATTGAAATGGGGGTTAAATACTTAAGTAGGAAGAGATGGTTAAAATCTTAGTATATGGATAGAAGATGAACGACTCAAAGTTTGATAGGGAGATCTCAACGGTTAGGAAAGAAAATTAGGGAGGCCAATATATGACTTCAATAAACAATCACGGAAAAGAATGAGTGCATTAATTGATATTAAAACCTCTAATACTATCGTATTAGAGGTATAATATAGAAGTATAACATTTAATGTTATCCCAATTCATTTCGAGGATGATTTGAGACATTTTTCGGGACTCATATAATTATTCTTCAAATATTGACTGACTTATAAATAATGGAATCCATTACTAAGTCATTCATATTTCAACCAATTACATTGGAGGGTCAATAAATTTATACTCTATATTTAGTTAGTACCATTTTTCAACTCGTGAGATGCACGGACGGTTATAATTGATAAAACACAAATAAAATAATGGAATAAAAATAAATAAAAACTTTATAACATAAATCAATTTTTATTAAATAATGATGTAAATTGGTAGATATGAACCATTGTACTACATAGTTCATAAGTTCGAGGAAACCAATTACACTGTAATTAGAGTGTCGATTGTCATTCTAATATATATATATATATATATATATATATATATATATGAACTAGTAATCTATTGTAGACCTTGAAATTAGTAACCTAACTTTAGGCCTACATGAATTAAAATACCACTTACAAACAGATCTTAATCGTCATCCTTTTCATTGATATAAATAAATCGAGAAGTTTGGATCAACATTTCATATTTAACATTTTTATTCTATTTTATTGAAATCCCATATGAGCATGCATATTTAAAAACAAAGGATAAATAGTACTAAGGTTAATAGATTTTTGGAAAAGGAGGATTTTATAAATTAATAATAATGCAACAAATGAATTTAATTTTAAGAGAAAACACTTTAAAGTTTCAAAAAGAACCACAAAGCTCCCGATGTTCTTCAACTCTCAAAGAAACCAAACGTTCTTTCAAACTAAAAAAGAAAAAAAAGGAGAGAGAGAGAGAGAGAGAGAGAGAGAGAGAGAGAGAGAGAGCAATTTTCATCCTAAAAAACATATCTTAAGAATCAACCAATTGATGTTTCAATATCTCCTAACAAATGAAAAATAAAGAAAACAAATTACCTTTTCTCACCATGCAAATATACTACTCCTTGACTCGTTAAGGACTAATAAAATCATTTGATTATATGCACACGGGAAGTCAAGGAGACAAAAGTCATATGGTAATTCAAAAGGCAAACAAAGGGAAAAGATAAGTTAAGAAGAATAAAGGAAGGTGGATATTTTTTGTCTGATCATAATAAATTAGAAAACAAAAAATCATATAAGAAATGTATAGAGGTTACCACGTGGCTGGCCTAATAGTAAGCCAAATTTACGACATGCTTCCATTTTATAATACTAGTTGTGCACACGTGCGTTGCACGTGTGACCCTAATTGAAATTAGGTTTTGAATTGTTAATTGCTTTGTAGAAATTTCATGAAGTAGGTGAAATGTATAGATACCAATCTAACCTACATGCATAATATGTTATGAGTTAATTAACATATGTAAATAGTAAATAAGAAATATGATGCATAGAAAAATCACAATTTTTTTTATGAGATGGTCATTGGGAAAGTCAAGGAAGTGAAATTAATGGTTTATATTGGAATATATTTTATATACTAGCTCACTATTTACGTGTAATCCATTTGTCAGTATATCCAAGACCCTCTTAAAACTGGAGTCTTTTTCACTGAGTACAACCTTTTTTTATATTAGTTTTCAATACGTGATATATTAAAATCCAAACTCAGCTTAATGAAAATGATATTAACAATAAGAATAAAATTTCAAAAACTGTAGCACAAACCCATCTCTGTGAAGAACAGTATGATAATTATGCTTATTGTAGAATATAAAAGCTTATTAGAGAATACACAAAATGAGAAAATGGGTAAAAAAACGATGAAAATGCTCATTACAGTAAAATATAGGTACATGGGACTAATTTCATATATAATCAACAAAAACTAAATTGGGTCATCTGACACAAAACCAACTGAAATGTTAATAAAAATAAAAAAATAATCTTTTAAATAATATCAAGTGAGAATTTACTATAATATTTTAATCCATTATATTATTTGATAAGTACAAAGCATACGAACCTACCTTGTAATGCCAAGAATTCACTTTTTATTTAAACATACAAAATAAATTATAAACATAACACAATGAAATCCGCCATAAAACATATGGACATATTTGATTTGATTTATATGTTATGTATAATTTGTAATCATTACAAGACAAAACAAAATTTACGACATGTTTCAACGACATTTGTATTTCCATGTTGCCAAAGGGCTTACTTTTGGTGACACGTATATTTTTTTATAGTGAAAAGGTCTTATTTTGGTGGGTTCCACACTAAAATTTCTCCCGCCAATGTCATTTACATTCGGTGAAATCCAATTGATGTCGTGAATTTTCCCCCTACTTTCGGCGGCGCATTTTTAATGTCGCAGAATTACCCCTTACTTTTGACGACATATTTTTCATGTCGAGAAATTATATATACTTTCAACTTCATCAAAATCATGTCGTGACATATATTTTAGTTCAATTTTTTTAATAGAAAATAACAAACCCACCAATATTTATCTCCCTTTTTTTTCCAACCAAAAGTTTCTCTCCCACCCTCCCGCCCACTGCTCCCAAAATACTCCTCCAAGATTTTTCGAAGAAAGTCCATCCCGCCTGCAAAACACACTCCCTCCCACTGACCAAAAAACCCTCCCTCCCACCGACAAAATCTTTCGACTCCTGAAACTGAGATACAATTCGTCGATCTAAGATTCGAACCCTAGAAAAATAAGGTATTTTACTATTTCTATTTATTTTTTACTTTTTGTACCTTTCACACACACACACACACACACACACACGTACTAGATGTACACTTTGAAAAAGATATGATACAATCAATCGATGTGATTTAGGTAAATTTAAACTACCTTTCACTCAATTTGGAAGAATTTGATTAGGTTAAGAGATTGATAGAATTTATGTTTAATTTAGGTAATTTCTAGTTGGTTCGATAGTGATGCTAAGAATGAGCCAGTGAGATTCCTATTTTATTTTAGTAGAGGGCTGATGTTATTTTAATAAGCAGGGTGTCACAATATCCTTCATTCCTAAATCGCTAGCGAAGTCTCGAGGGCATTTGTTTTATCATGAATATGGTGTATCACAGGAACAAATCGCATAATGACAACTGGACTTATCTGTCCCTGGAAGTGGTCAGCTCAGGCCCAAATCGGGTCACCCATATAACTCTTCTCAGCAGTAGTGTCGTTGGAGGTCACTTAAGCTCACTTAGTCTATGACTATTGACAGTGTTAATTAACGTCGTATACAGGTTGGAACCATATAGTGGGAATGACGCCATTGTCACTAAGCAGACACGCATGTGGGGTTTAAGGTATTTTATTCCTCCATTATTAATAGGCAATGTGTACCCATTATATTCTCCACTATGCATATAAAGGTGAAATGGATTCATCTATAAAGGCATGAAACCGATCACCCTACCTCCTTTTTGTCTCCATCGCACTCTCTCTCTCTTTTCGCTCACGACACATATAAATATGGTAAACGATCTCTCATGTAAGGGATTGAGAGATTATTTTCCTACTATTATGCTGACCATTTCTAGAGTGAACTAGAGAGCTTATATTCATCCATTCATCTATGGATCTTCCCCACTGAAACTAATACAATCACTGCTACACCTGTTGATGTAGGCACCATCTTGGGCCGAACCACATATACACGGTTTTTATCTCTTTTATCTACAATATATACTCAAGATAAACATTTCTTCGATTATTATCGCTTTATCTACTAATGAGTCTAATACTAGTATATTAAACTAAGACATCAATCGATGTTCCAGTTTTAGACATTAATAGATTAGCGCCATTTGTGGGAAGGTATTGACACTACAAGAAAACTTGACTTTAGCGACGTTTTTTTTGCAACGCTTATAAAAATGTCGGTATATAGTGTATATGCCGACGTTTATTTAAGAACAGGGATATTTCTCGACGTTTTATAAAAGTGTCAATATATTAGTGGCGTTTTATTAAAAAAGTCAAAAAATAATGGCGTTTCTTACAAAAACGTGGGTTATTTCCCCTCGTTTTGGAATAGAAACGTCGGCTACCACATTAATTTCGCCCACACGTCCTGCTCCCTCTAATTTTGATTTCCCTCCAAAACTAAAAAAAAATATCACTAATTTCATATTCTGTTCTATTGTGGATAGAATAGAATTATACGGCTCTCAAATTTTTTTCTAGGTTTAATTAATAAAAAATTTAAACATACCTCTTACTAATTTTGTGGCAAGAGATCGGAGATAGAAGAATAATGTGGATAGAACTTAAAGAATTAAAATTCGGATACAAGGTTTGCTTCTGAATCTTCGTGATTTCTTCTGAATCCGCTGACGCAAGTGTAACAACCCGCCCTTTTGGAGACCATTAAACTCCATAATTGGATATAAATTGGAATTTGGGGAATTTTCCTAAATAGTAATTTTTGGGATTTTCGAGGATTGGATGATTTTCGATGGGTTCTGTAATTATTTTTGGGACTATATAGGTCGAAATATTTTAATTATGTGTCGTCATTGAGTAAAGCGACACGAGGTAAGATTTTTAATTGGAAAACCCGCATTTATTTATTTTGGGTTGGAATAGTGATTTGTGGTCAAGTACCTCGGATGGGAATTTCGACTGCGCCGTGAGTCTCGGAATGTCCGAGATAGTCGGAAAAGAGTGTCCGATTGTCGAAAATGAGTTTCGGATAATTTTAGAGGTAAAAGTAACTCGTAATTGGCTAAACGAGTCGTTTTTGGGTTTTAAGGGTTAAAACCCTTTTCTTCCTATATAAAGAGGGAGAGAGGGAAAGAAAAGAGAAAGAAAGAAAGAAAAGAGAGAGAAGAGAGAGAGGAAGGAGAAAGAGGAGGATAAATGGAGATTCGGGCCAAACTCCGTCGGATTCGACTCGAGGTCGTCGGATTTTATCAACGAGGCAAGTGTTTACTTGCTCTATTTATCTTTTTGCATAAATATCTCATACCGTAGTTTTGTATAAACAAACCCTAAAGGTTTTGGGGTGGGTTATCGTGGATAAAACGGGTTTTGGGGAGTTAAAACAATTAAACCCCAAATAATATTTCAATTTGTGGAACTTAGGTTTTAATCTAAATTAATTGGTGGTTTTGGGTTCTAGGATGTTTAGAACCCTTAATATATGTGTATTTGTAGTTGGTTGAGGTTATAGGACGTTGGGTGAGGCGACAAAAGCTTGGGAGAAGCTTTAATGGCCGAAATCGTCTCGGAGAAGATAATGAATAGTAACCCGTCACTTTAGGGATCATTTTTGGCCAGAAAAAGAATTGATTTAGCTTTCGGCCAAAACATGAAAGTTGTAGATATTTTCGATACGGTCGCGTTGGCACCAACCGTGTATTTTTCTGATTTTTATACGATTTGATATGATTTTTACAAGATGGCAGCTCCGGGTTGTAATCATCAACTCGGAAATCAAATCGGGAATTGGAAAAATTACGGCTAGGATTAATTGCGTAGATGTTTGGGATAATTTTTGGGGTAGTTTAGAAACCCCAAAAAATGAATTTGGGTTGTTGGATAAAAGGATTTGAGGAAAAATAATTTGGGAGACCTGGTGTGACCGGTCGACCGCGCCTCTAAGGCCGGTCGACCGCGTCATGGAGAAAGGGCCAACTGCTTTGTTTCGTAGGCTTATTTACAACCCGCGGTCGACCGAGGGTGTAGTACCGGTCGACCGGTGCCCTATTTTCAGCCCAAGATTTTGGAGATTAGGATTATTTCTCCTTTTTGAGTTTAATGTTTAAGGGCCTTCCAAATTAGAGATTATGGAGGGTTATGTCATAAAGGACTTGAGGAATTGGGAGTATATATATGTGTATATTCACTTAGAGTGAATTAGCATAATTGGAGATATTCAAATGAATCCATAGATGGGATTTTGGTATATATTACTTGTTAAAGTAAGGAAATATTTTGGGTTTAGTATCATGCACATATGATTGCATGATTATGATTCTTTGAGAGAATCTTTGGGATTATTGGTCATCGATAGATGGTTTGGCAAATATAGCCATTTTTATATATTCAGGTAGGAATATATGGTATATATATATATATATATATATATATATATATATATATATATATATACTATGTGATTATGTATATATATGATATGATCTAAATGATTTTGAAAATATATAGATGAATATTTTCAAAATGGGAAAAAGATAAATGATTTTCATAATTGATAAATTATGGTTACACACCTCCCTAAATCGCTATCATAAGGGAAGTTGCTCCCGTTGTGGTGAAGCCTTCCTGGCTATTGAGCAGGTTGGATATAGTCCCTAGGCCATATGGGCGGTTATTTATTTTTCTGCGCTGGTTAGGGGATTCTGGGTGTGGTCCTGACTTTCCCGCAGGCAATATGGCCGCTTCCCGTCGTTGGTAGGTTCCCAGGTTGTCTTGTATAGATAGGCCCTGGAAGATGATAGCCATTTAGGGGCGCCTCCAGTGGGGAAACCCGGAGGGGCGGTCTTAGATTTATTAAAGCAATTCATGATAATGTATTGGCTTTAATTTACATTTCCTGAGTATAAAAAGGGAAATGGGATAAAGGTTTGGCTTCGGTAACACTCCCGGATGGAAGAAGGGATGTGGAAGCATTTTTTGATCAAAGCATTTTCATGATAATGGAAATGGCTTTGGGTACATTTCCTGAGTATAAAAAGGGAAATGGGATGACATATAAAGGAAAAGCTTTTTTATGATAATAAGATTGGCTTTTAAAAGGTATATGATTTGTTAAAGCAATTCATGATAATGACTTGGCTTTTATATTTACATTTCCTCAGTATAAAAAGGGAAATGGGAAATTTTGAGAAAAATAAAGGTATTGATAAATACTTGTTATATGAATCCTCAGTCCGGGAGATAGATCCGGATGGTTATGGTAAAATATGATTATATATATATGGATGAATCGAGTACCGAGGGTCTAATGGATCCTGACGATCGACCTTGCCGCATAGTAGTGTATCGGGGGGGGGGGGGTCCTTGTTTGGATTTCTCTTTGCGAGACACCCCACCCACGAATATGGCAATGTGTTGAGACCGGGGAAAAGTTTAATCCTTAGTTCTCTAATATTATAAATGCTTAGGATATATATATATATATATATATATATATATATATATATTTATATCTTTATGTACTGAGGGACTGGCGGATCTCGACTATCGACCGTGCCGCGTAGTAGTGTATCGGGGGGGTTCCTTGTTTGGATTTCGTTTTGCGAGACACCCCACGCACGAACATGGCATAGCGTTGAGACTGGGGTGAAGTTTAGCCCTCGTACATTACTTGGACTATCTAGGGTTGATAGTGGTTGGGTGATAGACTAGTCTAGCAGGGTAGCTTGACTAGGATGTTTAGAGGGATGCGCTAGGAGTGCACTAGTAGCGGAGAGGTGAGGGGTATCTCATGGGAGTGCGATACCAAACTTAAATATGAGATAAAACCTTTTTCAAAATAATAAGGCATTTATGCACTTGCAAAATATTTTCAAAACTCGGGCTCTGACCCGTTTATCTACTTTTCCTTTCTTTCTATATTATATATATATATATATATATATATATATATATATATAGGTGTCCAGACACAGGGACGCCTGGATGGCACTTCTTTCGAGTTAGACGTCAGCTGCAGCAGCTGTGGATGCGTGCAGGTTTTTGATAGCCGCTTCCATCGTTTTACTCTAGATAGGAGGTACTGTGTAAACATTCGAGCCAATGGCTCAATTTCATTTATTTATTCTTTCAGTACAGCATTCGATATGGTTGTATAATTTGAACCGAGTGTTCGGTTATTTTAATTTATTTCAGTTTCATTTACGCATTAACTTGTGGATGTTTTATTTTAATCGTAAAAAGAGTAGTTAAGTAAAAAATTTTAACGCTCGCCTAATAGGATATTAGTAATTAAATGGATTTTCGACAGTGATGATAAGGATGATCCATATGTGACTCCTGTTTTAATTTGATATAGGAGTGATCGCCCGGTATCCCATTAGGCGGGTTGTTACAGATGGTATCAGAGCATCAGGTTCTAGTGTCCTTAGGAATCTGTGCGGACGTACTACGCTTTCAGCGTTGCTCTCATTTGTTATAGAGTCTCAGTACTAGGATTGTTGATTTCTATTGTGAGATTTCATTCTCCTGCCATATTATGAGATTATAGAAATCTTTTGCGCGCTCGTTTGAGAATCGTGTGTGGAGCTTGAATGGTAGCAGGAGGTGAGGCTTAGCTGGAGCAGCTAGTAGAAGGTTGGGATGAGGATTTTGGTGGCGACTACTAAATAATGGTAGTTAGGATTACCGCAGTACCGCTGAAGTAGAGAGTGGTACTAAAGTCGAATTCCTCATTGAAATTGAGGGTTCGAAAGGGACCTTACGGATAGTTTTAATCGTGAGTCCCCATGATTTAGCCGGAATGAGAAGGATGTTGTTATGAGTTTTACCTCAATCGAGGAGGTATATTTGGAGTGACTAGATAAAATCGCGATATTAGTTAGCCCTAGAATCATGTGGGTAATTTGAGTTATGGCGGTATCGATAACATTATATCATGTATGCCTATGTGTTGTCCGCAGTAGCGGGGTTTTATTTTTCTTCATTCGCCATAGAGGCGGGTGCTGATATATGGTATATATATACATATCTGGTTAGTGATGCTCGTTTTATATGTCTATACGAGCATGGTGGTATGATGAGTATAATACGTTATGGTATATTTTCGGAGCGATAGCAGGCTAAGAATGGCAAGTCTATCGTGTCCATGGTTCCTCGAGGGAACAGGTTATTGTTGCGGTGTCTCACCTAGATATAGGTTGAGTTCACCTTATTTGTTATGGGTTAATGGAACTTCGATGATAAGAGGTTTCCTTATCGTGATTTGGATATATGGCGACCTTATATATATGATTTAAGGCCGCAGGATTTGTGTTGAGTTGTAAGATAAAGCTCATTATTGTTTGTGCAAGGACTTAAAATATAGTGCGAGCGCGGGGTGGTGTGACTCTTAGTTAGAGATAGGAGTTCAAACCACCTTTTTATTGGATTAGGGGATAGGGATATCCCGGTTACATGTTGAAATAACGGAACTCCATAACCAACGAAGTCAAGGGTTAATGTGTGGAGGGGTTCTTTGTTTGGATTTCACTTTGCGAGACACTCCACACATGACTCTTAACGGCGTCGGGCATGGAGAGCTGTTATAGGATGCAAGGATTTGGGTTAGTCTTATAGTGTGGATGAACCACTATAGACTATGAGCTTGTGATGATGGTATGTTTATGGAGATATGGTGCTATGGAAAAGCACTAATGTGGTCCCATCGCCACAAGTGGGTGGGTGAGGTTGGACTTAGAGAAATTGGTTTGAGGATAATAACCAGCCTTAATGAAAAGGCAAATTTTGAGAAGATACATTTTGGGTATTATGTTCGTGACACTTTCTACAGAATGTGGGCACTTCGATTGATTAGGTTTCCTTCCGTATGGGCAGAAGGATAAGATACTAGAAATGCGTTCGTAGGTTAGCGTAGGCAGGATTTAGGACGTCCCGCTGGTGTGCCTTGGGCCGTTACATCTCGATGACCGAAGACGCGAGGGAGTAGTGTAACGGGAGGGTTCCTTGTTTGGATTTCGCCTTAGCGAGACGTCCCACGCACGAAACCGAGCAAATGTCGGGATTCGAGAGAGGCCTTGGGCAGTAGGGACATATTTAGGATACTCGTTTCTCTTAAGTAGGGTAACGCTTAGACCGTAGCATTAGTAGGATGTAGGTTCGCTAGAGTTAATGGCGTCGAGGTTATGAGGATTGAATTTTCGAGGGTCAGGAGGACCCATAGATGAGTATTACACCGAGGAAAGGAGATCCTTATTGGGAGAGAGTGTTACGTGTCAGACGTTCACTACGGATGTGCAGATATGCACAAGTTAGAAAGGTGTATGGGCACCTTGGTAAGTTGGTTTATATACCGCCTGAAATAGAATGGGCGTAGTATATAAGGTTGAAATTCATGCCGATAGGCATTATAGATGATGGGTATTATGTGACGTATAAGAGTCACTTTGCGATCGTGATAGTCGTGTAGCATATGGTTGGGAACCATTGGGTTAGTATCGTTTCCTTTGAGGTATTAGGATTTGGAGTGATCCTAAGATTGGTGGTGTAGGTCGTATCTGAATTTCGAGGACGAAATTCCGTTGTAAGGGGGGGAGTATGTAACAACCCGCCCTTTTGGAGACCATTAAATTCCATAATTGGATATAAATTGGAATTTGGGGAATTTTCCTAAATAGTAATTTTTGGGATTTTTGAGGATTGGATGATTTTCGATGGGTGCTGCAATTATTTTTGGGACTATATAGGTCGAAATATTTTAATTATATGTCGTCATTGAGTAAAGCGACACGAGGTAAGATTTTTAATTGAAAAACCCGCATTTATTTATTTTGGGTTGGAATAGTGATTTGCGGTCAAGTACCTCGGATGGGAATTTCGACTGCTCCGTGAGTCTCGGAATGTCCGAGATAGTCGGAAAAGAGTGTCCGATTGTCGAAAATGAGTTTCGGATAATTTTAGAGGTAAAAGTAACTCGTAATTGGGTAAACAAGTCGTTTTTGGGTTTTAAGGGTTAAAACCCCTTTCTTCCTATATAAAGAGGGAGAGAGGGAAAGAAAAGAGAAATAAAGAAAGAAAAGAGAGAGAAGAGAGAGAGGAAGGAGAAAGAGGAGGAAAAATGGAGATTCGGGCCAAACTCCGTCGGATTCGACTCGAGGTCATCGGATTTTATCCACGAGGCAAGTCTTTACTTGCTCTATTTATCTTTTTGCATAAATATCTCATACCGTAGTTTGGTATAAACAAACCCTAAAGGTTTTGGGGTGGGTTATCGCGGATAAAACGGGTTTTTGGGAGTTAAAACAATTAAACCCCAAATAATATTTCAATTTGTGGAACTTAGGTTTTAATCTAAATTAATTGGTGGTTTTGGGTTCTAGGATGTTTAGAACCCTTAATATATGTGTATTTGTAGTTGGTTGAGGTTGTAGGACGTTGGGTGAGGCGACAAAAGCTTGGGAGAAGCTTTAATGGCCGAAATCGTCTCGGAGAAGACAATGAATAGTAACCCGTCACTTTAGGGAGCATTTTTGGCCAGGAAAAGAATTGATTTAGCTTTCGGCCAAAACATAAAAGTTGTAGATCTTTTCGATACGGTCGCGTTGGCACCAACCGCGTATTTTTCTGATTTTTATACGATTTGATATGATTTTTACAAGATGGCAGCTCCGGGTTGAAATCATCAACTCGGAAATCAAATCGGGAATTGGAAAAATTACGGCTAGGATTAATTGCGTAGATGTTTGGGATAATTTTTGGGGTAGTTTAGAAACCCCAAAAATGAATTTGGGTTGTTGGATAAAAGGATTTGAGGAAAAATAATTTGGGAGACCTGGTGTGACCGGTCGACCGCGCCTCTAAGGCCGGTCGACCGCCTCAAGGAGAAAGGGCCAACTGCTTTGTTTCGTAGGCTTATTTACAACCCGCGGTCGACCGAGGGTGTAGTACCGGTCGACCGGTGCCCTGTTTTCAGCCCAAGATTTTGGAGATTAGGATTATTTCTCCTTTTTGAGTTTAATGTTTAAGGGCCTTCCAAATTAGAGATTATGGAGGGTTATGTCATAAAGGACTTGAGGAATTGGGAGTATATATATGTGTATATTCACTTAGAGTGAATTAGCATAATTGGAGATATTCAAATGAATCCATAGATGGGATTTTGGTATATATTACTTGTTAAAGTAAGGAAATATTTTGGGTTTAGTATCATGCACATATGATTGCATGATTATGATTCTTTGAGAGAATCTTTGGGATTATTGGTCATCGATAGATGGTTTGGCAAATATAGCCATTTTTATATATTCAGGTAGGAATATATGGTATATATATATATATATATATACACTATGTGATTATGTATATATATGATATGATCTAAATGATTTTGAAAATATACAGATGAATATTTTCAAAATGGGAAAAAGATAAATGATTTTCATAATTGATAAATTATGGTTACACACCTCCCTAAATCGCTATCATAAGGAAAGTTGCGCGCGTTGTGGTGAAGCCTTCCTGGCTATTGAGCAGGTTGGATATAGTCCCTAGGCCATATGGGCGGTTATTTATTTTTCTGCACTGGTTAGGGGATTCTGGGTGTGGTCCTGACTTTTCCGCAGGCAATATGGCCGCTTCCCGTCGTTGGTAGGTTCCCAGGTTGTCTTGTATAGATAGGCCCTGGAAGATGATAGCCATTTAGGGGCGCGTCCAGTGGGGAAACCCTGAGGGGCGGTCTTAGATTTATTAAAGCAATTCATGATAATGGATTGGCTTTAATTTACATTTCCCGAGTATAAAAAGGGAAATGGGATAAAGGTTTGGCTTCGGTAACACTCCCGGATGGAAGAAGGGATGTGGAAGCATTTTTTTATCAAAGCATTTTCATGATAATGGAAATGGCTTTGGGTACATTTCCTGAGTATAAAAAGGGAAATGGGATGACATATAAAGGAAAAGCATTTTTATGATAATAAAATTGGCTTTTAAAAGGTATATGATTTGTTAAAGCAATTCATGATAATGAATTGGCTTTTATATTTACATTTCCTCAGTATAAAAAGGGAAATTGGAAATTTTGAGAAAAATAAAGGTATTGATAAATACTTGTTATATGAATCCTCAATCCGAGAGATAGATCCGGATGGTTATGGTAAAATATGATTATATATATATGGATGAATCGAGTACCGAGGGTCTAATGGATCCCGACGATCGACCTTGCCGCATATTAGGGGGGGTCCTTGTTTGGATTTCGATTTGCGAGACACCCCACGCACGAATATGGCAATGTGTTGAGACCGGGGAAAAGTTTAATCCTTAGTTCTCTAATATTATAAATGCTTAGGATATATATATATATATATATATATATATATATATATATATATATATATATATATTTATATATCTTTATGTACTGAGGGACTGGCGGATCTCGACTATCGACCGTGCCGTGTAGTAGTGTATCGGGGGGTTCCTTGTTTGGATTTCGCTTTGCGAGACACCCCACGCACAAACATGGCATAGCGTTGAGACTGGGGTGAAGTTTAGCCCTCGTACATTACTTGGACTATCAAGGGTTGATAGTGGTTGGGTGATAGACTAGTCTAGCAGGGTAGCTTGACTAGGATGTTTAGAGGGATGCGCTAGGAGTGCACTATTAGCGGAGAGGTGAGGGGTATCTCATGGGAGTGCGATACCAAACTTAAATATGAGATAAAACCTTTTTCAAAATAATAAGGCATTTATGCACTTGCAAAATATTTTCAAAACTCGGGCTCTGACCCGTTTATCTACTTTTCCTTTCTTTCTATATTATATATATATATATATATATATATATATATATATATATATATATATATATATATATATATATATATATAGGTGTCCAGACACAGGGACGCCTGGATGGCACTTCTTTCGAGTTAGACGTCAGCTGCAGCAGCTGTGGATGCGTGCAGGTTTTTGATAGCCGCTTCCATCGTTTTACTCTAGATAGGAGGTACTGTGTAAACATTCGAGCCAATGGCTCAATTTCATTTATTTATTCTTTCAGTACAGCATTCGATATGGTTGTATAATTTGAACCGAGTGTTCGGTTATTTTAATTTATTTCAGTTTCATTTACGCATTAACTTGTGGATGTTTTATTTTAATCGTAAAAAGAGTAGTTAAGTAAAAAATTTTAAAGCTCGCCTAATAGGATATTAGTAATTAAATGGATTTTCGGCAGTGATGATAAGGATGATCCATATGTGACTCCTGTTTTAATTTGATATAGGAGTGATCGCCCGGTATCCCATTAGGCGGGTTGTTACAGCAAGTTTTTTTTTCAAAATGTTATTCTTCTTTGTTTTTTCTTAATGTGGTTATTTAAAGGTAGGTTGCAAAAGTAAGGTTCCCTGCCAGTTGAAAAATGTAACAGTTGATTGAGATTTGAGATCACTAGTGCTTTAATAGATATCTACATTTTATATTCCATAGTCTAATATTAATCAAGAACCATCATTATTTAGAGTAAATGATGATGGTATTGTTAATTAGTCAAACGTGATGCCACTATTGTGTTGTGGAATGAGAAGCAATATAAATGGGAATAGTTAACGTTCTCGATTCTTGACACGATGATTGAATTTTTGTAATTATTAGGTTTCAAGCGTTTTTTTAATATCTGTTTCTTAAATACATTTTTTGTCTTTTGGTAATATGTATTGAATGTGTATGTATGATCAAACACTTGTGGCTAGTAGCTAATGTTTTGTGAATTGTTCTCTGGTTGAATTCCATTATATGGCATGTTTGGTTCTTGAGAAAATATAAAGAACTTGAAATTGAATGTAGATTTATTCTTATACGTGTCATTAAAACTAGCCTCTTTAACATTGGATTAATGGTTAGTTTATTAAACCTTTATGGTTCAAGAATGTAAAAAAAATTTATTTAAGAAAAATAAATTATTCTTGAGTCAATTAATAATACAATTAGCTTTCAACAATCAAAGATATGGGTATGGTCTTTTAAATTTGATAGAATAAAATTATGTTTCTCATATTGTCGTATTCTTTGCTGAAGCAAACATGATCTGGATATCAATAGGCGTATCAAACCGATTATCTCGAGCTCTTTCTAATATCGGCCTTTAGAGACCCTCTCTCATTCAGGTATCGTTTTCACTTCTACGACTGTATACAATGAAATGGTAATGAATAGAAATATTGATTAGCGAGGCATTTTAATACGTATTAATAACTTCTATGGATTCATGTTCTTTAGTCCATTTTCTTATTTTGAACTTTTTTCCATAGATTGCATACAATGGTAACTTAGTTTTGTGATTTGTTGTTTTTAATATTTATTTAAGCTTTGCATCCTAATGTGCTCTGAATCCAAACTTTTTGGATCAGGGTAAATACTAATGAGCTTTGGTAGATTCCAAAATATTCAATACTAACAGTGCAGGAAACTCAACTTCATCCACAACTTTGCAGAAAACAATCAGGTATGGTAGGTTAGCAAGAGTGAGGTAGTTCAAGTGAGGGAACTCAATCTTACCTACTATTTTCTCATCTTCATCTCCACTCTCCTTGGAAAAAATTCATCCATCATTTGGAAGTTATATATAGCAAGTTCTTTTAGCTTAGTCAAACCTCTGGCAATCCGCACTGAAAAAATATGATGTGACTCAGGGACGTGGTCGTCATTTTATCATTCTTTAGTCATTTTTAGTATTTCTTCTATTTTTAGCATTTGTTGTATTTCCCCTTTTTGTTTAGTATTTAGAGGAATGAAGGTTAATTGGCATTAAGGTCATAATTTTAATTAGATTCTTAGCTTATAGGCCAAGTAACCTCCTTCCTATAAATACCTCTTATGTAGGCTCATTTGAGTTATTCTTCCATATTTTGAGATTTGATTAGAGAGAGCGTGACACCCCGCCTAATTAAATTAAATCAAAGTGTCCAGTTGGTTCATTCTTAGCATCAGTGTCAAAAATAATTTTTCTTTATTAATCACCTATTAAATAATTAAGCTAAGTGTCAAAACATGTAATTTATTAATTTAAGACCTATTGTTATGATTTAATATACGAAACCATTTTACGAACACATATAAAAATATTAAAAATTAAATCATCCAAATGAAATAACCAAGCTAGATTAACCAATCCAAAAAATATATCCCAAATCGCAGGACAAGGAAATAAATAAAACAATCCCAACAATAGCTGGATACTAAAATAATAAAGAGTACAAGTCTCTCTCTGAACTAAATGAAATATGAAAAAGGGTGACACGTGCCCTATCTAATAAGGACTAAATAGGAGACTGAGAATACAATGATGAAATCATCTACTGCAAGGACCTGCAACTCTCACACTAGCTGCAACACGTCAACGGTCCAAAGATCTAAGCCTGGCGCCCTTGTGGCTGGGCACCTATATTACACATATATATATACAAGAGAAAGAAGAGATAGCAGGAAACGGGTCAGAGCCCGAGAGTAAAACAACTTCTAAAATAGTTTAGCAAGTATTTAAAATACTTACCAGTTGATATTAAATACATGTTAGTACATCGACACTCACCTGAGAATTCTCACCTCTCAACGAGTGTGCACGCCTAACGTACTGCCGAATTAACATAGTTAAATATTACCCTATTAACTAGTCTAACCCAATTTTCATTCACCAAGCATATTCCAAGTGATCGCATGACTTTCATTTATAACTGATAACCTTTTCTTATGAATTTTCCAAGCCAGTTATATTTATCTCAATTCAGACTTAAGTTCTCAACCACTTTCCTCATTTAATATTAATTACTCAATTATATCTACTTATAATCACAGTAGATTAATCACAGCTACATATATTTATCACTCGAAATATGTATACTAATAGCGAACCCCACATAAGTCTATGGTGCTGGCATACTCTGCTATCAAGTCCCCGTATCTACAAAAGGGAAATACTAGCTCGAAATCACTCTCAAATTGTATTAATACAAAACACACATATCGAAGGCGAAGCATAGTTTCAAGTCACTAAGAGGTCAACACATACTCTCACGTCTCTTAGGATCGTCTGACTATCATTCTCGAATATCCTGTACCAAGGATGCAATGTTCTAGGGTACAAGTCAATATCCCCCATAAAGGTCCAATCGAGATAAGCCTATCTCGGCGCAGAACCTACGTGATAGCAAGTAGCGCGGGTATGATTACACACACACACACACACACACACACACACACACACACACACACACACATATATATATATATATATATATATATATATATATATATATATATATATATATATTCACATTATTTGGTTAGGTACACCCACGACCCATAATACATTCGAACCATGCGTGACACATAACGCACGAGTTATACATATAATTAAATCATTCTTTAAATTTTCTCAACTACCGTAAATCCCTAAGTACTTCTCGACTCTGGAAATGTATCCTCTTGATAATTATAAAATCATTAGGTGTACACTCACTACCCTACTAGCCTAAGTCCTTCTTAATTCTTGCAAGACCCAATTTAACGTATGCACGATTTCCCATTTAATTTATACCCCCAAAATCCCACGATTAGATCCCATATAAAATTGTCTTCCCCTGACCCTACTTATACCCTACTGGTCCTCCTCAAGTCCCATTATAATATTCAAGTTATGCCCAAAAGGTCCTTACACGTAACGACTAGATTAACATTAAAAAGGGGAAAAAGTTTCCATTTTCAGGAGGAGTTGATCGATCGATGAAAGGGGTTAGATCGATTGATCCAGCCGATCGATCGACATTCTTGAGTCGATCGATCGATCGAGCAGTTCTTGGCCCAGTTTCATTTATGCAATTCCTTACCTACCGGTTTCCTTAACATAAATCCTCAAAACCTCTATTAATTCATCCCAAACTCCCAAACAATCAAACCAACAGTTGCATTACCCTACATACTTGATTTCTAACGTAAAACATATACGAATTCATCAAGGGCCATCAATTAAAGGGTTAATTCAAATTAATACAACACGAACCCTATTTTAATCATCATGATTAATATTTTCCTAATTCTTCCCGAATTTAACCTCTACTGGACATCAATTTCATAATCGATCCCCTACATATAACAATATGGTTGTCCTAACACGATTTCTATTCAGAATTTCACTATGAATCTCCCAATTATTATTTATCTTTCATGAAACATAAATTTATCATCTCCTAAACTAGCATGGATGTGTTATCAACTAAGAACAGAAAGTTACATACTTTCTTGGAAATCAAAGGTCTGATCCGATGAATTTAAGTGGTATAGAAACGATCCTCTTCTCCCGATCTACGCTTTGGTGGTGGAATTAGTGACAGTGGTGTAGGGCTGGTGGTTCTCCTCCTTGGAAGCCTTCTCTCTTCTCTCTTCCTTAGCCTCTCTGCACCTCTAATATTTCTAACCCTCGAGGACTCTAACTCCCATTAGATACAACCATTCAATTTTCGTCCATAATTAAGGCCTACAATTGAAAATTACCAAAATGCCCTCCAGGGTTACCGGTTAGGCCTAAAAATGTCCTGAGACTCAAACTAAACCCTCAGGTAAACTTATTTGACTATCTCGACCCTTTCGATCACATTGGCCCACTCGAAATGACCATACAGGTGACTTATAATTAAATTACTATTTATTCCATTAATTTAGTTTCAACGCGACACACGTGCGTCCGGACTTAATTTCTATAATTGTCGAGTTATTCACTCGCGACAATTTTAATAAATTCAATCTCATATATTACTTTACCCATCTAGTAATATTAAACACAATTCTTACCAATAATTACTAACTCTCGTCACGCTAGTAAATTTTTATTTTAAAATCTAGATTAATATTAAATTAATTTATCGCAATATAATTTAATTAATCCCATAATTAAATGCCATAAAAATACGGGGTATTACAGACAGTTTGAGGGAGAATTATATTTTCTTCTTCCCATTGACTTCATTTAAGTCAATTGGTATCAGAGCCTAGTCACTCCACCCATTGTTGTTGTAAAATAAAAACTCGTAAACAACGTCACGTGGGTCCAAGAAAAGATGAACACATATGAGCCAAATCCGTTCGAGAAACTCTTAAAAGCCATCAATCGATTGACGGACCAAATTATCGCGATGGACGCCCGAGGTTCTTCGTGGGCAACCACCACGGACTGCCCTCACACCTCCCCGATAACATCTCAAAATCCTAACCATAATTCTCCAAGATCCACCCATTCTAAACCTCTCCCACAAAGAGACCCCAATCTTGAAAACCCTAATCCTATAAACATCCAAGAAAGCACCACCACCGAGGAGGCTGCCCCATCACCACGACCCGCTGGCCCGATCACCAAAAAAAAACCTAAAAACATTCATACCGCCCCAATACAACCCCCATAACCCCAAAAAAATCTTTCGGCCACCCACCACAAGCCCTCCACCCGCAGACACACTCAAACACCCTGATTGGCCCTCAACCCCAGTCTAATCATCCCCAGAACCCGCCTCAAGCCACCTGAATACAACCGGCTACCTCTAGCTACTTTTTAGAAGTCGTACACCTGCCGATCTAGTCCAGGAGGATCGAAAACCATCAACAACAGCCCCCGGACGCTCTGACGGTTCGAGTCAAGGGTCCCGATAGCAACACAGCCCTACCGAGGGTTGTTTGACAGCTCCAATCACTATTGATGCATTTATGGATGGTCCTATCCATTTGTCTGTTCAACCGGATCCACCCATCATCGGAACATACTCCCCCACCATCTCTGAAATGATCCGTGATATTCGGCACAAAAAAAAAAATCAAATCCGCCTCAAATACTTCCAAATGCAACAAACCCTATGCCTTTTATCCCCAATCTTGCATCCCAAACCTAGAATTTTCATCTTCCCACATTCCTAATAATTTTGACCACAAAAATGTACCACCACCCCCTATACCTCCACCTCCACCACTAAACACTTCAATCCACCACCACTTTCCCTCTCCACACCTTCCCCCACCCCGAATTCTTGTTCCTTCCCACCCCCACCACAACCTCCACCCAATTATCCCATTCTAACCCCACATGACTACACCTTACCTCCTATCTCCTTTTACCCTCTCCATCACCCATAAAAACACCACAAAACCCCCCATTTACCTCCCATACCCCCCACTCCATCCGTTACCACACATCCCCGCCCACCTCATTTCATTTTCCCCATGCTTCCGCCCCCACATATTATACACACCTCTCACCCTCCCCATGTACTACATCATCTCACTCCTTGGGATACCGGTTCTTTCCATGTCGCACCCATTAATACCCATGAGCGGGTCCGAGAGTGGTTTACTCTACCCCTCATGATGATTACCCTTCTCCCCGACCTCATTCCGCCCCCGAGTTTGAGTCACCCCCTCCTACCGAGTTGCGCACGGATATTTATCCTTTTGACTCCCTAGGTCTGAAGGTTACTCCATATGTACCCCTCACCGAGCGCCATTGCTTTTTGTGTCATCAAAAGGGGCATCAAATGAACCACTGCCCCTACCGCCAGCCATCGGTCCCCACTCCACCTGCTTCCCCTCCCCGTGAGACTCTTCCACCTCATACCACTCCTCCCACAGCTCCAGTTACACCACCTGCTCCTGCCCCTCACCATCCACGACCTCGGAGGCACCCACAGCGTGCCGTACTTCCTGGGCCTCCGCTAGGCGATGCCAACCTAGACAATGATACCCTGGCCCTTCAGGGAGGTGATGCCATCACACAGTTGGCCCTTCAGTTACTCTCACGGAGTATGCAGGGTGATATTAGAGTGGATGTTCCCATGTTTAACGTCCACCTTCAGCTCGATGTCGTCGTTGATTGGCTTGCCGCCATGGAACAGACTTTTTAGTATAAACGGCTGAAGGGGCGTAAATATGTTCTTTTGGAAGCAACCAAGTTTCAGGGCTATGCCAGTGTTTGGTGGAATAATTTGGAGTAGCGACGTGTTCTTGAGGGCCTACCCCCTATCCAGTCTTGGGCCGAGCTCCGAGCACAGTTGATGCCAACTTTTGTCCCCGCCACCTATGAGCGCGACCTATTCTTTCGAGTCTAGTCTCTTCGGCAGGACACCACAGTTTGGACTGCACGGAGCGTTTCTAGCTTCTATGTACTCATGCCTACCTCGGTGAGAGTGAGGAGTAGAAAATTAGCAGTTTATTCATGGGTTGCATAGTTATATTCAGCAGCATGTCACTTTACGTGACGTCACCTCCTTTGTCAAGACGGTGGAGTACGTCACTAAAGTCGAGTCCTTCCACCAGATTGACCCTCCACCTCGTAGCCGCTCTATAACATCTCCTCCAGCCCCAGTGACTTCTGCTTCTCTCGTGACTCCATCTACTACATCTTCTCTTACCACCACGGTTCCTCCGTCGACCCCCACCCATCCGGTCACCTTAAAATGCTACAACTGTGGGGTAATGGGTCATTGAGCGTTAGATGGTTCCCTCCCTCGCTGTCGTGCTCTCTTAGATTCAAGGACCCTGAGTATCTTGAGGAGGCACCAGATATTCCACCACAGCACGCTCTCATTACTATCCCTGATGGTGACACTTAAGGCCTTCCCCTCTGAGTTTGAGAACGAAATCTTTTCAGGGGGGGGGGGGGGGGGGGGGGGGGAAGTGATGTGAATCAGGGATGTGGTCGTCATTTTATCATACTTTAGTATTTCTCTTATTTTTAGCATTCGTTGTATTTTCCCTTTTTGTTTAGTATTTAGAGTGAAGTTGTAAGGTTATATGAACTAATGTTATTTGATAGAATACACACACTACACTATTAAAACTTTGCCAAAGAGAGAAATTTTCCAATTTTAATATTGTTTGTAAATTAGTAAGTTAGCATGAACAATTATCAATTAAAGTGATGTGATTGTCAACTTGATTAAGAGATATAAATTTAACCAAGTTTCATCCTTTTTATCCTACACATACATCTAGGTGATTAAATTATATGAAATAAGAAATCACAACTACAACGCGCCAATGTACGAGGAAAACCCAAATGGGAAAAACCTCGGATGATTGGGCCTAGACAAATCCATTACAAGGACTCAAAATACTTACAAACTTGACTCACTAAGACATGATGATGTCATCTCCTCTACCTCCATTTGTAATACGCAAAGCTCCAACGCGTTGCACGACACTACTCGTGTCTCGGTATCCATCGAAGGCCAAAGTACTGCCTCCAAGTAACTAGGATGCAGAAATCCACCACATAAGTCCACGATGAAATTCATGTTGAAAGCATGAGGTTTGGGTTCATTCAAAAATCATAATTATGTTGGAGGGTTTTTCCTCAAAAGGAAGACAAGAATTCTTCTTTTGAAATGTGCAAGTTCCTTATCTTGAAAAACTGTAGTTTCGTCCACTTTATGAAACTGAAAAAAGTAGTGGACCAAAGCAATTATGCAAAATCACTGCAGAAAAGATTTTAATTTTTTTTCATAACTGACGAAACTCGTTCGAACGACTTAGTTCAAACGCGTTTTCTAACGAGAATTCAGTGCAATATAAGGCAAGTCCTTAGAAACCTCGTTAGAACGAATTCTTTCGAACAACAATTCTAACGAACCTTCTAACGATATGTCAATGTAAACGGGACAGGTTCATTAGACTCAGGTAGTTCGAACGACCTCGGATGACTTCGAACGAAAAAATCATTTTCTCCAAAAAAATGATTTAAAATTAATTTGAAAATTTTTCGTAAATATTTTAAGTAAATTAAAATTAACTCCAACACTAAAATTGAATTTGGGTCATATACCTTTTGGAAAAAGAGAATGGAATGCGATTTGATGAAGCGTGAAAAGCTGGATACCCAAATCTCCATGGATGATAGATGTGTGACTTGTTTAGACCCAAAAATGTTTTGTCCAACGGAATATAGTCAAAACTACAAATGACTCGATTAGAAATATGTCCTTACGAATCTCCCCCTTTGGCTATTCCGGGACAAAACAAAATAATAAAAAATATATTCAAAAAGACACTTAATTTGCTAAGCCGACCATCAAACTGATTCTAAAGACCGTACCAAACCCCAAAAAAAATGAAAATATAAGCTGCAGAGAAGTAGGCAATATATTGGCAAATGAAAATGAAGGCCTACACACATGAAACAACAAACACATAAAACACATGGGGAAAATAGAGAATATAAATCAAGTTAACTAATCATGAGAATCATGGTATGTCATATGACAAACTCCCCCTATCAATATTTCTTTATGTTAGAGAAGATGACATGAGGAATAAAAAATTAGCAGCAAAATATCCAACACATGCCAATATCATTATATTCAACAATAAAATCAAAACAGGAAAGTGATATCAATAACCATAAATAGGGAAAAAAACAAATATCCAAACATAATGAAAGAGTATCCAACTAAGTGCATAAACTAGTACAAGTGAGATAACACAAATAAATATGATTTTCTCTCCCTCACAAGTATAAGGTCTGAAATAAACTTAAACATAAAGAAAATCAAGGAGCTGGAGCGTCATTGGGGGAGTCATCTGGAAGGGATACTGTACCGAATGAGCCTGCACCACGACACATCTCCATGCGACGAATCGCCTCAAGATGCTCAAGTAGGATGGAATCACGACGAGCCTGGGATTCATCTTGACGAGCTTGAGCCTCCTCCCAATGAGCCTGAGCATCACGATCCCGCTGCATGTTAAGAAAAAGGTCCTGCATAATAGCCCTATCCTGGTTCCTATCTTCCTGAATTTTATCCACATGTGAACGAAAAACCTAAGATCCTCGAATTCAAGTGGTGGGGGAGCACGAGAACATGATGGTCTAGGGGCGGCAGGAGTTGAGGCAGTGGAAGATTGTGAGGATGCAGATTGAGAGGTAGTGATCTATGGAGTATCAGGGGGTAAGTTACCACGAGAGTGAACAACGGAGGACATATCAATTTTTTGGAATCGGTTCACAGGGACATCTGAGGGAAAACAAGGGCATAATGGTGAGTGATAATAACCGCAAAAGGAAGTGCTTACCTAACGAGACCTAATGGGTTGACTTTTACAGATTGAATAACCATAAAAATGAAGGCGGGGAGGTCAATGGCAGCTCAAATGCTGATAGCAAACATGAGATCCACATGAAACTTGGTAATTCGAGGGGAGTTGGCACGAGGAATGAGATAGGCACAAACAATCCAATTGAGTACCATAAAATCCAGATTTAAATTCTTATGATAAATTATAATGGTACCGGATTGAATAATGCGACTTATGGTGCTCATGATAAGACTAGAGGCATGACGAGAGTTCGGAGGCCAAGGATAAGAGGGATTTATGACAAGGGGTAATGGGACAAGACGACCGATGGATTAAGTAGATACGATGACTTTGCAACCTCGTACTCTAGCGAAAAGATGATCTTCACGAACACTCATACAAAAGAAAAATTCTCGAATAAGATCGGGATAAATAGAGTCAGCGAGATTGAACAGTGGGTCCCAACCCAAATCAGAAATCCAAGAGTAGACAGTAGCGCCAATTAGAGTGGATAGTTTGACAATTTTTTCTCGAACATAGGATCGAGTGGAAAACCTTGAGTATAGTATTATGTATAATTGTCTAGAGTTCTCCAACGCAGTTTGAGATCTGGAATTGAAGCATCAACATTGGTGTCCTCATCTGAGGAGGGTGAAGATGAAGAGGAAGAGGAACATTCCTTAGGAGCATCGCTGATTTGACGGGTACGGTGACTACGCGTCGGCATACTAAGAGAACTAAACTAGAACCTTCCCAGATGAAAAATACCAATCGAACTACCAAACAACACCAGCAAAACCAAACAGCAACACAAACTCGTCCTCCATTAGTAATAAAAAAAATATAGAAAAAATAAATAAATAAATAAGTAAGAGAAGGTCCATGAAATTATTAAAAAAAAATTATACTTCTAAGAAAATTTGATAATATTCATGGAGCTCAAACTTAATAAGGGGGGAGAATAAAAATATAGCAGCCCTGCCGTGGTACCCTTCTACATACGACAGAAGTTACAGGCCACACACCTCATGGCATGTCGCACACCTTATGGCAGGCAGCACACCTTATGACTGATCGCACATCTTATGACAGTCCGCACACCTTATGACCGGCCGCACGCCTTATGAAAGACCGCAACCATTGCACATGCATGACCACTTGATAACTGTCCATCTTTTAGAAGGATTCCCTACTCATCAGATTCATCCATATGTCACGTGACTTGAGCATGTGCCACACCTTTATACCTCGTATAAATAAAGGCACTCACCTCATTATTAAGAGGGGACCGAAATAGTAAACTCATAGGCGAAGCCCTGCCCAACTCTAATCTCTTTCTCTAGAGAACCGGACCTTGGGGGCTAACCCCCTGCTATGACCGCGCCGATCTCCCTTCACGTCACATCTAGGGCTCCTGTTTAACTATTATCATGTATTATTCTACCTCATCTGTCTTGTAAACCCATTGTAGCATTGTAAACTTGTACATCAATGATATGAATATATTGAGAGGATGGCACCAAAGTGGACGTACGCTCATTATAGCCAAACTACTCTATATCTTGTCCTTTGTCTCTCTTACTTGCTTTATTTACTTATTATGCATTATGCACTTGATTTGCTGGTAGGAGGATGACTAGTGGATGATTTCTCATATCAACAATCTGGCGCCATCTGTGGGAATGAGATATTTTAATCTTGTTTCTCTATGTTTGATTTCTAAAACACCTTATTCTATCCATGGGGATCCTTTGGATCGTCATCTCATGGGTAGATTTTAGTCATTGAGCTCTGTTTTATATTCACACCCTTAAGTGGGTATTTCTTATAGTCAGATATGTTCTTGGGTCATCATTTTATGACCTTAGATCTATTTTGCTTACCCCTGTGATATCATTTCATCTAGATAGTGCTGAAAAAGCAAGATGGGCTTTAGCCCCGAAAAGGTGAATGATTAGGGAAGGATTGCATTTACTCCCATTTTTATTGTTCTCGACCGATGATCTGGGGTTTATCATTGAAACTGTGTCATTTTGTGCACCGTGAGAATGTCTTCTCATTAACAGACCCTAGTAGGTATGCTCCCCACGTGTTGGGGGAGAAAAACTCAGTCTGGGATTAAAATTTTGGGATTTGTCCCTTTGCTACCTAGGAGGGGATGCGGACGGGCAGTATAAATGCCATATGGCCGCGGCCTCTACTAGAATGGTTGCATTATAGAAGCTTCAAAACATCAAGGAACGAACTCAGATGGTCTCCAGCTCAACCTTGGTGAATATCATACAAAGGCCACGGCAGTACACTAATGTGCCTTACTAGCTGGGCCTCAACAGTAATACCATGTAGCAGTACAAACGCTGCATCCCCATTTCTTACTTGGTTACTCCAATGTTTCTGAGATTAGTCACTTCTGTTAGTTTTGTCTCAGATTATATATACTTTGTAAAGACTAACAAAAGAAAAAAATGAAGGGAGAATCTATCCAGAGCATAGAAGTCAAAGATGAGATCATGCAACTATACAATCACCTCAACTATCTCTACGACAACCACGCCTCACTCCAAACATAGGTCAACTATTTAACTCAGAGGATGTTAGAGGATGCGGCCTCTCCCAATCTGGGTGTGGCAGCCAGGATCATTGCTGCCACAGCTCCAGTTCCATCAGAGGAGGTGCCGCAGCTAAAAGCACTGGCCGCAGAAGGAACGGCCACGACCAAGGCACTAAAGAGGAAGTCAGAAAAGACAGAAGGGAGATCTAAGGCCTACACTCCATTGGCCTTCCCGATTGAAGACATCTTTGAGTTCATCAAAGAGGACAAGCTGTTGAGGTGGCCACAAAAGCTGAGAGCTCCACCCCACAAGAGGAACAAAGCTACTTGGTGCAGATTCCATCAGGACCGTGGCCATAACACTGAGCAATGCTATGCTCTGAAGGATGAAATTGAAAGGCTGATTGGGTAGGGAATTCTGCAGAGGTTCCTTAGAGATGCTTAGGGGATGCAGCCTAGCCTGATGGGCCATACTTCCCTTAACTTATGATTTAGTTTATATCTCCTTCAGTTTATGTTCATAGTGAACATTATCTTTTACTTCATCCTGACTTTTTATGTCTATGCTTATGACGATTAATGAATACAATACTTTAATTTCTCGATTCCATTAAATGATATCTTATGAAAGACTCCTTGTTTAAAAAAGATTATACATGGAGATATCTAATTATGTCGGGAATAACTATATTCAAATACGCCCCCAATAGCCTCACAACACCCGCAATGACGCCTGGTTATATGAAGTCGAATGATAACTAAAAATATTAAAAGCAACTATTGGGATCAACTATTTGAATTGTCCTGCAACATAACTCATAAAGGCTATATCCCAGCATATGATAACCACATTCTCGAAAGCAGTCATCAGAAAGCATTATTAATACCAAGGGCTTCTAATGCCCATTCTTAGCCTTCGGGATGCGTCATTATCCCGGTGAGGTTACTCCCCCGGTAAACATCATCGACTTGGTGGATATGAGACTAAACATCATTAACTTGGTGATCTCATATTATCTTGGGGAAGATTTATAATACCTAGCCCGGGAAGGCCTGAAAATAAACCATTAGGGCCGGAGACTTTATTGTCTACGGATAATCCTATATTTGAAGTGACCAAAGACTTAATTATCTGTGGATAACCCTATTATAGCCTGGGAAGGCTTTATATATATTCACATAAGCTTGGGGAATCTACATAATACCTAGCCCGGGGGGGGGGGGGGGGGGGCTGATAATAACCCAATCAAAGCGACTAAAGAAAAGAGATGAAAGGAAATCAAAGCGACTAAAGATAAGCTATGAAAGTCAATCAAAGTGACTAAAGGAGGTTGTGTTGCTGTGATCACGAGGCGTGTTGAAGCTACAACAGGATGGCCTTAATTTCCTAAAGGGCTAAAAGGGTACCGCAACCTTATATATATGGTTGTGGCCATTAAGTGGAATCATTCAGAAGACACGGCAGAAAAAGGCAAGAAGGATTGTTAACCTGCCACGACCATGTTCAAGAAAGCGACATTGTGATGAGGATCCAGTTATAAAGCTACGATGTATTTAGAAACCGCAACCATGTATAAGAATTTAAGTAGAAGGGTTAACGTGTACGAAATAGGTCGCAGCCTATGTGAAGAAACCATCCACACTACGGTGTCACGGCCTTAAGTGCATTCTTTCAGGAAGTAAATGTATGGCTCAAGCAATCAAAGATGTATAGATAAAGAATTCATTCAAGTGTTGCAACTAGAAAAACATAAGAATAAAAAAGCTACTAGAAAAGAAAGCAAATAGTCAACATTAAATGTGGTCGCAGCCTTGATAATGAAGTTGGGTGACAAAAATCTTGACAACTATTAATGTTAAAGATTACAAACAAATAGATAAAAGAAACAAAAAGGTAAAGAGGGACGTATCCCTAAGATTCAGCATCATCAGCTTCATCTCCTTCTTCTCCCTCTGCGACCGTCATGGTCTCCTCATCTGCGACCGTTGCCTCAGCCTATGCCCTCAACCTGGATTTTTCCTCGACTGCGACCTTGAGCTCAGCTATACATTGTTGATGCTCAACATCACCAAGTACCTAGGTAAGAACCGTCTCTTTAGTCTCAGGGAAGTTCTTTATGAATCTGTGCCTGAGCTCTTGGTAACCACGGATGTAGGCCCTGTTATTTATAAGATAAAAATCTTTGGAACCCTTGAATGACTCTGCAGTGCTGTCGATGGCCATTTGAAGGGCTTCTCCATGATCCACCTCCATTTTCTTGATTTTCGCGGCTGGGGCTTCAGCATCACGAGCAGCCTTGGTTTCCAACTCCTCGTACCTCTTTTGAAGGAGGTTGAGCTTGTTATTAGAAGACTTAGTGACTTGGGCAGCTTCTACGGCTTGGGCCTGAGAGACCTTCAGAGACTCCGCGACCTGGTTGAAATTCTCCTTCACTTACTCTTTGGCTTTGATTGCAGCTTCAAAGTTCATCTGAGCTTCCTGAAGAGCCGCGACAGCAGATTGTTTGCCAACTACGAAGGAATAATTCCTTTCACTCTCAAGGTTAGTGGCGTGAACCCTCTCCGCAGCCTCTTTTAACTTGTATAAGGCCTTATACTTCCTCTTTTGAGATATCATAACGTCCGCGGCCTGAAAAGAGAAAGTTAGCAGCAAGTATGTAATGCAAAATTAAAACTGAGAAAGTACTTGCACTTACCCTCAAAACACTATAGAGGCCATAATCCTCCAGGTTATCATGATCTTCGGCCACTAGTCTATCAAGGTATGTGGCGTTAAGGACCCTCTTCATCATGCGGGCACCCCTCACAGTAGTGTCCCAAGAGGATTAGAGGTTTGACTATCTAGGTTGTGGCCACGAACGACCGTCAAGACCAACCCTGGAGCGACACTGAGGAGGCGCCAGGTTGGCATTAATTGTAACAATGGATGGCGTTGGGGGAGAAGTTGAACGGATAGGGGCATTAGATGTTGACATCAGACCTGTCGCAGCCAAATTAGCCCTGATATCGTCGTCAAACTCCTCAACTTGGAGTTGGGGTGCAGCAGGGATAGTTTTTTCCGTGGCTTGACTCTGGGTCGCGGCAGATAGATTTTGGTCACTAGAAGGGACTGTACCTAGAGCCTTGGTCTTGGGCCTCTTCCTTTTTCTGTGCCTTGCCACATTATTGAGAACGGTTGCGTCCTCGTCCATCTCTGCCAATTGGGCAGCCAAGAGCTCCCTATCAACTTCCTCACCTGAAAGAAGAAAAGCAATAGTAAATATTTGAAGATCTAAATATAAATTACCACGGAATAAAACTGTTGATTGAGTTATTACCTTTCGCGGCCATCTCTTTTGGTATGGATTTACTAGGGAAGTACCCTGCTTTAAATACAGTGGCAGAAGTTAAAAGTACGTTGAATTTCTTCTCTTCAGCAGGAATTGCCGAGGCCTTGGCAACTCTTTTCTCTTGCTGCTTGCTCAATTGCAAGTTGTCAAGAACTGCAGAAAACATTTCAAAGGTTTGTACAGAAAGAATAATAAGCAATTATAAAGAGGGTACGCGACTATATTTGAAATACCTAGCTTGGAGGGACACCCCCATTACCGCGGCATCCTAAACGATTTCTCCCTCTCATCCTCCTGAGGGTGAATCTCCCACGCTTCTCCAGAGATGTAAAAATACTTCCCCTTCCAGTTCTTTACACTGGTCAACCTCTCAGAGTAAAGGGTTTCGTCCCTTCCGCGGACGGATAAGTAGTAATAGCCAGCAAACTTTACAAAGTTTTCCTTCGGGCGGTATAAATGAATAAACTCCACGGGAGTAATATCTTTTCTGAATTGATTCTCCCAAAGCACGAAGGCTGCAAGAATGGCCCTCTAGCCATTAGGATCTAACTGGGATGGTGCTAGTTTCATTGTTTGAAAAATTCTTCTGATGGGAACAGGAACGGGCAACCGCAGATCATAAATGAAGGCATGCAAAGGGAAATAGAACCCATCGTCAGCAAGGGCCGTACACGGTATTTATTCTGCGGTAGGAGCTGAGCACATCAAGCCTTCAGGAAACTCGAAGGCCTTCGCAACTTGATCAACCCATTCTTGGGTCATAATGCTGCGGGTGTCAATTACAACAGGAGGCCTCTCAGTCCTCCCTGATGGGCCAGCTGGTTCATCCCTAACATTAGTTACACCCCTTGTCTTGGTGTTATCTTTAATGTCCATTGGTTGGTTACTAGAGTTGGTTTCCTCTTCCATTGGTGTGATTTCAAAATCCTTCCTATAGGTAGAATTCGTGGAGTCTAGTACTACGCAGTTAGGGCAATCCTTCAGTTGACAAGGCCCTATTGACTTCAAAGGAGGAACGAAAGGAAGTTCGGGAGGGGAGGCTCCAAAATGTTTTTCCCAGAAGCCTCTCAGAAATTCATCTGGGTCAAAGTTCATACGGCTGCAGCAGTACCTGAAAAGCAGAGTCCGCAGTTAGGCACCGCAGCCAATATGGTTCTAAAAAGCCCCTAAGAAGCTACGTCATGACTAGTTATATGAAGATTAAAGTGAATAGAAGTGATCGGCAAGGTTGGCTAAATATGCCAAGTGTTGGGTTCTAGAGCCCTAAAAGATAATTTTCATCGCGGCATATTGATTTGAGAGGTGTCATCTCCTTGCATACCATGGTTACTATGGACTGAAACACCGTTCACCCTAATCTGAGAACCTAAGGCCGCAATCATAAATCTATGGGCTTAAATACTGCGGAGTCTAAATTTATATTTAAGGGTTTACGCTCGGAGTCTATCGGCCGCAGCCATCACCTAAATTACTAAAGGGCATTCTACCATGCCGCGAGCTCTCACACAAATAATTTAGTATCTAATAGTGGTTATTGCAAGGATCAAGAACCCAGACTGTGAAGGGTTTGCTTAAGAACATCAAGAACAGTTATATAATTTCAACGTGATTCGACACAAATACAAGCCATATGATCTATGTAATGGAAGATTAGGGGTTCATTTTGTCATATGAAGATTGATTCAAAGAACAAATCAGCAACTACTATAATTATTTATCATTCATACGTGTTTGATTCTTGAAAATTGGAAAATTATTCAATCAAAACCCTAAATATTTGTCAATCAGTTGGGGTTTTTTCTCACAAACAGATATAAATCCAGAAAATCTATTACGAATTCAGAAAGCAATAGACATGATTCAAGAAGGGGAGATGCACAAATTCAGAAGTTCTGAAGATGAATCATGAACTACAAAGTAATTAAAGAGGTTGTTGGTTGGAAAATTACCTGGAAATGGGGAAATCGGCAATAATCATCCTCAAACCGCCGTAAAACCACCACACTCAGCCTTGGAAAGTTGTCGAAAAAAGCAAGAGGACAAACGAACAAAGTTCAACTTTCGATTTGCTCTCAAAGTTTTTGGAAACGTAATAAAGTCCACGGCTGGAATAATTTATATAAGTGGGAACGGGAAGACGAAGCATTGCCTTGGAAATACCACGACACCTAGATCCTTCTCAGTCGCGGCCCTAATCGCAATCTCTTGGCACCACGGCTTGGGGGCTTATTGATAATACAAATATAGCACCCCCGTCACGGTACCCTTCTACATACGGCAGAAGTTACAGGCCGCACACCTTATGGCAGGTCGCACACCTTATGACAGGCAGCACTCCTTATTACAGGTTGCACACCTTATGACGGGCCACACACTTTATGAAAGATCGCAGCCTTTAAGCAGGCATGACCACTTGACAACGATCCATCTTCTAGAAGGATTCCCTAATTATCAGATTCATCCATATGTCACGTGACTTGAGCACGTTCCACACCTTTATACCTCCTATAAATAAAGGCACTCACCTCATTATTAAGAGGGGACCAAAATAGTAAACTCATAGGCAAAGCCCTTCCCAACTCTAATCTCTTTCTCTAGAGTACCGAACCTTGGGGGCTAACCCCCTGCCACGGCCGCGCCGATCTCCCTTCAGGCCACATCTAGGGCTCCCATTCAACTATTATCATGTATTCTTCTCTCTGATATATCTTGTACACCCATTGTAGCATTGTAAACTTGTACATCAATGATATGAATATATTGAGAGGAAGGCACCAAAGTGGACGTAGGCTCATTATAGTCGAACCACTCTATATCTTGTCTTTTGTCTCTCTTACTTGCTTCATTTACGAGGACGACTAGTGGACGATTTCTCGTATCAACAAGGGGCAATAAAAAAAATTAAAGGTATAAAATATAGCCCTAAAATAAAACTATACATACATACATATATATATATATATATATATATATATATATGAAATTGGTTGTATATGATGGGATAAAATGAAGTTTGATAAAATATACATAATGACACACATATATATATATGTATACATATATAAGTGAAGAGAGATAATACCTAGAAGAGTAAAAAAAATGAAGAACTCGGATGCCTGTATTTAGGAAGGGTTTTGGATGAAAATGGGGTTTTTAAGGAATAGAAGGGGGGTTAATTGAGGTGAGAAGAGGAATTGTAGGAGAAATGGGTTGAGAGGGAATAAAGAGAAACGGAGATCATGTGAAATGGGAGAAGAAAATAGGAGAGAATAACGTGGGAAAGAGGAGAGAGAGAAATCAGTCTTGAAGAATGAAATGGCAGAAAAAGAGGAAAGAACCGCCCAAAATAACCCCAGCTCGTTCGAACGAGAAAATTCGTTCGAACAACTTCATTCGAGCAGCTAAAGAACGAAAAGACAGAAAAATTAAACAAAAATCGTTGGGTTTTTGTTAGAATCTCATTCGAACGATAATGTTCGAACGACATTTCAAACGACAAGACAGGAAATTTGGGAACATTTGCATTAAAAATCTCGTTTGAACGAGTTTTACTCATGAAAAAAAATAGAGTTTAAAAAACCTTAAAAAATAAGCAAAATAAGAAATTAACTTAGAAAAGGTTTAGGGAAAGTCAGAAACTTGCCAAAATGAAGTTTTTAAATATCTAAGGAAGTGTTGACATATTCGAACCGTGGGAGCAAAAATGTAGGGGCGTGAACAATACGATTGAGATCATGTCCTAAGACGACACATAAGTGCAAAATGCAAAACAATATATAAACATAATATGCACTCATATATGCCTTGTGTCAATAAAGGAAATATTGTAGGACACTAAATCATTAAAGCAAAACGCATAGAAGATTGATGATTCTCTAGCCAATGTTGTCACAAATACAAAGCAATATATCGATTGAATGTGCATGTCCATTGGTCTTCATCTCCCATTAACAACTTTATGTAAAGAGATTTCTTTTGAATTATCAATTGAGCTAGATAATTTTGCTCTTTGCTATATATAACATTTTTACCAATGCCTCAATACATTTAGTCTCTTTTACTATAATGAAAATGGAGGCTATTCACAAAAAAAAAAAATATTTTTCGCAGCCCGAGTCCATTGCTAAAAATAATAAACAACCGGATGAATAATCTTACATTTTTTAAATCCGGGCAATGGATGATCATGCACAATTTCGATTGCTTATAAGAGAGGTGAATAAAATTGATAAGACAACATCAAATCTCACCACAAGAGTGAAATGTGAAAAACACATCCTTAATATTTCTTGAAAAGTGTGTGAAAGAAGGCAAATATATGAGGAAATCACAGAAATATATATCATAAACGAGCATCAATGCGCATAAGTGAAACGAAGTCCGAATTAACTACTCATCGAAAGCCACATGGACATGAAAGGGAATAGAGATCTGAACACATCGAACACAAAACCATATGGACAAAATTTATGAAACCGTTTCTAACCTTTCCGTTCTTCCTTGAAAAGAAGATAAAAAAATATTTTTGGAATTTTTAATAAAATATCTACAAATTATAATCTAGTTCATAGGTAAAAAAATAGATATGAAACACAACCTAAACTAGATAGTCAACTTCGATCTCAATCAATGGAGCAAACCCCAATCAATTTCCTAAGGTTTTCAAACCTAAGGGCATCTAGAGGTTTGGTAAATATATCGGCCAATTGTTGATCGGTGCCTACGAAGCTTAAGGAAACGATTTTCTCGTCAACCAATTCATGAAGAAAATGTTTACAGATCCAATATATGCTTGGTTCTAGAATGTCGAACAGGATTACGAGAAATATGAATTGCACTTGTATTGTCATAATACATAGTCATAGTGCCTTGAGGAACACCATAATCTTCCAACATGTGTTTCATCCAAATGAGTTGAGTGCAACAACTCCCGGTGACTATGTATTCGGCCTCCGCCGTGGACAAGGGGATCGAAATTTTGTTTCTTGCTCATCCAAGAGACAATTGCACAACCAAAATAGAAACATCCTCCAGAAGTACTCTTGCAACCATCAACATCTCCTGCCCAATCGGCATTCGAATAAGCCGATAGACAATCATTGGTGTCGAATGAGTACCAAATCCCAAATGATAAAGTTCCACGAACATATTTAATGATACACTTGATAGAAAGAAGATGAGACTCTTTTGGAGATTCTTGATGGAGAGCACAAACTCCTACACTGAAGGAAATATCAGGACGGCTAGCGATTAAGTAGAGTAAACTTCTTATCATACTCCTAAATAGAGTGTGCTCTACATCCTTACTTCCGTGTATTTACTAAGTTTAACCGATGAACTCATTGGAGTACGTGCATTCTTAGCGGATTCTAAATGGAATTTATTTACAAGGTCTTTTGCATACTTGGTTTTGGACAAAAATATCCCGTGATCGATTTGCTTCACTTGAAGACCTAAAAAGAAGGTAAGCTCACCAGCCATACTTATCTCAAATTCATCGTGCATTTCTTTTGAAAAAATTTGAGTATGTTTATCACACATAGAACCAAACACTATGTCATCTACATACACTTGTGCAACTAAAAAAACTTTCTCATCACGACGGACAAATATTGTCATGTCTACTCCCCCTCTCAAAAAGCCATGAGAAAGGAGATAAGAGGTGAGCCTTTCATACCAAGCACATGGTGCTTATTTCAAACCATATAGCACTCTATTTAGAAAGAAGGCAGGACTAGGATACTTAGGGTCTTCAAACCCTTTAGGTTGTTCAAAATTGACTTCCTCCTGAAGGATACCATTTAAAAATGAACTTTTGACATCCATTTGATATAATTTAAATTTAAGGTCACATGATATGCCTAGTAAAAGGTAAACTGACTCTAACCTAGCAACTGGAGCAAAAGTTTCTTCAAAGTTAACACCTTCTATTTGGGTGTATCATTGGGCAACTAACCTAGCTTTGTTTTGAATAATGATATCATTTTCATCCATTTTATTTTTAAATATCCACTTGGAGCCAATGACATTAGAATCACTAGGCCGGGGAACTAATTCCCAAACATAATTTTTCTTAAATTGCAATAATTCTTCCTACATAGCATTTATCCAAAATTCATCTTTTAGAGCTTTCTTAACATTTGTAGGTTCGATTTTATAAGTATAGCACAAATAGGTAACTTCATTTTCTAATTGAGCCCTAGTCTTAACTCCTACCTCGGGATTTCCTATAATTTTTGAAGAGTCGTGACTTTTACGAACCTAGGGAGAAGGATCCTTTCTCTCAGTAGTGGGAACGACCAAGTCAGTGTGAGACTCAATATTTTCTACACCGGGAACAAAATCACACTCACATGACAAATCTTCCTCATTTTCAATAAATGTGGCAGAAGCATCGTCTTTTTTTAAAACATTTATTAATTCCATGACTTTTAAACTACTTAAGTTGAAAACTCTAAAAGGTCTACTATTTTGAGAATATCCTAGGAAAATACCTTCATCACTCCTTGAGTGAAATTTACCTTGGAGTTCTCTATCCCTAAGGATATAACAAGGATTACTAAAAACTCTAAAATAGGCTAGATTAGGTTTCTTCCCAGGCCACAATTAATATGGCGTTTTATTAGTATAAGGACGTAAATAAACCCTATTTACGGTGTGACATCCGGTGTTAACTGCTTCGGCCCAAAACCTACAAGTCACATTCCTACCTTAGAGCATAGATCTTGCCATTTATTGGATCGTTCGATTTTTTTGCTCAACTATACCATTTTGTTGTGGTGTTCGAACGGTCGAGAATTCATGCTTAATTCTTATTTCATCACAAAAGGCATTCACGCCAGATTCCTTGAATTCGGTTCCATTATCACTCCTAAAGCGGTTTATGGTAACACCGTGTTGATTTTGAAGAGCTCTACATTTAACAGTGAGAAAATCAACAGTCTCAGATTTTTCTCTTAGAAAACCTAATATGGAGTATCTTGAAAAATCATCCACCATCACTAAAATATATCTCTTTCCTCCTATGCTCTCGGTACGAGTGGGACCCATTAGGTCCATGTGTATCAATTCTAAGACACGAGAGGTAGTTATTGAGTTACACTTTTTATGTGAATTCTTAATTTTCTTTCCTAATTGACACGACCCGTAAATTATGGAAGTGGGTTTTCCTAAGGATGGTATACCTCAAACTAGATCTTTTCTCACTAAACGATCAAGATCTCTAAAGTTAACATGACCTAATCGTTGATGCCAAAGATCGGCAGACGAGACTTTTGCACTATTGCAAACTAAAGAGGACTTAGGAACTATTTCGTAGCAATTGTCGCTAGTTCTCACACCTTGCAAAATAGCCTCACCCGATTTATCATATACGGTGCACTCCGATTGACTAAACTTAACATTAAAATTTTCATCACATAACTGGCTAATACTTATTAAATTTTCCTTGAGACCATCAAGATAAAGGACATTTTCAAGTTTAGAAAACTCGAAAATTTCAATAGACACTCTATCGATAATTCAAGATTTGTTTCCATCCCCAAAGGTGACCGTACCATCTTTATAGTTTTCAAGAGTGGTAAATAAAGATTTATCACCGATCATATGTCTCGAATAACCACTATCAAAGTACTATTGGGAGGTATTTTGAGCCTTAAGTTCAACATGAACAACAAAAGCTTTATTGGTATTATCTTTCTTAACCCATACTTGAGTTATTTTTTTCTCTTTGTTGACTCTAGTCTGTTGGTAAGAATTATTTTCTTGATCCATAAAAAACCTTAAAAACATTTCCATTGAATCTTTTGAAGTATTAACTATATTTTCAACTCGGTTCTTAAGACTAGCAAGGGGTCTATGGTGTGGACTAGAAGAAGTAAAATAGGAATTCTTCCCAAGTTTGTAACAAAAATCTCTAAGGTGGCCCCTTTTACGACAATAGATATACACATAAGGTTGGTTCGGAGTCATTTTTGTATATTGCTTAGGAGGACTTCTTTTAGGAAGATTAGGTTTTGGAGGGTTTGTTTTAGTAACAAACTTGGCTACGGGTTCAGATTTAGTGTTGGATAACTCACCTTATTCATAACCTATGCCCTTTATCTCTTGTTAACATTTCTCCTTATATCCTAAAACAGGACCTAGGAATAATTTTCCCATTCTTCCTGAATTATCTTCAAGTGTGATTTTGACTTCATGAGAGGACTCGATATCTTTCTTAAGTTGGAAAATTTTAGCTTCAAGAGATTTTCTAATCTCTAAATACTCAAGAAGATTTTAATTACACATTCTAAGGAGTTAATTAAGTCACATTTTTCTTTACCTACCGAGATAAGCTTCTCAGAAAGAAATATCTTAATTGCCTCTAGTTGACTAAGTAAAGCCTCCTTCTCCTTCAGGCGGTTTAACTCTTTTTCTAATGTTAACACTTTAAGTGTTAATCTCTTATTAACCTTTTGAATATGCATGCATTCGGTGCACAACTCGGTATAGGCGGATTGTAACTCACTTTCATCAACATCGCTCTTACTTTATTTTACATCACTACTTTCAGATTGAGTGGATAAGTCCTCAAGTTCATGCTCTGAATTGTCAACTTTAGGAACTGACTCACTTGAATCACTAGCATGACTTACTATAAAAGGAGTGAAATTATTTTTAGACGGGGTAGAGTCATCGGAGTCTTCAGAGTTAATATCACTATCGCATAGTGTAGCATTATAAACAGCCTTTTCTTTACCTCGTCTCTTAAGTTTAGTGGGGAAATCAAATGCTCTATGACCACGTCCCTCACACTCAAAACATCTCTCCGAATCATCCTTTTTAAGGTTATCTCTCTTAAACTTCTTAGGATCCTAATTATTAAAACATCTATTACTTTTATTTCTATTTTTCTCAAATTTTGGTTTTTCAAATTTTGAGTTTTGCTTTTTGAACTAGAGAAATTTTTTTATTTTTTTTAGCAAATAGAGTTATATCATCAGGGTCGATATCGGACTCATCGGAGTCTGACACTTCTTCTTTCTTTACTTTCAAGGCTACTCCCTTTTCTTTGGTTTTGTTATCTTTAGAAAACATATCTAATTTATATATTTGAAGATCACCAACAAGCTCTTCAAGTTTTAAAGTATTTAGTTTTCCTAAGGAACTAAGAACTGTGACTTTTGGGATGAAATGCTTAGGACGACATTTAATTATGTTCTTAACAACACGATCTTCAGGGATTTTTCACCTAAGTTAAAGCAAGAATTAACAATATCAGATATACGAGCATAAAACTCATCAAAATTTTCAGTTTCTTTCATGGTGATGGTTTCAAATTGGGTTGTTAAGTTTTGAAGCTTTAACTACAGTAGTTCCCTCATAAGTAGCTTGGAGAATATTCCAAGCCTCCTTAGATGTCTCACACGTCATTATACGATGAAATTCATCGGAAGTCACAGCACTAAACAAGGCGTTTAAACCTTTAGAGTTAAAGTTGCACATTTTTAATTCATCCTCACTCCAATCCTCTACGGGTCTTATAACAGTTTCTTCTCCAACAACTATAGTAGGTGGCGACCATCCCTTTTCAACAGCTACCCAAACACGTTCATCAATAGATTTTAACGAATATTTCATACATGCTTTCCAATAAGTATAATTAGTTCCATCAAACATAGGATGTCTATCCATATAACCTCCAGGATTCATGTAAACAACTTTTAGAGACTAGCTCTGATACCAATTTAAAGTTGTAAGGTTATATGAACTAAGGTTATTTCGTAGAATACACACACTACACTATTAAAAATTTGCCAAAGAGAGAAATATTCCAATTTTAATATTCTTTGTAAATTAGTAATTTAGCAAGAACAATTATCAATTAAAGTGATGGGATTGTCAACTTGATCAACAGATATAAATTTAGCCAAATTTTATCCTTTTTATGCTACACATACATCTAGGTGATTAAATGATATGAAATAAGAAATCACAATCACAACCACAGCGCACCGATGTACGAGGAAAACCCAAATGGGAAAAACCTCGGACAACTGGGCCTAGACAAATACACTACAAATAAAGGTTTTACAAGGGACTCAAATGACTTATAGACTTGACTCACTAAGGCATGTTGATTTCGTCTCCTCTACCTCTGTTTGTTATACGCGAAGCTCCAACGTGTTGCACGACACTGCTCGTGTCTTGGTATCCATCAAAGGCCAAAGTACCGTCTTCAATCAACTAGGACGCATAAATCCACTGCATATGTCCATGATGAAATTCAGATTGAAAGCATGGGGTTTTGGTTCATTCAAAAATCAAAATTGTGTTGGAGAGTTTTCCATCAAAAGGAAGACAATAATTCTTCTTTTGAAATGTGCAAGTTCTTTATCTTGAAAAACAGTATTTTCATCCAATTTATGAAACTGAGAAAAGTAGTGGACCAAAGCAGTTATACAAAATAACTACAGAAAAGATTTTAAATTTTTTTCATAACTGACGAAACTTGTTCGAACGACTTAGTTCGAACAAGTTTTCTAATGATAATCCAGTGCAATATAAGGCAAGTCGTTAGAAACCTCGTTAGAACGAATTCATTTGAATGACAATTCTAACGAACCTTCTAATGATATGTCAGTGTAAACAGGCCAGGTTCGTTAGACCCAGGTCGTTCGAACGACCTGGGCTGACTTCGAACGAAAAAATCATTTTCTGTAAAAAATGATTTAAAATTAATTTAAAAATTTTCCATAAAAATTTTAAGTAAATTAAAATTAACTCCAATACTAAAATTGAATTTGGGTCATATACCTTTTGGGAAAAGAGAATGGAATGCGATTTGATAAATCATGAAAAGCCGGATACCCAAATCTCCATGGGTGATCGATGTGTGACTTGTTAAGACCCAAAAATGTTTTGTCCAACGGAATATAACCAAAACTACAAATGACTTGATTGGAAATTTTTCCTTACATAGAGGAAGGAAGGTTAATTGGCATTAAGGGCGTAATTGTAATTAGATTCTTAGCTTAGAGGTCAAGCAACCTCCTTCCTATAAATACCTCTTATGTAGACTCATTTGAGTCATTCTTCCATATTTTGAGATTTGATTAGAGAGAGTTTGAGAGAGAATTATCTTTTCTTCTTCCCATTGACGTCATTTATGTCAAAATATATTTCAATTTATTATAGTATTACAAAGTGAGATTCCTTAGGTTCCCAACGGGTGGAAGCTGATGATTGAAGCTCTGCTGACCATGCCATATGTCTTCCAAATTTCCAAAACCTTTAACACACAATGACTCCAAGACTTTACCACATACACTTATACTTGGTCACTTGGGTCTCGACGACTCACTGTATTGATGATAGACACCATCTCATCAAAATCTTAGAGTTTTAACTCCTTTAATTTCAAGAAACCTTATCTTTCTCCATCATTGACAAGGTTCTTCAATCCTTCACTTTCAACCACAGAATAGTAGTTCTCGTGCATAGCGTGTTCATTATATGCTCTAAGTGAACACTTGTATCATTTTAGAGGTCCAACATGTTTTGGAACGGGTGGAACCACTGCGAGGTATGAGGCACATCCAATACATATACATAAAATTTTAAGTTTGTCAAAATCAAAGATTGTGTCTATTGGTAGAAACTCATATGGTATCACAACCCGTAACCAAGCTAGATTAGTCAATTATTTCAGTTCATCAAAACTTGCATCGGCTTCATCATTGTGTATATCAAGATTTGCATTCATTTCTTCTGCTCAACTGAAGGAGTAAGTATTTCTCATGTATATCTCTTCACACGATGAGCAAAATGACAAGGAGATCTCACCCGGCACGAAATAGATCAAAGATGACTCCTTAAGAAAGAACGATAATAACGATACAATCAATTCTGAGGTAGTAGTAAAAACCCCCACGGCTGAGCCGTTCCCCTAACGGTTAGTCCCTCACTCAATAGGAATCTCTCGAGACGATGTATTAGACATATTAAAGCAAGTAAAGCTTAATTTGCATTTTCTTGATGCCATAAAGAAAATTCCCGCTTATGCTAAATTTCTTAAGGACTTATTAACAGTGAAAAGAAGGCTAAAGGTAAAGAAATATGTGTTCCTAGCACACGCAATACTGTCAAGCGACCTTCCACCAAAATTCAAATATCCAAGTGCACCCATTATTTCGTGCATCATAGGGAAGAATTGAATCGAGAGAGCGCTAATAGACTTAAGGGCGAGTGTTAAAATTCTTCCTTATTCCATTTATAAGAAATTAGGTTTGGGTAACCTTAAGCCCACACATATGACTCTCCAATTTATTGATCGTTCCGTGAAGATACATCAGGGAGTCGTTGAGGACGTGATCATCCAAGTTGACACCTTCTACTTCCTGATAGATTTTGTCACTTGGGATGAGGAACCCTCCGTTTTACCGAGCAATCATGTTCTCATCATTCTCAGCCGCCCATTATTAGCTACGACTAATGCACTAATCAACATTCAAAATGGGTGAATACAGCTCACGTTTCGGAATATGAACCTTGAAAAAAATATCTTCAACATCACTAAGCCCGAAGGTGATGAGGGAAAATTGCGAGAGATGGATCTTATGGAAGAGATAGTACACGAGCACGAAAGGAATCAAATGAGAGATCCATTAGGGGTATGCCTTGTTAAAGCAAGTGAGAGCGATAATTCAGACGTTGAGCTAGAGACCGAGAAACAAGAGTGTTTAGTGACTAATTTGGAGAAAAAGATAGATCACGTGGTTGATTGCGAGAGAGAGAGGAGGTGGCAAGTAAGAAAGAGAGCAAGGTAAGCGATACGACCTTAGGAGATTGTGAAAAAGAATTTGGGCCTGTGGATGTGAGCCTTCCTACCAAAGTCCAATCACTATTGGACTCGTATAGTCACGTCAATGGGAGATAAGGGAAAAATAAGATAAATGAGGTCCTTTTTCGTGACCATCCACCCATACCACTTGAGGCCTCAGATGCGATCGAGGAAGGGATGAGAGTCTCGTCCGATTTAGAGCCCGACCCATGCATTCCCGAAGTTAAGAGAGATATAGGCTTAGCATGTCTCTCTAATTTTGAGCGAGATGTTCTCTCCAAGTCAGGACAAGTATGATGCAATTCGATTGGGCACCACGAGGATCTCACTCACTTCAGTCATCACGACCCTCAAGCTGTCCCCCTTATCTATGGGGATGGTCGTAACTTGTTTCGACTATTGGTCTACGATGTGAGGATAGGGGAGACGAAGAGAGCATTCGACCCCGTGCAGGGGGTCGGGTTAGTTTTTAGGAGAGAGAGATAGGTCATCGCACCCCCGACGCGCATGGGGTGATTTTTGTTATATTTTCGAGTCATGTGTTGGTGATATATAGTGTCTTTTTCCATTTTAATAATTTGTTTCTTTTATTTTTTGTACTTATTATTTTTTCTTCTTTAGATTTTAGTCCTTTTGATTGAGGACAACGCAAAAGTCTAAGTTGGGGGGTGGGGTGGTGACAAGTGCGTCTTTTAAAAACTTCACAAATTTTTAAAATGGCCAAAAAATAGAAAATTTCTAAAAAATTTAAAAATTTCTAAATAGTCAAAATTATTTTTCTTCAAAACAAATAAAAATTAGAATTTAAATTTGTCTCAAATGTCACAAAAATTTGTTTGAAGTCTTAAATGGTTAAAAATTAAGAGCACTAAGCCGAAATTGACCAAAGATGGAAATTGATCGAAAATTGATGACTTTACGAATAAGAGTGGAGATTAATCAACCCGGTGAGATTTCAAGACTTTCAATCGTTGTGATTTTTCAAATCAATCCGAGTTAATGGTTAACTCAAAGTTCAATTCAGTGTTTAAAATAAGGCAATGAAGATCTCAATTCTTTTATTTTTATATGTTATGGGAAACGTGTGAGATGTTATCTTGAAAAATGCGCTAAAATACTCTAAATAAAATGTTTCTCGAGACGCATATGGTAAAATAATCAGTAATTCGGACAATGAAGTAGGCCTTCGTTTGTTTAGCCTAAAAATATTAGCCATAAAAAGTAATGAAAAATTATCCCTTTGCAACCCAATTTGAGCCTAAATAAATTTTCCAATTTCGTTTGATAACACGAAAAATATAATTGGCCAGGAATTGTGGAAATTGAACATTCATTAATAAAGTCAAAAAATGTAATACCCTGTAAATTTTAATGATTTTAATTATGGGATTAATTGAATTAAATACTGAAAAATAAATTTATGATTGATCCGGATTTAAATAGATATTTACTAGCCTCACGGGAGTTAGTATTGTTGATGTGAATTATTTTGAATATTACTTAGTGAGTAAAGTAATATGCAATTATGAATTTATTAAAATTATCGCAAGTGAATAATACGACAGTTATGGAAATTAAGTCGGGACGCGCGTGTCAGCCGTGTTAGGACTAAATTTAATGGAATAAAAGTATGTTATATATAAGTCACCCATATGATCATTTCGAGTGCCTCAAAGTGTCCAAAAGGGTCGAGATAATCAGAAAGGTATAGCCGGGGGTTTAGTTTGGGTCCTGAGGCAGTTTTAGGCCAAACGGGCACACCAAGAGGGTATTTCACTCATTTTAATTTTTGGAGTAATTAAACCTATGAAAATTCAAGGATTATATCAGATGAGAGGAGTTGTCTTCTAGGGTGAGAATTCACAAAATCTTAGGAGGCCATTAGAAGAGGAAAGAGAAGAGTTTTTCAAGCCTAGAGCCATGTGACACCCCGCCTAATAAAATATCGGGTGATCAGTCCTTTATTAAATTATAATCAAGGTGAACGGTTGGTTGATTCTTAGCATCACTGTCGCAAAAATAACTATTCAAATTAAACACCCTAAATAATTAAGCTAAGTGTCAAAACCATTTAAAACATTATTTTCATATTTAATTTAAGCCCAATAATAAAGACTTTCATAATTCATAGTTTAAGAGTCACACAATAACTAGACTGGAAAAGATCATTCAAGCAATTTAAGCATTCAAATAACTAATTCAACCATTAAAACTTCAAAGGAAAAACATCCTGACAATAACAAATCCCAAAGTAAAAATACTGAAAGTAAATGAATCACAGTCTCTGACAAAACCAACTGAATAAGGAAAAAGGGCGACACATGCCCAACTGGATAAAACAGAACTAGGAGTGGAATCAATAATGAGGTCGTCTAATCAAAAGGCCTGCAACTCCCACTTAAGCTGCAGCACGTTCCTTCCAAATATTTCCTAAGCATGACGCCCCTGTGGCTGTGCACCTGTAATATATACATACATATATATATATACAAGAGAGTAGAGATAACATGAAATGGGTCAAAGCCCGATTGTAAAACAGTTTAAAATTTCAGTTTAGCAAGTATTTAAAATGTTTACCGTCTAATACAACAATCATATTAGTACGCTACACTCTCTTGAGAAATTCTCACCTCTCTTCTAATGTGCACACCTACCGCACTATTAATCCCCATAAGTTAAGCTTATCTTAAATTCCTCATAAGGTTTCATGCCGACCATTACTAGGGCTAAGATAATTAGTTTCTGAGAGTAAAGTTTTCATAAGAATTTCATTTCATTACAAAGTTTTCAGTATTGCCTCAAACTTTTCAAACACTTATATTAAAGTCGAAATATTTATTCACTACTTAACTACTTGTAGTCACAATAGAAAGTTCCAAATTTCAAATATATATATATACTATCGGCACCCCACATAAAATTTATGGTGCTTGCGTACTCTGCTATCAAGTCCTCGTATCACTCGCACTAAGGGAAATACTAGTTCGGAGGCACTCTCGAACTGTATTAACACAAAACTTATATAAATTGAGGCGAAGCATAGTTCCAAGTCACTAAGACGTCAGCACACACCCTCACGTCTCTTAGGACCGTCTGACTATCAATCAGATAGCCTGTACCAAGGATTACTATGTTCTAGGGTACAAGTTTATATCCCCCATAAAGGTCCCATCGAGATAAGACTGTCCCGGTGCGGTAACCTCAGTGATAGCAAGTAGCGCGGGCATGATTTTTTTTATGTATATAGTATATGCACAAACACAGTCATATATATATGTATACTACCATTCCCATTTATAAATTAGGTTCACCCACGACCCATACTTATGATATTCGTTCTTAGTACACATTACTAGATTATCCCGTATAACGAATCGTCTCTTTTATTCTTATTTATGGGATTATCCCAAACTTACTTCGTATCACTCGTAGTATCTTATCTCGCTAAGTATAATTTCAGTAGGTAATCTCTTTATTTTATGACGTAACTTCCTTACGAGTCTCACTCCTTTAGACACACATTCCCATTATTCCTTAAGTGTAAATCACTCTCCGTTAACACTAATTTCGTCTTTACATTAAATGCTCCATTTTTACAAAGTCCTACTGGTCCTCTTTATGTCCCAAAATGTTCTAACAATAATGTTCAAAGGTTACCACTCATTGTAATCGAAATAAACAATTTAAATGAGGAATATGATTTTCCAGGAGGGGTCGATCGATCGATGGAAGTTGTCGATCGATCGATGCTCTTTGGTCGATCGTCGATCAAGCAGTTATGGCGAAACTGTCGAAATACCAGTTATGGGAATCCTATTACAAACTCATCCAAATCATCATTTTTGACTCCCAAACTCCCAACAAATTATAGTACAAGTGTTATACACCCAATTAGATAATATTCTACGTAAGACATGTGTGTTTCCATAATGTATAACGAATTAAAAGGCCAAAATCTATATAAGTCTTAAGAACCCTAATATTTTCTTTAACTTAGTTCTTCCCATTCTTTTTCCAGATTTTCTACTCCTAACTCAACGCAAATTCGTGGTTCAACCTCCACATATAAAATAGATTTCCAGAATATGATTTTCACCTCTATAACATGTAAATTCTAGTCTCCAATATGATTTTCTTTCACGAAAACTAGTTCCAATCAACCCTAGACTAATATAATTAAAGCATTAACTAAAATAAAGCAATATAAATACTTGTCTAGAAATATTTGTTTCTGATTTGTGGAAGAGATTGGTGTGGTTGTGATCCTTGTCGCGTGATCTAAAATTTGGTGGTGACGGCGGTGCAAACGGTGGAGTTCTTGGCCTAGAACTCCTTGGAAAGCTTCTCCTCTTCCTCTCCAATGGCCGTCCTTGGTTTTTGGTTATGCTAACCCTAGAAGACAACCCCAACCATCTGATATAATCTTAGAAAATTCGTGGGTTTCCATGACCAAAAATACAAAATGTCTAAAACGCCCTCCCAGGATGCTAATGAGGCGTAAAAACACCCCGAGACCCAAACTAAACCCCCGGGTACATTATTTTGAGTATCTCAACCCTTTCGGACACATTGACTCACTCAAAATGACCATACGGGTGACTTATAATTTATTCACTTTTAATAATGCGGATTTAATGTGACACGACACAGGCGCGTCCCGATAAAATTTTCAAAATTATCAAATTATATTCTCATGATAATTTTACTAAATTTAATTACACATCTTACTTTCCCCGTAAAGTAATTTACAACAAAGTTCCAATAATTACTAACTCTCATCACGCTAGTAAATATTTAAATGATTTTCGGATTATTATTAAATTAATATCTCAATTTAAATTTAATAAATCCACAAATTTAAAAGTCATAAAAATACGGGGTATTACATACTTCCCCCCTAATAACGGAATTTTGTCCCAAAATTCAGAAAATAAAGCATATCCGGTAAAACAATTTTGGATACCTTATTAGTATACAAACTAACTTCAAAGTAAGGCGCACAATCACTATAGCCCCCGTTTCTCATCAAGCCTGTTTAACACTCTCATTACCGACACTTCCACAATATGCTCCTATCTGACAACATTCGCATAAGACGAGTCTATACATCATTGACTCCCATTATTTCAACAATATTGGGAGGCCGCACCTCACTACATGATAATTACTCGTATTTATCTAAACACAAATCTCCCATTATGAGAGAAACCACACGAACATTTGACCAAAACTTGCTTGCCTAAAACAGCCGTTGTAATTCCACCATAAACATAAGATTCTAACTCAACTAATCCAAAATTCTGATTACCCGCCCATCTCTTAACATTCATAGTGTTAAAAGTTAAGGTTTTTCCACACCAAAACCTCAATAAGCATCTTGTTCATAATAAACAGGTACAAGTGATCCCACGGAACCCTACCATTTGGTAATATCCACCCCAATTACCATACTATACTCCACTTGTTATCTAGAACCGTTGTTGAAAAGAAATGATCATCATGAATCCAAAATTATTTTCATACTTCTCTACTAATGGTCAATCACCGTTCGCTTACTCCCTGAATCATGGGTGATACAACCTACTTAAAACGAAATGATATCCCGCTACTTCCTGAAATCCCATATTGGAGGTGGAGTCCAAAAATCTCAACCTAATCCAGAAAAATACCGTGTAGGACCACGTACCGGCGCGATCCTTCCTCTCGAAGGAAGACTGGGGCACACTAGCTAATATTGCAAATCACTCCAAGGAGTGTCAATCACTTCCCTCTTAGGCATCTTGTTCCACATGTTTGAAGGAACTCTTGATCTTACCTTGAGATTGGCAACTCATCCAAGAAACTTTACGGACTTTACCGGCCTCTTCCACTATAGGAATTGTAGATAGCAATAAAATACTCTGGTTGATCCCCTTGTTTCAACCGATTTCTATCTATGAGTGGTGTATGAGGAGACCACTCACTATGCCCCGCTCAACATCGACTTCTATTTGAAATGTCTCACATTAAGTGACACTTAATACTCTCCTTCTTTCCTTTGCGTATACTGAAAGTTTCGATCTGCGCACTTTTCTCCACGATTTTCACTTCTGGACCTTTTACACCATACTAACATCTTCACTCTTTATACGCGTCAGTCACTCTCAACATTTGACTAATTACAACTACGCTCCAAATCTTCTCCATAATAATTAAATTCTACTCTTCTCAAGGAATACCCTTATTTAAATGGCCTCCTATAGCCTTCTAATAAAATTCATACGTGCTACTCTAATCGCACACGTATATATGGATCATCCTTCTTCACGTGACGCTTAATCCACTCTGCCACTTCCACCTCATTATGTTAGTTCCATAAACATATATTCCACACGTATATTCCCACATCCCTACAACCCGGACAATTCTATCATCAGCTAACCAGGATGCCCACATTCTATAGCACCCCGCTCACCCGAAAAAAGTGAACGGTGTGCTACTCATCGATAAAAACTATACTACATGGACAAATAACAAGGTATAGAGCATCTAAATCCCATAATAGAAAAGAAACCACTAATCTCATCTTCAAATTAAATACAACAATTCTCTCGAAATAATTACAACAATATAACTATCTCGAAAACAAATAAATACAAATCTCTAATGCTCTATACATAAAAAATAATACAATCTTCTCTCTTGTATTAAAATTCTTCCCAGATAATCCACGCTAAAAATCATCCCATCATTTTATTTCCCTTGTGCTCAGAACGCGGTTATAACACTTGGGTATTCTCAATCACCCCTAGAAATCGCAATTTTAAATTCCCCTTATTATCGTTCCATCCTTCAACTCGTAGTGATAAAACAAAACTTTCAATCCTTTCTAACCACACCATTGGCTCCACTGGCCTTAAATCATAATTTAACTCCCAACTTATATATTTAATTACCTGCTCCTATTACGACCGAGGTACCGAACTCATGGACTAACGACCAAACATTTCTCTATTTCCTACTTTACGCTAAGTTTCATGCGTGGGATGTCTCGCAAAGCAAAATCCAAACAAGGAATCCCCCCCGATACACTTCTACCTAGCATTATCGATTATCGAGATCCGTTAGGTCCTCCGTCCATAGCATGTATCCCCTTATTCCGTCTCTTGACCGAAAATTTACATCTCCTCCCGTAATTACACTTAACAAAGAACATTTCGCCAATTGCACTATCGTTCAGTTTTGGTGGTAATCGCATTCCATGAACCTTGGATACATACAATCGGGATTCTCGAAATCCTATCCCCAAACATATGGGTATAATTCTTAAATCTCACATCTCTAAAGGATAGATATATTAATGTGTTCTTCCTATCACCAAATCTTGAGCACTAAACATAATAATGAGTTAAATCTTTTCGTTCAACAGTACCCAATACGTACTGAATCATAACAAAAAAGTCCCCCCACACACCGGGATCGAATATCTCGAGCCCACTATCCCTTCCAAAGTCTCTAGAACAGATAATATAAGTGCAACTTTGACCCTCTCGTAGGTGAGGTCTCGCCAGAACAAAACATGTTGCACTAATACAACCATTTCGATAGCCTCGCAATAACTACCTACTATCGTACTAACGATTACTATAAAGTTGTAACTAATACAACATCATACTCGTGTATCACATCGCTAAAATGATTACTCTCAATAAAGTATATAACACTAGTAATACACCTATTCCTCCTCCGCGGTTAGCACTAAAGATAATCCCGCTACACTAGGGAAAAATATTCAAATAATAGTAATGTTTATAGTTGTACACATTAAACTCATCTCACATACTAATCTAGCAATAAATAAAATGTAGTGACTTGCTCGTGTCACCTAAAACACGCCTCATCCTCTGAGGATAAAAGTCAGACTTCTACTTTGCCAAACACCTTGGCTAGTCCTCCCTCTAGGCGAGGCATCGCCACCAAACACATATCTTGTCCCAAAATGGCAAAGACAATACTCCTATTAGAAAATCTAGCATGCCAATAATGACATTGTGCTCATGCATATTTAACACCCGCATACCCGCAGGTAAAGTGAAGCCACCCCTTTCTATATCTACACCCCGTCAAATATAGAAAATCAAAGACTTATTCCCCAATGGTGAGTCTACGTACGACACTGTACTCTTTATCGTGTCTAATAACCCTAAGGCTCGTGCAAAATGAGTAGCAATAAAATAGTGTGACGCCCCAGTACCAAATAAAACTCGATCCATTGTACCATGTATAGGAAATGTACCCTCTATCGCGGGTGGTGCCTGAGGTGTTGTTACCTGGTGGACGTTATAGTCACGTCCATACTGCAATTGCCCCTGCTGATCTGAGGCTGCTGGGATGGCTGGTAGAGTTGGCTTCTACAGCTTATTATAGGCACCCTGCTGCCATTGGGCCCTATTCCTTTCTGGGCAATCGTGACATCTATGGACATTCTTGCCACATTTGAAGCACCTGCCTCGAAACTGTCTCATTTTATTACACAGTTGTCTAGTTTCGCCTTTTCCTTGGCCTTGTTGGTATTTCTCAGCAACTTGAGGGAAAATGATGTCAGGTTGAGGACAATCTTTCCACTTATGACCCGGTTGCACACATTTATAGAAGAGTCCTAAAATTTCTCGCTGGTCGGGTTGGAGTTTCTATCCAGTCTGATTCGGACAAGATTGACGTTTATGACTGTCCATTCCACATTTGAAACACCTTTTTGTGACTTCATTCTGACCCCGACTTTATTGGCCCTGATGCTTTTGGACCTCTACATAAATTTTATTACCTCTGGAGCCATCTTGGTCTTAAGGGGTTTGTTGCCGCAATTTTGGTGTCTTTGCATAATTGTCAACTCTAGTCATATGAAATTGACTAATCTCTCTAGGTCTTTTGCCTCCTCTGAGATGCATACTGTGATCGTGGTACTGTAAGACTGCGGTGGTAACTACTTGTGCCACAATGCCTGCAAATTCGGCAGTTGATACCCTCTTCGGAGACACCTGAGGTGTGAGTTTTTCTTGCTCATTAACTTCCCCAATGGCATTAGCTTGTTCATCTTGACAGGCCATTTGAAAGTTTAAAATAATCTGGATAAGTTCAACATTCACATCGACAAATCGCAGAAGCACAAATTTCCAACGTATAAAGATGAATACAACATTCCTAATGTTAGGGCTCTAAATCAAAGACGCTAAGATGGAAACGAGATAAGCCGTACAAATCCTAAAGGACACTAGAACCTGATGCTCTGATACCACTAATGACACCCTACCTAATTAAATACTGGGTGATCAGTCCTTTATTAAATTATAATAACCAAGGTGAACGGTTGGTTCATTCTTAGCATCACTGTCGCAAAAATAACTTTTCAAATTAAACACCCTAAATAATTAAGCTAAGTGTCAAAACCATTTAAAACATTATTTCCATATTTAATTTAAGCCCAATAATAAAAACTTACATAATTCATAGTTTAAGAGTCACACAATAACTAGACTGGAAAAGATCATCTAAGCAATTTAAGCATTCAAATAACTAATTCTAACTTTAAAACGTCAAAGGAAAAACATCCCGATAATAACAAATCCCAAAGTAAAAATACTGAAAGTAAATGAATCACAGTCTCTGACAAAACCAACTGAATAAGGGAAAAGGGCGACACATGCCCAATTGGATAAAACAGAACTAGGAGTGGAATCAATAATGAGGTCCTCTAATCAAAAGTCCTGCAACTCCCACTTAAGCTGCAGCACGTTCCTTCCAAAGATTTCCTAAGCATGACGCCCCCTGTGGCTGGGCACCTGTAATATATACACATATATATATATATATGTATATATATATATATACAAGAGAGTAGAGATAACATGAAATGGGTCAGAGCCCGATTGTAAAACAGTTTAAAAATTTATTTTAGCAAGTATTTAAAATGTTTATCGTCTAATACAACAATCATATTAGTACGTGGCACTCTCTTGAGAAATTCTCACCTTTCTTCTAATGTGCACACCTACCGCACTATTAATCCCCATAAGTTAAGCTTATCTTAAATTCCTCATAAGGTTTCATGCCGACCATTACGAGGGCTAAGATAATTAGTTTCTGAGAGTAAAGTCTTCATAAGAATTTCATTTCATTATAAAGTTTTAATATTGCCTCAAACTTTTCAAACACTTATATTAAAGTCGAAATATTTATTCATTACTTAACTACTTTTTGTCACAGTAGAAAGTTACAAATTTTAAATCTATATATATATATTAATCACTCATATAATATATATATACTATCGGCACCCCATATAAAATTTATGGTGCTTTCATACTCTACTATTAAGTCCTCGTATCACTCGCACTAAGGGAAATACTAGTTCGGAATCACTCTCGAACGGTATTAACAGAAAACACATATAAATTGAGGCGAAGCATAGTTCCAAGTCACTAAGAGGTCAGCACAAACCCTCATGTCTCTTAGGACCGTCTGACTATCGATCAGATAACCTGTACCAAGGATTATTATGTTCTAGGGTGCAAGTCAATATCCCCCATAAAGGTCCCATCGAGATAAGACTATCCGGACGCGATAACCTCAGTGATAGCAAGTAGCGCGGGCATGATTTTTTTTACGTATATAGTATATGTACAAACATAGTCATATATATGTATACTACCATTCCCATTTCTAAATTAGGTACACCCATGACCCATACTTATGATATTCGTTCTTAGTACACATTACTAGATTATCTCGTATAACGGCTCATCAATTTTATTCTTATTTATGGGATTATCCCAAACTTACTTCGTATCACTCGTAGTATCTTATCTCACTAAGTATAATTTCAGTAGGTACTCTCTTTATTTTACGACGTAACTTCCTTACGAGTCTCACTCCTTTAGACACATGTTCCCATTATTCCTTAAGTGTAAATCACTCCCCGTTAACACTAATTTCGTCTTTACATTAAATGATCCATTTTTACAAAGTCCTCTTTATGTCCCTAAATGTTCTAACAATAATGTTCAAAGGTTACCACTCATTGTAATCAAAATAAACTATTTAAACGAGGAATATGAATTTTCCAGGAGGGGTCGATCGATCATCGATCGATCGATGCTCTTTGGTCGATCGATCGATCAAGCAGTTATGGAGAAACTGCAGAAATACCAGTTACGGGAATCCTATTCCAAACTCATTCAAATCATCTTTTTTTACTCCCAACTCCCAACAAATGATACTACAAGTGTTATATACCCAATTAGATAATATTCTACGTAAGACATGTCAGTTTGCATCAAGTATAACCAATTAAAAGGCCAAAATCTATATAAGTCTCAAGAACCCTAATATTTTCTTTAACTTAGTTCTGCCCATTCTTTTTCTAGATTTTCTACTCCTAACTCAATGCAAATTCGTGGTTCAACCTCTACATATAAAATAGATTTCCAGAATATGATTTTCACCTCTACAATCTGTAAATTCTAGTCTCCAATATGATTTTCTTTCACGAAAACTAGTTCTAATCAACCCTAGACTAATATAATTGAAGCATTAACTAAAATAAATTAAGATAAATACTTGCCTAAAAATCTTCATTTCAAATTTGTGGAAGAAATTGGTGTGGTTATGATCCTCATCGCGCGATCTAAAATTTGGCGGTGACGGTGGTGCAAACGGTGGAGTTCTTGGCCTAGAACTCCTTGAAAAGCTTCTCCTCTTACTCTCAAATAGCCGTCCTTAGTTTTTGGTTATGCGAACCCTAGAAGACAACCCTTTCCATCTAATACAATCTTAGAAAATTCGTGGGTTTCCATGCCCAAATATACAAAATGTCTAAAACGCCCTCCCGGGATGCTAATTAGGCCTAAAAACGCCCCGAGACCCAAACTAAACCCCCGGGTACATTATTTTGACCATCTCGACCCTTCCGGACACATTGACGCACTCAAAACGACTATACGGGTGACTTATAATTTATTCACTTTTAATAATGTGAATTTAATTCGGACACGACACAGGCACGTCCCGATAAAATTTCCAAAATTATCATATTATATTCTCATGATAATTTTACTAAATTTAATTACACATCTTACTTTCCCCATAAAGTAATTTACAACAAAATTCCCATAATTACTAACTCTCATCACGCTAGTAAATATTTAAATGATTTTTGGATTAATATTAAATTAGTATCTAAATTTAAATTTAATAAATCCCCAAATTTAAAAGTCATAAAAGTACGGGGTATTACAAGCCACAACCAGTACACCGTTTGCACCACCGTCACCACCCATGTGTAGATCGGAAAGAGAGGATCGTCCCCAATACCATCTTCTTCAAAGGATCAGAACTTGCATTAAAGGAAAGTGATTTATCTTGCAAAGATTCAGTGCATATATTCTCCATGGTAGTCTAGAATTGAAAAAAAATCCTTAAATAATTGATAATTTATGAATTAGAGAATTTAATTTTGAAATTGGGTATGTTATTCATGTAGAGATCTGGAATTACTAGAGAAACGAAATCATAATCTAAGAGTTGGGAATTTCGAATTTAAATCAGAGATTTATGGTGTTCTTAAATAAAGATTGAGGAACTAGGGTTTTTAAGAAATATTCACGATTTAATCCAAGAAAATTATGCCCATAATGAGTTGATGATTTTGATACATTAAAACTTTTGTATTTATGGTTGGTGTAATACTTAGTATAATTATTTGAGAGGTGGGAACATTGTAATGGATGATTTGAGTTTTAAAATTGAAGAAACCCATAGCAAAATTATGCAGAAATCGTAGACCAATATCTGATGGATCGATCGATCGACCCAAGAACATCGATCGATCGACTCCCCTGCAATTTGTGACTTATTCTTCCTTTTAAGTTTCGATCCAACCCCAATGTTTAATAACTTTTAATATTGATTAATTGAATATAATGGGACTTAGGGAAGGTCAGTAGGGTTGTAGTTAAGGCCTGGAAAGTATCATTATGTATGGGATTGAATGGGGAAATTCATGAGTGTTCTTCGAACGCGTTACGATTGGAAATTTTATGGATTGGGGTTTAATTCAGATAAATGATGACTTAGCGTTAATACCACCAGTAGGGGCACTATAGTACTGAATTACCTAAGGAATAATTGGGGGACTTCGTAAACCTTTGGAATAGGGAAAGGTACTTGAATCTATATGACGAGAGTTATGGCATTAATTAAATTTATGTATGATATACAGGTTATAAATACAATGTGTGAGACTTGTAATATGGGATGTGTGTATACCAATATTGAATGTATAAATACTTAGGTTGTGTGAATACCTACTGTATGGATTTTTATGTGTATGACATACCTACCATACTTGCTATCGCTGAGAGGTCTTGAATGCGACAATCTTGTCTTGAGGAGACATTCGAGGGGGATTATAGATTGGTACCTCAGAGCATGGGATCTAAGGAGGACTTAAATGTGTGTGACCCATTACACTGTGGTCCATGTTTGCCTCTAGTTTATGTGTAATTTTTTTTATTACGATTCTTGAGAGATTCGGAATCGATAGTCCTTATTATGTACGTGAAGTACCGGAACTTTATAGGAGAGCATGTATGCACCGTTAGTTTTGCCTATGTGGGGTGCGGTATTTGTGTGTGTGTGTGTGTGTGTGTGTATATATATATATATATATATATATATATATGCTTGTGTTTATACTAATATGTTGCTTAGTATAATATGATGACAATGATGTCAAAAACATATTAAGTGCGTGAAAGCTCAAGGGATTAATGAGATACTTAAATTTAATTAATTAATATTGGAAACTGCAAGAATGTATTATTCGGGTGATACGGGTGGGCACAATATCTTAGGCATCATAGTAAGAGACTTGATTCAAACTAGATAAGTGGGACAACATAAATAGGATGGGAAAGGAGAATGCGTTAGGCGTGCACAATAGTTGAGAAGTGAGAATCTCAAGTGAGAGCACGTGACTAACGTGTATATAATATTTATTGTTTAATGCAATTTAAACACTTACTATTTTAAAACTATTTTCAACTCCGGATTTGACCCATTTCTTGCAAATATCTTCCTTTTCTCTCTCTCTCTCTCTCTATCTATCTCTCTCTCTCTCTCTCTCTCTCTATATATATATATATATATATATATATATATATATATTACATCAGGTGCCCAACCACAGGGACACCAAGCTTAGAGTTCCCATCAGTTGACGTGCTATATTTCTTGTGGAAGTTACAGGATCTTGGAATTAGATGCCTCCACTTATCCTTGACTCATTCAGAGCACTTTATATCAGTCAGGGCATGTTTTCCATTATTGTTTAAGAGATTGTTACTTCTGACATTTGTTTTTATTTCAGTTATTAAGCTTTATTTCATATCAGACTTTTGTAGTGGGATTTTATTCTGGATGTGTTTACTCCAGACTCAGTTAATTAGCTATGTCAATTTATTTCCTATAAGATTGTATTGGATAATGAATGTTTATTTATTCATTTATTTGGTTGGTTGTTAATTCAAGATAAAATTTGACATCCGACTGTTTAAATACTAGGTGGTTAGTAATTGATAAAAAACATTTTCGACAGTGATGCTAAGACTGATCCAACTAGACATTCTGTTTTAAATTTAATAAAGGATTGATCACCTGGTATTTAATTAGGCAGTGTCCCAGGTGGTATCAGAGCTTCAGGTTCTAAAGTCTTTAGGATCTGTGCGACTTTTCACGATTCAGCGTAGTGTTCTTTGATAGAGAGCCTTATTTAGGATTATTGTTTTCCTATACGTATGCGACTTATGTTCTCCTACTATTAATAATAGTTGAGGTGATTCATATACAAGTTCGGTTGGGCGTGGTACATCGAACAATACATAATGACTAGTGAAGGACGTAAGAAGTATTACAGGAGGAAGAGCTTAGAAGAAACCATGGAGTATTTTGGAAATAGTAACCACATTAGAATTCACCAAAAATATTATTGGAACATATGACAATTATAATAATAAATTGGGGATAGTAGTTTCCCCAAACATCATCATAGAGAACGATGGTACAATTCCAGACTCACCCAGCACTGTAGGCCGGGAGAATCAGGGGGACTCTTTCAAAGAGTCACCTGTAAGGATTCAGGAAGGAAAGGTAGTGTGATTGACCGACGAATGGAGCTGATCTAAAGATAATTGTGTATGGTGTAGTGTAGTGACACCTAGGACTAAAATTTAAGGTACAAACCATGCTTAGAGGAGAAGTATTGAGGTGATATGAGTTAGTCATCCCATTATGAGTAGATATAAAGGGAATTGAAAGATTCGAGAGAAGTGATTGAAAAGTCTTCCCTCATTTTTTCTGACAAAGATGCGATTGGAGTTTGGAAACTTATCACAAGTAAGCTACATGGTGATCAATCATGAGAGAGATGTTGAATTTTTTAGTAAACTTTTTACCCGATGAAGGGGATACGGGGAATGATAAAGGGTCCATAGATTAATAATGGACCCGTAGGAATGATTCAAAGGAGCGAAAGCGAAGTCCAGTTTGGATATCTGATGTCAATATCATTTGGATCACGTGTCTATGAGTTCACATCAAACTTCTAAGAGGAAGGAGTCAATAAGATTAGGAAATCTAACCTAAAAACAAGACTGGATTTAACGGTGCTAGTGAAGCATCACAGAAGGGTATACCCAGTAAGGGACCCATTTAAATGTTTCAGACCAATCAAATTTCTACTAAGTGACGGTGGAATCATTAAGGACCATTAAGGCCAACGACGAGTTCCAAAGACTAGCGAAACCAAAAGGATAATGCAGAGTAACAATCAGGGCAAGACTACCTGGTCCAAATGAAGGACACGCCAACATGGCTAGTGGGAACTCGAGAACAAAAAAAAAAAAGAGAAAAATGAGCAAAATGAGCAAAATCCAAAAAAAGCACTATTGGACATCATAAGGACATTTTCCAATTTTCACCTTCCCAACCAACCCAATTTTACCCAATACACCTTACAACCCGAAAAAGTCCTAACCGAGTCCGACTTACATAATTTACTACCACGTGGAGAGCTAAAATGCGAAAAGATAATAAGAGAGATTAATTGGTGTGGATAAGAGGTGATGTTTTCCATTTTCTAATGACCGTATTTCGATGATGAAATCTTTTCACCATAAAAATTCTGTCTTTCCAATTGTGTGCGTGAATGTTACATTCCAGTATATTTACTCATATAAATCACACATGTCAAGAGAAATAGCCACATTTCAATAGATTCTCTTACGAGAGTATCCCATGAGAAATTGAATCAAAACGAATTTTCAGAAAGTAACGTAATGATCAATCTGTGGAAGTTAGCGGTTTACTTTTCGGCTTCGTACACACACATAATAAATTGAGACTTTCGAATATAACTTTACGGTGACTATTTTTGGAGGGTTTAAATTGTACAATTTTAGGTATTTTCATTATTCTTTGAGTAAAAAATGAACTTTGTGGGTATATTCACTGCAAACCCTCACGAGACACCACTCGTACTACTAGGGTAACGTAGGGGTTTAACGGCTTATTGCATACACTAAATGCAATCACTTTCCCGCAAAAAAGCTATTCTATCCCAATAAAGTTTTGTAGGTTCTTTAATTCATTCTCTTATTCTTTTACATTGCTCGGGACGTGCAATGTTCTAAGTTGGGTGGTTTGATTAGGCATACATATTTCATATTTATCCCCGTAATTTAGGTCTTTTCATGATCCTGTGTAGTATAATTAACTTGAAATTGTCTCATATTTTTTATACTAACCCTTTTCAGAAAGTATTTCATATTTCGTGTATCTCTTATATGTTTTACAGGTATTTCATGCAAGAAAGTGCGAGAGAGAACTCAAAATAGTGAAAAAAAACAAAAAAAGGGAGTTCAAGGGCATTTTCATAACTTTGAAGCCATTTTCCAGAGGTGTGGCCAAATGTAAAGTCAAAGATGACAAAGTTATAAGAATAATGGAAAAAACAGCACCCGAATCCGAGCTACGGTGAAAGAGTTATACAAATTTGAAGATTGAGAAGAAAACAAGAGAAAAATTCCAAGTGTAAAAGAAGAAAAAAGGAACCAAACTAGAGAAATTACATGAACCCCAGGCCGAACCGGTTTGGGGGTGAACCAATTTGCTTGTAACCTATAACAGGTTCGGGGGGTGTGATACGTGAAACTTTATTCTTTTTTTGATTATTTTAAAGAGTTGTATTAAGAGTAGGACTCTTCTAAAACGACCATGTAACATAGTTTTGAGTTAGGAAACATAGTTTTTGATAAGTTTTTGATTGAGAACAATAGAGGAGAAGACTCAAGAACCCTAGTTTCATTTATGCATAGAAGATTTTGACTTTTAAAGATTAAATTCAAGGTTTTCATCAATCAAGTTTGTTTCCTTCTTATTTGTTCTTCAAGTTGATTCTAATTGCATGTTCCTTTATTTTTCTGGGATTCTAAATCTCCCATGCATGTTTAACACTAGTGTAGTTGTGATTTTCAACGCATGCAACGTCAAGATTTTTGCTAGTTTTCATGAAACAATGTCTGGCTAAATTTCTAATGGTTAGAATGCATGCATCCAGCACGATATGGTTTGCATGGATATAAAAGTAATTCCTCAAATTGAATTCAAGATTGAATTGTGTTGATTAGTTGTCACAACCGTTGTAGGGCTTTTAACCTCATTTTCCCGAGGTGACTGGTGTGTTTAACAGCGGGACGCGTGTGTCAACTATTTCGACACAGCTTTATTTATGTTCTTGATTACGTATGATGCGGGCTTGTACCCTTATATAGGTAATGCTTGAAATTAATAAAGTCCGTGTTTAATTAATTATCTAATTCACAACTAATTTTATATCCGACAAATATACTAGGGTTCGGGGGATTGTAGTCCAACCTAATTTTCTCATTCATATTCATTAATTCATAGTTAGTTTGCTTCTGCATACGTAATTTAATTACTAGTTTAATTAATTTGCATCTAGTTTGTAGAAAAACTTAAAATTAATCATCTTTTCTATCCTCTTCTAGTGTCAACCTTAGTATTCATCTTCTTACCTATCGTTGTTACATACTACGTCCTATTCCTTGAGGATTCGACCTCGTCTTACCAGGTTTATCACTTATTCGACTCGTTTGCACTCGAAACATACTTAGTACGCACTAAAGACACATTTGGAACCGAGCAATCATGTTCCCTTCATTCTCGACTGCCCATTCTTAGCTACGTCTAACGCATTAATCAACACTCAAAATGGGTGAATGCAACTCAAGTTTGGGAACATGACCCTTGAACTAAATATCTTCAACATCACCAAGCCCGAGGGTGATGAGGGCGAATCGCGAGAGACGGATCTTATGGAAGAGACAGTACACGAGCACGAGAGTAATAACATGAGAGATCCTTTAGGGGTATGCCGTGTTAAAGCAAGTAAGAGAGATAATTTGGACGTTGATCTAGAGACTGATAAAGAGGGGTGCTTAGTGACTAATGTGGAGAACGAGAGAGATTACATTGTTGAGTGCGAGAGAGAGATGATGGAAAGTAAGAAAGAGAGCAAGTTAGGAGATATGACCTTAGCAGATTATGAAAAAGAATTCGGGCCTGTGGATGGGAGACTTCCTGCCAAAGTCCAATAACTATTGGACTTATGTAGCCACATCAATGAGAGCGATGGGAAAAATAGGATAGATGAGGTCCTTCTTCATGTCCATCCACCCATACCACTTTAAGCCTCAGATGTGATCGAGGAAGGGACTAGAATCTCATATGATTTAGAGCCCAACCCATGCATTCCCGAAGATAAGAGAGATCGTGGGTTAACATGTCCCTCCAATTTTTATCGAGATGTTATCTCCAAGACGGTACAAGTAGGTTGCAATTAGATTGGGCACCATGAGTATCACATTCACTTCAATCATCACAAGCCTCGAGGTGTCCCCCTTATCTATGGGGCTGGTCTTAACTTGTTTCGACTATTGGTTTATGATGTGAGGACAGGGGAAACAAGGAGAGCATCGAATCCCGTACAGGGGGCCGAATGAGTTTTTAGTGGAGAGAGACAGGTCGTCGCACCCCCTACGCGTATGAGCTGATTTTTGTTGTATTTTTTAGTCACGTGTTGGAATTATATAGTGTCTTTTTGCATTTTAAATATTTTCTTATTTTATTTCTCGCACTTATTATTTTTCTTCTTTAGCTTTTAGCCATTTTGATTGAGGAGTGACAAGGGTATCTTTTAAAAATTTCACAAATTTTTCAAATGCCAAAAAAAAATAGAAATTTCAAAAATTTCCATAAAAATTAAAAATTTGGAAAAAGCCAAAAATGTTTTTTTCAAAAATATATAAAATTGGAATTTAAATTTTTCAAAAATGTCACTAAAAATTTGTTTAAAGTCTCAAATTGTAAAAATCGATTGCACTAAGCTAAAATTAACCAAAGATGGAAATTGAAAGAAAATTGACGACTTTATGAATAAGTGTGGAGATTAACCAACCCAGTGAGATTTCGAGCCTATCAATCGTTGTGAGTTTTTTGAATCAATCTGAGTTAATGGTTAACTCAAAGTTCAATTCAGTGTTTAAAATAAGTCATTGAGGATCTCAATTACTTTATTTTGATTGGTTACGGGAAATGTGTGAGATGTTGTCTTAAAAAGCGCGCTAAAAATATCTCTAAACTAAATTAATCTCGAGACGCATATGGTAAAATAATTAGTAATTCGTACAATAAAGTAGTCCTTCGTTTGTTTAACCCAAAAATATTATCCATAAAAAGTAATGAAAAATTATCCCTTTACAATCCAATTTGAGCCTATATAAAATTTCCAATTTTGTTTTACAACCCGAAAAAACCAATTGGACCGGATTTGTGGAAATTGAACATTCTCTAATAAAGGCCAAAAAGTTCAATAAAAAAAAAGGGGGCAAGAAGAAAAATAAAAGAAAAATGCTCAACAAAAATAGAAAGAAAAAAAGGTGAAAATAGAAAAAACATAGAAAAAGAAGAGAAAAATTAGCAAAAGCCAAAAAAGCACTAATGGACATCATAAGGACATTTTTTAATTCCGACGTTCCCAACCAATTCCAATTTTACCCAATGCACCTTACAACCCGAAAAAGTCCTAACCGAGTCCGAATTGCGCAATTGGCTACCGCGTGGAGAGCTAAAATGCAAAAAATATAATAAGAGAGATTAATTGGTGTGGATAAGAGGCGATGTTTCCCGTTTTCCAATGACCGTATTTTGATGATGAGATCTTTTCAACATAAAAATTCCGTCTTTAAAATAATGTGCGTGAACTTTAGGTTCCTATATTTACCCTTATAAAATAAGCATACTGAGAGAAATAGCCACATTCCGATAAATTCATTTGTGAGAGTATCCCATGAGAAATTGAATCAAAACGAAATTTTAGAAAGTAACGTAATGATCAATCGGTGGAAGTTAGCGATTTAAATTTTGGCTTCGCACACACACATAACAAATTGGGACTTTCGAATATAACTTTATGGTGACTATTTTGGGGAGTTCAAATTGTAAAATTTTTAAGCATTTTGATTTTTCTTAGAGTTAAAAATGAATTTTGTGGGTATAATCACCGCAAACCGTCACGAGACACAAATCCGTCCTACTAGGGTAACCTAGGGGTTTAGCGGTTTGTTGTATACGCTAAATGCAATCGCTTGCCCGTGAAAAAGGTATTTTATCCCAATAAAATTTTGAAGAGTCCTGAACTCATAATCTTATTCTTTGACGTTGCTCGAGGCACGCAACATTCTAAGTTAGGGGGTTTGATTAGGCACAAATATTTCATATTTATCCCTGTAATTTAGGTCGTTTTATGATCCCGTACAGTTTAATTAACTTGGAATTGTCTCACATTTATGCTACTAACCCTTCTCGATAAGTATTTTGTGTTTCGTGTATCTCTTATGTGTTTTACAAGTATTTCATGCAACTTAGTGCGAAAGAGAACTCAAAATGGTGAAATAAACCAAGAAAAAGGGAGTTCAAAAGAATTTTTAAAATTCTACTACCCTTTTTCGGAGATGGGGCCAATTGGAAAGTTGAGGATGACAAAGTTACAAGAATACTGGAAAAATCGGCACCCGAATATGAGCTATGGTGAAGGAGTTATGCAAATTTGAAGATTGAGAAGAAAACAAGAGAAAATTTCTAAGTGTAAAAGAAGAAAAGAGCAACCAAACCAGAGAAATTCCATGAACCCCAGGTCGAACCGGTTTGGGGGAAAAACGGTTTGTATGTACCCCAGAACTGGTTCGGGGGGTCTGATGCACGAAACATTGTTCTTTTTTTATTGGTTCAAAGAGTTATATTAAGAGTATGACTCTTCTAAAATGACCATATAACATAGTATTGAGTTAGGAAACATAGTTTTTGATAAGTTTTTGATAGAGAACAATAGAGGAGAAGACTCCAGAACCCTAATTTCATTTATGAATAGAAGATTTACAGTTTCAAAGGTTTAATTTAAGGTTTTCATCAATCAAGTTTGTTTCCTTCTTCTTTATTCTTCAAGTTGATTCTAATTAGTCGTTCCTTTATTTTTCTGGGATTTTAAATCTCCCATGCATGTTTAAAACTAGTGTAGTTATGATTTTCAATGCATGCAACGTCAAGATTTTTGCTAGTTTTCACGAAATAATGTCCGGCTAAATTTCTAAGGGTTGGAATGCTTGCATCCAGCACGATATGGTTTGCATGGATATAAAAGTAATTCCCTGAATTGAATTAATGATTGAATCGTGTTGATTAGTTGTCACAATCTTCGTAGGACTTTTAACCTCAGTGTTTAATAGTGGGACGTGCATGTCAGCTATTTCGACACAGCTTTATTTCTATTCTTGATTATGTATGATGCGGGCTTGTACCTTTATATATGTAATGATTGAAATTATTAAAGTTTATGGTTTATCTAATTCCCAACTAATTTTATATCTGGTAAGCATACTAGGGTTTGGGGGATCGTAGTCCAACCTAATTTTTTTCATTCAATTCATTAATTCATAATTAGTTTACTTCTGCATACATAATTTAAATAAAGGGCAAGGCTTAAAGGGCAAGGCTTTGCCTTATTTGAATAGATAAATTCTAGATTCTCATTACCTACATAACTTTCAACTTTATTATGCAAGTACAATCACTACTGGGTGTAATTTTTCCATTATAAGTAATCGTTAAATTTTGTTCGATGAAATCATTTTTTTTTTAAAATAGAAATGATTTCCTAGATTAGTTTCTCTCACTATTTTTAATTACTCATCTTTGTATTTATCAATATAAAAATCAATTGAGTATTGTGTAATGTGAGGAAAAAACGTGGTATCTTCTTATCATTAAATCCATTTCTACATCGTCTTATCTTTGAAAATAACTAATTGCAAACAAATATATCATAACATAGAAAAATGAAGAGTGAAGATTAGTTTCTTCATCGTGAAATTTTCCCATTTCTCAAACAGTTATATCTAAGTGATTTTTGTTATAAGTTTTTGCTAAATTAACAAGGTCATACATAAAAACATCTATATAATATTACAAAACGGACTCCAACACATTTAATCTCCTAATCATATAGGATGTCACATGGCACTAGATTTTGTAATTCGCCATTTAAGCCCTCAATTTTGGGTGTAGCCTCTCTGGCTCCTTTTATCCCCCTCTTTGAAATCCCACTTTTTAGCACCTTTTTCTTTATCTTAACAAGTTAATGGTTTTTGAGGACGTGATTATACATGACGATTGGGTTATATTTGGGTTATCCATAAAGCATCTACATCTCTTCATCTCCACACATTTTATCTCTAATATGATAATATACTATGTTACAAGTCTTTTACCTTACACTAGATTTTCCACTTATATTTGGATTTGATTATTTATGGACCAGTTAAAGCTTTTTTTGTTTAATTTGTCATGACTCATTCATCCCGAATCTCTAAAATTACACCTCTTGCTTGTTGCATGGGTCAATCTATGAATTCTCTAATTTTGTCTTCTTCTTTTCAAATTAGGTTTGTTAACAGTAAACATAATTGTCTTCTACATTTAGGTTTATTTTCTTTTAATTTAATTTTCTCCACAGTTACTTATATGTATGTATTGTGTAAGGCGTCATTTAAATTGTGGTTGGTTGAAATGATTTATGTTATTTATCACAATTCGTACCAATGTTATACCCAAATAAATGGTTATCCAGGTGCATGTCACCAAAAATATAACAATATCCAAGAAGATATAACAGCGTGGGAGAATTGGATGAAATAGTTGGCATCCCCTAACTTAGTTTACCAATTTTCAAGACTTCAGACAAAAGAAAGCATTCTTAACACTGAAGTATCTGACATCTAAAATCCAGGAATCCCCTATGAGTTGTATGAACCCTCGAATGAAGCTTGGAAATCTAATCTTACAGAAAAAAGAAAAGATTTCAGAAAAAACCTAAGCACCCTCACTGAAAAAATTACTGAACAAACAGAAGTTCTAGATCAACTAAAATCTCTTAGTCTTCAAGTTTTAAAACAATTAAACTACGAAAATGAGGCTTCTTCTCTTGAAAAAATCAACATTTTTCTAGCAGTAGCAGAACTGTTGGAAAATGACCTTTCTGATAAAATTTTCAATACAATTCGAAGAATTTGTTTATTTTAAAAGCAGAACAACTTCTTCCAAGACAATTATTCCAATTAGAAAATTTTCCAATAATTGAAGACCAGGGTCAAAAGATAAAAAAAATCTTTTAATCCATTTTGCTATTATCTTAATCTATATGATGATGTGCCAAAACTGCACTTCTTCACAGAAGACAATTGGGATACTGAACCAATTGATTAGGGATTAGTAAACAAACTAATCTTTCCAACCATTTTACCAGAAAATTCTAGAAATTTACCAATTATTATCAAAACCATAATCAATCATATACTATCCCTAGGGAATTATAAATATACACAATATTTGTCTTTTCATATCACCAGTTCTATTGGATGGAGGGTTCGAGAAATATTTAACCAACCATACCAAATCTAGCACCTCGGAAAAATTAAGAATTATGAATGGGATAAGATCGACCACAATAATTATGATGATCAAACCCTAAAACATATGTGTACAGAATTATATTGGTCAAAAATCTTGATCCATATTTATAACTTGGCAACATATTTTTATTGGGAAAATGAAATCAAATTCATGGTGACTGATGGTAGACGATTGTTTGTTATAGACCTTCCCATTAATTATGCCACATCGCTTGAACAACGAGCTACTGTTAAGTAATTTCTAGATAATTTGAGAAACAAAAATAATTTAAATGTTCCTTATGAATTATTAAGCAATGTGGAGGAATATGAGTTATCCCAACTTCATCCTCAGAACAAAAGTCCAATGAATAGCTTATCCTTTGACTCCATCGATGAAGCCACCATCGCTAATGCCATGGAAGGATAATTACCACATGGAACGACTGCACCAACAATTCAGTACACGATATGTGGTCCCCAGAAGAAAAACAAAAGAAATAAATGCAAATAGTGTTTACTATTTGAAAAAAGAAATAGTTTTTACAATTCATGCAAATAGTAATTACTATTCACCAAATAATATTTATAATTCACTTTTTACTATTCACCTTTTGTAAATCGAATGAAAAGCCGCCCATATTTTTTTCTTCTCTTTTATTCTTATATATTAGTCAATAGAATTATAGGAATGCTTGGCGTACAGGCTTATAAAATCAACTCTTTCCTTCAGTTGTAAATCACATGTAAAAACCTAATCTTCTCTCTCCTTTCATAACCAGTTCTGCATAATACGCTTTCTTTGTTATATTAAGCCTTTCTTTTTTGCACTTTTGTAATTGGTATCAGAAACAGTGAGCCTTGTTATTGAGGTATGCAATAAATATTATGTTTGAATTAAGCTTTAGTTTAAGAATTAATATTCGTGTTAACAATCATGTTTATACTGTTTGCTTACATATTTCTTTTTTAACTAGACTGTGATACATTTGTAATATAGGAGAAATATTTTAATTTTCCACTAGGTTTCTCACAAAACCCATATACCTATTATTGTTTCAAAGCCTATATTTCCGTTTGCTGACTAGAGCTACAGTTAGCTAAAGGTTTTAAGGAACTTGGTTTTAGGCACCTGAAATAATATAATAGGAGGTGTTAGGTACCCGTGAGGACTAAAATGGAAGAAAAAGATATTGATGCTTCATTACAATGTTTAGCTCCCTCGTTAAATAAGGAAGAATCTATGTATAATCATAGTTTGCATATTAATTAAAAATCTGAAAATGATATTAGTAAAATAAGGACTACTTTAAACGGTTTTACTGATATAGTTTTTGGATGGGTAAAATGAACTGAAAAAATCAGATCGTAAATCAAAACTATGTAGAAAGAAAATTAGATAATATAGAATTCAACTTAAAAGGTGTTGTTCAGAAACTCAGTCAACTCGAAACAGTCTCAATTCTAGACTTAAATGAGGAAACTAAACAAAAAATTGAAATCTATTAACAAAAATAGATGATCAAAATAATCCAGAACAAATTGGAATGAATTACCCATGAGATAATAAAATCCCAAGGTTGTACTATAGTACCAAAGAAATTAAAACCCTTATAATGGAAGAATTTAACTATACTGAATACATAAATATTCGTGAAATATTAGTCTATTAGAGACATCTATATAAAGATCCAACATTAAATATTTCAGAACATAATAAAATTATTGAACAAATACAAAACACGTATTTGGAACATGAAAAATTGTTACAACACTATCAATATGAATTAAACCAATATTCCTCTGATGAAGAAAAAAATCCTCCCCATGTAGTAAATACTAGTGATGGAAAAAGAAAAGCTGAAGAACCACTCCAGGAATTTTAGAACTGAGAAGCTTTTAAAGAATTTATGCAAAAACCGGCATAAGAAAAAGAAGACTTTGTTAAAACTGCCAATACTTCTACAACATCTACTAGTGGAATTAAGGAAGAAGAACCAAATCCTTTTTTCTTAAGAAGAGATAATTTGAATAAGCATAATATATCTCAACATGACATTTATCTTGATTTAAGGCATGTACCCTTTAAAGACCAAGAACAAACTATAGACGAATGGGCACAATCCATGTCTATATTAATTACCAATTATAAAAGTATATGGTCTAAAGAAAAATTCTTAGACTACCTTGCAGCAACACTCGAAGGTGATGTACTACAATGGCTACAACAATGGAAAAATAAAAAAAAAGAACTCAGCTAAAATCTGAACTCCTACAAAATTTCAAAACTTTTGATGAAATACTAAAAGATTGTGTATTTAATTAAAGAAGATATGATTGGATATACCGGAGAACCTAGAATCCAAGAAGATGCACGTTACATATTATCTAAACTAGAATTATGTAATATTTGTCAATTTGAAGAATTTGTTGAAATATATAAAAAAAATTATTTCAAACTTAATCCTCCAGAAAATCTTTACTGGCAATATCAATTTTTCCACAAACTCCCAAATTCGTGGGTTGAAATGTATTTAAAAACTTATCCCGATTGGTTAAAAAAATCAATAAGAAATATAATCTTGGATTTCGTATTAATTGGGTATTAAGACAAATATTCGATAAGTGTATTGAAATAAAAGCAAAAAAGCAAGTCAAAAATAAAATCACCAGGTCACAAGCCGGGTATAAATTTTGTGATAAAATTCTAAAGAAAATTTGAAGATAGGATGTAATCCACGACCTAGACTTTCCAAAAAGTCTCGAAACGAAAATTTAAATGGAAACCTTGAAAAAAGAAATCAACTTTTTCGAAAAATAAAAAATATATTAGGAAAAAGAAATTTTCTAAAAAACAACTTCCAAAAAAGAAGTGTAAATGTTATATATGTAATGAAGAAGGTCACTATGCATCCGAGTGCCCTACCAATTGCAAAAGTGCGGAAAGGAAAGGCTTAATATTACAAAGAGAGTGTATTTTACATAACTGGTTATAAAAGGAGAGAGAAGATTGGGTTTTTACAAGTGATTTACAACTAAAATAACTCCTTTTATAAGCCCGTATGCCAAGCATTCCTATAATTCTATTGACTAATAAAGAAGAAAAAAAGAGAAAGCAAAAAAAATTGGGCGGCTTTTCAACCGATTTACAAAAGGTGAATAGTACAAAGTAATTACTATTTTCATGAATAGTAAACACTATTTGCATTTATTTCTTTTGTTTTTCTTCTCGGGTACACATATCTTGTGCTGAATTATTAGTGCAGTTGTTCCATGTGGTAATTATCGTTCCATGGCATTAGTGATGTTGGCTACACCGATAGATTCAAAGGACATGTTATCCATTGGACTTTGGTTGTGAGGATGAAGTTGGGCTAACTCATATTCCTCCGCATTGCTTAGTAATTCATAAGGAACATCTAAATTATTTTTGTTTCTCAAATTATCTAGAGATTCCTTAACAAATGCTCGTTGTTCAAGCGCTGTGGAATAATTAATGGGAAGGTCTATAATAAACAGTTGTCTACCATCAGTCACCATGAATTTTATCTCATTTTCTCGATAAAAATATGATGCCGTATTAGAAATATTGGTCATGTTTTTTGACCAATATAATTTTGTAAACATATGTTCTAGGGGTTGATCATCATAATTGTTGTGAAAGTTTATTTTCCTAAATCACGAGATAAATTAATTCTTGAAACAGATGCTTCAGATAATTGTCGGGGATGTGTTCTCAATGCAATTCTAGCACAATATTAGGAAGAAACCACTTCTAATATACCTGGTCTCCGTGGAAAGAAAAACCCTACACCAAAATATTCAAAAACATGAATTAATATGCGGTTTACTATTTGCATGAATAGTAAACACTATTTGCCTTTTCAAATAGTAAACACTATTTGCATTTATTTCTTTTGTTTTTCTTTTGGGGACCACATATCGTGTGTTGAATAGTTTATGCAGGCGTTCCATGTGGTAATTATTCTTCTATGGAATTAGTGATGTTGGCTTCACCGATGGAGTCAAAGGACATGCTATCAATTGGACTTTGGTCGTGAGGATGAAGTTGGGCTAACTCATATTCCTTCGCATTACTTAATAATTCATAAGGAAAATCTAAATTATTTTTGTTTCTCAAATTATCTAGAAATCCCTTAACACCTACTCGTTGTTCAAGCGATTTGGCATAATTAAAGGGAAGGTCTGTAACAAACAGTGGTCTACCATCAGTCACCATGAATTGGATTTCATTTTCCCGATAAAATTATTTTGCGATTTTGAAAATATTGATCAGGTTTTTTTACCAATATAATTCTTTACACATATGCTCTAGGGGTTGATCATCATAACTGTTATGGTCGATCTTATCCCATTCATAATTCTCAGTTTTTCTGAGGTGCCAAATTTGGTATGGTTGATAAAATCTTTCTTGAACCCTCCATACAATAGAACTCGTGATATGAAAAGACAAATATTGGGAATATCTGTAATTCCCTCAGGATAGTATATGATTGATTATGGTTTTGATCATCAACTGTAAATTTCTAAAATTTTCTAGTAAAATGGTTAGAAAGACTAGTTTGTTACTAATCCCCATTCAATTGGTTCAATATCCCAATTGTCTTCTGCGAAGAAGTGCAGTTTTGGCACATCATCATATAGATTAAGGTAATCCGCAAAATGGATTAAATGATTTTTTATCTTTTCATCCTGGTCTTCAATTTTTGGAAAAATTTCTAATTGGAATAATGGTCTTGGAAGAAGTTGTTTTGCTTTTTCAAATAAACAAATTCTTTGAATTGTATTGAAAATTTTATCAGAAAAATCATTTTCCAATAGTTCTACTATTGCTAGAAAAATATTTATTTTTTCAAGAAAAAAATCCACATTTTCATAATTTAATTATTTTAAAACTTGAAGACTGAGAGATTTTAGTTGATCTAGAACTGTTGCTTGTTCAGCAATTTTTACAGCCTGGGTGCTTAGGTTTTTTCTGAAATCTTTTCTTTTTTCTGTAAGATGAGATTTTCAATCTTCATTCAAGGGTTCATACAACTCATAGGGGATTCCTGGGTTGTAGAAGTCAGATACTTCACTGTTAAGAATGCTTTCTTTTGTCTGAAATCTTGAAAATTGGTAAAGTAAGTTGGGGGGTAATAACTATTTCATCTAATTCTCCCATGCTATTATATCTTTTTGGATATTGTTATATTTTTGGTGACATCACCTGGATAACCATTTATTTGGTTATGACATTGGTACCAATTGTGGTAAATGCCTGGTTGGCGTCCACTAAATACAACATACACAAATCTTGTTTTAGATTGTGCATTTGAAGATGATGCATGGGTGATCTTTTCCTTTTTAGTAATAGTTACCCATTCACCTTGTAGTTCTCGAGGTTTTTTATCTCCCATCTTGAAAAAAAAGCATTCCACTTGTTTAGTGGGTTTTCAGAAATATTCCACTTGTTTAGTGGTTTTCCTCACAATTTTTGCTAAGGTAATCTGTAAGAAAATTGTTAGTACCTTTTCTTGGGATGAAGTAACCATCAAATTCTAATTGTTCATTTAACCTTTTATAGTTTATGACCATCCTCTCTTTTCCTCTTGTGACTTTAGTATGTTTTCTTACCATGAAGGCAGCGCTAAAAAATGGGCTTATTGTTTCTTCAATAAGATTAGTTTCTAATAATTCTTTGATTTGATTATCAAATTCATCCATGTCTTGTCTAGTATAGATCATGGGTTTGACTCTTTTAATGTTATTCAGATCTCTTAATTTGAGATTACAATACCTTGGACTTTTGTCCCATAATTTTAGTGGGTTTTCACTAAAATTGTCTTTTAGAGTAGTATAAAGCCAATGTGTTTCCTCGAGGGCTTTAATTATTGGAGTCATATCTCCTTTCTTAGTAGGAGAAAAGTTTTTCTCACATTTATATTTATGTTGTTGAAGTAGAGGTATTTCTACTGGTTCTTTACTGAGAGTTAAAATGACTGTGCCCACATCAATATTCATAGGTAAATATTTTGAAATAAAATTATTACCTAAAATAAAATCTCCATGCATTTCAGGAAAGCATAGGATTTTTGGAATAATTAATTTATTTTCATTAAACCAGATAGCTACTTTTTTATCTTTTAAATCAATGAAATTTTGTGTTCCATTGATGTCAGTTACAACAATAGGATTTTTCATCTTTATCCACTTTTCTAGTGGTAAAGCATTAGGTCTACAAGAACAAATTGTTGCTCCTATATCAATTAATGTGCAAAGATGATATGATTTGAAGAAAAGATAATTTGTTCTTTTCCTAGTTAGAAATGATAAATTTGAGTAGGTTTTATATTATCTTCTTTTAGATAATTTCTGCCAGTTAATAGTGGTACCTATATATTTTTCATAGCAATAGGTTGTTTACTATTACTCGATTATCCTTTTAAAAGGTTTTATCCTCTTAATTTTTCCCAATCATTATCAGGAAAATTATTTTTCCCATCTGAATGTTTATTTTTAAAATAAACATTATTTCCTAATACTTGTAGTTCAATGCTATTTTTTTTTGTTTTTCAGGTGGTGGTTTCGTTATTTGTGGTAGTATCCATTATTTTGGTATTTCCAAATCTCTCCAATTGATTAATCTTAGTTGTATTGTTGAATCAAATGGTCAAGGTTCAAATATTTCTACAATATTTCTATCCACATTTTGTGTATTAGTTTGTGGTAGAGTTGTCAATTCATGAGTTATTTTTCAATGTATTGACAAATTCCTAGAAGTGTCCTTCATACCAATTCCTTTGGTTTGGATTTTTATAATAACAAAATCTTCAATATTTTGATCATCAATAGATATAAAGAAATTTAGTTTTATGTTAAACAAAAAAACTCCATTTACTAAATTAGATTGGACTCCTCCAATTATAGCATTCATAGGATTACTGAATCTTTTGTCTAAGACTAGTATCGCTACAGGTGTATCCATACCTTATCTAAATATTGCAGTGATGCATATTTGAATAAATCCAATATGAATATATTTTATATTCGGATGTTTTTTCTTCCATCATTTGATTTTATTTAAATCAAAGATTTTTATATCCGTTGTTTCATCATCGGTTGACCCAGCAGTGGTATTGTCGTTAAATTGTTCAAATATTCTTGTTGAGAATAATTTCAATTTAAATAATTTATAGACATCTTACTTTTTTATAAGTTGTCTTTGGTTATCAATTTCTTGTAACTGTTCGTTGGTAAAAGTTAATTCTTCACCAATAATTTCACGAAGAGTTATTGTTTGTAATTGATTTTCTTCACTTTCTCCTCTTTCTTCAATATTATACATAAATAAAAATTCTTTATCATACGATTCCAAATCGAATTCTAATTCATGAAATATTTCTTCGTTACCAAAAATATCAGTAAAATCATCACCAAAGCATACTTCAAATTCTTGTTTTTCAAGAAAATTTATCATTCTTTTTTAACTTTTGGCTAACTCATATTCCTTTGCATTGCTTAATAATTCATAAGGAACATCTAAATTATTTTTGTTTCTCAAATTATCTAGAAATTCCTTAACCATTGCTCGTTGTTCAAGAGATGTGGCATAATTAATGGGAAGGTTTGTAACAAATAGTCATCTACCGTCAGTCACCATGAATTTGATTTCATTTTCCCGATAAAAAGATTATGCCATATTAGAAATATTAATCAGGTTTTTAGACCAATATAATTCTGTACACGTATGTTCTAGGGGTTGATCATCATAATTATTGTGGTCGATCTCATCCCATTCATAATTCTCAGTTTTTCTGAGGTTCGAGATTTGGTATGGTTGGTAAAATCTTTCTCTATCCCTCCATCCAATAGAACTGGTGATATGAAAACACAAATATTAGGTATATCTGTAATTCCATCTCGATAATATATGATTGATCACGGTTTTGATCATCATTGGTAAATTTCTAAAATTTTTTGAAAAAATGGTTGGAAAGATTAGTTTGTTTACTAATCCCCATTAGATTGGTTCAATATCTCAATTGTCTTCCGTGAAGAAGTGCAGTTTTGGCACATTATCATATAGATTAAGATAATCAACACAATGGATTAAAAGATTTTTTATCTTTTGATCCTGGTCTTCAATTTTTGGAAAAACTTCTAATTGGAAATAATGGTATTGGAAGAAGTTATTTTGCTTTTTCAAATAAACAAATTCTTCGAATTGTATTGAAAATTTTATCAGAAAAGTCATTTTCCAACAATCTGCTACTACTATAAAAATATTGATTTTTTAAGAGAAAAATCCTCATTTTTATAGTTTAATTATTTTAAAACTTGAAGACTGAAATATTTTAGTTTATCTAGAACTGCTGTTTGTTCAACAAATTTTTCAGCGAGGGTGCTCAGGGTTTTTTTGAAATCTTTTTTTTTCTGCAAGATAAGATTTCCAAGCTTCATTCAAGGGTTCATACAACTCATAGGGGATTCCTGGGTTGTAGAAGTCAGATACTTGAGTGTTAAAAATGCTTTCTTTTGTCCGAAGTCTTAAAAATTGGTAAACTAAGTTAGGGGGTGCCAACTGTTTCATCCAATTCTCTCATACTGTTATAGCTTCTTGGATATTGTTATATTTTTGGCGACATGCACATGGATAACCATTTATTTGGTATGACATTGGTACCAATTGTGGTAAATGCCTGGTTGGTGTCCACTAAATGCAACGTACAAAAATCTTGGTTTAGATTGTGCATTTAACGATGATACTTGGGTTGTCTTTGACTTTTTAGCAATAGTTACCCATTCACTTTGTACTTATTGAGGTTCTTTATCTCCCATCCTGAAAGAAAAAATATTCCACTTGTTTAGTGGTTTTCCTCACAATTTCTACTAAGGTAATCTGCAAGAAAATTGTTAGTACCTTTTAAGTGTTCAACTTCAAAGGTATAAATATCAATTTGACAATACCATTTTAATCTTATTCCTTCTAAAATATTTCTTTTATTTATAAGGAAGTCCCTAACAGCTTTATTTTCTATTCTGACAATAAAATCTTCGGGTGCTAGGAAAATATGGAAGTTTTTAATAGCAAGTTTTATTGCTAATAATTCTTTTTTAAAAATAATGTAATTATGTTCATTAGTCTTAAATTTGTGCCAGGTAATATTGGTACCTATATGTTTTTCATAGAAATAGGTTGTTTACTATTACTAGATTCTCCTTTAAAAGGTTTTTTCCTCTTAATTTTTCCCAATCAGTATCAGGAAAATTCTTTTGCCAATCTGAATGTTTATTTTTAAAAGAAACATTATTTCCTAATAGTTGTAGTTCAACGCTATTTCGTTCTTTTTCAGGTGGTGGTTCCGTTATTTGTGGTAATATCCATTGTTTTGTTATTTTTAAATCTCTCCAGTTCATTAATCTTAGCAGTATTACCGAATCAAATGGTCTATGTTCAAATATTTCTACAAGATTTCTATACACATTTTGTGTATTAGTTTTGGAAGAGTTTTTAATTCATGAATTATTTTCCAATGTATTAACATATTCCTAGATGTATCCTTCATAAGTATTCCTTTGGTTTGGATTTTTATAATAAAAGAATCTTTAATATTTGGATCATCAATAGATCTAAAGAAATTTGGTTTTATGTTAAACCAAATAACTCAATTTACTAAATTGGCTTGGACTCCTCCAATTATAGCATTCATAGGATTATTGAATCTTTTGTCGAAGACTAGTATCGCTACAAGTGTATCCATACCTTGTCTAAATAATGCAGCGATGCATATTTGAATAAATTCAATATGAATATATTTTATATTCGGATGTTTTTTCTTTCATCTTTTGATTTTATTTAAATCAAAGATTTTTATATCTGCCATTTCATCATCAGTTGACCCAATAGTGGTATTGCCGTTAAATTGTTCAAATATTCTTGTTGAGAATAATTTGAATTTAGATAATTTATAAACATCTTTGTTTTTTATAAGTTATCTTTGGTTATCAATTTCTTGTAACTTTTTATAGGTAAAAGTTATTTCTTCACCAGCAATTTCACGAAGAGTTATTGTTTGTAACTCATTTCCATTACTTTGTCGTACTTCTTCGGTATTATATACATAAATACGAATTCATCATCAGATGATTCCGAATCAGATTCTAATTAATATAATATTTCTTTATTATCAGAATTATCATAAATATCTTCACCAAAGCAAACTTCAAATTCTTGTTCTTCAAGAAATTTGATCATTCTTTTAGCACTTTTACCTTTTTAGGGCATTCGGGTGCATAGTGATCTTCTTCATTACATAAATAACATTTACACTTCTTTTTTGGAAGTTGTTTTTTAGAAAATTTATTTTTCCTAATATATTTTTTATTTTTCGAAAAAGTTGAGTTCTTTTTCCAAGGTTTACATTTAAATTTTCGTTTTCGAGAATTTTTAGAAAGTCTAGGCGGTGGATTACATCTTGTCTTCCAATTTTCTTTTAGAATTTTATCACAACCTTTATACCCGGCGTGTGACCTGGTGATTTGATTTTGGACTTGCTTTTTTGCTTTTATTTCAATACACTTATCGGATATTTTTCTTAATACCTAATTAATACGAAATCCACGAATATCTTCCTTATTGATTTGTTTGAACCAATCAGGATAAGTTTTTCAATACGTTTCATCCCATGAATTTAGGAGTTTGTGAAAAACTTGATCCATCCAGTAAAGATTTTCTGGAGGATTAAGTTTGAAATAATATTTTTTTATAGATTTCAACAAATTCTTCAAATTGACAAATATTACATAATTCAAGTGTAGATAACATGTAACATGCATCTTCTTAGATTCTGGGTTCTCTAATATATCCAATAATATTTTCTTTAATTAAATCAACAAAACCTTTTAGTATTTCATCAAGAGTTTTGAAATTTCATAGGACTTCAGATTTTTGCTGAGTTCTTTTTACTGATTTTTCCCATTGTTATAGCCATTGTAGTACATCGCCTTGGAGTGTTACTGCAAGGTAGTCTAAGAATTTTTCTTTAGACCATATACTTTTATAATTAGTAATTAATATAGACATGTATTGTTCTCATTCATCTATAAACCATATACTTTAAAGGGTACGTGCCTTACATCAAGATAAATACCATGTTAGATATATTATGTTCATTCAAATTATCTCTTCTTAAGAAAAAAAGATTTGGTTCTTGTTCCTTAATTCCACTAGTAGATGCTGTAGAAGTATTGCCGGTTTTAACAAAGTCTTCTTTTTCTTGTGCAAGATTTTTCTTAAATTGTTCAAAAGCTTCTCGATTTTGAAATTGCTGAAGTGGTTTTTCAGCTTTTCTTTTTCCATCACTAGTGTTTACTACATGACGTGGATTTTCTTCTTCATCAGATGAATATTGGTTTAATTCAAACTGATAGTTTTGTAACAATTTTTTATGTTCCAAATACGTGTTTTGTATTTGTTCAATAATTTTATTACGTTCTGAAATATTTAATGTTGGATATTTATATAGATGTCTCCAATAGTCTAATATTTCACGAATATTTATGTATTCAGTATAGTTAAATTCTTCTATTCGAAGGGTTTTAATTTCTTTTGTGCCGTAGTACTACCTAGGGATTTTATTATCTTCTGGGTAATTTATTCCAATTTGTTCTGGATTATTTTGAGCATTTATTTTTGTTTATAGATTTTCAATTTTTTGTTTAGTTTCCTCTTTTAAGTCTAGATTTGGGACTCTTTCGAATTGACTGAGTTTCTGATTAACCTTGTTTAAGTTGAATTCTATATTATCTAATTTTATTTTAACATAGTTTTGATTTATAATCTGATGTTTTTCAGTTCGTTTTACGCATCCAAAAACTATATCAGTTAAACCATTTAAAGTAGTACTTCTTTTACTAATATCACTTTCAGATTTTTCATCAATATGCAAACTATGATTATACATAGATTCTTCCTTATTTAACCATGGAGCTAAACATTAAAAGGAAGCATCAATATCTTTTTCTTCCATTTTAGTCCTCACTGATACCTAAGACCTCATATTATTTTATTTCAGGTGCCTAAAACGAAGTTCCTTAAAGCCTTTAGCTAACTGTAGAGTAGTCGGCAAACGAACGTATGGGCTTTGATACAATAATAGGTATATGAATTTTGTGAGAAACCTAGTAGAAAATTAAAAAAATTCTGCTACAAATGTATCACAGTCTAGTTAAAAAAGAAACACGTAAACAAACAGTATAAACATGATAGTTAACACGAATATTGATTCTTATAACAAAGAAGTGTATTGAAATAAAAGAAAAAAAGCAAGTCAAAAATCAAGTCACCGGGTCACAATCCGGGTATAAATATTGTGATAAAATTTTAAACGAAAACTAGAAGATTGGATGTAATCCACCCCCTAGACTTTCCAAAAATTCTCGAAAATAAAAATTTGAGTGGAAACCTTGGAAAAAGAAATCAACTTTTTCAAAAAATAAAAAATATATTAGAAGAAAGAAATTTTCAAAAAAACAACTTCCAAAAAAGAAATATAAATGTTACATATGTAATGTACAAGGTCACTATGCACCCGAATGCCCTAAATGTCAATACATTGGAAAACAATTCATGAATTTTCCTGATAATTATTGGGAAAAATGAAAAGGAAAAAATATTTTAAAAGGATAATCTACTGATAGTAAACAACCTATTGCTATGAAAAAATACAAGCACCAATATTACCTGGCACAAATTATCTAAAAGAAGATAATATAAAATCTATTCAAATTTATCATTTCCAACTAGGAAAAGAAGAAATTATCTCTCTCTATGCCATGAAAAGAAAACGTACACATATGTATTATGATATTTTAATTTTACAGGCTACAAACCATATAGTCTTTGCACATTACTTGATACAGGGGCAACAATTTG